>OY747128.1:64608065-65208065 GCA_963556465.1 Berberis vulgaris
TTTTCCCTATCACTGAGTGGTTGATGTGTGTTTTAACATAGAAAGTCCACTCATTTATATTATCCAAGACGAGGTATGTGGTGTTAGCTACTTAACTTGGAAAGTATTTAGAGCTTTTTACACATTGATATGTTTCATGTTATTTTTTCTTCAAACGAATGATTCATATCTTGATCCTCCTTGTTCAGGAAATGGAGATCGAGTTCCCAGATGACCTACCTATAGAAATCCTATCTCATATGCCTGCTAAATCTGTGATCAGATCTAAGTCTGTGTCCAAAGCATGGTTGGATTTTATTTCTGATGCTTCTTTTAGGCGACTTCACTCCCAAAGGTCAAAACCTGTACTTTCTGGATTTTTCTTTCAAGAGAGGTTCGAGTCTTGCGAAGATGATATTGAATCACTTAACTACATTCCTCTTTCTGGAGGCGTCATATATCACACAGTCTTGGATTTCCTCCCTGAGAAAGTTGTAATTGCTGCTTCAAGCAATGGGCTGCTTTGTTGCCGCAGTTGCACTAATTCTCCCAACCCTGTTATCTATGTTTGCAATCCCTGTAACAAGGAATACGTTCCAATCAAAGGGGTTGTGCCAAACAAAGTTGAAAGCCTGGCAGTAGCTTTCGATCATCCCTTGAACATTTCCATGGATTTCAAGTTGGTTAGTGTCCACAAAGCTGAAACTGACAGTGGTTTTCAGTTTTCATTTCAAATCTTTTCGTCTAAAACCAGGCAATGGTGGTTGGCAAAGGATGTCTGCCTTTGCATCTTTAGTTTGTCAAAAAAGAAAGGAGTTTTTGCAGGTGGAGTGTTATACTGGCTGACTAATGCGGACCAAATCCTGGCATTTGACCTAAAGAATGAGCAGCCATCTGTGATTGATGTCCCCCCAAGTATGCAATGCAAAGCCATTCCTGCAATGTGCATAGGAGAATCTGAAGGGCATCTTCACTACATCCAGATTTCTGAGGTAGGTCTTGAAGACTGGGTTCTTAAAGATTATTCTGAAGGAAAAGGGTGTTGGTCACTCAAGCAACACGTCTCTCTAGTTACTATGGCGGAAGAATACCCAGAATTCCTCTACAATATAGCAAAGAGAGTGGCAAGTCGGGTGAGTGCAAATACGGTGCCTTATATGGATCCTCTATCTTTCAAGGATGGTCTGGTGTTAATGACTGTGTACTCCAAGATCTACTCCTATGAACTTGAGACTAGGAAGATGAAAGAACTCTGCAGTCTATGCTGCTTGGGACCCAACTCACTTCAATGCCCTATAGTGCTTCCTTACAGCCTGAGTTTGGTGCCACTGACTCGTCCATAAGAGGCAGCACACTGTTCTAATCTTTTGAGCCAAGATATATCGATGTTTATAGATTGCTCTTATAGATTACACATTACAGAAACTCTACCAGAAATCAGAAGACTGCTGGTGAGCTTTCTGGCTGTTAAAAGGAACTGCTAATGTCTTTCTTGGACTGCTACCTAGGTTGACGTTTCTTCTAATATGTTTTGAGCGACTTTAGGCGCTTTCTTTTTGGGTTATGTTACTGATTTACTAGTGCAGTATGATATCATATGAAAAAATGGGATAGATGAGTTTGCTGTTGTAATAGACTAGTTACTTCATTTATCATATTAATACCCCTTTAGGTTATTTTCACGGAGTCGATGGCTAAAGTAATTAGTACATTATATTTTTATCTAAATCTACTGTTGTTGTCTTGTTTTGTTCTCTATTGTACAAGTAAATCACACATTGAATTTGAATTTGCCATGGCATATGGCTAAACATATTGTATGAAATGAGCGGCACCAGAATAAATAAGTGAATGAATAAAATGGGTGTGACATAATCGATGAATAAATAAGTGAATGAATAAAATGGGTGTGACATAATCGATGTTAAGACTTAGTAGCAGTGTTCTAAAAATCGGCCTAAAGGTGGAAAATCGCCCAGATTAATGGCTGGACGGGCAGTCTAGGCAGTTCTGGCGGGTCTGGGCGGGATCTAGGCGGCCTAGGCGGGCTGGGCGATTTTTATTTTTTAATAAGGCTGATTGTGTTCTTATTTTATTTTTCTTTCTTATTTTTTAGAAATAAACTATTTAATTATTTTTTTATTCAGTATATGTCTAAATGTAGCAAATGATGATTACTTAATGGAATTCTCAAAGGATCTGCCGGTACCAATTTTACTAATGTAGATTTTATCAAATATAACTGAGGTTATTCATGCAATTTGAAAAAAAATATAAGAGTACACAAATTCAAATTTATATAAAGTACCCATCATGACTAACTTCAGTCATTTCAGTTTTAATAAATTTTGTTCACGATTGTTAATTTTTCATGTTTTTAAATTTTGCATATGTATATTGGCATTAAATTGGATGTAATTGATAAGGTATTATGTTTAACTTTTGTAAATTATTAAAGTTATAATACAAAACCTAAGACCGTCTAGGCCTCTGGACGCTAGGCATCTGCTCGCTACCCGTCCAGCGCCTAGCGATTTTTAAAACACTGTTTAGAAGGAAGGAAAACCTGAGCAACGTCAATTGCCATTAGAAATGGCTTTCTTTACTGACTGTACAAACATGCAGAGGCCACACATGTAGGTTGGTCATGGTACCTTGTTTTAGAAGGTTGACTGGGTGCGCTCAGGTTTGGTTGGAAGAAATATGGAGACTAACCAAAGGTAATATCAAGTTATTTTCTCCGTGTCTGTGAGGTGAGACTTGGATGAGCTGATTATATTTTTCTTACAGGTTTACTGATTATTGTTCTATTTTTGCGAAGCTTTGAAGGAGTTTGAGATTAGAAGTACATGTATTACACGATTTATCTCAAAATATGCTTTAACAACGTTGGTGTTTATTATTAGCAAATGTAACTTATACCCATGTTTTGTACGCATATATATGTATTTTTTGGGCAATATGTAATGTTCCAAACCTCGCTGACCGAAAGCAGGGCTCATATTCCGTTCTGACCTGAACTTTGGTTCTTAAAGAAATCATTGATGTTTCAATCAAAATTGATGAAAACTCAAAGTTTTGATATAAGATTTACCATTCAGGACTGGATTTTTTTGTAATGTTAAAATATTCCTAAACAGGACCTGTGATTGTATTATTATTATTGGACAAAAATGTAATTTTCTGGATGAGCAAACTAGATACAAAAACCTTAACGAAGCTCTTCATCTCAAGTGCGGAGACATCGCTGATTCCGCTCACTTCAACCTTGAAATGTTTACTGAATGGCAATGCAACAAATAATTTGGTTAAATTTGGTTAATATATGTTGACATTTTAGTTTGAATTTTAAAAACAAAGGGAAATGGTTTTTTAACTTTCAAATATCTCCCTATATTGTTTAGTCTCATATTCTCTATGTAACTCACTTTGAAGGAGTTAATAAGGATAGTGTTTGTACTTGAGTTTGGATCTCAAGGAGTATCCGCTTTATTTGGAAAAATAAAATATCTGTCTTTTAATTCATGTTTTCTCCCAAACAGATTTTTTATCAGCCTATAAATACTTGCTCTCTCTCAGTTAAAAAATATATTGAAAGCATTCATTTTCAGAGAGCTTCAGTATTGTTAACAGTCTATTTCAGAGAGTTTTCCATTCAGTTGTTTTGTATTTTCGTATTTACTTATTGTTTTTCGTGATTCCAAGAAAAAGAAATAGGGTGAATAGATTTTCGTTATTCAACAGTGCATGTGATTGAATGAGACATATAAAGAAATCTGTGCCGTTTTATCCTGGGGACGACAGAGCTATCAGATTGCTTGCACAATCTTGGGCAGAGCCGCGAAGCGTCTTAAAGAGAGCGACCTAGTCCGCGACTCAACCCAAGAAAATATCGGTAACTTCGTTCTTGTTTTAATTTGCAGCAATTGTATTTCCAACAATTTTAAGACGATTTATATTTGCCATGTCTACTACTACTGAAGTTGCTGCTAAGGACCTAAACAGACCCTTTCGTTTTGAGGGTCAACACTTTAAAAGATGGAGACAAAAGATGTTGTTTTTCTTAACTACACAAAAAGTAGCTTATATCTGTAATGCCGAGAAATCCGAATTGCCTGCTGAACCTGAACTAAAGAACTAGATTACTAGATTGAAAATGACTTTTTGTGTAAGAATTTTATTCTAAATGGTCTGCCTGATGAATTGTATGGTTATTACTGTTTTGAAAAAAATGCTATGGATATTTAGGAAGCCCTTAGGAAGAAAGAAATATGACACTGAGGAGGCTGACACAAAGAAATATGCCGTTAGTTGCTACCTGAAATACCAAATGACTGATGACAAATTTGTGGAAACCCAATCTCACGAGCTACAAAAGATTGCTCATGAGATCATATCTGAAGGCATAACTTTAGATGAGCAATTTCAAGTAGCTGTTGTGATAGATAAACTTCCCCCCAGCTGGAAAGACTTTAAAAATGCACTTAGACATAAAACAAAAAAGTTCTCTCTAGAAAGTTTGATCACCCGACTTCAGATTGAGGAGGAAGCTCGGAAACAAGATCAGAAAGATGAAATTCTAATTATTTCTAACCATAAGAAATCCACCCTTGTGGCTCTGAAACCCGGTGGAAAGACTATGAAAAATCAGAGTCACAATAGAAATCGAAACAATCAGAATCAGAACTATCAGAACCGGAACAACCAGAACTGCAACCAACAGAATCAGAATCCTCCGCGAAATCAGAATGGACAAAAACACCCCTCAAGAAATGAATCAGCACAGTTCCTATGTTATACCTGTAACAGGCCAAGGCATATGGCCAGGAACTGCCGGAATGGGTCTCGTTCTGCTCCGCAGGCGAACCTAACCGAAAACCAACTTATAGCCATGATCTCTGAGATCAACTTTGTTGGTGGATCCGAGGGATGGTGGGTTGACACTGGTGTTTCTCGACATGTCTACCATGATCGAGAAATGTTCAAGTCCTATTCTAAAGCTGAGGACAAGAAAGTGTTGTTGGGTGATTCCCACTCCACTATCGTTGCTGGAACTAGCGAAGTAGAATTGAAGTTTTCCCTTGGAAAGACCGTCATCCTGAAGGATGTCCTGCATACTCCAGTGATGAGGAAGAATTTAGTTTTTGGTTACCTTCTGAACAAGGCTAGGTTTACTCAAATTATATGGGTTGATTTGTATACCATCACTAAGAACAATGTATTTGTGGGGAAGGGGTATGCCACTGATGGTATGTTTAAATTGAATGTTGATGCTAATAAAGTTTCTAATTCTGTTTACATGTTGTGTTCTTTAAATTCTTGGCACGCTAGACTCTGTCATGTTAATAAGCGAATAATTAAAAACATGAGTAACTTAGGACTAATTCCAAAATTGTCCTTAAATGACTTTGAAAAATGCAACTACTGTAGCCAGGCTAAGATAACCAAAACACTGCATAAATCTGTTGTTAGAGAATCTGTACCTTTAGATTTAATACATTAAGATATATGTGAACTTGATGGTGTTTTGACTAGAAATGGAAAACGTTACTTTATTATGTTCATTGATGATTGCTCTGATTATACCTTCGTCTACCTGATGAAAAATAAGAGTGAAGCATTTGACATGTTCAAAATATTTTTAACGGAAGTAGAAAATTAGTTTAATAGAAAGATAAAGAGGTTTAGAAGTGATAGAAGCACTGAATATGACAACAGTAATTTCATAGAGTTTTATAATTCTCATGGAATTATTAATGAAAAAACTGCAGCGTACTCTCCTGAGATGAATGGCAAAGCTGAAAGGAAAAATAAAACTCTGACGCCGGGCAGAATAGCGATTATCCTGCAGGCTAGTTCTAACAGATAATCCACAAGGAAGAATACAAGATAATTGCCCAAAACACAGAGAAATACTCTAATGTTCAATTAAAATTATCAAAATCAAAGGTCTCTAAAATCAGCCCACAAGCCGGGCTTTATAGCTAAAACTCGTAATTATTAGAATTTTACCAAAATTAGCAAAACCCCAATAATCATGATAAAACAAAATATGTAATAAAAGAAATAAACTGCTAGAAATCTGGCCCAAATTGGGTTCAGAATCACTTCCTAAACAATAATTGAAATATTACTATAAAGGGAAATAAACTACTAAAATTAACAAGCAGTCTATTCCTAAAAGAAAATAATGCCTAATCCTAAAAGGAAACTAAAAGATTCCTAATTATATTGAAAGATTACTCAAAGTTATTTAGTAAATAACTTTGAGAGCAAATTAGGAACCCTAGAAACCCAAATTAGGAACTCTAGGAACCCAAATTTGGAACCCTAGAAACTCAAATTTGGAACCCTAGAAACCCAAATTAGGAACCCTAGAAACCCTCCTGCATCAGTCACCCCGGGTTGGAAAGAACTCGTCATCGAGTTCACAATAACTTTCTCGGAATTCACAACAGCTTCAGGTGGCAGTCCAGGAGGAAGGTCCTCTGGCACCAGGTTAGAAAACTCACATAGCAGTGGCTGCACCTCCGCAGGCAAATCTAGAATCACTTCTGCTGTACTAGTCTCACAAGGCAGCAGAGCATAGACCATGTCTCTACGCTCAATCTTATCTAAAAACATGGACCTAGAAAGCATGTTAGTATTATTGGTTGCCGGGGTAGGAGTGGTTCCTTCTCGACGAGGTGCCAACACAATTTTCTTCCATTTAATGCTAAGGGAATATGTATTTTTCCGCCCATCATGAATAACACGTCGATCATACTGCCAATGTCTGCCTAACAATATATGACAAGCATCCATAGACACAACATCACACCAAACATTATCAAAAGATTTCCTACCAATCGAAAAAGACACTAGGCATCGCCTATTTACTGTTACCTCACTGCCTTTATTCAGCCACGACAATTTGTACGGCTTGGGATGACGATCTGTCTTCAACTGCAATTTCTGGACAGCCTCTTCAGACACTACGTCCTCACAACTGCCATTGTTAATGATCATCTTGCAGACTTTATCTGCAACTGTGCATGTTGTGTGGAAAATATTGGTTCTCAACCAATCATCCTCTGAATCGCCCTTGGGAGTCAGTAGACTCTTACAAACAATTAGAGTCTCATGGCCATCTCCATATAGCACATCTCCATCGTCATCATTTTCATACACAGACTCTCCAAGCTCCTCAGTTTCGTCTACCATGTCTTCCTCAAGCTCCTCATTGTCATACACAGGCTCTCCAAGCTCCTCATCGTCATACACAGGTTCTCCATGCTCCCATAATCGAGCATGATTGCGATAAGGGTTTTCGAAATTGAAATCAGAATCGTGATCTTCCATCTCACGATTACCGAAATCTTGCGCCATTAGACGCTGGGTTAACTCTGCAACTTGCCGCTGTAAATCCTTAATCATCATATTCTTAACATGACGATCCCGGTTTGGGGCTTCCTCGTTCGGAACCTGCCCGCGACGACCACGACCACTAGCCATAGAAACTGATGAAATCTCACCCCAAGAAGATGCTGAAGCTCTGATACCAACTGACGTCGGGCAAAATATCGATTATCCTGCAGGCTAGCACAAGGAAGAATACAAGAGAATTGCCCAAAACACAGAGAAATACTCTAATGTTCAATTAAAATTATCAAAATCAAAGGTCTCTAAAATCAGCCTACAAGCCGGGCTTTATAGCTAAAACTCGTAATTATTAGAATTTTACCAAAATTAGCAAAACCCCAATAATCATGATAAAATAAAATACGTAATAAAAGAAATAAACTGCTAGAAATCTTGCCCAAATTGGGTTCAGAATCACTTCCTAAACAATAATTGAAATATTACTATAAAGGAAAATAAACTACTAAAATTAGCAAGCAGTCTATTCCTGAAAGAAAATAATGCCTAATCCTAAAAGGAAACTAAAAGATTCCTAATTAAATTGAAAGATTACTCAAAGTTATTTAGTAAATAACTGTGAGAGAAAATTAGGAACCCTAGAAACCCAAATTAGAAACTCTAGGAACCCAAATTAGGAACCCTAGAAACCCTCCTGCATCAAACTCTTACTGAATCGGTAGTTGCCATTGTACTTAACTCCAGTGTTGCATCACACTGGTGGGGAGATATTATTTTGACGGTCTGTAATGTGTTAAATAGAGTCCCTAAATCGAAAAATAAAACTTCTCCTTATGAGATTTTGAAAAATAGACAACAAAACTTGTCATGCTTCAAAACTTGGGGGTTGTTTAGTCTATGTTAGAATTTCTGATAAAAAATGGAACGTGCTTACCAGTAGGGCATATGAGTGTGTATTCATAGGCTATGCTGTTAACAGCAAAGCCTATATATTCTATAACCTAAGTGATCACATTATCATAGAATCGAACGATGTTGATTTCTATGAACATAGATTTCCTTTTATTTCGAGGAATAGTGGGGGTACATCCTCTACTTACGTGCCAATGATCAGGATGAATGAAAAAGATAAAGCAACATAATCTGAGCCTAGGAGAAGTAAACGAAACCGAACCTCTAAAAACTATGGCCCTGACTTCTATGCCTTTACAGTAGAGGAGGATCCCCTTAACTTCCAAATAGCCTTGTCTTCTTTAGATGCCAACTTTTGGGAAAAGGCTATTGATGATGAAATGGACTCTCTCGAGTCTAATAGAACCTGGCATTTAGCTGACTTGCCACTAGGTTGCAAGACAATAGGTTGTAAGTGGGTATTTAAGAAGAAAATGAAATCCGATGGAAATGTTGAAAAGTTTAAGGCTTGTCTTGTAGCCAAAGGGTTTAGACAAAAAGAAAATGTTGACTTCTTTGACACATATTCTACTGTTACTAGAATTACATCTATTCGAGTGCTAATTTCTCTTGCTGCAATACACAATCCAGTATTGCACCAAATGGACGTTAAGACTACTTTCCTTAATGGTGATTTAGAAGAAGAAATTTACATGGACCAACCTGAAGGTTTTCTAATTCTAGGGCAAGAAAATAAAGTTTGCAAACTAGATAAATCACCTTACGGTCTGAAACAAGCTCCAAAGCAATGACATGAAAAAATTGATAATCTTATTATCTTACATGACTTTAAGTGAACGAAAGTGACAAATGCATTTATTATAAATCTGAAAATGGCATTTGCACTATTATATATCTATATGTGGATGATTTGCTTATGTTTGGTTCTAATATTCATGTCGTGAATAATGTGAAATATTTATTGCGTGCGAACTTTGATATGAAAGACATTGGAGAGGCGAGTGTAATCCTTGGTATTAAGATTACTAGGTCTAAAAAGGGAATTGCTTTTGATCACTCACATTATATTGAGAAGATCCTAAAGAAATATAATTACTCTAACTGTAAACCTGCATGTACTCCTAATGATCCTAGTGTAAAGTTGTTCAAGAACACCGGTAATGGTGTTAGACAACTTGAGTATGCGAGCATCATTGGTAGCCTACGATATGCTACTGATTGCACTAGGCCCGACATAGCTTATGTTGTGGGACTACTATGCAGATTTATCAGTAGACCTAGTATAAAACATTGATATGCTATTGAAAGGGTCATGAGGTACCTAAATAGGACTAATAACCTTGGATTGCACTATCCGAAGTTTTCCGTTGTCCTTGAAGGAGATAGCGATGCTGATTGGAACACCCTCTCATATGACTCCAAAGCCACCAGTGGCTATATTTTTAGTATAGCTGGTGGAGCTGTTTCTTGGAAATCAAAGAAGCATATTATTTTGGCATAGTCCACGATGGAGTCAGAGATGATAGCACTAGCCATGGCTAGTGAGGAAGCAGGTTGGTTAAGAAACCTGCTAGCAGAAATTCCTCTATGGGAAAGACCGATACCAGCTGTCTTGATCCATTGCGATAGTACCATGGTTATTGCAAAGATATAGAACCATCATGTACGAACTGATGAGAACTTGGCTGATCCTTTGACGAAAGGATTAGTTAAAGAGAAAGTTTTCAAAACCTCAAAAGGAATGAGACTTATGCCCTTAGATTGATGAGTTATTCATGATGGTAACTTGACCTATAGATTGGAGATCCCAAGAAATAGGTTCAATGGGTAATAACAAGTCGTGAATGATATGAAGTGAATCATGTTGACTTTATATTAATTCCATTCCTAGATTGAAACATGAGTTCCTGAAGTGACAGTAGGATGAGTTAAAACTCTTAATGAGATCTATACTCTATGTGGAGTGGAGTACCTAGCTACGAGAGTACTCTTGATAGACTCACCTAAGTGATTGTGGAAGTATGGCTGCTTCCTATGGAATTTGTGGGCAAAATTCCTAGAGCCTTAACTATATTGGGATATACGTGCATGGCCTTAAAGCACATGATTTTTAGACTTCACCCTGGTAAGGTTGTGTGTGTAATGTTGTTAGAGATATAGTTCAAAATTACGAGTTACTCTAGTATAATCTAAATCACGAACACTATGCAAGAGTTCAAGTTGAAAGACACTTTTGTTTATGCATAGTCTTATATTTTTTAGATTGCTCGATGAAGAAATGTTTTTTAAAAATTCAAGTGGGGGATTGTTGAAATTTTGGTTTGAATTTTAAAAACAAAGGGAAATGGTTTCTTAACTTTCAAATCTCTCCCTATATTGTTTAGTCCTATATCCTCTATGTAACTCACTTTGGAGGAGTTAATAAGGATAGTGTTTGGACTTGGGTTTGGACCCCAAGGGGTACCCACTTTAGTGAAGGAGAGAGAAGATAGACCAATGATGGTCCATTCCACGCGCGCGCCATCGCCGTCCGGCCGAGCCGAGTCGGATCGGATCGGATTGAGATGAAACCTATTTCTTTTTGTTGAAATTTTATTTGGAAAATTAAAATATCTTTCTTCTTTATTTGCTTTAGAGAACAAGATTGAGTCAGAGGTGACCCAGTCTTCTCTCCACACGTTTCTCCGTGATTTTTGCTGCCTTTTAATGCATGTTTTCTCTCAAAATTTTTTATCAGCCTATAAATAGTTGCTCTCTTTCAGTTAAAAAATATATCGAAAGCATTCATTTTCATTTTTAGAGAGCTTCAATTTTGTAAACAGCCTATTTCAGAGAGTTTTCTAGAACTCTGTTTTTATCAAAACAGAGTTCCAGTTGTTTTGTATTTTCGTATTTACTCATTGTTTTTTGTGATTCTGAGCAAAAGAAATAGGGTGAATAGATTTCTGTTCTTCAACAGTGCATGTGACTGAACGAGACAGATAAAGAATTCTGGGCTGTTTTATCCTAGGGACGACAGGGCTATTAGACTGCTTGTACAATCTTGGGCAGAGCCGCGAAACGTCTTAAAGAGAGTGAGCTAGTCCGCGACTCAACCCAAGAAAATATCAGTAACTTCGTTCCTGTTTTAATTTGCAGCAATTGTATTTCCAACAATATCTTATCTAGATTAATAATTATCTGACTCTTTTGTTCATGTATAAATAAAGTGGATTATTTCATGGTTTAGTTGCACTCATGTACTTTTCAAAAGTTGGCTTGTGAATATCCAGTAATCAAACAAAAGACGAAAGCCATCGTGACCAAGCAAACTATTGCAATGAATGAATCGACCACATTATGATGATGAAACTCCTAATTAAAGCCAAATAAATTCACAATAAGTCACATAAACCATGGCTATGTATTCTCAAGCAAAGCAAATAAGGTAGCGAATATTTGGCACTACAGATTCCTTTCACCCACATCACCCATCCATTTTTTTTTTTTTTTTTTAGCTAGTAACTCAAACCACCCATTTAAATTACTATTTATCTTTTCCCTCTCTCACTATATCTTCTCAAGAATAACAACATGGAAGGGTGTATTGAGAAAGGGGGGCGATCGATTGCGAGGGAGGGTGAGAGACGACCGATGACGGCGAGAGATAAAAGAGATGGAGCCACAACAACCACCGTTGCCCCTTCTCCATATTCTTTTTTTCCTTCCCCTCTCTCAATTCTCCCACTATCTATTCTTTTCCCACACTCTCTCAGTTCCCATCTCTTATTCTCTCACTCTTTTCTTTTCGTATAGGTCGCCGCCCTTCTGCTTCTTCTCATTCCCCTCACACTTTTTTTTCTCGCTCTCGCGGTAGCCTGTGCGAGGATGGGTTCTCCACTCGCAAAGGCCGTTGCGATGGCAAAAAAATTGACCCTTGTGGAGGTACCTGCAAGTGGAAAACTTGCAGTCGTTGAGTAAGGAACCTATCCTCGTACAGGCCGCCACGAGGGTGAGAAAAAAAAGTGTGAGGAGAAGGAGAAGAATGAGAGGGAGAGGGGTGACGGCGAAATCAAGGATGAGATCTTGTAAAGGCTCTAATTCTTCTTCTTCTTCGACTTCATTTTCAATTTTGATTTGAGTGAATGGAGAGGATATGTGAGGGGTGCTTTGGGGGTGCCATCCAGATGAGGAGGAAATAGAGAAATGAAGAGAATAAGAGAAATGAGAGAAGAAGAAGTTAGAAAAAGAAGGGTGGTGGTGAGAAGAAAGAGTGAAAAAGAAGAGAGAAATAGTGGTTTAAATGAGTAATGTTGAAGAGAACTGTGGTATGAGAAAGAAAAAAAAATTAGATATGGGATGTGGGTAAGAGGAATCTGTGGTGCGAAATAATCACCGCCAGCAAAGAAACAAGAAGACATTGAGCTTTGTTTGTAGGTTGTACCTCGGATGAGTCAGCTCACACAACGGAAACAACTGAGGGTCTACCCAAGGCACTATTTCCATGAGACACATGGACTAAGATATTAGGGTAATCTCAGGTTGACTCTGAAAATTGCACAATTGCAGTTGTTTAATGGTATTAGTTAGGGGTGGGCATCCCATCCCGAGATCCCAATCCCGTCCCATATCTTCTCGATTTTTCCAGATCTTATTGGGATTGATCAATCTCATCCTGATCCCGTCCAGTCCCGATCTAGAGTGGGACGAGATTGGGATGAAGATTTTCAATCCCGCCCATCTCGTCCAGTCCCGAATTGATTTTTTTAAAATATTTATTATTAATAATTTCAATATTATTCATGAAAATAATAACATATGGATTATTCTAGTAGGAATTGTTTTCTATTGTTGTCTTATTCATGAAAATAGTAATGCATGTATTCTATTCTAGATAAAACACAAGTTGTATACCAAATAATGTTTATTCACAGAAAACTCAATTTACTAAATCTTTTTTATAAAAGTCAACATGCTAAAAATGCATAGCAAAACATATTCATATATACAATCATATGTATCTATCCTTTCATATATGCAAGGATTGTGATTTTTTTTTCGAGGTAATTTCGGTAAGTTGATTTTAAAAAATATTTTATGAAATATTTCATTGTGTATAAAAAATCGTAAAAATTTCGATTGTAATTTTGAAGTTATCAATATAAGTTAAGCATTTTAAACTCTTACATATTATACAAAGAGTACAACGAGACTTGTAATCTATCTTACAATTCACATTTGCCTTTTTGTTTGTCCTACGTGGCACAATAGAGTTTGTCTTGGTGGTCACCACTTAAGTGAAAATTTTGAAAAATTTTCACTCCCGACTCTTAACCTCCCACTCTCTCCACCTCTCCACCTCTCCAAACTCTCAACCCACCTCGCCACCTCTACATCTTCTCAACCCACCTCTATTCATGAAGATGATGTCGAGGCTTATTGAAAGATAATGTTTATTGAAGGAGGATCTGTCAGTTTTCATCTCTTTTGAAAAATTTTCCATCTTGCAGCTTCTAAGTGGAAGAATCAAGTAAGAAAAATCTAAGTGGAAGATCAAGTAATATAGAAACTTAATGACTTAATTGTGTTTCAACATTCTGCTTTTACCCTGCCCCTACAATTGTAGTTCATCTTTAGCAAAAATGAATTACGCAGTCATTTTGATGCTCTTTTGTTTGGAAACAGGTGGAGGCTTTGAAGTGTCTGTTTTCACTTGCAGACTTGGCAAGAATTTGGAGGAACGAAGGAGTCACTGAAGGTAACAAGTAACTCTATACTGCTTTCTTGACCCTATACTTGACCCTAGCTTCAATGTGGTTTCCTCTTCAATGTATTCTCTAATAAAAAATCCATTTTTTCTTCAATGGTTTCCTCTGCTAACTTGCCTCCACTACTGGATGAACCATATTTGTTTGATGAAATTCCTCTTTTTTAAGAGTGCTTAAAGGTTGGAGCTTTATGGTTTTTGAGTATTGGGGTTTGGTAGAGTAGCTTAAAGGTTGGATCTTTATGGGTTTTGAGGTTTGTGCAGGATGTGTTTAGATGCTTAGTGTGTAATGGAAATTCGTGGTTGCTTTTGAAATGCAGTCTTGGTGTTTTCATTTTTAGCATAGTTAGAGCTCTGAATTTGTTGAAGGAAGGCATTTATGAAAATATTGGTTTATGTTTGTAGCCAAATTATGACATTTTCTATTGGTGCTACAACTCTCAACTTTGTTACCCCAACAATCTGGTTTTTGAACCCTGTCCTTCTGTGTACTCTTACAGACCGTCATAGTTTTTACAATTTCACCCGAGTACTTGCACTGTAAAGGAATCACACTTCTATGATTGTTCTGTGTCTTCTTGGCTTGCTATACCCATTACCAAAACCCAGTAATGGGGTTAGAATGTTCATCACTAAAATGTTATATCATATCAAAGAATATAGGAGAAGTTGTCACTGAGTTGTATCATATCAAAGACCATCATCTAGGTGTAAGAGTTCCTCTACAGTGAGTTATAGGAGTTGTCAGCTGAGTCACCCAAAATGTTATATGATGCATACCAGAAAGATTGATAGATAAATTGAAATATCATTTCCCATGATTTCCTAAGCAAAAACCTCCATATCTGTGTAATGACGTTCAATTTCTCTGTGTCAAACTGCCAAAGCACAATATTTCCAGGTTGAACTCTGAATTAGCAAAGATAGTTTGAATGGTTACATGAAAGGTAGGAAATAGGGAGAATGCATTTTTGTCTGCTATTTTATGCCATGTCGTATCAGTTTGCCAAAAAAATAAATTATTGTCTTCTACTTTAAGTGTGTTGTAACATTGTGCTATAATTTTAATAGCATTAGCATCTCATTACACTTCAGTTGTAATCCAATAACTCAAAGAGCTTATAACAATATTCTTGCGTTCGTTTTCCAGTTTATCCCCCCATTGCCTGATTTATCCTGACATATAGAGAAAATGTTCTCTCAAATGAATGTCGTGAAAAAATATCCCAACATATGCAATAACTTTCAATTTCTCTATGCTAAACTACCACAACGCTAAATTTACACACTCGGATTGAGTAGTAACATGAAAATGCAAATCAGGGAAGTATGGTGTCTCAGAGACTGAAACGTTTGCTTTTCGTGCAGGGTGTTTGTACGTTTTGTTTTCATTTCCATTCATTATGAGTGTCCCAAAACTTAATTTTGAAAATATGGCACAAAGGAAAAACCCAAACCCCCCCAAAAATAAAAAGAAGAAGTAGAAATTGGGTTGGGGCTTACATCCGTAAACATAAGACCTCAACCCATGGCCATCTAAATTTTGAGCATTTACTAACACAAGCTTGACTTATGTTTTTACTAGGCATTAACCAAGCATAAATTTAAGTGGGCGGGTCTGAAATATTTACTTGTAAACTGGGAAAGAGTAGTGAAACACACATGCACAAGTTGATTATATTTCCTTTAACATGGTATATAAAGCTTAATATATTCAATCCAATGGGCATTTGCGCGGGGAATGGGCTTCTCCCCTTCCTGAACAAGAACAACTTATATGTGTATTTCTGTTTCTTTTCTATAATGTTCACTCCTTTTGCACTCTTTATTTTCTTTTCTGCTTCCTGAGATACTCCCTAAGTTTGGGTTCTCGTTGCTCTCGGTTTTAATACACATTGTTTGGCTTATAAAAAAAAAAAGTTTGCAAATATCATTGTGTTTCTTATTAAAACAAGATGTAACCGTTAATTTTTTGATTTTGGCAATTAAAGGATCATCCCATGCTTGCAAGAGAATACGAACGTGTCAGAGCTGGGAAACCACCTGCAACCATGGAGCCACCACCGGCGAATAAACGCTTTGATTCCAATGCTTGGAAGCAACACCTGCAACATCAAGTAATAAGGTAAATCTTTACAGTAACAACATTGGTAAAAAAAAAAAAAATTGGAAATAGAATGGTGAAATGTACCTATTTGATTTAGGCATCCCCATGGAAATTAATTATTTGATGACATTTTCATTTGTCTCCTTAGGTTTCTGAACTGTAAAAGTTTTATTTTTATTTTTATTTTTATTTTTATTTTTATTTTTATTTTTATTTTTATTTTTATTTTTATTTTTATTTTTATGAAAGCATCTATGCTGGGGAATCAAACATATTAATTGAAATACGTGGAAATGGATAGTCACTACTACAAATATTAGCTTAGGTAACGCCACTTAGATAGCGCTTTTTTAAAGAACTATCGCTATCTTAGTTATGTCTTAGATAGCGCTTTAAAAAACGCTATGAGAAAAAACGTTACCAAAGCTACCATAGCGCTTCCGAAGCGCTATGCTACTTACATTTAGGATAGCGCTTCGATCTTGATCAAATATCAAATTAAATCTCATTTTTTCAAATCTTGATACGATCGGACGGTTAAGATCACAAGCCCTAATATAAAACCTAAATCTCGTTTTTTTTGGTTTCCTCGACATTTAGAATTCCCCTTTTCAAACACACAGAGAGGCGATGAGGCGAGGAGGCGAGGAACCAGAGGAGGCGAGGCGAGGAGGCGAGGAACCGAGGAAGGAGGCGACTCAGGCGAGGAACCGAGGAAGGAGGCGACTCAGGCGAGGAACCAGAGGAGGCGAGGAACCGAGGAGTCGGAAGCTCATTTAAATCTGGGTATTTTGTTTCAAGTTTATATCTTTAGAACCGGGTTGGTTAAGCATGCTTTGATTTTGAATGGGTTTTCATTAGTTTGGTTTTGATTTGCCTTTTGTGCCCTAATTTTTTGATTTTCTGAAACGAAATTGAATCATGTTTATGTTTACATGGGGTTTGATTGTTTTGGTTTATTTTTATGAAATTGACAATGGACTTTGATTATGGTGCTTAAATTTGTGATTTTTTGTGAAACAGACTTGAACAATTTTGACCTAATGAATTGGGAATCTAATTTACAATGGGTTTCTTCTTATCAGGTGTTGGAGTTAGCAGGAAAAGCAGCGAGAGACAACAAGCAATCCAGAATAGTGCTACGACACATACAATTGGCAGTGTGAAATGACGAGGAGTTGAGTAAGTTGTTGGGTGCAATCATTGCCAATCTTGCTTCATCGGGCTTTCTTCTTGTCGCTTTTCTTCACTTCACTCAACTCTGATCAACTCTGTAATCTGTTTTCTGAGTTATCTAACTAGCATCATATTGTTATTTGTTATTCTCTTATTCCAACAACCTTATCTTGGTGAGTTCTTACTTAATATCAGTCAGATTTTGATCATTCCTTTTTATTTGTTTATGGGCAGGTTCTGATGAACTTAACAAATGACAATTCTGTAGGGTGTAAGCAAATTGCTTCTCACGGGGGACTAGAAACTGTGTCTGCCTTAATTGTTGGGCACTTTCCTATGTTCAGTAGCTTGTCCCCAAACAGTCGAACAGAAGAGACTATGATGCGACTCGAATCTAGTTCAAAACTTGAGCATCGGAATGACAGACATATGACTGATCTAGAATTAGATTTTCTTGTTGCTATTCTGGGCTTACTTGTTAACTTGGTGGAGAAGGATAGTCAAAACAGGTTGTGTTTCAATTCTCACTATTTTCTATTCACATTTGTCTAATATACCTGGCAATAAAATTATTAAACTTGTGACCTAAGAAAAACAAGTTTACTGTGTCGACACGTGACACTCTGTTACTCTAATGAACTCTTTCATGTTTTGACCATTAATTGCTTTACCAATCTTTTGAAGGTTTTAACAGATTTATTGCTGATGTTGACATTGTTAATGGTTGGAATGTGATTCAGTTGCTGATGTTTTCTTTTGGTTCATAATTGCCTACTGTTTCGAGTTTATGATGATTTTAATCCTTCAGTTCATTGGTACACTAATCATATTGTTATTTTGCATTACTCGCAATTATTTCTTTGACAGATCACGACTTGCAGCTACCAGTGTTCTACTGCCCGCTTCAGAAGGAAGGCATAGACATATGGATGTAATTCCGTTACTATGCTCCATTTTTCTGTTGAACCAAGGAGCTGGTTCCCCATGGAGCTGCAAGAAAAAGACAGCTTTAATGGTCTTTATCTCTTCTTTACTTCTTTACTTTGCTTGATTTGGTCTTCCCAAATTCCCCAAAAACTCTTGTTTCCTTTCCTCCTCCTCTGTTTTTTGCCTCTAATGGATACCCAAGCTAAACTTCTTCTTCAAAAACAATTAAAGGGTCTGTTTTGAGTTTTGGGTTTTGTTTGTTGATTGATTTTGAATTGAATCTGAGAAAGGGTTATTGATTGATTGCTTGTTTGGTTTTTTTTTTTTTTGGCAGATCTTGCAAAGCATCCTGTTGATGGGTTTTCAGCTGGGTTGGTGGATGACAGCAACTTATATGAATGGAGTGTAACCATTATTGGGCCTCCTGATACTTTGTAGTAAGTTTTCTGATTTTTTGTGTTTCAAGATTGAAATATTTTAGGATTTGATTGATGGAGAGTCTAGTTTATTGGATTTGTTGTTTGATTATTGAAGTTTTAATGGTAGAGTGGTAGAAGGTGTAATTGGTACTGTGTGTAGGCAGATTTGTTGTGTTTAGGGGTTATTGAGCTTGATTTAATGTAAAAGGTCAAAGCTTTTGTTCTAAATCAAAGAAGAAGAACAAAAATTTTGCTTTTATGAGGGTAGGGTTTTGAGGTTCTGTTCTATTTAGTTCATGTCGAGGTACTAATCTAAGGTTTAGTCTGAAAATTTTGATAATCTAATTCATGTTTTATAATAAGAAGTTTATTGTGTAATTGATAATAATCTTGTGTGTGCATGCAATTACAATTAGATTGTTGTTACTAATTTGGTCACTTACTTCTTTGGTTTTTGATTAATAAATTTGTAATTGCAGTGAAGGAGGATTTTTCAATGCTATAATGAGCTTTCCTCATAATTATCCGAACAGCCCTCCGACAGTCAAATTTACTTCAGAGTTGTGGCATCCTAATTTTTGGAATTACAGTTACAGTTAGCAGAGTAATGAATGGATTTATTTAGTAATTTTCTTATTACATTTTGCAGTTTTAATGGTTGTTAACTCATCAAAGTTTGTCTCTTCTTTGCAGTTGAATATATTTAGATGGCTGGTGAGCTGTAAGTAGACTAATTGATTGTATATTCTGACTTTGCCAAATCGGTAAGTCATTTTCTTAGCCTCTAATGTGCCTGCTCAAATTAGTGACTGCTGCATTTATAGCTGCTTGACATCAAGTGGAAGCCCAATTTCTCATGTGGGTATGTTTTCACTTGCTGCAGCGTTGACGAAAAGATGGTGAAGGTATGAAATTATAGTTCTTAGAGCTGATGATAATGGTGAAGGTGGAACTTTTGCTTTGTATTAGCTGTTATGCCGCCATGCTAGAGTGAGTGTTTTGCCTTGTGGACAATTGGCTGATGAAGATTTGTTTGAGTATAAGAAAGATGGGAATGCATCTTCGAATGCTAAAGATTTAGTTTGATATCAACATTAGAGAAGCACAAATTCTTGCAACAAGTTTTGCTTATTTTGGCTTTGATTGGGACTTGTATGGTAATTGGTGATGGAGTCATCACCCCTGCAATCTCAGGGGGAAGATTTTAGATGTTCTTCTGTGAATCATTGTATGAAGCTATCAAATTTTACATTATCAGTAATCTTTCATGATTGTTGATTTGATTAGTTCTTGTTATGTATTTAGTATTTTCAGCAGTTTCCGGATTAGAGCTTTCCATGTCAAAGCAGCATCATCAATGTAATTTTTTTTTTTTTTTTTCACTTGGATAGCGCTTTTTTAAGTGCTATTTAAATTTTTTTTAACTTAGATAGCGCTTTTTCTAAGCGCTATTTAAGTTAATAATAATATTTTTTTGGACTTGGATAGCGTTTTTTAAGCGCCATCAAAACAAAGCGCAATCTAAGTTTACCACTTAGATAGCGCTTTTAAAAGCGCTATTTAAGTATGTTTAGCTTGCATAGCGGTAGCTTAGATAGCTCTTAAAAGCGCTATTTAAGCCAAAAAAAAAGCGCTATGCAAGCTGAAATCTGTAGTAGTGAGTGAAAGTAATTTTTCTTTTGACTTTTATTGACTAAATGCAACTTTGTTGAACAAAATAAATGTGCTCGATCAAATAGGACTTGTTTAACATGTCAGTTTTTATATCTTATGGTTTCTTGTTTGATACTATAGCAGTCAGCTAGTCGCAACATTCAGTAATCTTTTAATAATGATGATGTTATTAAAAGAAAGTTAATATTGTGGTCCTAGTTGATTATGTATCCAGTAATCTTTTAATAAGAAAGTTGTTAGTTAATATTGTGGTTCGAAATCTTGTGACGTGCTTAATGTTTCAAAATTTTGTGTTATTATGCTTTTTTTCACTGGAAAAATCAAAATATTGCCTATGACAATGGTAAAATACTAAAACATCCATTCAGTTAGTTGAGGCGACATGCCTGGGCGCTTGGGTGACACTTAAGATCGTGGGCATCATTGGTAGGAATTATTTAAGGCCTCCATATATGCATCATTACACAAATTTAACCAAAACATATGAACTTCAAAGCATCTATGAAAAATGGAAAATGACTTTTAAGGCCTATACTTCTTCACAAAATAAATCATTTAGATATCGAATTTGATGTAATGGCTAATTTGTGCCTACTTTTATGACCAACAATGACTCTTTTATTAACTCAGGTTGACTCATAAAGTTATATGACATCTTTACCCTTTCAAAAACAAATAGAAAACCTAATTTTATACTTTTATGACCAACAATGACTCTTTTATTAATAATTCTAATTTTTATTTTTTTTACCCTTAACCCCACCCACCCCATGCCACTGGTAGGTATCGATATTAACGATTCTAACCAATTATAAGTTTTCATTGACGGACAAGTTAATCAAATTATTATGCTAAGGTTTGGTAAACTTTTCATAATGTAGTTAATAATTATTAGAAATTTGGTTTTAATTATTTAATAAAATCAGTTTAATTAACTTGTCATAAATTTGATTAGAAAAGTTTACAGGTGCCCATGTATTACTTTCTTAATGATGATTATAAATTTAGTTTTAATTATTATTGCTTCTTATTCCATAATGTAGTTAATAATATCAATTTTCCACTATCAAAATTTGATTTCCTATTCTTCAATGCATAGGTACTGTAAAGTTATATATTTTATTCTTTATAGCTATTTAGTCGCAAGCTATCTACCACAGAGCATGATCATAGCCTCAGAGGTAAAATCGAAACCAATATTGAATAAGATAATTTCATGTAAACTAAATAGTGATAGAATTGAAGTAACCATTAATTAAAATAAAAATTGCTCTTTAAACTCAGATATACCTTCACAACAGTCAAATCAAACACATTCAGAGTGACAAAACATTCAAGAATAAAAAATGTCAACATAAAAATATTAATGTAGCATTCATAGCTAACAAATGTCATAAAATAATTCCTCAAACTGCAATTAAAGAACAAGATAACATAAAAAAAAAATTAAAATTAACAAAAAAAAATGATTAATGGGGTGGGAGGGGTTAAGGGTTAAAAAAAGTAAAAATAACAAAATAAAAATTAGAATAATTAATAAAAGAGTATTTGTTGGTTACAGAAGTATAAAATTAGGTTTTCTATCTGTTTAAGAAGGATAAATATGTCTTATAAGTTTAAGAATTAATATGGGTTAATAAAATAGTTCTTGTTAGTTATAAAAGTATAAAAGTAGACACAAATTATTCATTACATAAACTACGGTATCTAAATTGTCTATTCTGTGAAAAAGTATGCCTTAAAAGTCATTTTCCGAATAAAAAATGCAACAATCCAATGCAAATAAAAAAAGAAAATTTAGTCCAAGGTGGGCTAGGCGACCGCCCAAGACTACACCAAGTTTAGACAATGCCTAGGATATACGAGGCGATGAGGGTATCAGTCGGCCGTTTGGCTCACATAGGCATCGCTCGAGACTACATAGGATACCATTCACGCCTTGTGTTGGTCTTCATGACAATTACAAGGCGTTAAACCCTTCTAATAAAAATTTCACCAATACACACCTATTTATTACAATATGAACTTTTAGCTATAAACTTTATTTTAGCGATTATAATTTTTTACTTTTAGATCACTATGGCTAGCTGGCTACTTTACTATTAATTTTCCAGTTGCAACAGTATACACATAACATTTATAATTATTTGGAACATGCGAAGGATGTGTGAAAACTTTGATAATCTAAGTATGGAGTGTCTAACTTTTAAAAATGGGAGTATCCTTGTTACATAAATAAATATTTGTTTTTAATTAGCTTATTATTGCTTATATCTTATGAAAATGAACATTGAACCAATTTATACTTCTTGTTTAACTAGATTAACTAGATGAGATAGTTTTGTTGTCAAACCGCATTTGCACGAGTATGATACACCACTACAAATGTGTGTATGAACATTCTTCTATTAGCCAATGCAAGCATATTTTACTGTCTCAAGATCAAGGTTCTAAAAATTGCTAGGCGGTAGGCGAGCGGCGAGTAGGAGACTAGCGCCTGGAGTCTTAGTCGAGGCCTAGGCGGTTTTATTTATTTATTTTTATTATAATTTATAATTTGTAAAGTTAAATATAATAGCATATCAATCACTTCCAATTCAATGGCAAGATGATTATGCAAAATGTTTTTTTTTTTCTTCTTTTTGAAATAGAATTTTTTTTTTTTCAAAAACTTGCCTAGACCGCCTGAGCATTTCCTAGCCGCCTAAGTCGATTTTTAGAATAGATCTCAAGATTGACCTTTTCATTTTGCAGATTAGAAAACTTGGACCTGATGTCAAAGTATGGTGGTGATATCTGGAAGCAGCACAACCAACGACTAGAGGCATTCTTGTCTAGGTTAGTTATGAGTAATCTATTTTGCATATTAGTGATTTATGTGGTAAGCAAGATGTGATTCATGTCAAACATTTGGCGACTAACTCCTATGATTCTCACTGAAAGCAATTAATAGTGTGCTATGCCGAAGTATCATTAGGTGCACCTGAACTTTTGCAATGTACTCTTTGGTTCTACTTACCTCACGATATTTGGAGAAACACCACTCTTTAAATATGTTGTGCTTCCTTTCCCCAAATCCTAAGATTTTGTCTATCAAACTTTAGTCAATTTCTTTTTATCCATTTTGTCCATCATGCACAATGCACATAGTAAGCACTTCAGAAAGAAATTCGATTACAAACCTAAATATCCTCATTTAGTTAAAAAAAAAAAAAATCTCAAGGGACTCCATCTTTTCCCAAACGTTCGTTTTCAAATCCTATTATTGCTCCCATCACATGCCATGCATACCAATTCCACACTATACTAGGATCACTTCCTCTTAAATTATAAAACAAGTGTTAATATACGATCGTTTGGGTCCAAAAGTATTTCAACAACTTGTATGCTGTGGTGGAATTCACTTCCCATACCTCTACAATGCTCATGTCATATGTAGGTTGGTTTGTACGAGTTACTTATGCCTCCACATGATTCCATTCTATTTGGTGAATGAAGGGACTGTGAGATTGTATAGGACACCTAGGTTGGTAGCTTTGAGTCAGAGTTGTTTTTGGACGGCAATTATGTCAGCCCTAGATACATGGTCTCCGCGGACTCCTTCATCCTTCTGGTTTCCGTTAGAGTTGACCCCAGTACGGACGTTGTTGCTTTCATGAACACACTCTTTGTTTTTCTATTGAGTCACGGTTCTTTCTAGGTCTCCATCATTCTCCAATTTTGTGGGACACTCCTAGATAAGCATCTCTACCACCCGAGTGAGTTGATCTCCATACGAGCTAGGATATGGTCTACACGAGGATCCACCGCCGCCTGCTCCAAGGACAACGCCTTGCTATTGTCCTGCTTCGGTGGCTGGAACACCTTGGCTTGGTGGTGGGATTCCACCGGTTTGAGCGTTGGCTAGATCAACATTCCTGCTGTTAGCACGAGATCTAATGTTGGTTACCATGTTTTAAGGTTTTTGGTTTTGGCAGGGTGTGTGTTTTGTTTTTTAGGTTTTGAGGAAATTGTCATTCCCTATGAATGGTGCCGAACTGATGCGCTCAAATTTGTCCTCCTTGACTTTGACCTGCAAACAATAAAAAAATGAACCAATGAACACAGTGTGGGTGAACAAAGACACTCCGATGATAAAGTCAGGCTTTGAACAAAAAGGAGGAATTTGGCTTGGTAAAATTTGGGTTGCATACATTTGTCCTTCCTTTTGTTCACCTTATATAATGAGAGAATTTATATCCTTCCTTGACTATACCTATGATTGCACAATAAAAGGAGTAAATCTTATTCAGATTCTCCCTCACTTAAGTTATGTTCTTGTAGGGACAACAGGGACGCAATACGGTAGCAAGGAGTGCGCAGGGCAGCAGGAGACGCTTTTCCAGCAACAACACGCATTGCTAATCCACCACGCGCTGCCATGCAGATGAAGCTCCACACCGCTGTTGCTGTCATCACCTTTACCATGTGTCACTAAACTCCACGCAAGGTGAAGAGATGAACTCCTAGATGTAACGCACTTAATTTGTATTTGATTCGTTTTATGTTTTAATGATGAATAATTGTATTAATGATTTTTACTTTTATTTAATATAGGAGTTTATGTTATTGTAGTGACAAAGATTTCATCAACTTCTTCGTAGATTATTATTCCGGTGGTTATTTTTTTTCTTTTCCATGTAAAAATTTTAAAGATCAATTAATTCCAGTAGGTTAGTTTATATGTGATTGTCTTTTATTACATTATTGTCTCCGGATATATCGTAAATATAGGATATCAAATATGACCAATCTTTGCGCTTTCTAGAAAAAGTGAAATCTAAAATCCATTTACATTAGAATATACTGGTGCATTAAAGACTATTTTTCCAATTATGTTGTTTGGGATGTGAAACACGTAATTGAGTTATCATAGCGAATCAATACTAGTTGGCACGTGAAATCTAGGAGGGATTCTTGGAACCTTGTGATTTTTCTAAACTTGATTTTTATTAAACTAAATTCAATTTCATATTTTAAAATTGTTAGAATTTCTTAATTTTAGTTTCGCGTAGTTCTTCTTCCTTGACCTTGTTTTGTAGATCACTTTTCCTCGTGGGATCGACACCCCAATCTTTACTGCAATTGACCGCATGTACTGTTTGGGCGTAATCAAATCTTGGCGCCGTTGCCGGGGATAAGCGTCATTCTGGAAGGGTGGTTTCAGGTATTATCTTTTGTGCTCATTGTTTTATTTTTAGGTTTTAGGTCCAGTTTATTTTTTTTATTTTATTTCTTAAAAAAATTTAAATAATTGCAAAAAACAAAAAGAACAATGGGGGAATGTGAGTTGGAATAGAGACCACTTAGGAGACTAATTAGGGTCCCAAATTTAGAACACCCACAAATTCACATTGAGACCAAATTAAGTCTTACTTCTAATTCTAACACCATTAGTAATCACGAAGATGACCATATTCGGTCGCTAAAGGACTATATCCACCCCACGCGCACTGCTACTCCATCATGTATCATGTTTGCACCAAATACACCAAAACTAGATTTTAAGCTGGGTATGATACAATTATTACCCACTTTTCATGGCCAAGAGAGTGAGAATCCTTATATTGACATTAGGGAATTTGAGGAAATTGTGGCCACTTTCCACAGCAAAGTTGAGGTTGTAGACTCAGTTAGACTAAGGTTTTTTCCTTTTTACCTTAAGGAAAAAGCGAAGAGTTGGCTATACTCTTTACGACCAAGGTCTATAGGTTTGTGGGAGGAAATGACCCAAGCATTTTTTAATAAATACTTTCCTCACCACAAAACCAACGGTCTAAAGAGACAGATTTCTACCTTCACCCAAAAGAATAGCGAGACATTATATCAAGCATGGGAGAGGTTCAAGGATTTCTCGAATACATGTCCACACCATCGGTATGAGAGTTGGTGCTTAGTCAATTATTTTTATGAGGGGCTCACCAGTAGAGAGCGTCAGTTCGTTGAGATGATGTGTTATGGAGAGTTTTTGCTTAAGGACCCTGACGAGGCCATTGAGTACCTGAATGACTTGGTTGAAAAGGCTCATACTTGGACTAGTCCAAGTGCTACTGAGAGCACGGATAGAACACGCCTAGCTGGAGTCTACAAACTTAGGGAAGAGGATAGCCTTAGAGCCCAATTGGATAGAGTGACTAGGGAGTTAGAGGCACTTAATGCTAAGGATGGTAGGCCCACACATACTGTTGCCAGAGTTGAGTTACAGGACGCCTGTTTTATATGCGGGGGTGTTGAACACTTAGCACAGGATTGCCCGACCTTGACTGAGATGAGAGAGGTTTATGAAGAACAATGTAACACCTTAGGAACGTACAAAAAACCTTACTCACCATTCTCTAACACTTACAATTCTGGCTGGAGAGATCACCCGAACTTAGGCTGGAGGTCCGAAGCAGACCAACCTCCACACTCACAAGCACAACCACCTAGGTCATACCCTGCACCTCCATACAATGCGCAATCTAACAGAAGTTCCTTATCAGACACATTACATGCATTTATAGAGGCACAAGGTAAAACTAATCAAAAACTTAAGGTTGCATTGACACAATTGACAGAAGAGAACAAGGAGATCAAAAGCCAGAAAACCAAGATGACAAGTTCATTAACAGTACAAGAGCGGGGCCAATTTCCGTCACAGCCTCAAGCAAATCCGAAGGGCCAACTTATGACACAAACCTCTGCTTCAGACTCTCAGAATGTCAAAGAGGTTAATGCCATCACTACTCGGAGTGGTAAGATTTTAGATGGATCAAGCTCATCCACAACTATAGGCTCATCCCCAAGTGCAAAGGAAAACATCCCTGAGGATGAACCCAACAAGAACATTCCAGTTCCAGTTCTTTTTTCTCAAGGACTACGACCTACTGGAAAAAATCAGAAATGCATGGTGAGATTCTGAACACTTGAAACAGGTTAAAATTAACTTACCTTTGCTACATGTGATTAAACAGGTACCAACTTATGCGAGGGTCATCAAGGATCTATGGACTATCAAGAGGAAACATCATGTCAAGAAAACTGCCTTCCTGACAGAACATGTAAGTGCGGTGATTGAGCAGAAGACACCACCCAAGTACTAAGATCCACGGTGTCCTACAGTCACCTGCCAGATTGGGACTCATGAGTTTGGCCAAGCCTTGTTGGATTTAGGAGCAAGTGTAAATATGATGTCATATTTTATTTACTTGCGACTGGGTCTAGGAGAGATTAAACCCACATCCTTGGTACTACAATTGGCCGATAGATCGGTTAAAAAGCCAAGAGGAATAGTCGAGGATGTCTTGCTGCAGATTGATAAGTTTTACTATCCCGTCGGCTTTCTTATTTTAGATACTCATTCTGCGGTTAATATGGAGTCTACAATTTTGATTATTGTAGGTAGACCTTTTCTTGCCACAACTAACACTCTTATCAATTGCAGGAACGGTCTAATGAAGCTGTATTTTGGGAACATGACTCTGGAGGTCAACATATTCAATATTAGCAAACAACCATGTGATGATGATGAGTGTCATCATACCTACATGATAGACACGCTGATATCAGAGGAGGCGCTCCTGAGAGCAGATTTTGAAACCTTAGAGTACCTCCTTTTTATTTCTAATTCTGAGAGTTCACTTTATCCTGACAATGCTTTTGATATTTCTGTTGTTTCAGGGTTAAAGGATAAAGGAGGATGACAATGGAAACCATACTTGAGGAGTTGCCAAAGGAAAGACAGAAACCATAACCATCCACCGTGGAAACTCCAAAAGTTGACCTAGCTCCACTGCCTGAGGGACTTAAACATGCATTCCTCGAACCAGGTGATGGCTCACAAGAAGAATAATTGATTAATATGTTACGTGAGCACAAATCTGCATTAGGTTGGACTATAGCTGACATCAAAGGTATTAGCCCCTTAATATGTTCCCATAAGATTTCACTTAGAAGAAGGAGCTAACCCCCGTAGAGATCCTCAAAGACGACTTAACCCCACTATGAAAGAGGTGGTGAAAAAGGAGGTCTTAAAATTGTTAGATGCAGACATCATTTATCCCATCTCTAATGCAAGTGGGTTAGTCCAACTCAAGTAGTTCCCAAGAAATCTGGAATAACAGTGGTGACTAATGATGAGGGGGTGTCTGTTTCTACTAAGGCAGTGACAGGGTGTCACATGTGTATTGATTATAGGAAACTTAATTCTGCCACTCGCAAGGATCACTTCCCACTTTCATCCATAGACCAAATCTTAGAGCGAGTAGCTGGTCATTATTTCTATTGCCTTCTAGATGGGTATTTTGGATACTATCAGATTGATATTGCATTAGAGGATCAGGATAAGACTACTTTTACATGTCTTTTTGGTACTTATGCTTTTCGTCGTATGCCATTTGGTTTGTGTAATGCACCGGCTACTTTTCAAAGATGCATGATGAATATTTTTAGTGACATGGTTGAAAAATATATGGAAGTATTCATGAATGATTTGACTGTTTTTGGTGATTCCTTTGATTCATGTTTACTTCACTTGAAGGTTGTTTTAAGTAGATGTGAAGAGAAGGGTCTGGTGCTTAATTGGGAAAAATGTCATTTCATGGTTCCCTATGGAATAGTTTTGGGACACAGTTTCTGATAAAGGAATCGAGGTTGATAAAGCAAAAATTGAATTGATTTCTAAATTACCTACACCTAAAAGTGTCAAGGATGTGAGATCATTTCTAGGGCACGCGAGTTTTTATAGGAGGTTCATACAGAAATTTTCTGCCATCTCTAGACCATTAAGTAGCCTCTTGGTCAAAGATGTCGTGTTCCAATGGACACAAAAGTGTGAGAACGCCTTTCGAACACTAACCTTTACCCCCATCATGCAGCCACCGGATTGGAATTTACCGTTTGAGATAATGTGTGATGCAAGTAACTATGCTGTGTGGGCAGTCTTGGGACAACGAAGGGAAGGGAATCCCTTTGTTGTTTACTATGCTAGTTGAACACTTAATGATGCTCAAATGAATTATTCGACTACTGAAAAAGAGGTTCTAGCCGTAGTTTTTGCTTTAGATAAATTTTGTGCTTATTTGATTGGTACACCTATCACAGTTTTTACTGACCATGCGGCTCTTAAG
This sequence comes from Berberis vulgaris, assembly GCA_963556465.1. Classification (NCBI taxonomy): domain Eukaryota; kingdom Viridiplantae; phylum Streptophyta; class Magnoliopsida; order Ranunculales; family Berberidaceae; genus Berberis; species Berberis vulgaris. Next base: position 64,637,511 of record OY747128.1, read on the forward strand.
TTCCTTCTTTCTAAAAAGGATGCTAAGGCAAGATTGATTAGGTGGATTTTACTTCTGCAGGAATTTGATCTAACTATAAAGGATAAGAAAGGGGGTCGAGAATGTTGTGGCGGATCACTTGTCTCGTCTGGACTTCAATGACTTTGCCAATGGCCCACCCATCCGTGATGACTTCCCTGATGAACACCTATTCTCCATCACTCAAGTACCATGATATGCGCACATTGTTAATTACTTGGTTTCCGATGAAGTTTCATCATCATGGAGAGCTCAAGATAAGCGCAAATTTTTGGTCGAGGCAAACAATTTTTATTGGGATGATCCTTATCTATATAAGTATTGCCCCGACCAAATCATGAGGCGCAGCTTGTGGAGGCCATTTTTTTTATGAAAAGGACCGCTGCAAAAGTTTTACAATCGGGATTATATTGGCCTACATTGTTTAAGGATACTAACAATTATTGCCGTTCTTGCGATAGATGCTAGAAGTTAGGTGCACTGTCTAGAAGACACATGATGCCCCTTAACCCCATCCTAGTCATTGAGATATTTGATTGTTGGGGGATTGATTTTATGAGACATTTTTCCACCTTCTTTTTGATATTTGTATATTTTGCTTGCAGTGGACTATGTGTCCAAATGGGTAGAGGCTGTGGCATGCCGGAACAATGACAACAACACAGTTGTCATGTTTATCAAAGAACACATTTTATCCCGTTTCAGTACACCACATTATTACTGATCAGGGGACTCATATCTGTAATCGCTCTTTTGAGGCTTTGATGCGCAGGTATGGAGTTCATCACAAGGTCGCCAATGCCTATCATTCGCAGACAAATGGCCAAGCCGAGCTGGCAAACCGAGAAATGAAACAAATATTGTAGAAGATGGTGAATCCTGATAGGAAGGATTGGTCCTTGCGCCTTCCTGATGCACTTTGGGCTTACCGTACCGCTTATAAGACAATTCTCAAGATGTCTCTGTATCGACTTATATATGGGAAAGGCTATCATTTACCTGTTGAGTTAGAACATCGAGCTTATTGGGTTGTCAAAAGCAATAACTTTGATCTCAATGATGCAGGTATTCAGAGGAAATTTCAGTTAGCCGAAATTGAAGAGTTGCGGAATGATGCCTCTGACAATTCCCGAATATACAAGGCGAAGATGAAAGTAGCTCATGATAAGCAAATTCTGAGGAAACATTTCGAGCCCAATCAACGAGTCTATCTTTATGACTCACGAGTTCATCTTCATCCTGGCAAGCTACGATCGAGATGGACGGGCCCATTCATGGTAAAACAAGTCTTTCCCAATGGTTCCATAGAAATTGAAGATCCAAAAGATGGGAGAGTATTTAGAGTAAATGGGCAACGTTTGAAGCACTATGTGGAGCGGGTAGAGGTGCAAGAGGAGATCTCTCTGGTTTCCCATGTCTTTTGATTTGATGTTCTCCACCCTATCTTTAGTTTAGGTTTTTTATTTTATTTTTTTTATTGTAGGTTTTTGCTATTATGTTTTTCTTTTATTGTTTCAGGTTATTTTAGGTGTTGCTACTGGAATCACTCGGAGCCCCTTATCCCATGTGTTTCTTTCTCCCGTCGGTATGATTTTCTTATATTTTGGTGATTGTGAGGACATGTCTATTTGAAATTGGTAAAGCTTCACCATGGTAATATCACTCTAACCATCCTATTTTCTTTTTCCTTTATTTGTCATGATTATTGTTTTATACATTGAGGACAATGTTTGGTTTAGGTTTGGGGGTGATGTGGTTTATTAGATTATTTGTGCAATTTTCGAAAATCTTTGAACTTAAAACGTATTTTAAAAATGTATTTTACAATTAAACCGAGTCATTGTTTTGTGTTCTACTCAATCTCCATTAAATACTTGGATGATTACGATAATTGTGCAAAATCTTTATGAAAATGCATTCGAAATTTGAACTCTTGGTGAATTTAAAAAAGGGGTGGGGGGTGAGTCTTTTTAATTTTAGAGAATATTTTTGTTGCCTTTAATTTTGAAAAAACACATACTAACACGTGTCACATAGTTATATTAGTAGAAAACATGATATTTGATATTATCCTTATGTTATATGTATTTCGTGAGACTTTTCAACTCGACTATTCGTGCACTATAAGCCAAGTCAACATGATTTGAAGTTGATTAGTGAGATATTGAACTAGAAAACCTTAGAATAATAGTGGAGACTTAACCCTTGTGAGTTTTGAGCCATTCTTTATTTCTTGAGGGTTATTAAATACACTCTGATTTTTTTTGAGTCTGCATTATTTCGTTGATGATATCATTATTCTTGACTTTCTTATTGGTGGCTTTAAGAACGACATAAAAATTGAATTTTTACACCAGAACTTCTTGCTTTATTTAGTTGAGATGTCCTAGTACCAACTAGAACTTATGAAGTGATATAGGCATTTCTTTCTCTAAACCATTTTTTTTAGCCTACCCAATAATAAATATCCATTTACAGCCCTTTGAGCCTTTAAATAGTCTTCTCTTTGTTATTCCTATTCTCATTACCTACTCCAATCAAGGAGTAATATCTCTATTATTTTATCCTTACCCAATTTTCTGAGAATGTATACGGTGAAATATATTTATGAAATGGGCAAATAGAAAGAGTTGAAAATAGATATTTCATGCGCCCTCGAAGTAAAAGTGTTTGATTGTATAAACGGGGAAAAACATGTAAAAAAAAGGGAAAACAAAAGGTTGAAGAAGAAAAATAAAGGGGTTGAAGAAGAAAACAATGCCTTATGTGTTTATTCAAGGGCGTAGTCATTCTCAGGAAATTTTTGTATAATTTTTTGTCCATTATTGTTTGCCATAATCCAAGCCCCATTACAACCTAGTAAAGACCTAATTAATCTTAAGTGAAAGTTGGTTTAGTAGATGTGGAGATTGAATAGGCAAGAATTATGGTGTTTGATTCAACATTCTCAAAAGTAATCAATATTCATGTCCATGAGATCATATTCATTTCACTTTTTGAAAATTCCGTTTTTCATGATAATTATATGTGAAACGTTTGCATTATCCATAGTTTATATCATTTTCCTCACATATAAACTGAGTGCCCAATCTCTGAGTGTTTTATTTCTGAGTGACATGAGAAATTTGTAGTCGAAGCGTGCTTTCTAAAAGTTATCTCGTCACATCTTTACTATGAGATGAAGAGTTATGTTCATAAGGTTTCTCATATACACACTTCGAGTTGAAAATGATTATGAAATTTATTTAACCTTTAGATACTATTAAATTATTGTACTCTATTGATATACTATTATGACATTTTTAGTTTGTTGTTTTTCTAGAATTTTAAGCAATTAGAAAATTACTCTAAGAAAAATAAAGGAGAATGCCCATGTTTTTGCATTATGTTTTTAGAAAATCGATTTTGTTCTATTAAGTCAATAATGTTTGGGGATAACATTTCTGGAAACCCTCACGAGACTATAACTCGTCCACTAAAGGTAATCTAGGGGTTTAAAGCTTTGTTGCACGTTAAGGTAAGTGCAACCGTGAATCCTACGAAAGTGAGTTAGAATTTTATTCTTAATTTTGTTTTGCTCGAGGACTAGCAAAATATAGGTTTGGGGGTATTTGATATTCACATAATTATTACATAATATACCTCTTAATTTATATTTGTTAGTGTTTTAAATAATGCATTTTAGTTTTATTATTTTATTTTTGTAGGATTTGGAGTTTAAATGACAAAAGTGCATTAGAGTGGCAAATTTGGAAATTCATAGACAAATTGACGAAGTGGAGCGGGAGACACTCATGCCAAAGATTAATAAAGAGAACCAAAGAAAAAAATAAAGGAAATTAGTTTTGAATTTTGGTGGAACAAAAGAGTAATATGGATGAACATAGCCAAACCCACATTTCCTGTTATTAGAACATAATCTAAACAAAAGGGTGGGACCCCTTTGTTTCCTTTTGTTTTTTATTTAGTTTCCAATAAGGAGTTGTTTCTTTCTTCCATAAATACAACAACACACGATGGGCAGATAACGCAGAAACAACAGAGAGCGCATGAACAACAGGGACACACACAACGCATCAACAGCCGAGTACGCATCACTAATCCATCACGCGCTGCCATGAAGCTTTACACCGCTATTGTTTTCATCACCTTCACCATGTGTTACTAAACTCCACGCAAGGCGAAGAGATTAACTCTTAGATGTAACACACTTAATTGATATTTGATTCGTTTTATGCTTTCACGATGAGTAATGGTATTTATGATTTTCACTTTTATTTAATAAAGGAGTATATTTTATTTTAGTGACAACGATTTCATCAACTTCTTCGTAGATTATTATTTCGGTGATTGTTTTTTTTCTTCTCCATGTAAGTCTAGTCATACTTTTCTTATGTGTGGAATTTTAAAGATCAATTAATTCTGGTAGGTTAGTTATATGTGATTGTCTTTTATTACGTTATTGTCTCCGGATATATCGTAAATTTAGGATATCATATATGACCAATCTTTGTGCTTTCTAGAAAAAGTGAAATCTAAACTCCATTTACATTAGAATATATTGGTGCATTAAAGACTATTTTCCGATTATGTTGTTTGGGATGTGAAACACGTAATTGAATTATCATAGCGAATCAATACTAGTTGGCGCGTGAAATTTAAGAGGGATTCTTGAAATCTTGTGATTTTTCTAAACTTGATTTTTATTAAACTAAATACAATTTCATATTTTAAAATTGCTAGAATTTCTTAAATTTAGTTTTGCGTAGTTCTTCTTCCTTGACCTTGTTTTGTAGATCGCTTTTCCTCGTGGGATCGACACCTCAATCTTTACTGCAATTGACCGCGTGTACTGTTTGGGCGTAATCAGCTCTCCCACTCTCCCTGACATGATTTGAATGAGACCGACTCTCCCTGTTATTCCCTCTTGTAACACCTATCCTCATTTTATCCCAAACAATTATTCACCTTAAGGTCCCCCACTCTCTCAAATGTCTAAGCTTCTCTTATCAAGGTTGTTGTTTTTGTTGGTGGTGTTTAGTGTTGTTCTCGAATCAATATCTGAATTAAGCATCGGAGTGCCTTCGGCCAGCACAACAGTGGTCCTGGGCTTAACCGCTGCTCATTTTTGCAGGTTGGATATCATTAGGATCAATGATGACAGATCTGAATGCATCAATTATGTATGAGAATACCAAATTCAATTTGAAAAGCTATTTGCAAAGGTGGAATATCTACCACAAGATCGTCAAGTAAATTATATTATTAGTGGTTTGCACCCCTTAAACGAGCATGCAAATGGAAGAAACCCAGTCTAATAACCACAACAATAGGTTTGGTAAGTTTGTATGAAGCACGAGAAAAATTTGAACAAGAGTTACAAACAAAGGAACGACTCTTATTGTGAAGCAATTGACGACAACGAAATTACAATAATAGAAAAGCCAAGGGCTTTGTTTCCATTGTGATCAACGATATTAATCGGGTCATCATTGTGAAAAACATTTTAAGATAATGTCATGCATGCAAGAACTGGACAGAGATGTGCACATGAAACTAAATGGAGTAAAAAGAAACTTAGTTTTATCAAATTTTTCTCTTGAAAATAAGAGCAACTTCAAGGGGAGACAATGTTACGGTTTTGCCAATGGGATACTAGCTTAGCTGGTAGGCTTATGGCGGATGGTATCACAAGTCCAGGTTTCGAACCTTTCCAACAACATTTGGAGTGGGAGGAGTTAAGGGATTAAAAAAAAAAGTTATGAGTCGTTCATTATGTACTTGGGCTAATGAGTAAAATAGTTTGGCCAATGTGTGGGTTTGATAGTTTTCCCATTTTGACGGGTTGTCAGTAGTTTAAGATATTAGGAATTTAAATTGAGTCCACCAAGTAGTTGAAGTAGAAAAGAACTAGTCATCTGTTGAAAAATAAGTGGTGTAACCCTCCCCCTCCCATGATTTGGTGAAGAAGTGGGGGTAGATGTAGTTGTTATATCTTGAAAATTAGTGAAAGTGGATGCATAATTATGTAATTTTAAAAATCATTGTGTTATTGCTTATCAGAGGTAAGGGTTCCTCAATAAACACCATTCCTTTCTATTTTTTTAGTTCATCTTCATCATGGGTATGGTCAAGTGAAGTTGTACATAGTAAAGTCACCGTTTTGGATTACAGCAACTTGTTAAGCTCACCGAAAAAATCAAAGAACTTGCTATCACCAAATCAAGAGTTAAGACCGTCTATGAAGACTTTCTAGAAAATTGGCGTTCCCTTCTTTTCTAACAAGTAGTTCCATTGATGTGCATCCCCATCAAGGTGAAAGGGCACTAACGAGAATTGATTGGTCTTTGGCATGTCATGGAAATGGAAAAAATGTTACACCCTGTACAATTAACTGATAGAATCATCATAGCATTTTAGAAACGAAAACCTATCTTCAGGTCGTTGGGACAAAGGAGTTGCTTAAATGGGTGTGTTTTGAATCCCTATCTTCCCTTGGATGGTCTCAAATGCCCTAGTATTATTAGCAAAACTTTTCTAATTGTGGAGAGACTGAATTGATATTTACTACACGTGTGTTGAGCTTTTCTTGCATCTTTTTTATCTACTTCGTCTCCACAAATTCTTTCAAAGTGTCCATTTTTTCATGTTTGATTTGAGTTCTGATACGACTTTGATACATACAAGAAAAGGCTCGTGTTGTAAACATGAAGGCCAGTAGTGGTGGTTGCTGATGTTATGCTGGGGATGCCAATGAAGAAGATATTGAATAGGATGACTTTTTGTTTTTGATCCATACTATCTGATGCAGTCATTTTTTTCCATGCTTTGACTTTTTTGATCTGCACAAGTAGCACACATGAGCCACAGATCACTGTGGGGTGGCCGATGACACTCCGATGCTTAAGTCAGACAAGGATTTGAGGAATGTGTAATGCTGTAACAGGGAATTTGTAGTGTACCTTAGCTTACCAACCTCATGTTCTATTTATAGTGCAAGGAGTTCTGGTTTAACCAGACCATCGTAGGCGTAGATTAGGGAGGAGATCTTTGTGGAGATCTCTTTCTAATTAGGAGTCGTGCTGTAAGAGGGAAGTTCTTTGTTAGCTCCGTGCTCCTAGATACCGGGGAGATAGTTTTCAATCCGAGAGCATTCCGTGGAAGGGAGTTTCCCTATGTTGAAGATACTCTTGTGTTTGCTTCCTAGTTGGAAGCAAAGAGTAGTTGTGGTTGCCCATCCGAAGCAAATCCTCGAGATACTTGCCTGAAAAGGGCTTACGGGTATCGAGGATAGCTGTGAGACGTGTGGGCCTAGCATGCTGTGAGAGTTTGGGCCCGCCTGGTGGGCTTAAGTTGAGCGGGCTGAGAACCACTCGGACTGGATTCGTATTAGGCTGTTGCTTGAACCCATAGTTCCTCGAGATCATCATGACACGTATACGGCTCAGGGGTGTGACCGTTTTTATGTATCATCATCTACTCCCCCCGAGTTAGTGGGCCGTCACATCGGTTCGCTAAGTCATATCTGGAAGGGATGTGCCACTCATGATGATTAAATTTGAATCGTTGCTTGAGTCGCGCGCTGCATTTACTGAACGTGCGTTGGTTCGGCAGAAAAGAGGCGGGGACCCATCGCCTATATAGGTCATCCGTAGTGTAGCGTCTGACTCTTTTACTTTCGATGATATCATTCTGATTAGAAAAGTATGTTCGTCTTCCCCATGTCCCGATAAGATCTTCTTGATGATGTTGTCTTGGCCGAGGGCCTAGAGTTTTTTTAAGACAGGCTGTTGTCTGAACCTAGTCTTGCTTAAATCCATACTAGGTTTGGAGTCCCGAAGGATTTGCCGTTGTACCTCCTAACGGGCGACCAGACGCCAATGTTGCCTACGAATGGTCTTATCTGTTTACAGCGAGGGATGCTTCAAATTGGAGTGTGTTTCCCAATTTTGGACGTGATCTGGGAGTTCTTGAATCTGCTAGGGATTCCTCTGGCTCAGTTGGGACCCAACGGATATAGGGTTATCCTCATGATTTTGCTCCATGCTAAGGAGGCCGACGTTAGCGTGACACCGCGAGTAATCCATCTGGTTATCGCTCCTCGGCTGTAGAGCAATGTTGTCTGTAAGTTGAGGACGCCAAAGTGCTTTTGTAGACTGCCTGATGACTTCAAGTTCTGGGAGAAGTTTTGTTTATTTGCCCCTGCAGATTCAAAGTATTTTCGATGTAAGGGTTATCCGCTCGAACGACAGTTCAGACCACTTCGTAAGTTTGACTCTTTTCTTGCAACTTTGACATGCTTCATGATAGATTGACTAATCATTGCTCATATTCTTCTGTAGGGAGGTTCCCCACTACTCCTCTTACTTTGGAGGAGTGAACCACCGTGGAAAAATTCCGTGACTTGCCTCAAAGGGAGGTGATTGATGTAATCAGAGTTTCCAACTTCATCCGCAGTGGGATGTGGGACAATTGGCACGTACCCCCACGTTGTACTGAAAGGCGCACATCAAGTCGAAAGATGGGGCCCCTTCTAGAAAAGGGAAGGATGCTAGGGCCAATGCTCATGTCCCGTTTGATGTGGAAGAGTCGTCTGAGACGCTTGCTTCCTTTATGAAAAAGTCTCGTGTTAGAACTAGTTCGTCTTCGGCACAACCCGCTCCACCGAGAAAGGAGAGTGAGTCTGCTGGGCCTGTTGAGGCGGCGTTTAACGTTCCCGGCTTGGAGTAAGATTATCTGCGATTGGCGGGAGTCACAGATGGGTCGAAACTTAGTGATGCGCAAGTCGAAGCTCTAAATGACCGTCTAGTACGGGTTTCAATGGCGGCTTCTACTAGTACTGATTCATGTGGGGCCGTTCCAATAGAAGGCCCTTTTGAAGATTCACCAGAGGTAGTGGAATCTGATCGCCCCACTGATGATTTGCCTGAGAGTGGTCGTGGTACCGATCGTGTTTCCTGTAGTCCGCGTGGTTCACCGTTTCGTCGAGGGCCACAGTTAGAAGTATTGGTAGGCCTTTTGGATACTTCGCTTCCTCCTCTATCTTCGAATCTTGTTGAGTCGTCTCGCAGTAAAGGGTCGGCTGCTCTTGATAAAGGGAAAGCCATGGAGAAGAGTCTGAGGACGGTGGTGACTGTGAAGGGTGGTGCTGGCGTAGTTCCAGATCAGGGGACGCTTCATCCTGATGCCCGGATAAGCTTGTTTGCACCAAACTTGGTGAAGACGAGCTCGCAGATTTGGCACTGAGAGGTGGATATAGAGTATGCTTTGAGGAAGCATATAAGCAGGCGTCACAGCTAGCTGATGGACCACGCTTCGAAACTTCAGGAGGATTCGCTTGAAAGGTGTTTTGGATAAGGGTTTGAAGTACCTTATGTCGGGTATGTCTTATATAAGCCACGTGGCCGTTGCTGGAATGAAAGTCGAGGCGGCTCGTGAGAGAGTGTACATCTTGAAGCGTGTCTTCTCGCATGTGTAGACATTGTATTCTGATGCGCTCCATGAAATTGAGTGGCTTAAGAAGCAGGTCCAAAAGATGCGGTTGGATGAATCAACTGTTGCCGGTAAGGCTCAGAGGGCTCGTCTGGAGGACCTTGAGCACAAACTGGTAGAGGCAGTGTCCGAAAGGGACAGACTCAGGCAGGAGCGGAGCCGAATACGTCAAGAAGTCGAGGTTGCACAGCAGGCTGCGGATAAAGCGCATTCTGAGCTGCAATCCTTTGCTGAAGAGAGTGTTTTAAGGGAAGCTGGCTGGGCCACTGAGAAGCAACATTTGGAATCCGATGTGGATTTTTATGCTCGAGAAGCTAGGAAGGTCGAAGACCAGTTGAAGCTGGGGTGTCATGAACTCAGTGCAGTGAAGAGCAGTCTAGCCACATAGCAATCTTAGGTTGATGCGCTGACTGGTAAGTTGGAGTTGCTAGAGCGCGAAATTATTGATGCAAATGTGCGAGAGGAAGAGCTTCTCCATGAACAAGGCAAATGTGAGTTCCGCTAGGTCGTACATGGCCAGCTGGAGCTGTTGTTGCTGATGAAGGAGGAACATCCGGAGTGGGACCTTGATCGTTATAAGATGTCGTATGTAGTCTTGTCTATCTCTTCTGCATCGTCAAACGAAGAGGATGATTCGGTCCCTGACGTCAAGGTTGAAGCACATATGGATGCAACTTCCGCCCCTGTTTCTACTAGGCTTAACTCTTTCGTTTCCGTGCCTTCTCTTGACTAGGAGTGATTTTGTGTGCTTGTACTCTTTTTGTCTCGACCATTAATGAAAACATTGTTATCCATTTTACGCCTTTTGTCTCTATTGCGTGCTTTTTCATTTTGCCTTATCGTCTTGCTTTGGCATAGACTAGTTGAATCAATAGGACATTGACTGGTCTGTCTGTGGTAGAAGGCTTGACCGCTTTGTATTGTGAACGACCTGGGTCATGGCTTGTTTGTCTTACTAGTCGGCTGCAGCTGTTGCCTTGGGTGAGCTGTGGTGGCCGAGGTGTTCGTGTAAGAGAATTTGTGCTGAGTTAGGCGCCATAAGCTCGGGTCGGCATCCTAATAAGCTTTTATGCGGGCACCGGCTAAACTATCTTTGTATTAGCACGAGTGGCCTTTTCCAATTTTAGGATGCCAATCCGTTTGAGCGTGAAGGTGCTAACTTGGCTAGATTCATATTTGCGTCCACTAGTTGAGAAGGGCAACGGATGCAGTGTGGTGAGTTGCTTGAGACTCCCACCATCCGAATCATTTATGACCGATCAAGGCAGACGACAAATTTGGGGAGCACGGGTTTGGTGACCAGGCTTAAAAGTAGTGGTCCCGTAGCAAGCCGTCGAAATCAGTTTGGGACGACTAGGCTTCCACCATCCGAATCATTTATGATCGATAAAAGCGGACGACAGATTCGGGGAGTAAGGGTTTCGGCAACCAAGTTGAAGAGCAGTGGTCCCGTGGCAATCCATCGAAATTAGTTCGGGACTGACTAGGCTCCCACCTTTTGAACCGTCGACGCCCTCCCCGCGCAGTGGGGTTACGAATTCGAGAGGGTTTGGCAATTGCGCTAAAAAGCAGTGGTCCAGTGGCAAGCCATCAGAATCAGTTCAGGATTGACTAGGCTCCCACCATCAAAATTATCTACACCTGAGTGCATCAGGCTACAGATTTGGGAGTGTTTCGACGGTCGCGCTGAAAAGTAGCGGTCCCGTGGCAAACCATCGAAATCAATTCAGGACTGACTGGGCTCCCACCTTCTAGACTATTTACACCTTTGCACTGACGCTACAAGTCTAGGGTTGGTGATTCGACAGCCAAGCTGAAGAGCGGTGGTCCCGTGGCAAGTCGTCGAAATTAGTTCGGAAATGACTGGGCTCCCACCTTATGAACTATCTACACCCTCGCATTGGGGGCTACAAGTCCAGGGTCTGATTAGAAGATTTCGTTGCTAGTCATCACCAGCTAGACTTACCTGATTAGGTTCGGCGATCACTGTTCGTGAAGGGGGAAATGATCTCTGGCAAGTCGTCATCACCAGGCGTGATAGCATTGATTAAACTCCCATTTCCTAAACCGTTGATGCCCGCGCTACGTGGACTAGGTGTCGGGATGAACCAGAAGCTATCGTCATCAGTCATGGCTGACTAAGCTTGCCTGCTTTGAAAAGAGGTTTTGTCTGCTAAGGGGCATGTGAACCTGCTCCATCCTTGTGGCACATGGTGTGGAATAAGTTATCTTAGACCAACTAGGGATCTATGGGTACGATCTGTATGTCAGGGTTGACTAGGATCTTCTAGTGTTTGTGCCATGCATGCGACAGGGTGTTGTTCGATTATTAGGTTGGGCTAATGGGCATGCAGAGGAAGGGCTAGGGTTTCTCGTACGGTTCGTTGTGTTTAAAGTATAGATAGTGTTGTGACACGTGTACAGTGCTAGTTGCGTGACGATTGAGTATCGGTTACTCCCCCTCAATTGATGGGGTTGCGTGCAACGTCATTATTTGATTGATGTGTTCTGTGTAGTTTCCTTGGGAACCGTCGTCTTCCTGTTTTCCAGACGCTATTCAATGCTTGACATTTAATGCTTGAGTGCCCGTTTGGTGAACCATTACGTCTATATAATGGTGTTTTTCTATCGTTGTAGGCAGTATCTTTTCACAAAGTTTCTCTTCTGTAATGTTTTTGTTTGAAGAAGACGCTTAGGATTTTCCAAAGGCTGAAGAAGATGCTTTAGGTTTTCCAAAAGCTGAAGCTGTATCTACGTGTTTGGAGTCTCCGAGTGTTTTGGTGTTTATGTCGTTCAGGCATGGCGAAAGTTGCCGTTATGCATGGTTACCTGATATGGGTGGGCATGTAGTTGATCCATTGAGGTCTCACAATTTCTTCTCATATCGCGGAGAAGCAGTACAGATTTATTACCAAAGGAGATGTCCTAGTGTTACACCGTACCACTTGTATCATCACGTGCTAGGATCCCGTGGTTGCCTAGTAGCTGATCGAAGTGTTGGTTGATGTGCGATGTCTCCAGATGTGGTATCTTTCAGCCACACCGGGTATCGCATGTGTGAAAAGTGGTCTCCCTTGGTACCATTGTGAGACCTCTTGCGGCCATCCTATCCGCCTACTTCGAAGCAGTTCAAGGAGGTGAGAAGGGGTGAGATGTTCCTGAAGGAAATCAGAGCTCTTTGGGAGGTGTTCAACGCCGCAACAAGGGTGTCTCAATGGGGTGATGTGACGGAGCAATCAGACCTTTCAATCCCCTTTTACACTTTGTCTTTATCTTGGGAAGGGGTCGAGTATATCCCATTTTCTTGACTCTGCTGTCATCTTTGGAAGGGATCGAGCAACTTTTATATTTGCTCTCACTTACAGACCGCTTGCAGTATATAACCTTTTGTATCCGCCTCAGGGCGTTCGCAGTATGTAATTTTTTGTATCCGTCTCAAGTTGCTTGTTGCTACATCTTTTCAATAATCAATAGAGTTTGTTTTTGAAATTCATGTTTTATTTCTTAAATGATTGCGAATCACATAAGTTTCTTAAGAACTCTAAACTCAATACTTATTACGGAAAGGAAACAAACAACTTAAAGCAAACTAATTGTTGATGGAGATAAACTGATCTTGGCCTTGAAGCGAATTCGGATAGCTTTCGCGGATCATTTAGCGGATTGTCGAGGCGTTACATAGGTCACTGAAGAGCAAACCTTGCAGAGAAGTGGATCACTGCACCAGCAGAATGTCGTGGGGATGTGGTCCCGCTTGCAATTGTCGTTACGACTCGCTGGGCGGGAGAGTTGACTGCTTTTGGACCGCTAAAAAATGGTGCCCTTTCTGTCTTTAGGCTTTGTACTGGGTCAAGCCGTTTTGCGTAATGTAGCTGGATCTAGGAGCACTCTATCTATTTAAGTGCAGTGTAGTGGCAACCTCGTGTCGTAGGTTGGTCTCCATGTATTGTCCCTTCTAAGTTGTTAGCAGTATACTTAACACACTGGTGAAGAGTGGATACCACTGCTTCCATTTGGTGTAGCCATGATCTTCCTAGGATAAGGTTGTAGGACGATGGTGGGTCTACCACCATGAAATCCATAAATAGGACCTTCCTTAGCTGTGTCTCTTCGGCTACTTCTCCCCGCTGAACTCGATCAGCGGGTGCTTGATGGTGTTAGGCTTCCTCTTTAAGGTCCATGTTGCGGAAAACATTGTAGAACAAAACGTTGAGCGACCTTCCTGTGTCAACGAGGACTCTATTCACTTCCCACTTTGCAATGGACACAGAGATGACCAAGGTGTTGTTATGTGGCGCTCTGACTCCGTCTAAGTCCTTGTCTGTGAAGGTCAAAGTGGGAATGGGGTTCTGAATTCTTGAATAGAAAACGTCTCTGTCCTTGTCCGTGGGTTGTGTTCGCATATGCAACAGAGTCCGCTTGCAGGACCTGTGCGACTGGTCTTCATTCGGTCCGACTCCATGAAAGACGTATATTATCCCTGGTCTATTCTGGCTGCTTCTCAAACTTCAAGAAGTCTTTCAATTTGCCTTTGCGGATCCAGTGTTCTACTTCATACCTCAGACTTTGGCAGTCATTGGTGTTGTGGCCGTCTTCTTTGTGGTACGCACAGTACTTGCCATTATCCCTTCTGGCAGGGTATCCGCGTGTCTTTGGGGGCCATTTTAATTCCTCCCAATTTTTCATGGAGTTGAGTACATCTGACGGATTAGCATTCACTGGTGTTACGGTTCTTGATCCAACGTAGTTGGATGACTTCTCTGGCTTGGGACGATCAGGATCTAGTCTATTGTAAGTGCTATTCCTCTTGCCCCCTTCTTCTTCCTTATGTATATTTCCTTCATTTTTATCCCTCGAAGCATAGAGCTTTATGTCGCCTACGATTTCCCTATTTGCTGTCATTGATTCCTCCAAAGTGATGTGTTTCTGAATGCTCTTGAGGAGCTCCGCCATGTCCAGAGGGGGCTCCAAGGTGATGTCCTCGAAGAGCTTTCCTTCTCTGAGGCCTGTAGTGAAAGTCGTCACGACTGTATCGTCGCTGCACCCATTGATGAGGGTCAGCTCGTTATTGAAGCATGTGACATACTCTCGGAGCGTCTCGCTAGACCTCTGCCTTAGAGATAGTATGTAGTGCGAGCCTTTTCTAAAACGCTAGCTTCCGACGAAACTGGTAAAGAATTCATTCGCCAGTGTTTTGAAAGAATCAATTGACTTCGGCAGAAGGCTATGGAACCACGTCAATGCAGGGCCTTTGAGATTGGTAGGAAAGGTTCATGGCGGATTAGGATCCTTCCTTGAGAGCCATCACATTTTTGTAGTGGTGTAGATGATTGAAGGGATCAGTGGTCCGATCGTAGGAATCTAGTTTCGGGGGAGTGAACTTCCTTGGGAAGGCCTCGTTCATTATCTAGTCTATGAATGGTGGGACAAAGAGGTGATACAAGACGTCAGGATCATGCGCTCTTCTGCGGAGGGGATTTTCAGGGTCGAGCCTCTCTGTCCTGGCGGCTGGATCAACGTTAGTCGCACAACCTCCCTTAATCCAATAGGAACTGGCGGGGGCCTGGCTCTCATGTGCTTACTCTCTATCATCCACTGGAAGTGGAGGCCCGTGCCGTTCTTGGTCTCCATCAGCATCGGGTGGATTTTGTCTTCTGAGTGTCTCCACCGCCTTGATAATCTGCTGTATTTGGGATGCCAACACTTTGATTTTGGGGTTTGCCGTTGGTGCAGGGGCATGAGTAGGTTGCCCGTGCATGGCAGGAACTGGTATAGGGACAACCGGAGCATTGGACATGTCCCTTGGTTCGTTGTTGCGTGACCTAGTGGTCACCATTTCTCTAGGATTTGGTAGGAGAGGAAGCTTAGTGTAAAGTTAAGAACTATATCGTCCTCACGAACGACGCCAAACTGATGCAGTCTTTTTTCGCTCCCTGCTCTGACCTAGTCCCGCTGACCTATTTGACCTGCACAAGTAGCACGCGCGAGCCACAGATTACCGTGGGGCGGCTGATGGTACTATGATGCTAAAGTTAGACAAGGATCTGAGGAAGGTGTAATGCTGTAACAAGGAATTTGTAGCATACCTTAGCTTACCAACCTCGTGTCCTATTTATAATGCAAAGAGTCATGGTTTAACTAGGCCATCGTAGGTGTAGATTAGGGAGGGGATCTTCGTGGTGATCCCTCTCTAATTAGGATTCATGTTGTAGGAGGAAAGTTCTCTGTTAGCTCTGTGCTCCTAGATATGCGGGAGACAGTTCCCAATCCGAGAGCATTCCGTGGAAGGGAGTTTCTCTGTATGGAAGATACTCTGGTGTTTGTTTCCTAGTTGGAAGCAAAGAGCAGCTACGATGCTCCGTCCGAAGCAGATCCTTGAGATACTTGCCTGAAATGGGCTTAGGGGTATCGAGGATAGCTGTGAGACGTGTGGGCCTAGCATGCTGTGAGAGTCCGGACTCGCCTGGTGGGCTGAAGTTGAGCGGGCTAAGAACCGCTCGGGCTGGATCCGTATTGGGTTGTTGCTTGAACCCGTAGTTCTTCGAGATCATCATGACACGTGTACGACTCAGGGGTGTAACCGTTTTTATGTATCATCACCATACATTCTGTCACAACACAGATAAAAGAACCAATATCAATATAAACTAGTAAAATTTCATTACAATCTCGAACCAAAAAAAAAAAAAGTCTCAATACAACTTATAAGTATAATATTCAGAGGCACTTATTTCCTAAGTCCTCACAAACAAAACATCTTTTACAAAAGGGCTTCCTCCAGCTTATTGATCTTGAAAAGTGTTAAGGGTATCGTCAAGAGTTACACAACCCAGTGAGCATAATATTTTTTATTCAAACCTTATATTCAATGGAATCAAACTATTTAGAAAATTTCGTAACCTTAGGTTACTTTATGTTATGTAAAATGCATATTTTACTTTACTACAATATTTGTGGTTGGCGTTATTCGCCAAATATAACTCATAAACATATCGTTTGTAGAAAACAATTATGTATTGTTCTCTTTAAATCACATTTATATATATTTTCTTACACAACAGATACTTTCGGTGTCATTCGTTGAATATTAGACACTTCCAATATAAACTACCTTCGGTCTAGCATGCATGCTACTTATGCGGATACTAATACCCCAAATTCTTCTGAAAGTATAATTCTATTGGTACTCTAACTGACGGGATGCTTACCTTGATCGATTCTTCAATAATTCACATAATTGAAATCTTGTTACACACATAACAATGCAATTTAAAAAAATAACAAATGTTGTCAAATTTATAAAACAAAATTTTCATTGTACATATTTTGACGAGAGGCTCACAATGATGAAAACGACATGAAAATCCATGTTACGAGCTATTTTCTAGACCTTGTCCACGTTTTGTTCGACAAACCATATTATCGTCAAACAAATGACGCCTTCGTCTTTCCCCAAACTAAACAGATCTCTGCTGGTCTTTTTTTTTTTTTTTTTTTTTTTTTAATTTTTTTAATTTTTACTAAAACAGAGTCATTTTTTAATTGTTATAACTACTTCATTTCTTCACCAAAAATTGCAACCTAGATAGCAGTATAAAGCTTAAAACTTCATATTTCTATTTGTCCAATCAATTTGACACGATTCTGATTATTTTCGAAGTAATTATGAAAGAAACCTATCCATATTCACATATTTATACTCACTTCTATTTGATGTTCTTACTTCAAAACGAATAGTCTAATTTCACTTGTATATTTCATCTTCAATATGTTATCAATGAGATACAAACAACACTACAACAAAAATAATTATACTAAAGCAATTAACAAATCAAAAGTCTAAATTGTCGAATCATATCTTCAAAAAGAGAACCAAAGACAACAGAAATAAATCATGTACAGATCTACTCAACTTACCCATTACGGTATTTTTTTTTTTTTGTCATTCTGTTATGATATTACAGTATGAAATAACCTATTATAGGTCTATAAATGGATGAATTATCCATTGTTGTCAATATATATTGTTCACATAAACCTTATGTAATACAACTTGGTTAACAAGGTTCTTCGACCTCCTTCTTCCTTTCCAGCTACTCCTTCAGCTCCTTCTTACAACTCTTCCTTAATTTCCAGCTCCTTCCGGCTTCTCCTTCCTTCATTTTTTTTTTTCAAAAAGCGAACGTGTCGTCAGTGGATATAGAACTCAAGACGTGGGGGTTAAACCACCACAGCTCCTTTCGGCTTCTCCTTCCTTCATTAACTAAATACTTAAAGTAGTTATAGTTTACAAATATTTATTTATTTATCTTTGGATTATCACATTATCACCACCTGAAAAGGGATTCATCCTCGAAATCAACATACATAATTGTCAAAAAGTCGTGGGTATTTATTTCTGGTTGCAACTCCTATGAAGCTTTATTTTCGTCATGGAGTCCCCACTACACCTTCAATAGGGTGATTTCCTTGGTCCTTACTTTTCTTTGTCTTCTAATCAAGAATATGCACAAGGTGCTCTGCATAGGTGATGTCTTGATTCAACTCGATGTCGCTGAAGTCAATAATGTAAGACTTATCAGGTACATATCTCCCTTGCATTTATACATGAAATATTGTGAAGTCCAGATAAGTGTGATGGTAACGCAAGTTAATTGATATGCCACTTTCCCAATTTTTTCTAAAATCTCATATGGACCAATGAATCGTGGTGATAATTTCCTCGAGTAGTTGACACTTTTAAGAGCACTTTATCGCCGACCATAAATTCTAAATCTCTACTTTTACAATCAACATAACTTTTCTGTCTACTTTGCACAGTTTGCAAATGTTGTATGAATAAAGCAATTTTCTCAATGGTTTCTCGGACTAAATCTTGGCCAAGTAGTTCTATGTCTCCTATTTCAGCCTAACATGTTGGTGATTTACATGGTCTCCCATATAAAGCTTCAGAAGTTGCCATATCAGTATTGGATTGATAACTGTAATTGTAGGAAAATTAAATGAGAAGTAAATGATTCTTCCTCATACTTTCAAAATCAAGTACACATGCTCCCAGCATATCTTCCATTATTTGATTGCTGCATTCAGTTAGGCCATCTGTCTGAGGGTGATTTGCAGTACTTAAATTGAGTGTAGTCCCGAGATTTTTGTGAAAACATTCCCAAAATCTGGAAGTGAAATGCACATCTCGATCTGAAATGACATTGGAATTCCATGCAATCTAACAATTTCCTGAATATACAGCCTACTAAGAGATGAGTAGTTGTTGTAGTAATATGAACCCGTCCAAGTGTCGAGGGAACCAGTGAGGGACCCCACAAGGGGGGGGACCGTCCATCTCCCCTCGGGATACGCGTTTGAATTTTCAACGCACGCATCCCAAGGGTTCAAACGCTCATCCCGGGGGGTTTAAATATATTTTTTATTAAATTAGATGTCTACATGATAGATTGTGATAACTCTTCGAAATATAGTTTTTATGGTTGCATGTTCACCTTAAAGGTGAAGTTATTGTTAGAATTAAAATACGAGGATTAATCCTTTGATGATATGAACTTGGGCATTAGTATTGTTATGTAAATTCGTATTTTCAATTTTTTGTCGTGGTCAGTATGTGATCCTATAGTAAACTTGAATTTTATTGTTATGCAAATTGACTTGCTAAGGAGTATACATTGTTATATTGAATAAGTTTGATCTCTGCTGTGTTATAGAAAATTTATTTATGAAATGTTGTTTCGTTCCCCCAAAAAAATGGGTGGACACCGTGGTTGATTTGTTTAGGATTGACAAAATGTCACCGTAAAAGAGTTTTGAGAATTAGTTGTTTTTTGTGCTATTTTCCACAACTCCATACAAAATGAAAAGAAATGTGAAAAAAAAAAAGAATGAAAAAGTATGATTTTAATATATAGACTTGCTCTTTTCCAAGAAGAATGAAAAGAATGGTGACAATTGGTTAATCATGAGAAAGAGGGAAAAATGGGGAGGAACTCGTCAGATTCGAGGATCTGAAGAAGCAAAGCGTGAGGACCCTGCCACCTCTGGTTCTCTCTGTATTAGGAATATTGGATTTCTTGCAAACAAGAAAGGATAAGTAAATAAGAGAGAGGGAGAAAGCTCTGGTTCTCTAAGGTTTTGGAGATTTAGAAATGGGTGAATTGGTGATTCTGGATCGGGTTTGGATGAGGCTGAATCAGTAGGTTTGTGTCAGATTGATGGATTGGCTTGGAGATATGTTGTTGTCTGGTTGATGGATGAGGTTTTTTTTAGAAAGGATTGGAAGAGATGGGAACGGATTGGACCAACAAGAAAGAGGGGAATCAGTACGCCTCATCATCACTACAAGTCTACAACTGATAATCTAGTGGATAAAAAAATACCAAATTAAAAGAAGAAAAAAATTAGATTGAAGTGGGAAAGCGAAGAAAAATCATGTTTTCAATTGATGCAGTGGGAGCAACAAAAAGTTCAAACTCTGAGAACACAATACACAACACTGCAGCTAAAAAACATAAAAATAAAATTTTCAACTGAATCTTTCAAAGGTTTGTCTTCTACCCCCCTAACATCATCATGTTTGTCGTGGCTTGCGATATGAGGTTGTATGCACACGTTTGCTGAGATTTGGCAATTCAGCGATTTTCAAATGCCTTTCTCGCGTAATTGCATTTGTCAGTATTTCTCACTCTTTATATTATTTTTTATTTTAAGCTTCTTTATTTGTGAATAAAATCACATTTTAGCAAGTTTGACGAATTATACTACTATGTTTAGGATACGATTATTGCTAAAATTTTGCATATGTAGAGTAAACGATATGATTGGAACTAAACCATTGAATTAATTTATTATGTGAATAATTAGGTGAATCGACTATGTCAATATTTTATTTATATAATATTAAAGACATTTTTTTTCTTCTGAAATTAGATGTTTGCAAGATAAATTGTGATAACCCTTGGAAATGTAGTTTTTGTGGTTGCAAGTTCACCATAAAGGAGAAGTTATTGTTAGACTTAAAATGTGAGGATTAATTCTTTGATGATATGAACTTGGGCATTAGTATTGTTATGTAAATTGGTATTTGCATTTTTATGTTATGACTTAAATACGTGGTCATTATGTGATCCTACAGTAAACTTAATTTTATTGTTATGCAAATTGACTTGCTAAGGAGGATAAATCTTTATATTGAATAAGTTTGATCTTTGTTGTGTTATAGAAAATTTATTTATAAAAATATTGTTTGTTTCCCCAAAAGAAGGGGTGGACACTGTGGTTGACTTGTTTATGATTGACAAAGTGTGACCCTAAAAGAGTTTTGAGAATTAATTGACTTTTGTGCTCTTTTCCACAACTCCGAAAAAAATTGAAAAGAAATGTGAAAAAGTATGACTTTAGTATACAGACTTGCTTGTATACTTGGTATATGATTTTAATATGCATACTTATTTACATATTTGGTACACTGTTCCATGTGAGTTCGGATGTATGCATAATGATTAGAATGTACTTGCTACCATCAAACTTCGAGTGAGATGACATGTTCCTTGATGTGGCACCTCGCTTGGGACATGTACGCTTTGAGTAGTTTCAAAGGCAAGGGAGACACACTTGGGGTGAGGTGTGTTCGACACAAGAGGGTAGTGCGATTGTGCAAAAGAAGTGAAATTTTGTATGTATGCAAGATTACCTTAAGGGGAGAAACTAAATGCGCATTTGATCATTGAATGAGAACTACATGTCTTCCTTAAGGTAAAATGTGTTATTCTCGATATTTCAATAATGGTGTATTAGTATTATAATTTGTATTGTTATTGAAAAAAAAATGGTATTTATGAGGATGAAATTTTATTCATTTGTTTCTAGTCAATCTATGTAGGATGGTAAATCTACTAACGTCTTTGCAGGATCAGTCTTACCATGTTCAACATTCACATTGTAAGTATTGGATAAATAAATGTCTACTTTAAGTATGAATAAACATATTAGTATGACAAGTTTACCTCGTTGAGGAACTACATGTTTTTGAGTTGTTGCTTCAATTTATATAACTTCTTTTATTTATTAGAGTTTAGGATTACTCATACCAGCTACATCGCTGACCCAAGTATGTTTATGCTATTTGGTACGTTCTTATTGGAACGTAGCCAATAAGTCTTTCTCTGGTTAGAGAATTTTGGGAGCGGCGTTGTTGGCAGTTTACTTGTGGGGCAAACATCGATAAAGAATTTATTCGTTAAAATTTTTGTATACTTCAATTTTATTTTATTTTTTAAGTGCTTCTGTTGTTAAATTTTTCACGTCCCGAATTTGGGGAAAACAGATAATTCTAATCCTACGTGGTTATAAGGCTTTGGTTTTCTCGAAAATCAGGGCGTGACAATTTGTTTTTTAATTCTTATCTTCTTTGCATGGTTTCTTCCCTTTCTTCCTTATCCTAGCATCAACTTTTTGTTTTTTTTTTATATTTAATGTTATTCATCTCATGAGACAAAACACGATTCAATGCTTATTTATAAGTTAGATCAACAATCCCAATCAAGAATCTTTGAATTCGTTTCTTCTCATCTTGCCTTATGTGTAGAGCAAATCGTTATAGTTCAGCAAATTCATTCATATTAGCTGACAATAGAGGTACTTTGAACGAGGTTTATGAAATCAAGCTCTCATTTTACTTTCTCTATCGCAGGAAATACTTGTCTTCAAAATTTTGTTTTAAGCATTTCCCATCTCAAAATTTTCTTGACAGAATCCCACAAAATCGAGCTTATCAACATGTAAAATACCAACATTATTCTCTTTAAATTTCGGGCAATCCATTATTTTGAATATATTATCCATATTCCGTATCCATTGGCCATTGTATACCCTGTTCTTCATAATTTTCTTGAAGTATGGCATAATACTCGAATTTGCCAGACAAATGCTCAAGGGTCCGATGTACTACACTTAGCTCGCCCAGTAAATGATGGCAAACAACATTCTCACATATAGTTATTGGAGAGTATTGGCAAATACTTTCAACTTTTCGAGCAAATAATTTTAAAAGTTCACGTGACTAAAACTCAACCTCTTCTGAGTGAGCTGTAGAATTACTCGAACGTATCCCATCATTGACATCAATACGAATATCATCCAACAGATTCATTCTATTTGTATCGATTTAGCTTCTCGTAAAAGTATACCTAGGATTCATGACCTAAAGCACTGATACCATTCGATAATGACCTGATCTACATGTTACGATATTGTTTGCTTTGGGCCGAACCACCCTCATGACTTTAAAACATGTTATACCAAATAGATACAAGCTCCCACATATATAGCTCATCCACTTTCCTTTCCTAAGCATGTGGGACAATAATACCTAGGTAGCTGTCAGCTTTACTGCCCGGCCAGTCAAGGTATTACAATCCACCCTCTTAGGGAGCCCAACGACTTCGTTGACACACTTCTGACTAGATCCGACTCTGATACATTCCATTTCAAGGTGTGTATTGCTCTCAATGTTATCTAGTTTTTTTTTTACATTAATAGTAACACTTTATCTTGCCCGAGATGCATATTATTATCTCTATATTGGTGACAGTTTGGAGTAAATGTGTTCCTCACATGGACACTTTGATCATAAAATATAAGACCCTAACCGTTAAAGGATGGAAATGTTGGTCCAAAGGATAAATCTAATTTCTCATCTTCGATGGGTAATCCCTAATTTTGAATTAGCAAAAGGGGCTGTGTCTAAAAACCCTTTTTATCCCACTTGACTTGTGAGGGAGAGGAGATGACAGGAGAAGAGGGAGGGACATTTAAATGCTTTGATCTTCTTTGGCTCTACTGAGGCTGCATGTATTCTTCTTCTTTGCACCCACGACCATATCGTGCAATCTTTTCCTCTATTGGTGTTTTCATTCTTGTAATTTCTTTGTAACATAGTTGAAAAAATCAAACCGATAACTTACTAAAAGTCGTTTTAAAAAAATTCAAGTGGAACACTGAAATCCGTTAATTCAAGTACATTTCAATTCCTTGTCATTTGTAACCAATGACTACAGAAATAGGTCATTAGTTATTCAACATTCACAGAAAAATTCAAAATTGATGTACAATTAACATACATGGAGAACTTCTCATCCCAATTAGTAGGATGGAAGCGATAGTGATAGGTGTAGATTGCAAAATCCATGGAAAAAAATTTACAAACAGATCATGCAATAAGATAGCTAGTGTGGCAGAGCTCACTTATCAACTTTTGATCTGTAAAAATCTGAGAATTAATTGAAGCCTAAGACAGTTGTGGTTGCTGCTGCTGCTCTCCTCCTTCCCAAGTCCATATTATATCCTTGAGTGAAGGTTTCAGATCCTTGTCGCAGAAGTTATGGTATTCCAACGTATCACCGGATACCTTTTTTACCTCCACAACATGAAAGGCCGGTGTTAACTCGAAAATTTCTGCATCTATGGTAAGTTGGCCCTTTCTTCCTTCCTTATTGCACTGCAGCTCTATCATCCCATCCTTTTTCTTCACCTTAAAGTGTTCCACCACTGCAATTTCCTCCAACTTGGATACAATAGCTGCCGGTGTTTTCTTTGATGTGAACATAGACTCTGATTTCCGTCCAGTTTCTTCCTCAAACAGACCTGAGAGATTGAACCCTGCAGATAGAGATATGATATCAAATGCATTTAAGCATGTTGGTTTCATTGAAGAACTTTCACCTATGATGGCTTTGTCTAAATTATCCTGAGAACTGGATACAAATGCAGCTTGGACATCGGCAAAGTTGGCCTCTTTTTCTTGAACATTGGAATTCAGTTTCTCAATTGGTTTATATCCCTTTCTAAACCATGGGTTCTCCATGATCTTGTCAAGGGTGATTCGTGAATATGGATGGGGATCAAGAATCTTGGAAAGTAGCTTGCGAACCTCAGGGGGAAACCACTGGGGGCACTTGAACTCTCCCTTACTTATCCTCTTATACATCCCCATGAGATTTGGGTCTTGAAAAGGGAGATATCCCGCAAGTAGAACGAAGAGAACAACGCCACAAGACCATATATCCGCCTTTGCACCATCATAACCTTTCTTGCTGATGACTTCAGGTGCAACATAAGCTGGAGTCCCACATGTTGTGTGGAGTAGTCCATCTTGTCTTCGAGATTCCAGTAGAGCACTCAGGCCGAAATCTGTGACCTTGAGATTTCCGTTCTCATCAATTAGTATATTTTCAGGCTTGAGATCGCGGTGATAGACTCCCCGGCTATGGCAGAAATCAATGGCACCAATCAATTGCTGAAAATACTTCCTTCCAGCATCCTCCTTGAGCTTGCCTTTCGAAACCTTATTAAATAGCTCACCGCCCTTAATGTATTCCATGGCGAAATAAATCTTAGTTTTGCTTGCCATGACTTCATAGAGCTGAACAATATTCGGGTGTCTAATACGCCTCATCACAGATATCTCTCGCTTGATCTGTTCAATCATCCCGACCTTAAGGATCTTCTCCTTATCTATGACCTTAATAGCGACGCTTTGTCCTGATTTTAGGTTCCTCCCATGATATACCTTTGCAAAGGTTCCCTGGCCGAGCATCCGTCCAAGCTCATACCTGTGCATTAAAATAGTTGGTTTCCTCTCCATTAGTTGTCGTTTGTAAATGGTATAGGATCTACTGGATTATAGTGAAAATCTGCCTTCATCTTTCTGCATTGTTGTCTTTTTTCCCATCATCCAAAGCCATTTGAATCGTATTAAGGAGGAAGACAACAAGGGAAGAAAGATTTGAAACAATTCTAACCATGCAGAACCCAAGGGCAGGTTTAATAGAGCTCCTCTTTCCAAAAAAGCAAAGTCGAGCTGGTTTGGAAATAATTGCTTGAGATATATTACAATCTCATTGGTGTTCTTCCAGGCTTCAAGCTAACAGGACAATAAGTATACGGCTACAACAGTACATCAGAATGGCTTAAAATGGTCAAACATGGGTGAATGATTTCTCTCTACATAAATGGAAGAAAGAAGCAGTTTTGAGGATATATATTTATAGTAAATGTATCCATAAAGAAAACTGTATGAATCTTTCTTGGAAGATCAAACGAGAAACAGCATATATGCGGTTGCACATGTCACCAATCAAAGGACTTCCGTTTACTATTTTGTTTCGAAAGTTCGATAATATATCAAGTTGCTAACGTTCTCTACATTGACCAATGAGGACCATCAAAACCTTTTCTTAACTTAGGAGAAAGAATTATGAACTCCTCAAACAATTGTTTAGTTGAGAAAGATGTGATAGTATCCTGATTTCTTGTCGAGTGCTTCTACCAAATATTGACATGTGTCACCAACTAATTTGTTTTTATTAGGTTAAGAACATAATTATGGTTATGGTCCCAATAAAAAAATGAAGAAATGGATATCCTTCCTTTCTTTTTGGTTGGGTTAGGGGGTGTTGTTTGGTGTTTTAGAAAAGGTGAAATGGATGTTTGGTCGATACACAAGTAGAAATGGAAACACAGTAGACCTATATATGGAACTACAGACTGGAAACAATGGTTAATGAAAAATGCTCCATATCTAATTGTGGCAAAGATTGAATAAGGGTTATAATGATTACTAAATGGTATTGACTACCAAGGTTTCTATTTATTTCAATCGTCATCAAAATATTTATGGTAATTAAAGTATCAAGTGTGTGTTGAATAGATTGAGTTTGTCAAAGGTGTGATGGTTCAATGATTGAACAATGACGGAAGGTATCACTAGGTCACAGGGTCGAACTCAGTTGCCACATCTGGGGTGGGAGGGGTCCTTTTAAGGGATAAAAATACATACATATATATATATATATATATATATATAAAAGATTGTGTTTCAGTTTAACTTTTAAAAGAAAAAGAAAAAAGAGAGTGCGCATTGGCGAGAGGGTGGGTTTGTAGAGAAATCAGAGAGAGAAAAAAAAATAAAAAAAGAAGAGTGGGTGGGATTGTGGGAAAAAAACAAAAGTGTTTGATTTGAAAAATTATGTGATGGTAGATTTGTTAATTTAAAAATTGGATAGAACTTGTTAGTCAACACCCTTAAACAAACATTCAAGAGTGTTAGATTGGAATACAAGAACAAATGGGGGTCAAATATGAATAGACATAAATAAATGAGGGCCAAATGAGAAATAACATTTTTTTAAGTAAAAATGGATGTTTTATTTTATATTATTTTTATTTTATTTCATCTTATCGTTGCCCTTGCTATAATTATTTCTTTCCTTCCCCATTATTATTTAGCATCCAACGAGAATATGACTCACCTGAGTAGATCTTAAAACTTACACCTTTATAAAATTTACTTACTTTTGTGTGATATCTCACCCTTGTAGTCCTTCTATACCTCACCATGACGAAAAGGTAAAATGCTCTTCCCTTAATGTCCATTGCATGCCACCTCTCGTGTGTCTCATCACCTCGAT
The DNA here is from genome assembly GCA_963556465.1 of Berberis vulgaris. Taxonomy (NCBI): domain Eukaryota; kingdom Viridiplantae; phylum Streptophyta; class Magnoliopsida; order Ranunculales; family Berberidaceae; genus Berberis; species Berberis vulgaris. The sequence continues at coordinate 64,664,495 of OY747128.1, forward strand.
TTCTCAGGAAAAAAAGTAGGGATTCAATGGTTGGCGAGTAATTCTAGCCAGCCCGGCCTCCCGGCCTGGTTTGCCCGCCTGGTGGGGCAATTTTACACTTTTTTTCTCTCCTCTTTAAAACACAAACACTTTTTGGAAAAGGGACAAAAATATAAAATTGCCTCACCAGGCGGAAAACCAGGCCGGGAGGCCGGGCTGGCTAGAATTTTTGATGGTTGGCATAAGTAGAAGAAAAAGATTTGGTTTATGGGGTATTTACGTTTTATTCCATTTTTACATAATGGATACACTTTTACTTCTTTTTTTTCAATTTTTTTTTAAAAGATAAATAAATTTGGGTTCTTGCTTGAAGGGCTACAATGCATTACTCCCCCAAGGATAATAGAAACAACGGAAAATGACTTTTAGGACCTACTTTTTCACAAAATAGACAATTTAGATACTATAGATGATGTAATGGCTAATTTGTACCTACTTTTATACCTTTATGACCAATAAGGACTATTTTATTAACTCAGGTTACCTCATGAAGTTATATTTATCCTTCTTAAAAAAATAGAAAACATAATTTTATACTTTTATGACCAACAATTGCTCTTTTATTAATGATTGTTTTTAATTTTTTTAGATACTGATGCGCTATTTTAGCAACACACAACTTAATACCCTGCTTTGTGATTATAGTATAGAATAAGTAGGGATCGTTCTGGACCGGGGATTAGAGAGCTTGCCAATTAACACTAAGAATAGCTGAAATACAATTAATAACCTAATTAAGTAAATAATGGGGGATTGGAATTTCTAAGTTAAACTATGAAAATAACTACTAAAATTACTATAAAGATAATAAAACTAAATGGATGGCAAAGATGAGAAATTAGCTAAGGGTTTATCTCCACACACCAAACATATGCTCATAAATAAATCTTCAATAATCACTTGCTAACTCGTGAGAGACAATGCTCAAGATTAACCGTGATCAACACTGCATTAATCTTATTATTTTCCCAAGTTCGTTGAATTAAACTAAGCGTTGCTTTAAAACTATTCTTATCATAATATCTAATCAGGAATCGCAAGTTAGATAACAATCAAATATCATTAATTTTGTGGAAAATATGAACACTGATTGGGCAATTACAAGTATGATCAGCATCTCGTTCTTACCTAGGTTTTTACTTAACTTTACCAACGTTCCTTGGTATTTACTACTTGTGAGTACAAGATTGTAACGATCAGGTGAAACTCTCATATACTCTAGCCCCAGATCCTAGCATGCTTATTAAGTTGGCCACCTTAAGAAACATACAAAGAAAAGTTCTCTATAAAGCAGTTAAGCGAAACACAATCACTAATAGCAAGGAAAATTAAATTCAATTAATTCATAAAGCACATGTTCGGTGTTTCGAATCAACCCCTAACTAAGAAAAGTTTAGCTAGACATATTAATTATGTTCAAATAGTAATCCATAATCAATAATCAAACTAAAATAAATAAAAAAGATAGGGTGAAGGAAATAAAACGCTGTCGCCGTGCGTGGTGGTAGAGAATGACTGCGGGGTGCGAATGCGATAAAAAGAGAATTAAAATTCTCTTCTCCTCTACACGATCTCTTTTCTCTTCTTCACTGTGATTTTTACTCTGTAAGAGAGAAATCAGATGGAGAGATGCACGAAGGTGGTCTGGGTTGGTGAATGATGAAGGCAATAAAGAGGGAGATCAGGTGGGTGGTGGTCGACAGAAGACGAGATCAGTCAGGTGGAGAGAGATATGAAGACGGTGAAGGGGTTTGTAGGAGATACTGTTTCGAGGAGGAGGGTGATGGCTGAATTTGATGATGGTGGTGGTTTCAGGACGATGGGTTGCTTGAGTGAAGAGAGACTATGCGGGAGAGAGATCTAGAGGGAGGTGATGAAGAAAGGTCAGAAGGGATGGTTGTGTGGCTGTGTGAGGGTAAGCGGTGATGTTAGTGATGAAGATGGTGGCTAGGTTTGCGAGAGGGGGTGGTGGGCTATTGGCTGTGATGCGAGGATGATTGATGACGTGAGGATGATGAGGAGGCTGTGGTTGCAAGCGTGGATGAGGAGGCTATTGTTGGAGGATTTTTCCAAAGCAAGATATCATCCCTTTTATAATTGTTTTTTGTTTGGTTTCCTTCTTTGCGTGGTTTCCTTTTGCAACTAGTATTTCTATATTCCCAATTTTCTTCACTTAGCTTCTATTTTGGAATCTTGTAATTGGAAACCCACACAAACACGAAAATAGTAATTAGTACCTAATTAACAAGTAATAACCAAAAATATATATAGAAATATGGTACTAAAAATAGCCTAATTATGCTCCTATTAGATATTGTTTGTGTCAAGTATTTTTTTTCTTCCTTCAATACTTAGGACCATTGATGCTAAAAAATAATTAAAAATCAACAGAGAAGTTGTTAGTGTGGCAATGGTGATGTCAAAGTTGAAAAAGCGGGAAGTCTCACATCTTCCCAACTTCTTCCAAGTTCAATCATTAGTTTCTTGAAGAAGGTATGCTTTCATCAATTTATTAGTCTCCTTAAACATTTAGAATTAGTAATGGAACTATTACATATCAAGTCCTTTTTTGTGTAAAAAAGAAATCAACAATGATCTGTCATCTAGAAAACCTATGGATTTGTGGTCATTGATTGTTGGTGGTGAGAAAGGTGACTCCCAAACCTCTAGTTACATATATGAACTCATTAGTCAAATTTAGATGCCTAATGGGCCTTCACAGTATCATTTGTGTGTGTAAATAATGATCAAAATGACATTGTAAACTATTGAAAGAAAAAGCTAGCATAGAGAAGCATGATCAAGTTAAGCTTTTGGATTTATGGGTGAGTCTATTTGCTTACAGGATTAGATGGGCACTTGAAGTCAAGGGAGTGGAGTATGAATATGTAGAAAAAACTCTAAGCAACAAGAGTCATTTGCTTTTGCAAAGTAATCTAAACATTCTTGTTATCATTCATGTTGAAGAAGTGATTAGTGAATCACTTGTTATTGTTACACATAAAATAACTATGTTATAATTCCATTGTAATGTAAAAATTTATGACAAATTAATAAAATTGATTTTATTAATTAATTAAAACCAAAGTTTTAATCATCATTAACTACATTATGAAAAGTTTACCAAATCTTAGCATAATAATTTGATTAATTTGTCAGTCAATGAAAACTTATGATTTGTTTTTCATAATTAGAATATTTAATATCGATACCTACCAGTGGCATGGGGTGGGAGAGGTTAAGGGTTAAAAAAAATTCATTAATAAAAAAGTCCTTGTTGTTCATAAAAGTATAAAATTAGGTTTTTTTATTTGTTTAGGAAGGGTAAATATGTCCTATAACTTTATGAGTTAATAAAATAGTCATTGTCGACCATAAAAGTATAAAAGTAGGTACAAATTAGCCATTATATCAAGTACGATATCTAAATGGTCTATTTTGTGAAGAAGTAGGCCTTAAACGTCATTTTTCGTATAAACAATGTGTGAAGAGTAGTTTAATTGATGACACTAACATCCACTTAGCATGGAGACTTACTTTTGATCTGGTCCACCTAAGTAGCTAGGTTTCATGTCCAACAATGATCCAAGCGTGCTTCTAATGATCGGTAAAACCCACTAAATTCTGATGGTAAGTCACAATTGAGAGTGTGCAAAGTGTCTATATGCAAGATAAGGGCAGAGTATCAAGATCCACACGAGATGCAATGGTTTCTTGACCATGACTGAAATAATGAAACCCACAAACCACAAAACAATATAAAGAGTCACTGGACCACGTGAATCAGTCCATCAGATAGCGTTTTGCCATGTGAAGTGGTCACCTTGGTTTGAGCCAATAGTAACGGATGGCCATAAAAAAAGCAATGGTATCGATCTTTGGTTGAAAGGAAGAGATGACTAAGACCTGACAACTGAAAAACTCTGCTTCTAATTCTAAACTCTCTTAAAGAGACGACTCATGAAAGTTTCCCAAGTAGAGATCGACTACTCACCAAAATTGATGTGGTAGTCGTTATATTTTGTCCTTCAGCTATTATTCCTATCATCCCTCCAGAATAACTATTTTATTAGCAAGTGTTTTTCATATAATGGTGATTTAATGAGGTTAAACTCATGACACTAAGTGAAGGCGAGGCTTAAAAACAAAAATATGGTAAGGTTGAAGTTGTATGATATTGGGTTGAAACATAAATATATAGATTGATCTTCATAATAATAATAATAATAATAATAATAATAATAATAATAATAATAATAATAATAATAATAATAATAATAATAATAATAATAATAAATTTATGAGTCAAAAAACCGTCCTCCTGTGGGTTTGACCTGCAAAACAATTGTTAGAATGCCAATGACCGTCTTTTTTGTTGTCGAAGGCACTCTGATGCTTAAGTCAGTAACTCTGTTGGAAGAATGATGTAAATCTGGATAAAACTCAGTTAAAGTTGCATACCTGTGTCGAATGTTCTCTTTACCTTCATAATGGTCACGATTAACTCTCTACGTGACTTAAGCATGTGAGGCGCAACGGAAGGAGATGTTTCTTGTAACAGTCTCCTTCTTAATAGAGATGCGTTCCGGGAGGCGTAACTCCCTCCATGGCATTTTTTGGTGTAACGTTCCTCTTCTTTATGAGAGAACTTGTGTCGGGCCTAGATCCGGGCTTTGATTCGTTTGGGCCTGGATTTAGGCCTTGTTTACTTTTCTTCATTGGCGGGCCTTGTTTGGGCCTTAGGAGTTAGCTTTATTCTTCTTGGGCTTTACGAGCTGACCCTATAGGCTAGACACTTTATCCTCGTGATGAATTTTTATGCCACGTGTACGATCTATTTAGATGCATCATCAGTTACCTCCCCCCCCTAGTTATTGGGTATGTCGTGTATCCACTAAATGTGGTGGTTTTGCTTTTGATTGCAACATTACGACTCATTTAGTGTTCTTGCTATCTGTTGCTGCTGTTATATCTCCAGTGTTCCACCCACCTGTTCATTTTGAAGCGATTTTTGGGATTGCGTGCAGTTGTCATACCTTGCACGTTCTCCCAAGAGTGGTTCTTTCATTGCTTGTTCCTATAAAAGGAGAAGTTTGTGTATGCCCTGTTTTCTTCTACATTTCTTCATTTTGTGATTGTTAACCCTTTGAATCCTTGCATTCATTCTGTAGTCATGTTTAACTTCAGGATTTTGGGTGGCAATGATCTTGATGCTTGCGAAGCATTCTTTACACCCAAGCGGGCAACACACACGACTCTGGACATCATTCGTCACGACTACTCGTTGCCATCTGATTTGGAAATTGTTTTTCTTGGAGAAGGCGACAGTCTTTGTCGTTCTAAGCATGGGTACATTGCTTTGTATCCTGATATGTTCCACTCTAGTTTCAGGCTTTCGGCTCCTACGATTGTCTAGGAGTACATGGATTTGGTTGGTATTGCTCCCGCTCAACTGGTATGTAAAGGTTGGAAAATAATGATTTCAACCTCAGTGAAGGCTGCATCGGCTCGTATCCCCATGAATGTTAGGGTTTTGCATTCTCTGGTAGGGTTCAGCATGAACCCCAATCACACATGTCGCCCGCGTTTTCCTTCTTGTTTTGAGGATCTGCGATAGGAGTATGTGGGCTGGTCGAGGTCCTAGTTTTATGCCTCTCGTTCTTCCAATCACTTTAGGTTTTGCGGGAATCAGATTATGCGATCATTCCGGGAGCCTAAGAAGGTCGAGTTGTCACTGTTTTTGGAAGAGCAGCAGTTCTACCTGCGGTTTTGTGATCTTCCCCAAGTATTAGTGAAAGATTTTCTCACTACGGATGCCATTATCCATGGTGGTTTGATTTCACCGGGTAGGGCATGTCTCACTTCAGAGGTTACTGTTGCGCGCGCTGATGATGTATGAGTCACTGTTTCAATCTCTGCTCGAGACCCTAGAAATATTGGTTCAGTTGTTAAGAAAAGGAAAGTTCCTAGACCTCATAGCCCCTCCAAGATGCCGACCTTCAATTCTGGCCGTGTCTCGAAGAAGAAAAAAGCTTGTTTTCTCTGTCCTTGAATCCGCATGGACCCCCTCTCATCTTGCAAAAGAGGTCGTGGTTTGGGGGATTATTCTTCTACCCGCGAGGATGAAGAAGTAAACCGAGTTCTCGAGATAAGTTAGAAGGAAGTTTCTAATCCTCTGGATGACCATGAGAAAAAACTTGTTGCTTCTTACGACTTTTCGGCCATTCGATTGATGATTCGCGCATTATCGAGAACAAAATGCTTCAGCTAGGTGTTTGGCTGTCAAAGAATCTAAAGGGTACTAAGACCTTGGATGATTTTGAGTACGATTCGTTAGTAGAGGATCAAGTTGCTGCCCGGGCTCAAGATCTCAAGCTTACTGTTTCTTCTGTTGTTGTTGGGACTATGGGATCACTTGTTGTTCCTTTCGCATCTCGTCCCGCTCCTATTATCCTTGGCGAGACCTTCTGAGGCTAATGTGCTGGACAATGCTCGTATACTTATTGGCAGCTGTTGATTACGCCCAAACAGTACACGCGGTCAATTTCAGTAAAGATTGGGGTGTCGATCTCACGAGGAAAAACGATCTACAAAACAAGGTCAAGGAAGAAAAACTACGCGAAACTAAATGTAAGAAATTCTAGCAATTTTAAAGTATGAAATTGAATTTAGTTTAATAAAAATCAAGTTTATAAAAGTCACAAGGTTCCAAGAATCCCTCCTAGATTTCACGCGCCAACTAGTATTGATTCGCTATGATGACTCAATTACGTGTTTCACATCCCAAACAACATAATCGGAAAAATAGTCTTTAATGCACCAATATATTCTAATGTAAATGGATTTTAGATTTCACTTTTTCTAGAAAGCACAAAGGTTGGTCATATATGATATCCTAAATTTACGATATATTTGGGGACAATAACGTAATAAAAGACAATCACATATAACTAACCTACCGGAATTAATTGATCCTCAAAAATTCCACACATAAGAAAAGCGTGACTAGACATATATATGGAAAAGAAAAAGACAATCACTGGAATAATAATCTACGAAGAAGTTGATGAAATCTTTGTCACTAAAATAACATAAACTCCTATATTAAATAAAAGTGAAAATCATAAACACCAATATTGACCGTGAAAGCATAAAACGAATCAAATACCAATTAAGTGTGTTACATCTAAGAGTTCACTTCTTCGCCTTGCGTGGAGTTTAGTGACACATGGTAAAGGTGATGACAACAACAGCGGTGTGGAACTTCATCTGCATGGCAGCGCGTGGTGGATTAGCAATGCGTGTTGTTGCTGGAAAAGCGTCTCCTGCTGTCCTGCGCACTCCTTGCTGCTATATTGCATCCCTGCTGTACTGGACAACGTCTCCACTGCTAGACAGCGTCCTCGTTTCGGCTGCTCGCTGGTGCTGTATTCTTTGCTGTCATGCGTTGCCTCCTCTCATGCGTTCTCCTCCTCCTTTTCCCTCTGCTGTTGCTGTTGTATTTGTGTAAAAACTCAAAAAAAACTCCACTTCCAAATTGGCTGTTGTCCTCTTTTATCTGCTGTTGCTCTTTGTGGTTAAAAGAAAACCCAACTTTTTTGGAAACCCAATAGAATTTGGAACCCTATTGGAAACCCAATAGAATTTGGAAACCCAATAGAATTTGGAAGCCCAATTGGAAACCCAAATTGCAAACAAAGGGGTCCCTCCCCTTGAAAAATGGGTTTGGCTATGTTCATCCATATTACTTCTTTGTTCCACCAAAATTCAAAACTAATTTCATTTATTTTTTCTTTTGGTTTTCTTAATCTTTGGCTTGAGTGTCTCCCGCTCCACTTCGTCAATTTGTCTATGAATTTCCAAATTCGCCACGCTAACGCACTTTTGTCATTTAAACTCCAAATCCTACAAAAATACAAAAATAAAATACACTATTTGAAACACTAACAAATATAAATTAGGAGGTATATTATGTAATAATTATGTGAACATCAAATACCCCAAACCTATATTTTGCTAGTCCTCGAGAAAAACAAAATTAAGAATAAAATCCTAACTCACTTTCGTAGAAATCACGGTGGCACTTACCTTAACGTGCAACAAGGCTTTAAACCCCTAGATTACCTCTAGTAGACGAGTTATAGTCTCGTGAGGGTTTCCAGAAATGTTACCCCTCAACATTACTGACTCAATAGAACAAAATCTATTTTCTAAAAACATAATGCAACAACATGGGCATTCTCCTTTATTTTCCTTATAGTAATTTTCTAATTGCTTAAAATTCAAGAAAAACAACAAACTAAAAATTTCACAATAGTATATCAATAAAGTACAATAATTTAATAGTGTCTAAAGGTTAAATAAATTTCATAATCATTCTCAACTTGAAGTGTGTGTGTGAGGAGCCTTATCAACATAACTCTTCATCTCATAGTAAAGATGTGACGAGATAACTTTTAGAAAGTACGCTTCGACTACAATTCTCTCATGTCACTCAGAAATAAAACACTAAGAGATTGGGCACTCAGTTTATATGTGAGGAAAATAATATAAACTATGGAAAATGAAAACGTCTCATATATAATTATCATAAAAAACATAATTTTTCAAAGAGTGAAATGAATATGATCTCATGGACATGAATTTTGATTACTTTTGAGAATGTTGAATCAAACACCATAGTTCTTGCCTATTCAATCTCCACATCTACTGAACCACCTTTCACTTAAGATCAATTAGGTTGTAATGGGGCTTGGATTATGGCAAACAATAATGGACAAAAAGGAGATACAAAGATTTTCTGAGAATGGCTACACCATTGAATAAACACATAGGGCATTGAAGAACAAATCAATGTTGTACACCATTAACTTTTTCTTCATTATTTTCTTGTTCAACCGTTTTTTTTTGGATGTTTATACAATAAAACACTTTTACTTTGAGGGCGCATGAAATATCTATTTTCAACTCTTTCTATTTTCCCATTCCATAAATATATCTCCTTGTATACATTCTAAGAAAATTGGGTAAGGATAAAATATTATAGGTATTTCTCCTTGATTGGAGTAGGTAATGGGAATGGGGTTAACAAAGAGAAGACTATTTAAAGGTTCAAAGGGCTGCAAATGGATATTTATTATTGGGTTGGCTGAAAGGCTAAAAAAAATAGTTTAAAGAAAGAAATGCATATATCACTTCATAAGTTCTAGTTAGTACTAGGATATCTCAACTAAATAAAACAAGAAGTTCTAGTGTAAAAATTCAAATTTTATGTCATTCTTAAAGCAATCGATAAAAAAGTCGAGAATAATGAGATCATCAACGAAATAATGCGAACTCAAGAAAAATCAGAGTGTAATTAATAACCCTCAAGAAATAAAGAATGACTCAAAATTCACAAGGGTTAAGTCTCCACTATTATTCTAAGGTTTTCTAGTTCAATATCTCACTAAGTAACTTCAAATCATGTTGACTCGGCTTATAGTGCACGAATAGTCGAGCTGAAAAGTCTCACGAAATACATCTAACATAAGGATAATATCAAATATCATGTTTTCTACTAATATAACTATGTGACACGTGTTAGTATGTGTTTTTTCAAAATTAAAGGCAACAAAAATATTCTCTAAAATTAAAAGGACTCAAAACCCCTTTTTTATTTATTTATTTATTTTTTAAATTCACCATGAGTTTAGATTTCGAGTGCATTTTCATAAAGATTTTGCACAATTACCGTAATCATCTAAGTATTCAATGGAGATTGAGTAAAACACAAAAAAATGATTCGGTTTAATTATAAAATACGTTTTAAGCTCAAAGATTTTTGAAATTTGCACAAAAAAATCTAATAAACCACCATCACCCCCAAACCTAGACCAAACATTGTCCTCAATGTATAAAATAATAATCATGACAAATGAAGGAAAAAGTAAAGAAGAGGGTTAGAGTGATATTACCATGGTGAAGCTTTACTAATTTCAAGTAGACAATGTCCTCACAGTCACCAAAATATAAGAAAATCATATCGATGGGAGAAAGAAACACATGGGATGAGGGGCTCCGAGTGACTCCAGTAGCAACACCTAAAATAACCTGAAACACTAAAAGAAAAACATAAAAGCAAAAACCTAAACTAAACTAAAAAATAAAAATAAAAATAAAAACCTAAACTAAAGATAGGAGAACATCAAATCAAGTAGATAGGGGCAACCAGAGAGCTCTCCTCTAGCACCTCTACTCGCTCCACATAGTGTTTCAAGCGTTGCCCATTTACTCTAAATACTCTCCCATCTTTTGGATCTTCAATTTCTATGGAACCATTGGGAAAGACTTGTTTTACCATTAATGGTTCTGTCCATCTCGATCTTAGCTTGCCAGGATAAAAATGAAGTCGTGAGTCATAGAGATAGACTCGTTGATTGGGCTCGAAATGTTTCCTCAGAATTTGCTTATCATGAGCTGCTTTCATTTTCGCCTTGTATATTCGGGAGTTGTCATAGGCATCATTTCGCAACTCCTCAATTTCAGCTATCTGGAATTTCCTCTGAATACCTGCATCATTGAGATCAAAGTTAGTGATTTTTACAGCCCAATAAGCGTGATGTTCTAACTCAACAGGTAAATGACAGGCTTTTCCATATATAAGCTGATACGGAGACAAGGACCAATCCTTCCTATCAGGATTCACCATCTTCTCCAAGAATTGTTTTACTTCTCGATTTGCCAACTCGGCTTGGCCATTTGTTTGCGGATGATAGGCATTGGAAACCTTGTGATGAACTCCATACCTGCGCATCAAAGCTTCAAAAGAGCGATTACAGAAATGAGTCCCCTGATCACTAATAATGGCTCGTGGTGTACCGAAACGGGATAAAATGTCTTTTTTGATGAACCTGAAAACAGTGTTGTTGTCATTGTTCCGGCATGCCACAGCCTCTACCCATTTGGACACATAGTCCACTACAAGCAAAATTTACAAATATCCAAAGGAAGGTAGAAAAGGTCCCATAAAATCAATCCCCCAACAATCAAATATCTCAATGACTAAGATGGGGTTAAGGGGCATCATGTGTCTCCAGGACAATGCACCTAACAGCTGGCATCTATCACAATAACGACAATAATTGTTAGTGTCCTTAAACAATGTAGGCCAATATAATCCAGACTGTAAAATTTTTGCAGCGGTCATTTTCATAGAAAAATGGCCTCCACAAGCTGCACTATGACAAAAATGTAAGACACTTTCAATCTCACCTTCAGGGATACAACGCCTCATGATTTGGTCGGGGTAATACTTATATAGATAAGGATCATCCCAATAAAAATTTCTTACCTCGACCAAAAATTTGTGCTTATCTTGAGCACTCCATGATGATGGAACTTCGTCGGAAACCAAGTAATTAATAATGTATGCATACCATGGTACTTGAGTGACAACGAATAGGTGTTCATCAGGGAAGTCATCACGGATGGGTGGGCCATTGGCAGAGTCACTGAACTCCAGACAAGACAAGTGATCCGCCACAACATTCTCGACCCCCTTCTTATCCTTTATAGTTAGAACAAATTCCTGCAGAAGTAAAATCCACCTAATCAATCTTGCCTTAGCATCCTTTTTAGAAATAAGAAACTTAAGGGCCGCATGGTCAGTAAAAACAGTGATAGGTGTACCAATCAAATAAACACGAAATTTATCTAAAGCAAAAACTACAGCTAGCAACTCTTTTTCAGTAGTCGAATAATTCTTTTGAGCATCATTAAGTGTTCGACTAGCATAGTAAACAACAAAGGGCTTCCATTCCCTTCCCTTCGCTGTCCCAAGACTGCCCCCACATCGTAGTTGTTTGCATCACACATTATCTCAAATGGTAAATTCCAATCCGGTGGCTGCATGATGGGGGCAGGGGTGAGCCTATCAATGAGTGTTCGGAAGGCGTCCTCAAACTCTTGTGTCCATTGAAACACGACGTCTTTGACCAGGAGGCGACTTAATGGTCTAGAGATGACAAAAAAAATTTGTATGAACCACCTATAAAAACCCGCGTGCCCTAAAAATGATCTCACATCCTTGACACTTTTAGGTGTAGGTAATTTATAAATCAATTCAAATTTAGCTTTATCAACCTCGATTCCTTTATTAGAAACTAAGTGTCCCAGAACTATTCCATACCTTGCTTTGTGATTGTAGTATAGAATAAGTAGGGATCGTTCTGGACCGAGGATTAGAGGGCTTGCCAATTAACACTAAGAATAGCTAAAAGACAACTAACAATCTAATTAATTAAATAATGGGGGATTGGATTTTCTAAACTAAACTATGAAAATAACTACGAAAATTACTGTAAAGATAATAAAACTAAAGGGATGGAAAGATGATAAATTAGCTAAGGGTTTATCTCCACACACCAAACATATGCTCATAAATCAATCTTCAATAATCACTTGCTAATTCGTGAGAGACAATGCTTAAGATTAACCGTGATAAGCACTGCATTAATCTTATTATTTTCCCAAGTTCGTTTAATTAAACTAAGCGTTGCTTTCAAACTATTATTATCATGCTATCTAATCAGGAATCGCAAGTTAGATAACAATCTAAGATCATTAAGTTTGGTGGAAAATATTACAACTGACTAGGCAATTGTATAATCAGCATCTTGTTCTTACCTAGGTTTTGACTTAACCTTACCAATGTTCCTTGGTATTTACTACTTGTGAGTACAAAATTATAACAATTAGGTGAAACTCTTCTATACTCTAGCCTCAGATCCTAGCATGCTTACTAAGTTGGCCACCTTAACAAACATACAATGAAAAGTTATCTATAAAGCAGTTAAGCAAAACACAATTACTAATAGCAAGGAAGATTGAATTCAATTATTTTATAAAACACATGTTCGGGGCTTCGAATCCACCCCTAACTAAGAGAAGTTTAGCTAGACATATTAATCATGCTCGAATAGCAATACATAATTAAATATCAAACTAAATAAGAGAAAGAGTTAAGAGATGAAACAAAACATTGTCGCCTGATCCATGGTGGTACTGAGTGGAGACTGGGGTGCGAATAGCGCAAAGGAAGATCTTCCTTCTCCTTCCTCACGCGATATGCTCCTTCCTCTTCTGTGATTTTCTTGTGAATCAGAGTGTGAGATAGAAGGGGATGACGAGGGACAACGAGAGAGAGGGAGATCGGATGGGTGTTGTGAAGGAGGACGACGGGATGAGGAAAGAAGATGGAAGAAGGGACTGTGGTCGTAAGGAGGAGGAGATGAACAGAGGTCTGCGGTGGTGATGAAGGTTGTGGCTGGATCGTGCTGCGATGATGTTGTGGATTTGAAACTTTGAGAGATCGAGATGAGAGGGGATGGATGTGATGATGGTGGTGGCGATCGGCTATTGCTATGAAAAGGGATATGTGAGGATGATTGATGACGGGTTCAGGATGGCGGCGGCTGTGGGAGGATGCTTGGCTTGCTGCGGCGGTGGATTAGAAGGCTATGGATGGGATGCTATTGCTAGATCGATTCTCTCCAAAGCAAGGTATCATCCCTTTTATAATTGTTTTCTGTTTGGTTTCCTTGTTTGTGTGGATTCCTTGTGCAATTAGTATTTATAAATTGCCAATTTGCTTCTATTTTAAAATCTTGTAATTGGAAACCTATACAAACACGAAAATAACAATTAGTACCATAATTAACAAGTAATAGCTAAAAATATATATAGAAATATGGTACTAAAAATAGCTTAATTATGCCCCTATCAAATTCCCCCACACTTATGTTTTGCTAGTCCTCGAGCAAATTCAAGAAAGACTCAAATGGCTCAATCTATACTTTCCAACATTTGTCTCAGAGATTTTTAACGGATCATGACATGTTAAGATTATTTGTAAACAAAAGATTAAATCCACATCATTCGAAAATTAATATATGTTCATAGCAATGATATACAAATTCACAATTAAATAAATCTAAGTGATTGTGAAACTCAAGCGCGTGTCAAGAAGAATTAACCCAAAAATCTCACTGGGTGCACTCTTTTCTTTCACTCTTCCTATTCTAGTTATATGTGAGAGGATTGATGTAAAAGGGAAACAAATAGCTCACATATGATATAACAAGAAAGAAAGGCATTTTCTGACTTTTTTTTTTTCCAGATATATGATCTCATGGAAGGAATGTTACTACTTGAATGCAAGAACTAGGGACACCATATGCTCATACCTCATTCGAATCTCCACATCGTGACATTGCAAGACACACTCAATCAAAAGGTCTTAATTCAGGTTGTAATGGGGCCAGAGGTCAAAGGAAGAGAAAGAACGTATATGAAATTTTAAACGGGCTTGAAGAAATGGTGAAAGCATGCAATAAGATTAGAGACATTAGCAAATAATCATATGGTTCAAGACATAAGTGGGAAAATTAAGAAGTGGCCCACTGATAATGAAGAGCTTCAGCAATTATTTTGTATCTACTGAAAGAACTGGACTATATGTATGCTACTGTAATACTGAATGAATATAGACAAGGGCTTGTATTCCTTCTGAAACTTTGTAATAAAAAGATTTATTTTTTATTTTATTTTTTATTTTTATTTTTATTTATTTTTTGTGCAACTCTTTTTTCTTGAACTGTCTACCATAAGGGTCTTCCCCCACACTTGTTTTTCAACGTACCTTCAACCACAATAAAGTCTCTGCAAATCAAATTATACTCCACTCTTTTGATTAGGTTAGGGATAGAAAATGAGGGTAATGAAACAAAAGGTTTAATAACAGGCTCGACGGGGTTAACTTAAAGAAAATATATCATGGATTAGATTTATTTGGCAATGGTGGAAACTAGGTGCCTTTATCATGTCATGCAATTCAATATGATGCTTTGAACGAAATTAATACAAGTTCTAGTGTTTAATTCTTAATTATGAAAGTAATCCAAGTAGCAACCAAAGCAAACAAATTTGAGATCATGCAACGAATTATTATTGACAAAAGAAATGAAAGACGACCTAACTAAAAACTCTCAAAATCAAAGGAATAATAGGCTCAAAACTCACATATGGGTGATAATGAGTTAAATTCAATTAAACATGCTATGAATACCAATTACTAAGTTGATTACATGTGAATTTGCATATGATGACCATAAATAAGCATTAACTAAAGAATAATATTATATCTTAACTCATGCTTATAAATCACCTTAAGGTCATGGAATTAAAAACCAAATCTCATCATGGTGTTGGAAAGTATCCTAAGACTCAAAACAACTATATATATATTTTTTTTTTTATAACACTAATATAAACAAAGAAAATAAAAACCAACATTGTTTTTTGTAATTTTTAATGGACTGACACTTTTTATTTTTTTATTTTTTAATTTTTTTTTATAATAAAAACAACGTTTTGTTCCCCCTACAATGAAACCTAACATTGTCCTCAATGTTAATAGATTATAGCACATGTAATAAAAGATTTAAACGCGTAAAAACAAACTACTAACAAACAAAAGCAAAAATAATGAAAATAAAATAAAGGGATAGAGAAAGAAAATCTGATTGGGTTGCCTCCCAATAAGCGCTTGTTTTAACGTCGTGCAGCTTGACAATATCTCCAATTAATCCTCAGAATAAGTGTGAACATGAGTGATACGTCCTCCACATCAAGCTCCACAAATGACTCATAATAGGGCTTAAGTCGATGCCCATTCACCTTGAACTCATTTCCAGTTGTGACACTTTCACCTGTATAGCACCATGGGGAAAAACATTAGTGACAATAAAAGGACCAACCCATCTAGAACGTAACTTACCGGGAAAAAGTTTAAGGCGTGACTAAAAAAGTAAGACATTCTAGCCCACAACAAAAGTCTTTCCACGGATCATGCGATCATGAAAAGCTTTAGTTTTCTCCTTATAAATCCTGGCACTCTGATATGCGTCATTCCGAATCTCTTCAAGCTCGTTCAGTTGTAATTTTCTATGAAGGCCAGCATCATCAATGTTCATATTGAAAGTCTTAATAGCCCAATGCGCCCTATGTTCTAGCTCAACCGGTAAATGACACGGTTTCCCATATACAATCCGAAAGGGAGACATCCCTATAGGTGTCTTATATGCTGTTCGATATGCCCATAAAGCATCATCAAATCGCATGCTCCAATCTTTGCAGGTGGGCTTTACTGTTTTTTCAAGTATTTCCTTGATTTCACGATTTGAAACTTCGGCTTGTCCACTTGTTTGGGGATGATAAGGTGTCGAAACCTTATGTGTGACATTGTATTTCTTAAGCAAAGCTTCAATTGTACGGTTGAAAAAATGGGAACCTCCATCATTTATAATCACTCGCGGCATTCCAAATCTTACAAAAATGTTAGAACGAATAAATTCTGCAACAACTTTGGAATCGTCGGTACGGGTGGCCTTTGCTTCCACCCACTTTGAAACATAATCCACAAGAAGTAATATATAAATGAAACCATTAGAAGAAGGAAATGGACCCATGAAATCAATACCCCATACATCGAAGATTTCCACATTATATATAGGATGTTGTGGCATTTGATCTCTAGGGCCTAAATTACTTGTTCTTTGACATCGGTCACAAGTCATGCAAAAATAATCTGGCATCCTTAAATAAAGTGGGCCAATAAAATCCACATTCTAAAACCTTACGAGTTGTTCTCTGAGTTCCAAAGTGTCCCCTACAAGCATAGGAATGACAATATGTCAATATTGAAATAAATTCATAATCGAGTACGCACCTTTTAATCAGTTGATCGATACAATGCTTCCACAGATAGGGATCATCCCATACAAACTGTTTCGTCACCTTTCGGAGCCTATTCTTCTATTTCGTCACTTTTCGGAGCTTATCCTTCTGAACTCGAGTTAAGGTGTTTGGAATCTGTTTGGATACAAGGTAATTTACAATATCAGCATACCATGCTTCACTTACCTCGACCAAAAATAGTTGCTCGTCAGGAAAAGTCTCAAGAATTGGCAGGGGTTCCTCATTGCGCACCAAACGGCTCATGTGGTCAGCTACCACATTTTCACTCCCTTTTTTATCCTTGATCTCCACATCAAACTCTTGAAGAAGAAGTATCCACCGTATAAGTCTCGGTTTCGCCTCTTTTTTCGTAAGCAAGTATTTTAAAGCTGCATGATCAGAGAAAATTATAACTTTAGCTCTAATTAAATAAGATCGAAATTTCTCTAAAGCAAATATAACAACTAAAAGTTCTTTTTCAGTTGTGGAATAATTCAATTGAGCATCATTCAAGGTTCGGGAGGCATAGTAGATGACGTGAAGACGTTTGTCCCTCCGTTGGCCTAAAACTGCTCCTAAGGCATAATCTGATGCATCACACATAAGCTCAAATGGAAGACTACAATCCGGTGGTGCAATGATAGGTGCTGATGTCAACAACTCCTTAAGCTTGTCAAACGCTGTCTGACAATCATTATTGAACTCAAATGGCACATCTTTCTGTAGAAGTCGACATAGTGGTCCAGAAATCTTAGAAAAATCTTTGTCAAATCGCCGATAGAATCCTGCATGTCCAAGAAAAGAACGAACCTCTCTCACCGAAGTAGGAGAGGGTAAGTATCGTACAAGATCTATTTTAGCTTTATCAACCTCAATACCCCTAGCTGAAATCACATGACCTAAAACAATACCTTGGTTAACCATAAAGTGACATTTTTCCCAATTTAATACAAGGTTAACCTCAATGCATCGCTTCAGAATCAATGCAAGATTATCTAGACAATGGTCAAAAGAATCACCGAAAACACTAAAATCATATATAAAAACCTCAATGATTTTTTCAATAAAGTCTGAAAATATACTTACCATACATCTCTGGAAGGTAGCCGGGGCATTACACAAACCAAATTACATTCTTCTATATTCGAAAGTGCCGAATGGACATGTAAATGTTGTCTTTTCTTGATCCTCTGGAACGATGACAATCTGATTATTTCCTGAATAACCATCAAGAAAACAATAAAAAAACACGACTGGCCAACCTTTCAAGCAATTGATCAATAAAGGGAAGGGGAAAATGATATTTCCTGGTAGTTTCATTCAGCTTTTTATAGTCAATACAAACCCCGCCACCTTGTTTGTATTCGCGTGGGAACAAACTCATTTTCCTCATTTTTTACCACAGTTATGCCAGACTTCTTCAGTACTACTTGCATGGTGAAACTCATTTGCTATCTGAAATAGGGTAAATCACGCCACAATCAAAGAGTTTAATGATTTCTTTCTTCACAACTTCCACCATAGGGGGTTTAGACGGTGCTGAGCTTCTCTAGTGGGTTTTGCACCTTCTTCAAGAAGTATACGGTGCATACAAGTGGTAGGGCTAATACCCTTTATGTCTGCCAATGTCCACCCAATTGCAGTCTTGTATTCCTTCAAAACTCGAATAAGCGTTTCCTCCTCTAAATTTGTGAGTGATGATGATATGATGACAGGTAATGTCTCATCATCTCCCAAATACGCATACTTCAAGTGATCCGATAACAGTTTAAGCTCAAGTGTAGGTGCCTGAATCACAGAAGGTAAAAGTTTATTAGTAGATGAAGGAATAATAATTGGGGGAGGTAACTCACTAACAATTCGTGGCATTGACTCCAAGGTTTCCACAGCCTCAATGATATCCTCCCTCATGTTATCGGCCGAGATCTTCATATTGTCACAAAGAACTCCATTTCTTTCATATCCGGCACCAGCAGTAATGGTGATTTCAAGTTCATCCTCGTTCATGACGTCAAGAAATTCCTGGGACAAAATATCCACCACGTCAATAGAAAAACAAGAATGACTATCAACAGGATACCTCATGGCTTCAAAGATGTTGAAGCCAATCACATCACCATCAAATTCCATGGTCAGTTTCCCAACATGCACATCAATATTTGTTCTTGCAGTTTTCATGAAGGGGCGCCCTAAAATAAGAGGCAAAGGTGTTGACAATGTCGAATCTTTCATTTCAAGCACATAGAAATCTGCTGGGAAGATCAAATGATTAACCTGCACCAACACATCTTCCAACAAAACTCGAGGATATGCATTAGAACGGTCAGCCAATTGAATAATTACACCATCATTTTTTAGTTCCCCAAGATTCATAGAACGATAAACATAATATGGCATAACATTAATTGAGGCACCTAAGTCTAACATTGTATTTTCAATTTTAGTATTACCGATAACACAAGGGATGGTGAAACTACCTGGATCCTTACACTTTGGTGGAAATTTCCTTTGAAGAACTGCGAAAACATTCTCACTCACCTTAACCACCTCTCTGTCTCGAAGTCGTTTCTTTGTTGTGCAAAGCTCCTTTAAAATTTTTGCATACTTAGGCACTTGTTTAATTGCATCAAGAGGCGGAATATTGACTTGGAATTTTCGGAAAGTTTCCAAAATTTCCTTATCCTGTTCATCTTTTCTAGATTTGGTAAACCTACCTGGAAAAGGCACAAAAGGTGGAACAAGATTAGCAGAAACTAAATTTGGAATGCTCACCTTCTTACCTTGGAGCTCTGGTGTTTCAATGATGGCTGGAGAATCCTTCTGTAACTCGGCTTCCCTATTTCGACTCTGTTTAGGGAATATTGGCTCATTCTCAATTTGCCTACCACTCCTCAATGTAATTGCTTTTGCAGTTTCAAACCTGCCCTTCGGATTTGGAGTGGTAGAACAAGGAAGTTTCCCTTGCTCGCGAATTTGTCCAATAAACTAAGCTATTTGTCCCATCTGTAGCTTCAAATCTGTTATATCTTTTGCTTGGTTCTACTGAGAAATACTTAATGATTTCAGAATCTCATCATAATTAAGGGGCATACCTGAATTGTGCTGAGGTGGTTCAGGTGGCCCTTGAAAGAAACCAGGGGGTGGCCGATTTGAAGTTTGTTGTTGAGGTTGTTCTGAATTTCTCCATCTAAAGCTGGGATGATTTCTCCAACCTTCATTGTAAGTGTTCAAATAAGGATTATTCCTATAGTGATTTTGACCTTGAAAACCTATTGCATTGACATTCTCCAAACCGCCATTCTCAATCAGTTGAGGACATTGATCAGATGGATGTCCTGGCTTTGTACACACCCCACAAACTTTTGCAACTCCTAGCACATTTGGCTTCCCTAGAGCCTGAGTCACAAGTGAAGTAAGATTAGCCATTTGAGCTTCCAAACTAGAATTAGTACTTACCTTATTGACTTGGTGTGAAGGTTTTCCAATTCTTTCATACTGTTGGGCATTTAAGGCTCGGTTTGCAATCAAAGTTTTTGCTGCTGCTGGAGTTTTATCAACCAAAGCTCCTCCCGCCGCTCCATCTAGCATCTGTCGATCAAGAGGAAGCAATCCGTCATAAAAGTATTGAATCGGGAGCTCCTCCTTCATCTGATGCTGCGGACATGCTGCTATGAGAGTTTTGAAGCGCTCATAGTAAGCTGGATATGATTCTCCTGGACCTTGATGTATACCACTGAATCTCTTTCTCAGCAAGATAATTTTGGAAGTCGGGAAGAATTTCTCTAGAAACACCTTCTTCATGCTATCCCAAGAATATATTGTTCCGGAAGGTAATTCATAAAGTCAATCCTTTGCCCTATCAGCTAGAGAAAAGGGGAATGCTCTCAACTTTAGGATGTTCTCATCTACATTTATTGGCGTCATACTGGAGCATACAACTTCAAATTCCTTGAAATGTTTATTTGGATCCTCCATAGAAAGACCATGATACTTTGGCATATGATGAAGTAGGCTGGATTTCAGCTCGAATGACTCTGTCTTGCCCTACGCGGCTATTGGATACTGAATGCACAAGGGTGCGGCACTGTCCAAGGTCAATGCCGAAAGTTCTTTAGTAAATCTATTGTCTCCCATATCGAACTCTTCAGATTCAGATTCAAAGCTAGATGTTTGTGACTCTTTTGTTTCTCTCCTTTGTCTTCTAAATGTTTTCTCAGGCTCTGAATCGTATTCTAATAAGTTTTTCGCTGGATCTCTTATTGCGCATGAATTGGTACCTGAGATAAAGATAGAAAAAAATCAATAAAAAGAAAAATAAATAAATAAAAACTAATGAAGTAATCAACAACTTTTCTAATCCACGGCAATGGCGCCAAAAATTGATGCGCTATTTTAGTAGCACACAACTTAATACCCTACTTTGTGATTGTAGTATAGAATAAGTAGGGATCGTTCTGGACCGGCGATTAGAGAGCTTGCCAATTAACACTAAGAATAGCAAAAAGACAATTAACAATCTAATTAATTAAATAATGGGGGATTGGATTTTTCTAAACTTAACTATGAAAATAACTACGAAAATTACTGTAAAGATAATAAACCTAAAGGGATGGCAAAATGAGAAATTAGCTAAGGGTTTATCTCCACACACCAAACATATGCTCATAAATCAATCTTCAATAATCACTTGCTAATTCGTGATAGACAATGCTCAAGATTAACCATGATAAGCACTGCATTAATCTTATTATTTTCCCAAGTTCGTTGAATTAAACTAAGAGTCACTTTCAAACTATTCTTGTCATGTTATCTAATTAGGAATCGCAAGTTAGATAACTATCTAAGATCATTATTTTTTGTGAAAAATATAAACACTGACTAGGCAATTACAAGTATGATCAGCATCTTGTTCTTACCTAGGTTTTGACTTAACCTTACCAACGTTCCTTGGTATTTACTACTTGTGAGTACAAAATTATAACAATTAGGTGAAACTCTTCTATACTCTAGCCCCTGATCCTAGCATGCTTACTAAGTTGGTCACCTTAACAAACATACAAAAAAAAGTTCTCTATAAAGCAGTTAAGCAAAACACAATTACTAATAGCAAGGAAGATTAAATTGAATTAATTTATAAAACACATGTTCGGGGCTTCGAATCCACCCCTAACTAAGAGAAGTTTAGCTAGACATATTAATCATGTTCGAATAGCAATACATAATTAAATTTCAAACTAAATAAGAGAAAGAGTTCAGAGATGAAACAAAAATTGTCGCTTGATCCGTGGTGGTACTGAGTGGAAACTGGGGTGCGAATAGCGTGAAAGAAGATCTTCCTTCTCCTTCCTCACGCAATATGCTCCTTCTTCCTTTGCTATCTGCTTGTGAATCAGAGTGTGAGATAGAAGAGGATGACGAGGGACAGCGAGAGAGAGGGAGATCGGAAGGAGGACGACGAGATGAGGAAAAGGGATGGAAGAAGGGATTGTGGTCATAAGGAGGAGGAGATGAACAGAGGCCTGCGGTGGTGATGAAGTTTGTGGCTGGATCGTGCTGCGATGATGTTATGGATTTGAAACTTTGAGAGACCGAGAGGAGAGGGGCTGGATGTGATGATGGTGGTGGCGATCGGGTGTTGCTAGGAGGAGGGATCTGTGAGGATGATTGATGACGGCGGCTGTGGGAGGATGCTTGGCTTGCTGCGGCAGTGGATGTTGTGGATGGATGAAGGCTATTGTTGGATGGATCGATTCTCAAAGCAAGGTATCGTCCCCTTTTTATACTTGTTTTCTTCTTTGTGTGGTTTCCTTGTTGGTGTGGATTCCTTGTTTCCTTGTTTGTGTGGATTCCTAGTGCAAGTAGTATTTCTAAATTGCCAATTTGCTTCTATTTTAAATCTTGTAATTAGAAACCTACACAAACACGAAAATAACAATTAGTACCATAATTAACAAGTAATAGCTACAAATATATATATATATATATATATATATATATATGGTACTTAAAATAGCCTAATTATGCCCCTATCACATAGTTGCTTGCATCACACACAAATGGTAAATTCCAATCCGGTAGCTGAATGATGGGGGCAGAGGTGATCCGATCAATAAGTGTTCGAAAGGCATCCTCACACTCTTGTGTCCATTGAAACACAACGTTTTTGACCAGGAGGCTACTTAATGGTCTAAAGATGGCAGAAAAATTATGTATGAACCTCCTATAAAAACCTACGTGCCCTAGAAATGATCTCACATCCTTGACACTTTTAGGTGTAGGTAATTTAGAAATCAATTCAATTTTAGCTTTATCAACCTCGATTCATTTATCTGAAACTATGTGTCCCAGAACTATTCCATAGGAAACCATGAAATGACATTTTTCCCAATTAAGCACCAGACCCTTTTCTTCACATCTACTTAAAACAGCTTTCAAGTAAAGTAAACATGAATCAAAGGAATCACCAAAAACAGTCAAATCATCCATGAATACTTCCATATATTTTTCAACCATGTCACAAAAAATACTCATCATGCATCTCTGAAAAGCAGCCGGTGCATTACACAAACCAAATGGCATACGCCGAAAAACATAAGTACCAAAAGGACATGTGAAAGTAGTTTTATCTTGATCCTCTAATGCAATCTCAATCTGATAATATCCTGAATTCCCATCTAGAAAGCAATAGAAAGAATGACCAGCTACTCGCTCTAATATTTGGTCTATGAATGGAAGTGGGAAGTGATCCATGCGGGTGGCAGAATTAAGTTTCCTATAATCAATGCACATGCGCCACCCTGTCGCTACCTTAGTAGGAACAGACACCCCCTCTTCATTACCCACCACTGTTATTCCAGATTTCTTGGGAACCACTTGACTTGGACTAACCCACTTGCTATTGGAGATGGGATAAATGATGTCTGCATCTAACAATTTTAAGACTTCCTTTTTCACCACCTCTTTCATAGTAGGGTTAAGTCGTCTTTGAGGGTCTATACGGGGGTTAGCTCCTTCTTCTAAGTGAATCTTATGGGAACATATTAAGGGGCTAATACCTTTGATGTCAGCTATAGTCCAACCTAATGCAGATTTGTGCTCACGTAACATATTAATCAATTTTTCTTCTTGTGAGCTATCAAGCACGGAAGAAATAAAACAGGAAAGGCATCACCTAGTCCGAGGAATGCATGTTTAAGTCCCTCAGGCTGTGGAGCTAGGTCAACTTTCGGAGTTTCCGCGGTGGATGGTTGTGGTTTCTGTCTTTCCTTTGGCAACTCCTCAAAGCATGGTTGTCATTGTCGTCCTCTTTTATCCTTTAACCCTGAAACAACAGAAATAGAAAGGAGGTACTCTAAGGTTTCAGAGTCTGCGCTGAGGAGCGCCTCCTCTGATATCAGCATGTCTATCATATAGGTATAATGACACTCATCATCATCACGTGGTTGCTTGCTAATATTGAATATGTAGACCTCCAGAGTCATGTTCCCAAAAGACAACATCATTAGACCGTTCCTGCAATTGATAAGAGCGTTAGCTGTGGCAAGAAAAGGTCTACCAAAAATAATCGAAACTGTAGACTCCATATTAACCGCAGAATGAGTATCTAAAATAAGAAAGTCGACGGGATAGTAAAACTTATCAATCTGTAGCAAGACATCCTCGACTATTCCTCTTGGCTTCTTAACCGATCTATCGGCCAATTGTAGTACCACGGATGTGGGTTTAATCTCTCCTAGACCCAATCGTAAGTAAATAGAATATGTAATTAGATTTACACTTGCTCCTAAATCCAACAAGGCTTGGTCGAACTCATGAGTCCCAATCTGGCAGGTGACTGTAGGACACCCTGGATCTTTGTACTTTGGTGGTGTCCTCTGCTCAATCACCGCACTTACCTATTATGTCAAGAAGTCAGTCTTCTTGACATGATGTTTCCTCTTGATGACCCTCGCATAAGTTGGTACCTGTTTAATCACATGCATCAAAGGTAAGTTAATTTTAACCTGTTTCAAGTGTTCTAGAATCTCACCATGCATTTCCGATTTCTTTTCAGTAGGTCGTAGTGTTTGAGGAAAAGGAACTGGAACTGGAACTGGAATGTTCCTGTTGGGCTCATCCTTAGGGATGTTCTCCTTTGCACTTGGGGAGGTGCCTATAGTCGTGGACGAGCTTGATCCATCTAAAATCTTACCACTCCGAGTAGTGATGGCATTAACCTTTTTGACATTCTGAGAGTCTGAAGTAGAGGTTTGTGCCATAAGTTGGCCCTTTGGATTTGCCTGAGGCTGTGACGGAAATTGGCCCCGCTTTTATACTGTTAATGAACTTGTCAGCTTGGTTATTTGGCTTTTGATCTCCTTGTTCTCTTCTGCCAACTGTGTCAATGCAACGTCAAATTTTTGATTAGTTTTACCTTGTGCCTCTATAAATGCATGTAATGTGTCTGATAAGGAACTTCTGTTAGATTGCGCATTGTATGGAGATTCAGGGTATGACCTAGGTGGTTGTGCCTGTGAGTGTGTAGATTGGTATGCTTCAAACCTCTAGCCTAAGTTAGGGTGATCTCTCCAGCCAGAATTGTAAGTGTTAGAGAATGGTGAGTAAGGCTTCTTGTACATCCCTAAGGCGTTACATTGTTCCTCATAAACCTCTCTCATCTCAGTCAAGGTCGGGCAATCATGTGCTAAGTGTTCAAATCCCCCGCATATAAAACAGGCGTCCTGTAGCTCAACTCTGGCAACAATATGTGTGGGCCACCATCCTTGGTCTTAAGTGCCTCTAACTCCCTAGCACTCTATCCAATTGGGCTCTAAGGTTGTCATCTTCCCTAAGTTGATAGACTTTAGCTGGGCCTGTTCTATTCGTGCTCTCAATAGCACTTGGAATAGTCCAAGTATGAGCCTTTTCAGCCAGGTCATTCAGGTACTCAATGGCCTCGTCAGGGTCCTTATGCAAAAACTCCCCATTACACATCATCTAAACGAACTGACGCTTTCTACTGGTGAGCTTCTCATAAAAATAACTGACTAAGCGCCAACTCTCATACCCATGGTGTGGAGATGTATTCAAGAGATCCTTGAACCTCTCCCATGCTTGATATAATGTCTCACTATTCTTTTGGGTGAAGGTAGAAATTTGTCTCTTTGGACCGTTGGTTTTGTGGTGAGGAAAGTATTTATTAAAAAATGTTTGGGTCATATCCTCCCACGAACCTATAGACCTTGGTCGCAAAGAGTATAGCCAACTCTTCGCTTTTTCCTTAAGGGAAAAAGAAAAAAACCTTAGTCTAACCATGTCTACAGCCTCAATTTTGTTGTGGAAAATGGCCACAACTTCCTCGAATTCCCTAATGTGAACATAAGGATTCTCACTCTCTAGGCCATAAAAAGTGGGTAATAATTGTATCATCCCCGGCTTAAAATCTAGCTTTGGTGTACTTGGTGCAAACATGATACATGATGGAGTAGCAGTGAGCGTTGGGTGGAGATAGTCCTTTAGCGACCGAACATGGTCATCTTCGTGATTACTCATGGTGTTAGAATTAGAAGTAGAACTTAATTTGGTCTCAATGTGAATTTGTGGGTGTTCTAAATTTGGGACCCTAATTAGTCTCCCTAAGTGGTCTCTATTCCAACTCACACTCCCCCAATGTCCTTTTTTGTTTTTTGCAATTTTTTTAAGAAATAAAATAAAATAAAAAAATAAACTGGACCTAAAACCTAAAAATAAAATAAAACAATGAGCAAGAAAGATAATACCCGAAACCTCCATTGTAGAATGACGCTTGTTCCCCGGAAACGGCACCAAAATTTGATTACTCCCAAACAGTACACGCGGTCAATTGCAGTAAAGATTAAGGTGTCTATCCCACGAGGAAAAACGATCTACAAAACAAGGTCAAGGAAGAAAAACTACGCAAAACTAAGTGTAAGATGTTCTAGCAATTTTAAAATATGAAATTGAATTTAGTTTAATAAAAATCAAGTTTAGAAAAGATACAAAGTTTCAAGAATCCCTCCTAGATTTCACGCGCCAACTAGTATTGATTCGCTATGATGACTCAATTAAGTGTTTCACATCCCAAACAACATATTCGAAAAAATAGTCTTTAATGCACAAATATATTATAATGTAAATGGATTTTAGATTTCACTTTTTCTAGAAAGCACAAAGGTTGGTCATATATGATATCATAAATTTACGATATATCCGGGGACAATAACGTAATAAAAGACAATCACATATAACTAACCTACCGGAATTAATTGATCCTTAAAAATTCCACACATATGAAAAGCGTGACTAGACTTATATGGAAAAGAAAAAGACAATCACCGGAATAATAATCTACGAAGAAGTTGATGAAATCTTTGTCACTAAAATAACATAAACTCCTATATTAAATAAAAGTGAAAATCATAAACACCATTATTCATCGTGAAAGCATAAAACGAATCAAATACCAATTAAGTGCATTACATCTAAGAGTTCACCTCTTCGCCTTGCGTGGAGTTTAGTGACACATGGTGAAGGTGATGACAGCAACAACGGTGTGGAGCTTCATCTGCATGGCAGCGCGTGGTGGATTAGCAATGTGTGTTGTTGTTGGAAAAGCGTCTCATGTTGTCCTGCGCACTCGTTGTTGCCGTATTGCGTCCCTGCTGTCCTGGACAACGTCCTCTGCTGGAAACTGTCTCCACTGCTGAATAGCGTCCTCGTTTCGGCTGCTCCCTGCTGTTGTATTCTTTGCTTTCATGCGGTACCTCCTCTCATGCGTTCTCCTCCTCCTTTTGCCTCTGTTGTTGCTGCCGTATTTATGTTAAAACCCAAAAAAAATAATACTCCACTTCCAAATTGGCTGATGTCCTCTTTTATCTGTTGTTGCTCTTTGTTGTTAAAAGAAAACCAAACTCTTTTGGAAACCCAATTGGAAACCCAATAGAATTTGGAACCCTATTGGAAACCCAATAGAATTTGGAAGCCCAATTGGAAACCCAAATTGCAAACAAAGGGGTCCCACCCCTTGAAAAGTGGGTTTGGCTATGTTCATCCATATTACTTCTTTTTTCCACCAAAATTCAAAACTAATTTCCTTTATTTTTTTCCTTTGGTTGTCTTAATCTTTGGCTTGAGTGTCTCTCGCTCCACTTTGTCAATTTGGAAAATTTATCTATGAATTTCCAAATTCGCCACGCTAACGCACTTTTATCATTTAAACTCCAAATCCTACAAAAATACAAAAAAAAAATAATTAAACTAAAATACACTATTTGAAACACTAACAAATATAAATTAGGAGGTATATTATGTGAACATCAGCTGTCATGGGCGATTGGCTAATTGAGCTCCTATTTTCGTGCGACAACCACGTCGTCATATTGATGATGGCCTCTAGCATCTTATGGAGGGGGTGATTCTTGTTTGCTTCCTCCGTCCTTGAATCTGCCAGGACCCTCTCTCATCTTGCTTCTCTTCAGAAATGAGACGTGGCTCGGGGGATGATTCTTCTATTCAGGAGGATGAAGAGGTAAACCTAGTTATCGAGATAAGTAAAAAGGAAGTTTTTTGTCTTCTGGATGACCATGAGGAAAAACTTGTAGCTTCTTACGGCTTGTCAGACTCTGTCGGCCTTTCAATTGATGATTCGTGCATTATCGAAAACAAAATGCTTCAGCTAGGTGTTTGGTTGTCGAAGAATCTGAAGGGTACTAAGACCTTGGATGATTTTGAGTACGATCCGTCAGTAGAGGATCAAGTTATTACCCGAGCTCGAGATCTCAAGCTTACTGTTTCTGCTGTTGTGGCTGGGACTTTGGGATTACCTGTTGTTCCTTCTGTGTCTCACCTCGCTCTTATTATCCTTGGCGAGACCTTTTGGCCTTCTGAGGTTGATGTGCAGGACAATGCTCGCAATCTTATTGGCGGCTGTCACGGGCGATTGGCTAATAGAGATCCTATTCCCGTGCGACAACCACGTCATCATATTGATGATGGCCTCCAACATCTTATGGAGGGGATGATGCATCTTATGCGACCGTCATGGGGTCGGATTGTAAGGCATCTCGTGACTAGGCTGCGCACATCGAGCGAAAACTATCAGGACACATTCCGATCATTTCCAGTGTTTTCCATCAATTGGATTTGTTGAAGGCGCAGTGCACGGAGCATGAGAGGGTCGCGGATGTCGTTGAGGGAACTTGAGGCTACGCGTGATGCGTTCGCTTTTGACCTTGAGACATCCGAGGTGGAATTGGGCAGGTTGCTTCCCATCTTGTTGTTGATGAGAAAGAGATGTCCGACCGAAAGGCCGAACATGACGAGGCTATTCGTTCTCCCAGAGAATGTTTTTCCAAGCTCAAGGCATCTACTGTTCACATCACTTAGCTGAATTCCAAGTTTGTAGAGACCAAATCAGTGGTCTCTACTAAACTTGTGGATGTTGGTAGAGAGTTAGCGTCAACCCAAGTTGAGCAATCAACTGTTACTGAGAAGCTGAAGGCGGCGGAGGTTACGAATTTTAAGAGAGTGGTCAAGGGTCGCCACGATTTCCTGGATTTCCTGAAAACGCAAGGTTTGGACATGTCCACATACTGTTGCTTTGCTGAGCAGGAATTTGATGAAGTCGAGGAAGTTGTTTTGAATTCAATGAATGATCCGGATGTTGAGGAGCTTTTTGATCCTATACTGCCTGAAGACGCTGCCCACGACATTGATTCTCCTTCTTAGTCGTTGTTTTCTTTTCTATAATCTCCTTTTTTAGAAGATAAATGGAAAATTTATTATTTCGCATTTTTGTATCCCGTATGTCTAGCTTGTCAGCTTTTATTTATGACATTTCTTGGAGATTTTCGACTTGTTTGTCCGAATTTTTATGGGTGGCTTCGATACTCGACGTTCTAGTTTTATAGAAGCTATAGTTTACGGAATCTTGTTTCTCATTCGGATTACGATGTCGCACATTACAGTCGACGTAAAAGTCTGACTCTTATGTCTTGGTACTTTATTACTTCGTGCTTGATCAGGCCAGAAGTTATTGTTTTATGTTCAACTCAATTATCCAGCACATGTATTGTTTTTGCTCGATAATCTAGTCGTGCTAAGTATTTTCTCGAGTTGGTTTTTTTAATCTAACTTTTTTTTTTCGATTAAACTTTTGTTGTTTCAAAATTTAGAGCAAAAGACTTTATTAATATTATCTTGTCAAGTGTTCTACATTCCATGGCCGATGTATCATTTTGCTCTCTTTGTCTTCCAACCGGTATGTTTCTGGTCTGTTGATATTTATTACCCGGTATGGTCCTTCCCAACTCAGGTTCAGCTTGCTAGCGTGTTTAGTAGGACTTTTTGTAATACCCAGTCTTTGACGATAAAAGTTCGGATTCACACATTCTTGTTGTAATTCCCTACCATGCGTTGTAGGTAGGTTGATATTTTAATGGAGGTTGTTTTTTGATTTTCTTCAAGGAGATCCAGCTCGACTCTTAAAGCTTCGACGTTGTCTTCAGCGCGGAATTATTCGGTTTGGAATGTTGGCATTCTGATCTCCACGAGTATCATTGTTTCTGACCCGTAAGCGAAGGCGAAAGGTATTTCTTCTGTCGGAGTTCGTTTTATTGTTCTGTACGCCTAAAGGACACCAGGTAACTCGGATGTCCATAGCCTTTTTGCTACCTCGAGTCTTCTTTTGATTGCTTCCAAGATTGTTCCGTTAGTGACCTCGGCTTGCTGATGAGCTGGGGTGGAGAAATGTTGCTGGATATTTAGATTCTCACATAACTCCCTAACCTTTTTTTCCTTCAAATTGTCTCCCATTGTCCGTGACGATTACTCTTGGGATCCCGAATCTACATATGATGTCTCTCCAAAGAAATTTCTCAACTTGTGTTTCCCCTATCTGTGTGAGGGCTCTACTTCTACTCATTTGGTAAAGTAGTCTACTGCGATGAGGAGAAACTTTTTTTTATCAGACACAAGGAGTGGTTCTACGATGTCCATTCCTCAATGTGCGAACGGCCAGGGGCTGCTCATTGGGATCAGATTTTGTCCCGGGATGTGGGTGTATAAGGTGAATCTTTGGCACTTGTCGCATTTACGAACTAGTTTTTGAGCATTCGCTTGCATCGTTGGCCAATAATAACCTAATGTGAGCTTTGTGGGCCAATGTTCTTCCTCCTGGATGATTTCTGTATGTGTCGTGGTGTATTTCTTGCAGGACATATTCGACATCTCCTGGTGCAAGGCATGTTAGTAATGGGCTCGTGGCAGACCTCCTGTACAGTTTATCATTGATCATTGTGTATATTGATGTCCAGTTTTAGTTTTCTGGCTTATATCGTATCTGTTGGGAGTTCATTGTTTAATATATATATGCCATGATTAGAGTTTTCCAGTTGGTTTCTTAGTTTACGGCGCATGCTTCTTCCGATTGATTTTCGAGTATGGAGCTTTCTTGTGTCATGACGAGTAGGTTGTCATTATCTGCTGTTGTTGAGGCTTCTTTTGCTAGTTCATCGGCTATTTTGTTCTTTGTTCGTGCACATTGTTGAATGGTAGCATTTCAGAAGCCTTCTATCAGCTCTATGGTTTTCTGGTAGTAGGCTTTCATTCGGGTGTCTTGTACTTGGAACTCGCTGTTTAGTTGATTGACCACCAGCTTGGAATTAGTAAAGACACTATTGTCTTTTATTCTTAGGTGTTTTGGTAACTGTAGTTTCGTTATCACAACTTCATATTCGGCTTCATTATTGGAGGCTTTAAAACAAAATTTTATCGCCTTTTCTAATGCGATACCTTTCGAGTTGTATAAGACTAGTCCAGCTCCGCTTCCTGCCTCGTTGGACGCCCCATCATAACGGAGGATCCATCCTTCGGGGGTTGGTTTGGTTGTTCTGTTATGTTATCCTTATCCTCATGTTGGTTGTTGCTTCCTGTGAATTCAGAGATGAAATCCGCTAATGCCTAAGCTTTGATAGCGGTTTTGGGGGCATAGTTGATGTCAAACTGTCCGAGCTCTATCGCCCATTTTACCATTATTTTCGACAGGTCCAATTTGTGTAATACTGACTGAAGCGGTTGTTCGGTCATAATCGTGATTGGGTGTGCTTGAAAGTATGGTCACAATTTTCTTGATGACACGATTAGAGCGAGCACTGATTTTTCTAGGGTCGGATAGTTGATATCTTCATCTGTGAGTGTTTTTCTAATGTAGTACACTGGGTTTTGCACCCGTTTTTTCTTCTCTTATCAGTGTTGAACTTACCACATGGTTGAACCTAGATAGGTACAGATACAGTGCTTCTTCTATGTTTCGTTTTGTTAGTAGCTTTGTGCTTCCCATGTATGTCTTAAGGCTTTGAAAGGCTTTCTCGCATACGTCATTCCATTAGAATGTTTTTTTCCTCTTCAAGATTTTGAAGAAAGACACACTTGTCTGATGATCTGGAGATAAATCTGATCAGAGCTATTATCCTCCCGTTAGGACTTTGAACACCTTTTATGTTTGTCGATAATTGCATGTTGAGAAGCGCTTGTATCTTCTTTGGATCGGCTTCAATTCCTCGTTGGTTGACCATACCTGAGGAACTTTCCTGACTCCACTCCAAAAGTGCATTTATCTGGGTTTAGCTTCATCTTGTACTCCCGAAGCTGGGAAAAACATGTTCGAGATCCGCGACGTGGTCTGTTCTGTGTGAGCTTTTGACGAGCATATCGTTGATGTAAACCTCCATTGTTTTGCCGATCTAATCTTTAAACATCCTGTTTATTAGCCGTTGATATGTTGCTTCCGCGTTCTTTAATACGAACGACATTACTAGATAACAGTATGTACCCATTTGCATTATGAAAGATGTTTTTCTTGGTCGGGAGGGTACATTTATATCTGATTATACCTAGAGGCGTCCATGAAGCTTAACATTTCGTGTCCGACAGTTGCATCCACTATTTGCTCTATTCGTGGAAGTTGAAAGTTTTCTTTGGGGCAGGCTTTATTTAGGTCGGTGTAATCCATGCACACCCTTCATTTTCCGTTCTTCTTCCTTACTAATTCCCTGTTCGCCAACCAATCCAAGTAATGAGCTTCTCTTATCATTCATGCCTGAGCAGTCGGTGCACCAATTCGTTTATCGCCTTATTACGCTCCGGGGCCACAGTTTTTTTTTTTGTCGAATCGGTTTCTTATCTGGATTCACTTGCAATTTGTGGGAGATGATGGATGGATCTATTCCCAACATAACTTTCATCGTCCATGCAAAAACATTTTGGTTATCTTGCAGTAGCTGGATCAGTTCCTTGGCGAGTTTGGGTTGAATCTTTGTGTCGATTCGGACTGTCTTTTCTGCGTCGTTGTCTAAGTAGACCTCGACCGTTTCTTAGTCCGATTGCCCGGTGTGGGGTCGATCTCGCAGACCTGTTAGAGCCGTCTTATCGTTCAGAGAGTTCGAACTAGTTTCTTCAAGTTGTTGTGAAGACTCTTCCAGTCGTTGCAGTAATTGCTATTTATGGGGAGTCTTTATTGCAACAAAATGACACTTTCGGGCTGCTGGTTGGTCTCCTTTTATCATTCTGATGTCGTCGGTATGGTATTTCAAACATTGGTGCATAGTGGAAGAGATTACGCCCATCTTGTGCATCCACGATCTCCCGAGTAGCATGTTGTACGAAGCAGGAACGTCGACAACGAAAAAGTCTGTCATTAATACTCAATGTTTTCCTAGATCTTTCGCTTTAACTGGTAGCTGAATCACTCCCAGTAGGTGACATTGTTCACCACTAAAACTTACCATAGATTGATCGATTGGTGATAGCATCTCAGTGGTGAACTGCATCCTTCGGAAAGTTGTTAGGTATAAGAGGTTGGTCGAGCTGTCAGTGTCGACTAATACTCTTTTGATTTTCCATTTAGCTATCATGACCGAAATCACTAAAGCATCATTGTGTGGAAAATTAACCCCATTAGCATTTTCGTTTTAGAAGGTTAGAGTCCTTTGCATTGTTTTTGCACGCTATGCGGATGGTTCTTGGAATCTGATCTTTGTATGTAAGTCTTTGACTATACGCTTTTGTGATTGATTTGATTGCTCCTTTTCCCCGCCCGTGTCGTGCAAGACATAGATTGTTTCCTTTGCTTGATCCTTTGGAATGATTGTTTCGCCGTCGAGTTCGACGAATTCTCTAATTCATCCTTTTTTGATATGGCGTCTAATCATGTCCTTTAGGCTACGACAATCTTCGGTATCATGGCCATAATCGTTGTGGAAAAGGTAGTGTTTGCTCTTGCTCCTTTTTTTGGACCTCCACTCATCTTCGGCAGCCATTTGACATCTTTTCTTCTAGCCATAGCTTCAAGAATCTCGCTTTAATTCGCTATCAAAGTCGAGAACGTCCTCCCGTATTTGGGTTTTTTCAGTTGTAGATTGTCTAACAATCCTTGATTGCACTTGGAACTATTGTTAGTCTAGTGTTTCTTAAGATGGGTGATTTCTTCTCGAAAGTTGTTGCCCTGTAAGTCTTGGATGATCATGTCTATATTGTCGATCGCACGGTTCATCTAGGCCATAAGCATCTCTACTCGGAGATCTGAGGGGATTCCCCATGATGTCAGAGATGTATGAACTATTACCTGTTGGGGCTCTCTTCTAGTAGGTACGGTTGTTTCGATGATTGTCTTTGGATCAGTATTGGGCAGCACGTTGTGTCTTTCATCGCCAGATTGAAGATTTGTGGAGTATTCCATTGATCTTCTATCGGGTTGCTTAAGTTTTGTTACTGTGAATCTTATTGTTGAAAGGAAAACTCATCGTTCCCCATGGACGGCGCCAAACTGATGCATCCAAAAATCGTCTTCCTGTGAGTTTGACCTGCAAAACAATTGTTGAACTGCCAAGGACCACCTTTTTGGTGGCCGAAGGCACTCCGATATTTAAGTCAGTAACTCTGTTGGAAGAATGATGTAAATTTGGACAAAACTCAATTAAAGTTGCATACCTGTGTCGAATGTTCTCTTTACCTTTTATAATGGTTGTGGTTGACTCTCTGCGTGACTTAAGCACGTGAGGCGCAATGAAAGGAGATGTTTCTTGTAACAGTCTCCTCCTTAATGGAGATGCGTTCGGGGAGGCATAATTCCCTATACGACTCTTTTTGGTGCAACGTTCCTTTTCTTTATGAGAGAACTCGTGTCGAGCCCGGATCCAGACTCTGATTCATTTGGGTATGGATTTAGGCCTTGTTTAGGTTTCCTTATTGGCGGGCCTCAGTAGTTAGCTTTATTCTTCTTGGGCTTTACGAGCTGACCCAATAGGCTGGATGTTATATCCTCGTTATGAATCTCTATACCATGTGTACGATCGTGATGATCGGTCTATTTGATGCATCATCAATAATAATAATAATAATAATAATAATGATGATGATAATAATAATAATAATAATAATAATAATAATAATAATAATAATAATAATAATAATAATAATAATAATAATAATAATAATAATAATAATAAATTGCAAGAAATAGACTTTGACGATGCCCCCAGAACATAATCATAATTAGTGTTGACTCCTAATTTTGTAAAACAAATTTTACACGCCCAAAGTTTCTAGCTGTCAAACATTAAAAGGCCAATGTCTTCAATAGTCAATGTTGTTTTTTTACTAATGGTTGGATTTTGCTTTGGATATTTTTGCATTAAGATCTTAGATTGGCAGGTAGAGTCACATGTTGGACAAGTGGGGCATATTTAAGTGAGTTGACTAGCGAAGACTTTGGTCTTCAGTCAAGTAGGGGGTTCCAAGGGGGGAGGGTGCAAACTTCGTTTTAAACAAAAATGGACTAATTATGTTATATTTTAGGGGGCATTATAAAAAACAAAAAACCAAAAACTAAAAACCAAATAATATCTTTATATTTCTCTTCCTCTCCCTTTCCCTTAACTTGTTCTTTGTATGGAAATAGGTAGACACGATTTACCTTAGATACCAACAGATCCTCGTGTCTCTTATGTGTGTTGGAATATTAAACCCACTCCAATTATCCATGGGCCTAAAATTGCCCATGTACTTATCCACGGTAAAACCATGTGAATTTATACGGTGTAGTTGTACGATTGGTACCCACCGATATAGTTATAATCCCATGACTCCGCTCTCACTTCCGCTTGATATATTATTTGATTCACCTTCTCTACAAGTTCGAGCTTTTCGAGAGTTGGCAATTTATCATGGTATCAGAGCATTGGTCCTCGGAGGTCGTGGGTTCGAGTCTCGTCCAGCGCAATCGCTGCGAGAATTTTCAGTATTTTCCTCTCGCTTGCGCTGAGGGGGAGTGTTGGAATATTAAATCCACTCCAATTATCCATGGGCCTAAAATTGCCCATGTACTTATCCACGGTAGTACCGTGTGAATTTATACGGTGTAGTTGTACGATTGGTACCCACCGATATAGTTATAATCCCACGACTCCGGTCTCACTTCCGCTTGATATATGATTGGATTCACCTTCTCTACAAGTTCGAGCTTTTAGAGAGTTGGCGATTTATCAATGTGATTAACCAAAACTCCACCAAATCATATTCAAATAACAAATTGTTTCATACAATATCTCAATATTTATATTTTTTTTTCTAGAAATTAAAACATAGATCTTCAACATATACTTTATCTATTTCTATCATAAGTGTTTTAAAGTAGTACATAGGAGAGGCTCAGTTTTAAAAAATACAAAAACTTGAACAGAAGGAAGAAAATAGGAAGAAAGAGAATAAGAAACCAATGGAAAAGATAAGTAACAAAAAATTAGAGATCTGAAAGGCAATGTTGGCAGCAATAAAATTCCAAAAAATTAAGGTATAGAAATAGAAAAGATGAGAGGTACCTGTTGTCCCCAGGACATGTCCCACTACGAGCCCTTCTAGGGGTCGAGTGAGGGAACGAGGGAAAGGGGCGAGGTATGGGTGGAAGTCACCCATCCGCCTCGAAATGAGCAACATCGCGCATCTTGAGGCCGATGCGCTCATCTCGAAGCCACCCATCCCTCGCTCCCTCCCTCGACCCCTAGCAAAGCTCGTACCACTACACACAAAGAAATAATATTGTATGTGCTTCAAACATCATGGGATTTCGGCTTTATTTCAAAAGCCCTTATCGCTAGTGATGGACAACTCCAAATCTTATTAACTTCTACTGATATGACTCCTTAGCCCATGTGTGGAATTAACTTCCACGCTCAAACTGAGGCACATCTCTGACAAGCAGTTAACTTATACATGATAATTTATTAAACATTGAGTTTGTGAACTCTTTTTAGTTGTGTTATAAACACACTTCATTTAAATAAATAAATAAATAAATAAATAAAACATGTATAAAGAGATTGGAACATAAAATATTTGGCTATCTAAGATCATTCATATGTCATCCAAGAGGTGGAGAAACTTAAAGCCATGAAGACCAAAATCCAAGCCGAAGCAAGAAGATAAGCAAGTCAAGCACAAGCCTAAATCAAATGAAGAAGAAGATTCAATGCATTGGAAATGGAAGACAAAAGTCAAAGTCAAAGTCAAGTGAAAATCAAATCAAGATTGATCATCTTGATCAAGTTCAAGAGAAGATTTAAGAAACAGAAGACCAAGATGAGGTTGAACTATGTCCAAACAGTTGGACCAAAATGATAAAAGAGTCGTGACAACTCAAGGTATTGAAAACAAAATTAGCAAAATGTTGATTTTGGCTAGACTCGTGGACCAACACTTCCTTGTTCATCAAACCTGTTTCAGAAGTCAAGTCAAGCCAAGTCAAAACATAGTCATTCTAATCTAGCCATTGCGAAGAACTACCACTACATAGACCTTGGTCAACTAGACTTGGTTAATACAAACTTTTTCACAGTCTACCAAAGAAAGAATATTTAATTATCTTCCTTAAGGGCAGGGGCGGAGCCAGGATTCCAGATAAAAGGGGGCAAAAAAATAAATCACAGATAATTTAATTCTTAAAATAAATAAATAAATATGATTAAACCGCAGCTTAACTGACCCTATAGGGTTTACCAAATCAGGCCCGAAGGCTACAATATTGTTGCCACTTAATATCCTCGTCGCCTCTATCTCGCAGGGAGACTTGCTTTCGCTTTGGTCCGTTGTCTCCACCTTGCATAAAGACGACTTATCCACGACGAAGCACATGTGTTTCTAATAATCAGGTGAAAACTCACAAAATCTTAACTGGTGAGTCTCGAACCTGCGGCCTCATTCAAGGAGAGTTGGTGTCCGATCAACTGAGCTACAATTGGTGGACAACTGTTAATATTAAGAATGTTACCGTCCAATTGCTTAGCTGAAGTAGGCTATCGTGAAGACTAAAGAGTGTCGATGAGGAACAAACAAGCAAGAGAGAGAGTAAGACCACCTCCATAAATCGATCTATGTCTAATCAAAATCGTATTGTGCGATTGGAGAAATCAATCTCCATTGAAATCGTCTTGTGTGATTGGAGGGGATTGGAGAAAATCGATCTTTATCGAAATCGTTTTGGGCAATTGAGAAGGCGGAGAGGTGAACTTGCGAAGGGTTTGCGATTTTGTGTATATTTGTATTTTATTATCTATGAGAGGGGGCAATCTAAAATTTTAAAGGGGGACAAGATTGCAAATATTGTTAGTTTAGTGGGATTTCTTAAAAAGCTAAGGGGGACAATTGCCCCCCTAAGCTATAAGGTAGATCCGCCCATGCTTAAGGGGTTCTCGATAATATTTTTCAAGGCTTCAACTGTAGCATAGTAAAAAGCCTGAAATGAGTTGTTGCATAATGCAAGAGCGTTTAAACCTTATTCATCTCCAAACCTTCATTTCATGCAAGGATTAAAGAGTTCTAAAAGTGTATTAAGAGCCAGAAAGTTGGAGTAGAGAAGGGGTCAATAGTCTTTTCTACTGAAAAATGATTTTTCATTGAATACTTTGCGAAAGAATAATTGACATAATTTTTTATTGCTAAAACACTTTGGAAGCAATGTTGCGACTCTAGAGAAGGTTATTGTTGTGTTTAATTGATTCACTTTGAAATTAAATGCCATTAGAAACTCAAAAAGAAGAATCAATTTTGGCAAGCTCTGGTCAACCAGGATGAGAAGTCTTGGAAGGATTTATCAAACTTTGATTTATGAGGAAAAGCGAGATTTGACACTAATTAGATGTGAAACTTAAAGTCTCAATTAGTTTTTAAAACCAACAAATCTCCGTAGCGTGGTGGGTTGTGCCTAGTGTTGAGGTTCAGTCCATTAGGGTGGATTCAACTTTGGTAATTAATCAAACATAATTTCAAGTTTGGTTGAATAAGGAAAAAAGGTTTTCAATAAGAAACAAAAACAGAGTTATCATTTTGAATAAGGAATGAGTTGGCAGCTCGTTAATTAAATAGAAACAAAGTTTTATTTAAGGCGGTGTTGGGCGGCTGCAAACAAGTATAAATAGGTGCATAAAACAAAGTTTTATTCATAGTGTTTTCAGAGAAGCTGCTGCGTGAATAAGCAACAGAGAACATAGTATTCTCTTTGGTGTTTGGTGCAGCTGTGTGCGCTTGGAGGATGACTTTGTGTCTGATTCTTTGGGCGCGATTTTGTGCGACTAAGTGTGACGCGTGGCTGCGATATCGACTTAGTTTTGTCGATTGATTTGGTAGAAGAAATTGAAGGAGCTTTTGGGTTAATTTGCTGTGAGGTAACCCGTGTTATTTACTCCTTGTATTACTCAAGCTTTGGGAAAAAAGCTTGAGAAGTTATTGTACTTCTTCTTATTTTTTATTAGTGGATTCTCTCGGATTTGCCCCGTGGTTTTTCCCTTGACATTGAAGGGTTTTCCACATAAATCTTGGTGTTTCGTTTATTATTGCTTTAGATTATTTCCTTGGTATTGTTTTATTGGTATTTGTCCCAACAAGGTGGTATCAGAGCAATTGTTGGGAGATTGTCAATTAAGAGAGTTGACATGGAGAATAACAACAATACAAGGATAATTAGCCTTAATGGCTCAAACTATGTTATTTGGAAAGCCAAAATGGAAGACATATTATACTGTAAGGATTTGTACCCTCCAATTGAGGGAGATGCAGCTAAAACCAAGGATATGTCAGAAGAATAGTGGAAGAAATTAAACAGAAAAGCTATTGGTCACATCAGGCAATGGTTAGATGATTCGGTATTTCATCATGTGTCAGCTAAGACGTATGCACATGCTCGTTGGACCAAACTCCATAATTTATATGAAAGGAAAACTGCTGCAAACAAGGCCTTCTTGATCAAGAAGTTAGTGAACTTGAAATTCAAGGAAGGTAGTTCTATTGCTGAGCACTTGAATGAGGTGCAAAGTGTGGTGAATTAGTTGTCCAACATGAAGATAGTGTTAGATGATGAAATGCAAGCATTATTACTTTTTAGCTCATTACCAGATAGTTGGGAAACATTGGTGGCGTCGGTTAGTAATTCGGCACCAAATGGACAACTTACCATGGAGTTGGTTACCAGTAGTTTATTTAATGAAGAAACTAAAAGGAAGTCTGTCGGTACTTATAATTCCCAAACAGTTGTGACTGAAAACAGGGAGAGTGAAAAATATAAGAAATATCATGGTTATGATAAGAACCGTGATAAGTCAAGAGGGAGATCAAAGTCAAGAGATAGAAGTTTTAAGTGTCATTATTGTGGTAAACCATGCCATTTCAGAAAACAATGTTATAGTTACAAAAGAGATTTGAAAGAGGGAAAAGCGAAGAATGGTGATAGTAAATAAGCTACAGCTGCTATTACTGATGAACCCGTGGCTCTTTTGTATGGCGAAGGTGAATGTTTGCATATTGAAAATGAAGGAAGCGAATGGATTATTGACACTGGTGCATCTTATCATGTAACCCCAAGGAAAGACTATTTCACTACTTATAGAGCAGGAGATTTTGGCAGTGTGAAGATGGGAAACACTAGCAACTCTAAAATAGTAGGAATAGGTGATGTGTGTGTCCAAACTAATACGGGGTGCACGTTGACTTTGAAAGATGTACGTCATGTTCCTGATCTTTGTCTGAACTTGATTTCTGGACTTGTTTTGGATAAACAAGGGTATGTTAATTATTTTGGTAATGGTGCATGGAAGCTTACCAAAGGTTCACTTGTTATGGCAAAGGGTAAGGTGTGTTGCACACTAGACAAGACTTAGGTAAAATTGTGTAAGACTGGTATGAATGCAACTGAAGATGGTTATTCTACAAACTTGTGGCATAGGTGACTTGCACACATGAGTGAGAAAGGTATGCAATTCTTACAAAAGAAGAAATTAATTCCCTCCTTGAAAGATACTCCTCTTAACCCCTGTGATTATTGTTTATTTGGTAAACATCATAGAGTTGCATTTCGTAGATCATCAAAAAGAAAATATGGCTTGTTAGATTTGGTTTACACTGATATTTGTGGTCCCATTGAAGTAGATTCTCTTGGTGGTAGTAGATATTTCTTGACATTCATTGATGATGCATCAAGAAAGGTGTGGATATATTTTCTCAGATCTAAGGACCAGGTTTTTCAG
Organism: Berberis vulgaris; assembly: GCA_963556465.1. Lineage (NCBI taxonomy): Eukaryota > Viridiplantae > Streptophyta > Magnoliopsida > Ranunculales > Berberidaceae > Berberis > Berberis vulgaris. The sequence goes on from OY747128.1 coordinate 64,705,876, forward strand.
CTATTCCAGCAGTTTCATGCAAAGGTTGAAAAAGAAACAACTAGAGTTTTGAAGTGTTTCCACATTGATAATGGTGGCGAGTACACATCAAAAGAATTTAAAGCTTATTGTAGTAAGCTTGGTATACGACATGAAAAGACAGTTTTTGGCACTCCACGGCATAATGGGGTAGCAGAAAAAATGAACCGAACTATCGTAGAAAATGTGAGATGCATGCTTCGCATGGCTAAATTGCCAAAAGAGTTCTGGTCTGAAGCTGCTAGTACAGCTTGTTATCTCATCAATAAGTCTCCTTCACTTTCTTTAGATGGTGACATTCCAGAAAAGAGTGTGGAGAGGGAAAGATACTTCATACTCTCATATGAAGGTTTTTAGTTGTAAAGCATTTGTTCATGTACCGAAGGAGAAGAGATTAAAGCTTGATGAGAAGGCATCTCCATGTATTTTCATTGGTTATTGAGATGAGCAGTTTGGCTACAGATTATGGGATCCTTGGAATAAGAAAATTATTAGAAGTAGAGATGTGGTACTTTATGAAGATTATACCATTGCAGATTTTGAGAAAATTGAAAAGCCCAAGCAGATAAATAATGAGGTAGCAGATCTTACACCACTTCTTCCTCCTTTGTCGCATGTTGAAAATGGGGGAAAGATGTCAGATGATATAGTTGGTGGCCATATGCCAAAAAATGAAGTTGTTAATGATGATCATGTAGAAACAGATGAGACTGCACATGAAGAGCAACCCCTTCAGCAAGAAATAGTAGAGCCTCAATAAGAAGGTCTAGCAGAGAGCGCCAACCTTCAAAGAGGTACCCCAATGATGAGTATGTTTTCCTTATAGAAGAAGGTGAACCAGAAAATTTTCAAGAAGTAATAGATCATAAAGATAAAGATAGCTGGATGAAAGCTATGCAAGAAGAGATGAGTTCCTTGCATAAGAATGGTATTTATGATTTAGTTGAGATTCCAAAAGGTAGAAAACCTTTGCAGAACAAATGGGTGTAGAAATTGAAAAGGGATGGTGATGGAAAGAATGTGAAACACAAAGCTCGGTTAGTGGTAAAAGGCTTTGCGCAAAAGAAGGGGATGGATTTTGATTAGATATTCTCACCCGTGGTGAAGATGACATTCATTAGAGTGGTGTTAAGTCTTGCAACTAGCCTGGATCTTGAGATTGAGCAGTTAGATGTTAAAACTGCATTTCTTCATGTGGATTTTCATGAAGAAATTTACATGGCACAACTAGAGGGTTTTGAAGTGAAAGGGAAATAACATATGGTTTGCAGGTTGAAGAAAAGCCTTTATGGATTCAAACAGGCTCCAAGACAGTGGTATAAGAAGTTTGACTTCTTTATGGTAGGACATGGCTACAAGAGAACACTTCTAGACCATTGTGTTTATGTCAGATATTTTTCGTCTGATAGCTCCATTATTCTCTTGATTTATGTTGATGATATGCTAATTGTTGGAAAAGATGTTGATATGATTGGCAGGTTGAAAAAAGATTTGTTTAGCTCTTTCGATATGAAAGACTTGGGGCCATCTCAACACATCCTAGGGATTAAGATTACACGTGACAAAAAAATTAAGAAGTTGTGGTTGTCATAAGAAAAGTATGTTGAAAAAGTACTTGAAAGGTTCAACATGAATGATGTTAAGCCCGTGAGTACTCCACTTGCTAATCACTTCAAGTTAAGTGCCAAGTTATCTCCTCGTACTGATGAAGAAAAAAAACATATGTCAGGTGTTCCATACTTCTCTGTTGTAGGGTGTATGATGTATGCTAAGGTTTGTACAAGACCAGATTGGGCTGCAGTTAAATGGATTATGAGATATTTTAAAGGTACTTCAAAGCTTTGTTTAAGCTTTGGTAATTCAGGAGATGTGTTAGAATGGTACACAGATGCAGATTTGGCATGTGATTTAGACAAGAAGAGGTCGACTTCAAGTTATGTTTTCACTTTGGCAGGGAGAGCTGTAGCTTGGCAGTCTAGATTGCAAAAGTGTGTTGCTTTGTCAACTACTGAAGCCGAGTATATTTCCATTAATGAAGCAGGGAAGGAAATGTTATGGTTGAAAAGATTGCTCAAGGAACTGGGTGTGAATCAGAATAAGTATGTGGTGCATTGTCATAGTCAGAGTGCTATTGAGTTGAGTAAGAATACCACATACCATGGACTTATCAAGCATATTGATACACGTTACCACTGGATACGTGATGTGCTTGAGAAAAATTGTTTCCAGGTTGCAAAGATTCGTACTAGTGAAAATCCTTCCGACATGATGACAAAAGTAGTTCCAAAAGGAAAACATGAGTTCTGTAGAGAACTCGTTGGAATGGCCTAATATGATTAGGCGGTGATTCTTCCCTAATTGTCTGGAGGGGGAGATTTGTTGAGGTCCAGCCCATTAGGGTGGATCCAACTTTGGTAATTAATCAAACATAATTTCAAGTTTGGTTGAATAAGGAAAAAAAGGTTTTCAATAAGAAACAAATACAGAGTTATCGTTTTGAATAAGGAATGAGTTGGCAGCTCGTTAATTAAATAGAAACAAAGTTCTATTTGAGGCAGTGTTGGGCGGCTGCAAACAAGTATAAATAGGTGCATAAAACAGATTTTTATTCATAGTGTTTCCAGAGAAGCTGCTGCGTGAATAAACAACAGAGAACATAGTATTCTCTTTGGTGTTTGGTGCGGTTGTGTGCGCTTGGACGGTGACTTTGTGTCTGATTCTTTGGGCGCAATTTTGTGTGACTAAGTGTGACGCGTGGCTGCGATATCGACTTAGTTTTGTCGATTGATTTGGTAAAAGAAGTTGAAGGAGATTTTGGGTTAATTTGCTGTGAGGTAACCCATGTTATTTACTCCTTGTATTACTCAAGCTTTGGGCAAAAAGCTTGAGAAGTTATTGTACTTCTTATTTGATTAGTGGATTCTCTCGGATTTGACCCGTGATTTTTTCCTTCACATTGAAGGGTTTTCCACGTAAATCTTGGTGTCTACAGCACAGTGAGGTGTTGATGGTGGGTGTTTAAGTCCAACCACCCATTCTCCCTCCTTCTACCTTCTTCACTGCACAAGTCCAACAACTTCTCTCCCTCCTACTTTCTTCATTACAAAATTGGAAGTTATGGTATGGAGTATTGATTTGGAAAACAAGAGCAAGAATGAAAAGAGATGGAGGTGATAGAGAAGTGGTCGATGTTGGCATGATAGTGAAGTTGGTGGCATGAGATGAGAGTGTTGCGAGAGATATGATAAGGGGAAGGGTTGAATCAACTTGATGTGGGTTGTGATGATGAAAGCATATGATGGAAATGACGGTTGAAATAAATGGAAGGAGTTTGTAACAAGTCTTTGTGCAGTTTGGACATACCCTTTCATGCTCGAACTCATATTCCATCGATGGATCCTTGAATACCCACATCTCACCTCCAACCCATCTCATGTCGATGCAATTTACCCGCATTACTATGTAGGTATTGATGCTCTTCGCTATTTCTATGGCCCAGATGTCAATTCCAGTGCTCTATATGACATTCATCGATACAAATTTCTTCAAACATATAGTCGCAATGTGTGGGATCGCAATCATGGGCACGACCATTTATTTGTTATGGATCGGCCCGCTTGGGATTTCTCCCAACCATTGCAAATGATGATCCTCCAATTTGGAGGACTTTTTTTCCTGAATTGCCAGAGTTTTTCAATCTTACAACTCTCACATTGGAGGCATGTGTGTGGTCATGGCAGGAGCAAGCAATCCCTTATCCAATATCATTCCAACCACCAAATGTAAGGTTATTGAATTTGATGATACACCAAAACGGTTTCTCTTTTACATCGTACACGTGTCATGATGATCTCAAGAAATAATAGGCCCAAGCGTCAGCTCGACACTGATCTGGCCCAAGCGGTTCCAAGCTCGCACAATGCAGTTCACCAGACAGACCCAAAATCATTACAGCCTGCTAAGCCCACGCGTCTCACAGCTATCCTCAATACCCTTAAGCCCTACTAAGACAAGTATCTCAAACATCAACTTCAGACAGGCAAGACATAAACACTTTATTTCCAACTAGGAAGCAAATACCAGAGTATACATCTCACATAAAAACTTTTATCGATGGACTGCTATCTGATTGGAAACTATCTCCCACGTATCTAGGAGCACAAGGTTAACAAGAAAACTCTCATTCACAGCCCAACTCCTCATTAAATAAGGATTTCCATGAAGATCTTCTTCCCTAAACTACGCCACCGATGGCTTGGTCGAACCAAGACTCCAGCACTATAAATAAGACACGAGGTTGCTAAGCTAGGGTACGCTACAAATTCCCTATTTACAACATTACGCCTTCCTAGGATCCCTATCTGACTTTAGCATTCGAGTATCATCGGCCACCACAACGGTGGTCTGTGGCTCACGTGTGTTCCTTGTGCAGATCAAGGTCAAAACATGGAGCAAAAACCGACTGCATCAATTTGGCACCGTGCGTGGGGACGACAAAGTTCCTAACCTTTCACTAGCATCATCTCCCTTCAGAATACTAGAAGATGGTGACCACCAGATCATGCAACAATGGAGAACAAGGGGACACGTCAAATGCTCATACTGACGTTATACCTCCGCTCTCAGTGGTGCCGGTGACACACATGCAGCATACCCACACCCCCCCCCCTCCCCGCGCCAGCAACAACAACGACAAACCCCATGATAGATTTGTTGTCGTCTCAAATACAACAAATCGCCAAAGCAGTGGAGGCTCTCATACATCAGAACCCTTCGCCTACTAATGGAGATCAGGAGCAGACAAATCCCCATATCCGGAAGGCAACAGAGAGCAAGCACAGGAAAGTCAAGCCCCTGCTAGTTCACAGCTAACGCAAACCAGACTTTCAGGGCAGACAGGCTAGCTCGCAGAACCCCCTCCGCCGAGGGCTCATGACCTAGACATGCTATATCTCCTCTTTGTTCCACCGTTCGTGGATCGTATCATGAACGAAGCTCTTCCAAAGAAGTTCACGCCTCCAAAGCTCGATTGCTATGATGAAACTATCGACCCATTCGATCACTTGTGCCATTACCAACATGTAATGGCATTCAAAGAAGGATCCAAGTTGGTGATGTGCAGAACTTTCCCTACCAGCCTAAAGAAGTCAGCACTAACATGGTTCCATAGCTTCTCGCCAAAGTTGATCGACTCATTCAAGACGTTGGCCCACGAATTTCGGACGCGCTTTGTCTGAAGTCAGCGTCTCTAGAAAGGCCCACACTACAACTTTCTCTGAAACAAAAATCTAATGAGACGCTAAGAGAATATGTCACGGGCTTCAACGACAAGCTGACATTCATTGACGGCTGTAGCGACAACACAGTTGTGACGACTTTTACTACGGGCCTAAGAGATTGAAAGCTTTACGACTTCCTCACATTGGAACCCCTTTAGATATAGCAGAACTCTCGAAGTGAGCCCAGAGGTACATCACCCTAGAAGAAACGAGAACAGCGAAGAAGGAAAGAGAAGTTGAGAAGAAGCCCTATGTTCTTAAGGACAGTAAGGAGGGAAGAAGGCGAGAGGACAAAGAAAGGAGCAAGCGAAAGCATAACGATAACAGGTCAGACCCTAGCCAGGCCAGGTCAGAGAAAGCTTGCAACTACGTTGCCTATCGGACGTCCTGAATTTCATGAAAAAATGGGAAGATCTAAAGTGGCCCCTGAAGCAGTGCGAAGACCCTCCAAGCGTGACAATAGCAAGTATTGCTTATACCATAAAGAGGGTGGCCACGACACCAACGAGTGCAAGAGTCTAAGGTATGAGATCGAATATTGGATCCACAGGAGCCGAATACTGGATCCACAGGAGCAAGCTAAGAGAATTATTGGGTTCGGAGAAGCGATAAGACCGACCCAGGGACATGGGAGAGGTAGTCAAAGAAATTGAGAAGGAGACTTCGGGCATAATCTGTCCTTCATGGAATCGGATCGGATGAAGACCAGTCAAACAGATCTCGCAAGTGGACTCTACTGGAGATGCGGACGTAGCCTCCAGACAAGGACAGACGCGTATACTACTCAAGGGTGCAAAACCCCATCCCCACCTTAACCTTCACAAACAAGGACGTTGAAGTCGTTCGTGCACCGCACAATGACGCTTTCGTCATTTCGGTCTCTATCAAAAGGTGGGAAGTAAATAGAGCCCTGGTGGATATGGGAAACTCCCTCAATGTCCTATTTTACAATGCGTTCCGCAGTATGGGCCTCAAGGAGGAGAACCTGTCATTCTTAGATTACCCGCTGATCGGATTCAGCGGAGAGAAATGATTCCCGATCAGAAAGATAAGGTTAGCCACAACTGAGAAAAGTCATGTTCTTGGACTTCATGGTGGTAGACGCACCGTCTACCTACAACCTTATCCTGGGAAGACCATGGCTTCACCAGATGGAAGCAATAGTCTCCATCCTTCACCAGTGCATCAAGTACACTTCTAACCAATCAGAATGAACAATACATGGGGACAAACCATTATGATGCACTAATGCATATGGAATGTTCCCAGATGCAACTGGAGCCCACAAGGCAAGTGGAACAGAAGCCAGGCCCAATGATTGTGGAAGAGTCACTCCGCACACACAGAGACAAGACAACAACAGCGGTGGCTCAACTTAGAAACGAAGATCATTCTAGCATCACAGGGGCAATCCACTCTTCAACCCAGCAAAGTGAAGAGGTCAATGCAGACGGGAGTACAACCCCTCAGCAATCCATCGGCACAGAAATAAACTCCCACACAAAGTTTACTTTCAGTAACTTCAACGACATCAGCAAAATATGGTAGTTCGCTGAAGGTACCAACGATCCAGGAAGGGTTATGTGAATTCACTTCAGAGCTGAATCGACCCCTCTTCGCCAACAATTAATCTATTCGGTTGTTTATTTTCCTTTCCATAGTCAATGTAGAGTTTTGATTCTTATAATTTTATGTGATTGGAAATCATTTAAGAAATAAAAAAACATTACGCAAACACACTCTATTGATTACTAGAAAGATGCAATAACGATCACCCTGAGCATACAAAATACTACAAATTACACGCATCTGAATCCGATGCAACATACAGTAATGACTTACTTAAACAGTCAGACTCTAGAAGAAGACTCAAAAGTGACAACAAAGGTACCCAAAGTAGACTCAGCGACTCCTCCTCCGAAGATGTCCCAAGATCAAGGACAAATGTGCAAAAAGGGGGCTGAAAGATTAAGTGCAGCTAATCGCTAATTGCTCCGCCAAATCACCCTGACAAAACGGCCTGCCAATGACGTTGTAGACCTTGCGATGAACTGTAAACATCTTCAACCTGACATCCGACCTCCCGAAGGAGGTAGAAGAGGACAGACAAAGATGGCCGAAAGCGACAAGGAAGTTAGGGTCTCACAATGATGCCAAGCGAGGACACTTCTCCCATGCGCGATACTCGTGGTGACTCAAAGATACCACCCTTAGAAGCAATGACGCATCTGCCAACACTTAGATCAACCCTAAGCTAGTTGCACGTGGTGTCTCCCGACAAACAAAGTGGCACAAGGTAACACCGAAGTGTTAGCGAATAAACGACAGACTCATCCCTTGGGAGGAAGTCCGTAACTCTTCTTCACGATACGAGAAGAAATTACAAGGTTTCAGCGAACCAATTGGGTGCTCACCCAGAACAGGTGACCTCGCATAACAGCAAGTCTTATCACAACTCATCAACGCAAATGTCAGAACATTCGAAGACTCCAACATTGGAGATTTCCCTTCAACCTTTGGGAAACAGGCGCTTCAACATTAACTGTCAGCACTGAATACCATATGGGAAACAAGAAGACGATGATTCCCAAGGAAACTGCACAGGACCATGTTCGTCCAATTAATGATGTTGCACATAACCCCATTAATTGGTGGGGAGTAACTGATACTCAACTGTCACATGATCTACGAATTACATGTTTTACAACACAATCTACGTTGTACATGTAGCGTTTTGATCCTACAACAAACCCTAGTTCTCCTTCTACGGGCCCACGGGCTCAGCCCACTACTCAAGCGGTATTCTACCATGTGCCTGACACGAGCATTAGGAACCCTAGTCACTTTTGACACACGGATCACACATGTATATCATCAACTGATTTAAGGTACTTCTGTCTCTTCAAAAGGAAACTCGTCCGCACAATGCACTCCACTCGTAGATGAGAGCTCACACGCCCGTAACAGGCGGAGCCTCGTACCAACTGGGCAAGCTTAGTCAGTTTCGGCTATTGACGACGACTTCTGGTTCATCCCGACGCCTAGTCCATGCAGCGCGAATGTCGATGGTTTAGGAAGTGGGAGTCTAATCAGTGCTATCACGCCTGGTGACGACAACTCGCCAGGAACCGCTACCCTCTTCTTGGACGACGGTCACTGAACCCGATCAGGAAAGCCTAGTCAGTGATGACTGACAATGATAGCTTCTGATCACAACCCAGACCTATAGCTCCCACTGTGCAGGTGGAGATAGTTTGGAAGGTGGGAGCCTAGTCAGTTTCGACTGATTTCGACGATTTTCCACGGGACCACTGCTCTTCTACAGACCATGGGCGCCGAATTACCAACCCCAAACTTGTAGCTCGCTCCGCGCGGGTGTAGATGGTTTGAAAGGTGGGAGCCTAGTGATTCCCGAACTGCTTCCGACGGCCGGCCATAGGACCACTACATTTCAACAGACCATGGTCGTAAAAAATGCCCAAATTCGTAGCTCGATGTGCACAGGCGTAGATGATTTGGAAGGTGGGAGCCTAGTCACTCCCGAACTGATTCTGACGGCTTGCCACAAGACCACTGCTCTTTTACAGACTCTGGTCCCGAATCCCCTCGCCCAAAACTTGTAGCCTACTCCACGTGGGTGTAAATGGTTTGGAAGGTGGGAGCCTAGTTAGTCCTGAACTGATGTTGACGGCTCGCCACGGGATCATCGCTCTTCAACAGACCATGATCGTCGAATTCTCACATCCCAAACCTATAATCCGCTCTGCACGGGTATAAATGGTTTGGAAGGTGGGGGTCCAGTCAGCCTCGACTGATGTCAACGGCTGGCCATGCGACCATCGCTCTCTTTTAATACAGCGGTCGCCGAAATAAATTACAGCTCAGGCAACATCTACGCGCTTGCACAGGCTGACATTCCATTATCAGCAGTAGCCACTCACGCCGACCTAAAAACCTACCCGCTAACACACGGACGAACGCTACGGTCAGCCCAAGCTTACGGAACCTGACTCGGGACAAGCGCTCTAGGTCTGAAACAACGCATGTGCTCGGCTACCACAGTTCACTCATGCCAACAACCAAAACCGACAATAAGATACGCAAATTAAGTCCCCAATGGCTTTCCTTAAGGATATGCTACAGTTTGGGAAGCGTAGTCCACTGCTAAAACATTCGGAGAACACCCACTATGGGGTGTAACTAAGCGATAGTGACTCTGAGACCTCATAAAAGAACACATCATAATCATCCGCGACATCAATGGTCAAACCCTCAACAGCAGACAAACCACTTGGCTTCCTGCTGACCCAACCAAACCTGTGTAAAAGTAAAATGAAAAAGCAAAATGGAAAGCACGAGACAGGGAGACCGAACTAGGGATGGAAACGGGACGGATTGGGGCGAATTTTAGCTAATCCATCCCCGATCCGTCAGGAAAATCGGAGCCCCAAATCCGCCCTGCCAATCCGTTTACAATTTTAACTAAAAATCGTAACCGCCCCGCCAATCCGTTTATGGTTTGCGGTTCTATTACTGGATTGCCGGATCCCCACCTCGATCCGCAATTTGGGCTTGCTGTTCATTACAATTTGGGCCTGCTGTTTATATTTGGGCCTGCTGTTTATACATTCAAAGCAGCACATTAAGAAAGTTGTTGTTTATGATAAGCTAATCCATACAAACATAAGCACTATCAAATTCAGAGATGTGCTAATCAGAGACAATATCACCACATTCCACTACCAGCAAATATAGCACTATCAAGCCGTAAGCAGCACATTCAAAATCAAAGCAGCAAATTATAGTAAAAATGGAAAAACCTGCACATAAGCACATCACCAGTCTATACAAAAATTATAACAAAAAATTACAAAAAAAAAATAAAAATAAAAAATCGATCTAAAGAAGGCGGGGAAGGGAGGGGAGAGGGAGGCGACCCTTCGTTGTGAGTTTGGACAGAAAACAGACTCTTTGTCAATTTTTATGTATTAAATTTTTTTTCATTTTATTTTTTATTTTTATGGGTTTGCTAGCTACAGTATTTACATATTTGATTTATTGATAAACCCCATTTTTGACCATCTCAACTTGAGACGGTCAAAAGTGGGATTTATCAATAAATCAAATATGTCAATACTATATCAAACCCATAGAAACTAAAAAAAAAAATTCAAACACAAAAAAATAAAAATTTAAACAAAGTCTATTTTCTGTCCAAATGCAGCGGTATCTGCGAGGATATGGATATTGACCGCACAATCCACTGTGCTTAGGGCAGAAAACATAATATGTTTTATGTCAAAACGCAGCTGCTCCGGCGAGCTTTTGTCTTATCCTTGCTTGAGCCGCTGCATTTTGGGCAAAAACTCGACTCTATTTCATACAATTGCTGAATTTCTGCGATTTGTACAGTCACATTGTGTGATTGTTATTATTGGGTTTGGTTTTGCCACTGCATTTTGAGTATCTCGAGGAAGTTTTTTCACTTTTTCTTTGTCTATGACATTCGAACATACTTGGGAAAACCACCATTGTTGCATAATCACAAGAAAATTACTTGAGAAGACAAATAGAAATGCTTGATAAGGCAAAAAGAATTGGTTGGGAAGAAAAATTCATAACCAATTCATTCAAGTTGTCATTTAAGTTGAGCATTATAAAAGGGGAGTAGTCTATTAGTATTCATAACCAATTCATGAGAAAAAAAGATAAGATGAAGAAAAAAAGGCCAATGTTGAAAGAACAATCCTCCGACGAATAATATGATGAAATTGAAAATCCCGAAGACGACTCTGGTTGGTATGAGGACCCCTCCCACTCATCATTGTCTTCAGATGATGAAGAGGACGATGATGACAAAAAACTGTTAGATGAGGAAGAGGACAGTGAATGAAGACGATGATGATGATGGTGATGATGCGTTAGTGGACTACTACTCCTCCGACGAAAAGGGTCGCGAATGTCATCCCCTCAAAGACTTTGTTAACCGTGTCCAAGACAAATAATGTATTTTTTTATTTGTATTGTAAAATTTTGTTAATTCAATTTGTGTTTGTTAATACCAATTTGTGTCAAAAATTTACTATCTAAAATTACAATTTGTGTTTGTATTGTGAAGAAAATAAGATAGGAGAATAAGAAAAAACACATAAGAAAGAGAGGGGAGATGAAAAGGTGGTGTAGGAGGCCGGTGTGGTGGTGATGGTTCTTGTCGGAGAAGAGAGGGAGACAGGGTGAGAGGAGGTTGAGGAGGAGGCCGATCAATGGTGTGGTGGTTCGGTTGATGGTGGCGGGGTGGTGGTGATGGTTCTTGATGATAGGAGAAGAGAAAGAGAGAGAAATAAGATGGGAGTTAGGTTTTTTTTTTCCTTTTATAGGTGATGTCCTTCAGTAGTGGTGATGTCTTTCAGAAAGGTGGTGGTTTCCTTCAGAAAGTAACCTGATAGTGGTGTCCATCAGGAGAAGTGGTGGTGTTATTTAGCTGTCGCAAAAAAAATCACCTAAGTCATTTGCAACACAATGTATCGGTATTAATATATACTAGTGTACCAGCCGTACCGTTACCACGACCATACATTTTCCACATAGCATGCACCCGTGCCAACTTACAGAGTCATGCCGAAGACACACCGATCCTTGGGTCGTGCATTCGAAACTCCACAAATAAGCCACTAAATAACCAAATATAAAAACAAATTATCGCTTACAAAAACATTGATTAATTATATTTTTTCATTCTCATCGTTCTACTATAATAACTTATTTATACGCATAATCATTGTAATATACTACTTTCACCTTCTCTTTGTTAGCTTCCTGTCAAAATGATTATCCTAACTTATTTCTAGAGGATAAAAAAATGCCTATTTTGATTTAATAAGATGATCAAACTCAAAATTTTGATTGCTATTGAATTTTGTATCCATTAAGCCTAATTTATAGACATGTATGCCCAGATTTTTGTTCATATGTAAGATTAGGTTGAACTTGCCTTATAAGAGAAAATGGGGCATTCTTGAAAAACCAAAGTCTTGAGGAAAGCAATTTGGCGAATGTGGATGGGAGGAAAATTTTGGGATTTGGTTAATTGGGAAGGGGCAATTTCAAAATTTTGCGAATGAGTAGGTATAATATCGTAATTTGCCGAGAAATGGGCATTTCACAATTTGGTGAATTGAGATGGTAGGGCGATTTCAGGATTTGGTGAACGGAGGAGGGGCAAGTTCAAAATTTTTTTGAATGGGTAGGGCAGTGTCATATTTGTCGAGGGAGGAGCATTATCGTAATTTAGCAAAGTGGGGTAGGAGAGGCATTGTCGATATTCGTTGAGTAAGGGAAGGGCATTTTGAAAATTTTAGTATACAAACACACACATCTTAACCAACAAAGGTAAAGTTTATAAAAAGAAAGCTTGAAATAAATAAATAAAATTTTAAATAATTTTCTATTATCAGATTTAAGAAAGCTTGAAGAAAATAATAAAAAAATTAAATGTTTCATTTTTATGTGTACATTTCATTTACGTTAAACATCATTGTAATTGTAAAGTTTCCTTCCATTTATCCTTCACCAACAAAAACTTCCCCAACACTGCTAATTCCATTCTACACGTGGATCCACATTTCAATCAACAAAGCTTCTTTTCTCCACCTTCAAACACTTGACAAAGCTCTGTAAAATCATACGGGCACTCTCACATCCTCCCTTCCATTCTTGGCAGGGATTTGAACGGTGTTTTGGTTTCTTAACGGGGACTTGGCTGGTGAGCAGAAATCGAAGAGGGGATTTGGGGGAGGAAAAAAAAAAAAACATTTTTACAGAAAATTTTGGGGTAACTTAAGGTTTCTGAAATGGATATTCATTTCTTGACTTGTAAAGTTGATTTGAGTACTGAGGAGGATCCCTTAATCTGGATTTTCTTCTCATCAATGTAGCTCTTCAGCACAAACGGCTCTTGATCTTCGCTTAACAGCTCTCTTAGATGCCTTGCACTTGAACCCATTGTTGCTCTTACTCTGTTTTCTGAAACAATCGATTGTAGAAGAAATAAAGCAACTTTCAAAGCTTTTCAATAGAGCTGCTCATGCACAGAGAAACAAAGAGAGAGAGAGAGAGAGACAGGTTGTGTTTGAGTTTGAAATCTAAAAATGATCAATGGAAGCGTGCGCTTAAAAAGTGTAGAAAACAGGGATAGGGATTGCAAGGATTCGGGGGGCTCCTGCGCACAAAGCACAGCCGTCGGATCTGATCCAACGGTTCAGATCGACGGATTTCAAAAAAAAAAATTTTTTTTTTTGTTTTTAAATCCACTTTTTTGAAATTCTTCAATCTGAACCGTCGGATCTGATCCGACGGTCCGACGGCTCAGAAATGTGCACAGGAGCCCCCCGGATCCGGATTGCAACGGTGGATTGGGGCGGATTTGAGCAAATTCATCTCCGATCCGTCCCGCCAATTTGTTTGCAATTGTTATTAAAAATCGTAACCGTTTCGTGCGGATTGGCGGATATCTGCTCCGCCTCGCCAATCCATTTACAATTATCCATCGAACTACATAAATTATAACAAAAATTACAACGATACAAACATCCATACAAAATTTATAAAGAAATTACAAAAAATCCATACGAAAATTACAACAAAAATTAACAAAAAAAAAAAAATCGATCTCTGATAGATCTGATATCTTGATCTGAAAATTTTAAAAAAAAAATTCGATCTCAGATCTGAGATCTCAATTTCAGATATGAGATCTTGATCTTGATTTCAGATCTTGATCTCAGATCTGAAATGTTTCTTCGAGTGTCGGCCTGAGATCTCCCAGATTTGAAATGTTTCTTGATCTCAGATCTGAGAATAAGTGACGACCCTTCGGAGTTCGGCCTTCGCTGTGAGAGAGAAGAAGGGAGGGTCGGCCTCTACCACCCTTCGCAGCCTTCGCTATGAGAGAGAAAAAGGGAGGTCGCTCGCGGCCTTCGCTGTGAGAGAGAAGAAGGGAGGTCGCTCGCGGCCTTCGCTGAGTCGCTCGAAGGGAGGGTCGCTCGAGCTGTTTTGAGGGAGAAGAAGGGACGAAGTCTCCTCTGCTTTTGCTCCTCTGGTTTGTGAGAGCTGAGGGTATTTTTTTGTTTTCAGAAGTGAAAGTGATTGAGAGAGAGGTGAGAGGCAGATGTAAAGGTTGAGGGTATTTTTTTTTCAGCATATAAAGGGTTGATGGTATTTTTGTAATATCAACACTTAAACGGATATCCGTGGGACGGATATGGCCAAATCCGTATCCGCCCCGAATATTTAATGGATGTTGTTTGGATATCCGTATCCGCCCCAAAATCCATTTAGACAAATTCAAAATCGCTCCAAACGGATTGAGTGGGGCGGATATCCGTGAAAATCTGTTCCACTGCCATCCCTAAACAGAGATAATTGTTATAAATACAATTGCTATAAAATAAACAGGAACCAAGTTACAAAAAATTTTCTTTTGAAATTCATGCACACGTTCCAACAATAGTTGTTTGTACATTGTGTTTTTTGAACAAAAAGTGAGTCTCGACTCTCGAGTGTCTCGTTTAGCTTCACTATCTCTGTAGAGAGGAGAAGGAAAGGGAGAGGGGCACTTTAGTAATTCTACAATATACGAACACACACTACCACCGATTCTGGTTATCACACCTAAAGTTGATTTTACAGCTATCAACTTTAGTTGTGATAATTATGGATCACCATTGAGTCTTGCAGATAGATTCGCCCCCTGCTATGATGTAGGCAGCCTCGTGGACTTCTCTCTACTCTAGTAGGTTAAAATGATCTTCCACTTGTAGAAGGCAGGGATCCAACTCTCCTAGAAAATTTTGAAATCGAAAAAGTCTTGAAAAATAGGAGAATGAGAACGATGGAGATCTTTACAATTTCAGTGTCAAACTACTAAGTTGGCAAATACTAATGGCTTTTAAATTGGAAAGGTCTGGGGTTAATATAAACAGAGAAGTGACTGTAGAACAATCAGCATACATGTTTACTGGATCTCTTCTTATGAGAGGCATAAATTCCCCATAACCAAAACTCAATAAATTCAAATTCTAATTGCACCAAGTCCCCAAATTAATTTGAGATTTACAACTTATTGGGATTGTATAACTGGCGAGGAAACGCGCGAGGGAGGAGGGTGGAACCTTCCATCTCCCTCGAGATGTGTGCAGCGGGGGATGGAGGGTTCCACCCCCTCCCTCGCGCGTATCCTTGTTGGTTTCCTCGACAATTAGAATTCCCCTATTTGAAAAGAATAGCTAGTTTAACAAATAATAGGAATTTAACATATGGATAATCATTGATTCTTAGACACAGTAAATAAAGTCTATTGTAGGAGAGATTCTAGCTGGCCTGGGTCGAGCGCCTGGGTGGACTCCTGGGAGGGTGTCTCGCACGTGCCCGACTGAAGTTTCAAAAAAAAAAAAAAAAGAGCGGGAAATCATGTTTGAATTTTCTTGCTGAAATTTAAGAGGGAGAGAGGGATCAAAACACAGAGAAAATCAGAGAGAAAAGGAAGATCTCTCCCCAAACCCATCTCCACAGAGAAGATGAAGTTCTCCCTCTCCCCAGCTCCATGTTTCAATTCAACTGCAAGCCCCTCCCAGACACCTCAACCGCTTGCTTTCTGTACTGCTCGTTCACCGTAATTACCTCCGGACCGCGTTTGATGTCTTCAAGAATGCGTCAATGCGGTTTGGGATTGATCCCAATACCAAAACTTACAATCTCAACTTCATAAGGGCTTTCTGTTTGAATGATGAATTGAGTGTTGCGTACAACCTGTTTAATGAAATGCTTAAGAGAGATGTGGTCCCTGATGTTGAATCGTATCGGATTTTGATGCAGGGGTTGTGCAGGAAGAGTCAGGTGAGAGTTTTTAGTGGCAACTGATTCCCTTTTAATACATTGCACATTCCATTTGAATTCAAATCAGTCAGTATATCTGAAAACTATAAAAGAAGTTTCAGAAGACCAACACTCAAACTTGTGATTAGTTATTCTGTAGTTTATAATTGGTTTTCTAGTATACCTGCTTTTAAGCTGATTCTGATTCCTAAATCCTTGCAGGTAAATAAGGCGGTTGATCTGATGGATGACATGTTGAACAAGGGATTTGTGCCTGATTCGTTAAGTTATACTTCTCTGCTGAATAGTTTGTGCAGGAAAAAGAAATTGAGAGAAGCGTATAAGCTTCTGTGTAGAATGAAAGTGAAGGGTTGCAATCCTGATATCATTCATTATAATACAGTAATCTTTGGGTTTTGTAGAGAAGGGAGAGCTCTTGATGCTTGTAAGGTTATTGAGGATATGCCAATCAATGGCTGCATTCCAAATTTGGTGTCTTATAAGACTTTGGTTAATGGGTTATGTGATCAAGGGATGTTTGATGAGGCAAAGAAGTATATGGAGATAATGATAACTAAAGGATTCGCTCCACATTTTTCTGTTTTTCATGCTTTAGGATTATTTGTGTTGAACCATTCTACTTGTTACACTTGAATATTTATAAGAAATTGGGTGACAGCCTCGGCAGCTGCTCAACTGCAGTTGAACGGTGTATGGAGGTTGCAATAGCAGACTAAATTTGTAATAGCATGGTGGAAAAGCAGTTTTTGTAATTTGTAATTTGTAATAGTATGTCAGTCTGAATTTGTAATTGACAGACTGACATGGATTTATTTTTGCTGCTATACAGCAGTTTTTGTAGATATTCCAGCAGGTTGCAATAGCAGTTTTTGTAGACAGGTTAAAATAGCAGTTTTTGTAGATATTCCAGCAGTTTTTGAGGTCTGTATTGTGCTGAGTGCGAAAATGTTTGGCAGAGTTCATAGTTGCATAGTGCTTATTATAGAGGTGGTTTGGCATAGTTCATAGTTGCAGAGATGGTTTAGCAGGAAGTAATTTTCAGGTTTTCAGGTTGTCGAAAATACTCCATGACTAAAAATTTCAGTTTTCAGGTTGTGCTATATGGTGTTATATGCCATCAGTTTTCAGTTTTCAGTTTTCAGTTTTCAGGTTGTGCTATATGCTGCTATATGTAAAGCATTTTGTCAAGCATTTGAGAATTTTGTCCTTAATCCATGTCAAGATTTGAGTTTCATTTTATTTTCTGAGCCACTTGTAAGGTTTAGAATCATAAGTATTTTGTATAAAGTAAACAAAATTAAATGCACGTGATGAGATCAGTGGACACGCTCCGTAACACAAATGTAATCAGAAACACGCAAATTAAATATTTTACTCTTTAAGACATTGCCAAGAGACGTAGATGTAATGCGATTGATCAGTCGATTGAATAGGAAAGTTGTTGGCAGAGTGCGAGTGATCAAATATCACTTCAATATTCCATAAAAGTAGCAAAAATGATCAAATATCACTTCAATATTCTATAGCTGAACAAGTTCAAAGATAACAAATGAACTTCAAAGCATACACTCAGTGATTATCTAAAAGCAAATAAAAATACATCTACTAAAAAGTTATGAGGCCATATTGTCATCTAACACTATTCCAAGCCAAACATATATGAGAAGTCAACAATTTAAGCAGCAAATTATGCTTATAGTATCGTCCTTGATCACGAAAGCACTCATCTCCTTTGCCTTACTTTCCTCGTAAGGAACTGCTTTGCTATCTTCCTCTTGAAGTTTGAAGCCTTCAAAGACACCTACCTGGTACTTCAGCAGCAACTTTTGAGCAGCTTTGATGTGGCCAATATCCTCAAAGTCCTTGGTAGCATCCCTTCCTGATGACTCCACCAACACTTCTGCCCCTCCTGGATGTTCCTCTAAGAACTTTGTCACGTCCACTACCTACACACAAATAACGTTTACATCTCTATAAGATTCTAGGGAAAAAAAAGTTGGAAATGTAAACAACAAGCTTAAGATTGATACCCTGCCATTGACCCTACTCGTGCATCAGTAAACTATGTTCCCATCAGTATGGGTTCTAGGCACCTCCCTTTTGTTTCTTAGGAGCTCTGAAGCTTCCCACAACACAAGCATGGTCACGTTCAAAGGGTTCAAGAGTGACTTGTTCTGAAGGCCTAAACTGGTCTTGCTGCAACTTCTTAACCTCTTGTGCAAACACAGCCTCAGCAGGAACAGTAGAATCAATACAATTTGCCTGCGGAACAAAATGAAACAAAATTGTGAGTTCAAGGTTCAAAATGAAACAAAATTGTGAGTTCAAGGTTCAAAAGTTAGTGCTAACTAACAAACCCGTCAGGTCAAGATTTCTCTCGTCACACACAAACACATCTAAAGCACTCTACTTGACAATAATAATAAGTAGCCATTTCTTTTACTTTCTTCAAACACAGAAATGAATTTTCTTATCAAGGCTAAGGAATTTGAGGAAAAAGTACATGATGCTCTTGATCTTCACCACAAATGCTTCCTCATCACTGTTAGTAGTGGAGTGTGAGTTTGTTAGTTCATTATTTTGTGCAAAAAAACCAATCTATTTAAGCAACCCAATAGCAAATGAATAAAGAGTGCATCGTTTTCAAGCTCATAATCCAGCATAGCACAAAATAAAGATGTTTGGGACCTCGACACAAAATTCTATACCAACAGCTCTATATTTTCTTCTTAAACATCATGTTCAAACATAATAGAACATGCTCGTTTGTTCCATTTATTAGTAACTAAACAAACATCGCTGTAAATAATTTTACACATTCAACATTTTGTTACCATATAAAAGATAACATTTTGTTATAGCAAAATTTTTTCTTATCACACATGTTAGATTATCTTTTTCTAAATATGGCTACTAAGTTGCAACTCGCATGTTCTTCGTTGTGCCGAAACTGATCTAAATTGCAACTCACATTACTATACTAGTCAATCAAAATCAAGATTAGGAAACAAAGACAGCAAGCAACACTAGATTCAATCGAAGCAACACTAGACAGCAAGCAACACTAGCAAGCAACACTTTGGGATAGCTCGAAATTACAAAAAAAATTCAACATAATCAATCAAGAGATCCAATTACAAAAAAAATTCACGAAATTGTCTACCAACTTAAAATACCTAGCATAGCTTAAAACCATGAAATCAAGAACTTCACTTTGGGATTAAGCACACAGACATAAACATTTCAGCAAAACAAACAAGAAAATGGGTTAACTTCAAAACCGATCAAACATTTCAGCAAAACAAGAAAACCCCATTAACAGAAACTTGAAACCCTAGATCTAGAAACCCACCACCTGAAATCAACCCGAAATCAAGGAGAGACTTACCTTCGGTTGAGTTTTTCTGATGGGGAAGGGGTGGCGATGAGCTTCAAGCTTCCCTTCTCTTATCTGTGTCGAGTCTGATTTGGGGAGAGGGAGACTATTCTTGGGTGATTTTGAGCTCCTCTTCTCTTCCCGGGACTAGATCTTGTGGTGATTTCGAGCTTCTCTTCTGAGGAGAGGGAGAGCTATCTTCTCTCTGTTGAGATGAATTTGGGGAGAGGGAGGAGTGAGTTTGTGAAGGAGTGAGTTTGTGATTTTCCAAGCACGTGCCCAAAACCCTCATAGGCGCACGTGCGAGACACCCTCCCAGGCGTCCACCCAGGCGCTCGACGTCATGGCTATTCCTAGCCACGGCTTAAAATCGTGGCTACCATTTTTGCAACGGTTTAGAACCGTGGCTAAATCATCAACCGTCCTCGAGTATAAAACCGTGGCTAATATGTTTTGCCACGATTTGTAGCCGTTAATAGTGATTTAGCGATGCCTCTACAGCCCACGGCTCTAAGCCGTGACAACTGGTTACCCCCACGGTTCCAAACCGTTGCTGATGGGTATTTTTGGTGTAGTGGTTGGGGCTTTGCCTCAGAAGTTGAGTTGGAATAACAAGGCAATTAATTAGATCCACATTAGACTAAAAACCGGATAAATTCAATATGATATTGAACAAGAGGATAATAAAACACCTGATTGCACTGTGTATGCTTTCTATGTAGCCACTTATGTAGTCAATTCTGGTAGTGTCGTTAAGCGTCTCATTGTGCGGTCCTACAAGACCAGAAACATACATGATTTCTCATCATGAAAATAAACTTGCATAACATTTGTTCATATTTTTTCTTGAAATATAGGCATTTAGAAGGACTACATTACCATGTTCTTTGATGTAAACTGGCGGATTTCCATAATGGTCCTTGAAATACTCCAGTAAGCCTTCCATACCAGATGGATTGTAGGGCAATTTACTTGGATCAAATGGAGCAAGTGTCTCTTATTTATAAACTACAGTGCAGATTCAAATGACATGGTTAGGAATCAGATTGCACATTCTCAAGTATTTCAAATTCTTCAAAGACTTGGATTTCAAGGAAAGAATAAACATGATAACTTAACATCCATATCAGTAATATAATCCCCCGGGCCAGTGTTCGGGATATGGGGACCTTCTTCTGCATAAATGCTAATACAGTGATTTAACCCAATGAAATCAAATGATCCCTTCTGTAATTCGAATTCCTATTTTGTGAAAGATGGCATCTTGAGCCTACATTTTTCTTCATGATCTCCGGGTAGTCTCCATAAATGATGGGATCGATAACCCTGCAGTTTTGTTAAAAAAAACAAATTGCCTAAATCTGGCCAGTCCATTTGAATTACACCAATTCAGATTTGAAATCAAAGAACATACATTGGAACACCCTTTTAATAAGAAAACTCTAATTTATCACAAAATATCACCTCCATATGCACATTATATAGATTTTTTATAAAAATATATATGCATGTACTTACCAATCAATGAAGAAATCGTTAGCTCGTTGAGTTTGTCATGGGAGCACACCACAACCCAATAGCGTTTATGCCTATTAAACCATTTTGCTTAGCCTGCAGGGCGAATATGTACCAAATGCACTTGTCAAACAACCTATTGTCTTAAAAACCTTCTTAATGCCATTTTCTTACTTCTTCAATTTACTAAGGGGCAAAGCATGAATCATTTGGTATTTGTCTCTGTACATCGTTACAACAGATGAATGTGCGAGTAAAATATGGAGAATTGCTTTATATGGTTCAACGAATGAGTTCCCTGCACTGTAGATTGGAAGTGAACATCGCAGAGGTGGTGTCATTCCAGTACCATAAGATGATAAGGCCATTATATTTGGTTCATTGACGGTGGTCCAAAGGGAGATTCGATCACCAAACTCTCTGAAACACACATCCGCAAAGGCTGTGAATTCCTCACTATATAGAAAAAAATTCAACATAAAATGGTTAAAATTATATCGTATAGTTCATATATAGATATAGTAGAAAACAAAAGGGGTAGGGAATGCATTGTAAGAAGCAGAGGTGAAATTACACAATCTGTGGGCTCAACCATCCCCCATATTCATCTTGAAGTATTTCAGGAAGATCTAAATGGAAAATGGTAGCATGTAGTTCAATTCCTGCAGTTCATAGAGAAAATCACAAGTAAGATCATCACTGTATCTGTCATCTTGTTGGGGGTTTAGTCTCCACATTGTATCTATACAGTCTCCAACTTAAACACCCAATTATGAAAATTGATGAAAGACTTCAACCATAAACACAAACTGTTTAATCCGCTCATTTCATTAGGCTCAAAAGGCTGAAGAATTACCATGATATGCAAGGATCATTCGTATGCTCTAATCTCAAACCTTTAAACGACTTCTTCCTCTTTTGAGCAACTATATATTCTCCAATTAGTGCCTTGCTAACCTGACTCGAAACATTCAAATCACAGATCAAGCTATTTCAGACAATTTGTTAACATACAAAGCAAATAACACACAGATCTATGGTACTCATTCTCCCTATATTGATCTTTAAATTTGTCTAGCACACTAACTTGTTCTAACTGTCAACATTACTGTTTTTTCCAACAGAGACAGAGGAGCTAAATTTCTCTGATACACATACATATTCAAGTATTTAGATAATAGCATACACATTTTGAATTATCACAGGGCACCATTACATCAATACCCACCTTTTTTTGCTGCTTGGAATCAGAAGCTTGAGCACAACAAGGTCCCTTACATAACTAATTTCCTTACAGGTGTATACAGTTCTAATAACAAAAAATTTTAGAATGCATTCAATAAAATGTTACCCCTTACTCTAATTTGAACAAAAGCATCAATTATATGAACAAATTCTGCTTAAACTAATGCATCCTTGACAGCAAAATCAAATTCAGCACTATGGTTTCTAATGTCGATTTTGACAGCAATTACCATTAATGTCTAGCAAAACGGTACACTAATAAAAAGAAAAATTTAGCACTTGGAACAATAGATTATCAAATTCAACACTATGGTTTCTAATGCCGATTTTGACAGCCAAACCATTCATGTCCATTAGACTAATAAGAAACAAAGAACAATCAAAACAAGCAAAGCACAACATCGTACACATCCTGTTTTGATAGACTACTGTTTCACTATAAAATTAGTTTCACTATAAAACTAGTTCATGACCCTAAGAAATTTAGCAAGAGACTTGGGTCAATTGTGTCATCATGAAGCAGAGATTGAAGAACATATTCATATTCTTTGTAGTTTAAATGGAGTCTTTTTGTAAATTATGAATACAAGTTTTGTTTGTTATTAAGCATCATGGAATCTTAAAAATTAGAGTATTGGAATTTCAAGCAATAAGAGACCTTACCTGCCAATATGTCAGAATCCTGCAACTTAGACTTATAACAACAGCTCCTGGACCACCCACCCAAGCCAAGCAAAGTGATAAGAAATTGTAAATGACCCAAGCTTCATACCGACAACATGATTGGTATCTAATACCAATGTGTATTATTAAAACAGGGAAAAGCCAACTTTGATGCAGCGGAAAGCCCATGAATGTCGTATGAACTAATACCATTTTCATCACGACAGACACTCCACCATGTGTATTATTCCTTGCTCTTTCTTTGATAGGCAACAACATGATGTTTCTCCTGCCTTGTATTTAGAAGAAAGCCACTACAGCTTATCTTTCAAAAATTCTTGTAAAAGAAAATACATTGTGCCAACTAACAGTGCATCAATTATATGTTCCCATGGATCTCCATCTAGTTTTGGTAGGTCACACATAAGCATTTGTGTCAACTGAACAAGTAATAGCATCTCTTCCATACTCCTGCTAGCATCATTTTGCAAGGAGCTGCAGTTTTCGCATATACTCGGCTTGACACGATATTCAAATTCTCTCAATTCACTGTAGGATTCATGGTTGCTGGATGTAATGCACAAAGTGACCTTTCCAGGAATACGTGGAGGAGCCTCGCAACAAAGAACACCTTCTTGAATGATTTGTGTGGTGACTTCAACATCTCCAAACATACATGACCATGCACACTCTAAGGGATCACACAAAAACTTTCCAATGACGATAACCTGCAAGAATAATGTGTTGTTCAGACTTCCAAAGATGAAAGTAGTGTTTTGAAAAGCTTTACTCAAGGTGGTAAAGGCATATCAGTGACAAAACATGAAGTACACTGTCTGAAAAGTCACCAAGTAGTAGCCTTCAGCCTAGACCTCTAATTTTGGTAAGGGTTGATAACATCCAAGGATGAGGCACCATGCTTGATATATAAGAAATAATGTGCTTGATATATAAGGCATAGTAATGTTTTCTCCTTCTCGAAACAGTGGGGTTGAAGTTTCCGACATAATACCATTGGAAGACAAGGGAAACTGTGTTGCTTCTAAAATTTGCAATCCCAAAGCATTTTCCATTATGAAGTGAGAATCTTCATTATTGTATAGTATGTTATTTTCATCGCCGTCTAGCCACTGGAAAGGTTCTGTGTTCTTCACAAACATGTCCCTCCATTCTGACGACAATATTGGCATTTCCTGTAAACATGTCCAAATTGGTATGAAAAACGAGTAGTTCATTCATGACTGAATTAGTTCATAACAAAAGAAATTTTATCACTTAACACACAGGGTTTTCTTTTACATCCATGTATAAAAGAAACAAACTCATAGGTCATGCTTCGAACAATATCTCTCCATCTGTTCTTTGTTCTCCGTTCCTCTTATCTTAAGATATACCTACGCTATAATAATTAGAAATTGGGCTAAAAGGCCCAAATAACCCCTTTTACATAATTGTTTGAGTCTCAGATAGGAGTTGTTCATCAATGACAAAAAATTGAATCAACCTGACATTGTAAGAGATAAAAGAGGATATCCAACAAAGAAACATAAATATATATTTTGTCAAAATCCTTGGATTTAGAGCTAATCTATTCAGAGATAGAGGGCGTTCAACAAGCAACACAAGAAAATATAAATTACAGTCAAGAAAATATCCTTACATATAGATCTGATCTAGTTAGAGCTCTGCACTGAGGACTAAGCGAATATGAATTATGTTCTGCTCGGGTAGCTCATTCCAAATTAAAGATTCTTTATTTTCATTTTCACCTGCAAACCAGAAAAGTACAGTTATCGTTTATATCTGGTAATTTGATAAAAAGTGAGAATGAAATATGGGATGCAACACGCAACATAAATAGGTGCACCAAAACAATATACACTAACCAGATCTAATCTATCAATAACTAAGGATTCTCCAATATCGAAACTTGAGAGGAAAAATATATAGAATAGAAATACAACGGGAGAAAATTTTTAAAATATTAAGCTTGAAGTTATTTTCAAGATCTCTCTGAAATATTTCTGATGGGAATCCATGAAACTATATGTCCTCTTCATTTAATGACATTGCATTATATTAAAAAGGAAAATTGTGAATAAGATATAAGCTTGACTTAAGCAGAAACATCGTCAAATGCCATTTAGAAAGATAGAAATGAGATGGAGAAGTTAGGCGCTTTAGTATAAAATTAAAATCTTAAAACAAATTTCTCTCCTAAGTGCTCACAAACAATATATGACTTAAATGAATTTGAAGGTTGTTACACTATATGTTTGAGAAAAAAAAATCAAATCAAGAGCTCGATAAAAATAAGTCACTTATATAGTTTTATCTCTCCATGAAATAAAGAAAAATCTTGAGTTTGGTTGAAATGGACAAATGTAAGGAAAATGTGAATGGGTCACGAGTTTTGCTCGTTGGATTAATGAGACAAACCTGAATTTGGTGGAAATAGACAACAATTTGATTCATTTGAAGTAAAAATTTCATTAGAACTATCCGGGTGTTCTGGCACAAATGTTAGAGCAAAAAGTTCATCTTGGTTGGATCTCCCAGAATCTAGAACTCCTGAATCTTTGGACATCTCATTCTTTTTATTGAAATGAAAATTTCTAGCTATGTCAACCTTGTTCAGGCTCAGCTGATGCTCAAGCCTTTGCAGTGCTTGAACCTCGACCATGGGCGTACTACTAAATTCACCTGTTTTACCAGTCTCGTCAAGCAGATTCCACCCACCACTCCTACTAAATAACTCAGAATTGACTTCCACGGACTCTTGACTCAAATGACTCTGATTCAGATATGGTTCACTTACTGCAGAAATTGAACCTTGATTTTGGAGAGTATAAAAGTCGTTACTCGAAACAGAAGAGTATCCTTTAACAATCCCAATCATTCAAACAAGCAACAATTCCAAAAATCCGAAACACCACTTTAACATAAACAATTATTCAAACAAAGAGAGGGCAAAAGGGGTTACCAAAATTACGACCAACGATGCAATGCAGACAATATGTAATGTGTCTATGGAGTTGCCTCTAGAGCCTGCAACCGACTTGGCTCACAACTTGCTCAAGAGTACAAAACACGGCGAGGGAGAGGACGAGAGGTTGAGAAATTGGAGCCCCAAATTCCACTGTTGCTAACCTAAACCCAGCAATTTCTCAATCTCTCGTTCTCTCCTTCTCCAATTAGATAGTGAGCAGAGGGAGAGGAGAGGAAACATAGCAGAGGGAGAGGAGAGGAAACATAGAGGGAGAATAGAGGAAACATAGTAGAGGGAGAGGAAACATAAAGGTCGAGCAAAAAAATTTTGGGGGGGGCGCCAAAAATCTGGCCTTCCATTTAAAGCGTTTTTTATTTTTAAACCCATTGAAATTTGGTTTTTCATAGCATACTGGTAAAAAATTCTATTAAAAAATCTTTGGTGTAGTGCATTGTCCCCTCCTGAGGGGTTTATCTATCTTTACTGAGGTATGCTTCAATTGGGTTTCCGCTTTTCAATTATCAAGGAGATTTGAGAGTTCCTGGCGTACCTCGACATCACACATGCGCAAGTTGTGTCAAACGGGTATAGGACTGTGATTGCCATTCTGATTAGGGCTAAGGATGCTGGTGGCCGCATGTCTTCAAGGGCGATGCAATTGCTTACTTTTCTTCAGATAAAGGAGCACATTGTGTGTGTGCTGACATAGCCAAACTGCTTCAACAACCTGCCTGATGAATTTAAATTTTGGCAGAAGTTATGTTTCATGGCTCCTACGGATTCGACGTACTTTGAGCTTGCTGGTCGTCAGGTCGAGCATAACTTCAGGCCATTGAGTAGGTTTTACTATGTTTGTGGTCGTGCTTGTGTTAATTTCATATTAGATAGACCTGTTGTGGTTTTCCAAGGAGATTCCTGACTTCATATCTTTTTGCCGATGATAAAACAACTTTGGATGCGTTTCAGACATGCCTCGTCCAAAGGTAGATGATGTCATCGAATTTTCTAATGTCGAGCGCAGTGGATTGTGGACTCATTGGCATGTGGCTCCATTTTTTTTTTCGGATAAGGAAGCCAAAGCCTAAAGTTGTGTCTACTTCGAGGAAGAGAAAATTTCCTAAGATCAAGGTTCCAAGCCCTTCGAGGAGGACAAAAATAGATGAGGAGCTTCTTTCTCCTGTGCATCTGAAGAGGTCTTGTAAAATAGGCTTAGTTAGACCGGGGGTTGTAATCGCTAGTTATAACTGACTAAATCGGGGTCAGGTTTCGGCTACAATGGTGGTCCCTGGAAAGCTATCTTGATCAGGCGTCGACGGCGGTGACTAGACTCCCACATTCCAACCCATCTTGATCCATTCATGGTGAACTAGGAATTGGAGCGAGCCAGAAGTTATCATCATTAGTCATTCTGACTAAACTTTAGCAAGGTTCGACGATCATTGTCTGTAGTTGGCCAATGAACCCTTGCTAGCCGACTTCACCAGGCTACATGAGCACTGATTAATCATCCACTTTCTACCTGTCGGAATTCGTGCGCAGCGAACTAGGCTTCGAGCAGACCAAAGCCATACGATTTGTGACCCCTGGCAAGCCATCTTTATCAGACGTTGAGAACACTAACTAGACTCCCACTTTCTAAGCCGTCGGAATCCGTTATTAACGAACTAGGCTTCGAGCAGACCAGAATCCATCGTTGTCGATTGTCACCGATTAAGCTTTGGTCAAGTTCAGTTACTATTGCCCATGTTTGGACAATGATCCCCAGCAAGTCGTATTCACCAGGCTACACGAGCACTGACTAAGCTCCCATTTTCTAGGCTGTCGTAATCCGCGCGCAGCAAATTATGCTTCAAGCATACCAAAGCCATCGTTATCAGCAACCATGGACTAAGCTTTGGTCGAGGTTTGTGATCTTTGTCTGCATACAAGTAGTGACCCCGGGCAAGCCATCTTAATCAAACGTCCAAAGCGTTGACCAGACTCCTGTTTTCTATGCCGTTGGAATCCGTTATTTGCGAATTACACTTTGAGCAGACTAGAAGCTGATGCGTCCAAATCCCGTCCTCCTGTGAGTTTGACTTGCAAAAAAAATGTTAGACTGCCATGGACCACCTTTTTAGATGTTGAAGGCACTCCGATGCTTAAGTCAACAACTCTATTTGAAGAAGGAAGTAAATCTGGGCAAAACTATGTTAAATTTGCATACCTTTGTCGAATGTTCCCTTTACCTTTTATAATGGTCTCTGTTAATTCTCTATGTGACTTAAGCATGTGAGGAGCAACGAAAAGAGATGTTTCTCCTAACAGTTTCTTCCTCGATGGAGATGCATCCGTGGAGGCGTAACTCCCTCAACTACTTTTTTTTGTGCAATGATCCTCTTTTTTATGAGAGGACTCGTGTCGGACCTGGATTTGGGTTTTGACTCCTTCAGCCCTTGATTTGGGCTTTGATTATGTCTTCTTACAATGGGCCTTGTTTGGGCCTCTATTGTTGGCTTTAACTTTTTTGGGTTTTATGAGCTAGCCCAATAAATGGGAAGCAAAATCCTCGTGATGGGCGCTTTCTACCACGTGTATGGCTTTGATGACAATCTATTTTGATGTATGATCAGCTACTCCCCCCTTAGTTAGTAGGTGCATTCATGTATCCACTAACTTCGTGGTGGTTAGTATTCCAATTCTATCTTTGTTTTGAACTTAATGTTGTTGGAAACTTTCGGTCGGTCGATCGTTTCGATAATTTCTTTATCCGTTCATTTTCACGCACATTTCCTTATCGGTCAGTCTCTCCGTTGCTCGGTTGTATAAAGGAGATCGGGACGGGTTTGTTTCCTTCTTTACGCCATCTTTGATATTTGGTTGTTTCTTCTTTCTATCGTCCCTTTCCATCTTTTCTTGCCGATTCGCGATGTCTGCCGGTGATTTACTGGATGGTGAGCAGCTTGTTATCTGCGAAGCTCATTTTTCTCCTAAGAAGGCTTCTTAGGAGACCTTGCATAGCGTCCATTCCGACTACTCTTTTCCTTCTGACCTTGAGATCATTCTACCTCGTGAAAACGATAGTCCTTGTCGTCTGGGGTATATTGCACTTTACCCATGTATGATTCACTTAGATTTTTGATTTCCAGCTCCAGAGTTATTATGGGGTTATTTAGATGTTCTTTGTATTCCACCTGCTCAGATGGGTTGGCCATGGGATTGGTTCTAAATTTCTTTCTGTTTTTGCTACTTCAATTTGCGGGGTTGGCAGATAGTGAGGTATTTTCGGATTGCGAACAAGCGAATGGATCTGCAATTGACTGCGGAGAAAAAGATTTTCAATGAGCGCTTTTTGCAGCTTCCTGTGGTTCCTTTGGACACTTATCTTTCTGATGTCATAGTGGAGCGTAGCGGTTTGTATAGTATGAATGAAACTGATCGGGCTCTGCTAACTGAAAGGCAAGCTGTGAAGATTGATGGCCGCACTGCTCTTGTCGATGGTGGTAATGTTGTCGTTGATGGGAAAGTGAGCTCGAATGTTACAGATCTTGTTGCTCCTATTAGCATTACTGGTCCAACTATCAAGAAGAGAAAGGTTTCGAGGACTGTTAGCCCGTCGAAGCGGTTGTTCCTAAAATCATATTCCGAAAAGTAAACGGCGCCATGATTCTACTCATCATGCTTTCTCTACTCGAGTTTTGTTGATAGGGAGCCTACGAGGGAGGATCGCTTATCTATGCAAGAGGTTGAAGACATGAAGTTGGGATTGGAGAGGAGCGAAAAATAGACCATTCACCCACTGGATGATTGCGAAAAGAGGCTCCTCTCTACTTATGGTGGTCCTGACGCTACCAAGAGCTCTAATGAGGATCCTAGGGCAATCGATGACAAGATGTTCAAACTTGAATTTTTCCAGTGTAAGGAGCTTGGTGGTCATGATCGAGTTCCCGAGATGCAGTCTCTTCATTTTCTGTCTTCTCCTGTTGATGACGGGGCGGAGGTCCTGCCCGCTTAAGCTCTTCTACTCTTATTGGGACTACCACTCATTTTGCTTCTACTGTGGTTAACACGCAATGAGAGGGTAAGGATGGTTCTCCATTTGTTTCGCCGTCCTTCCCGGCTATTAGTGGTGGTTCCTCCGTGCTTTCGGATCCTCGCATTTTTCATTCGCAGATTAGATGGACAGAACCTACCCCTGAAGAGATTTTGGTTAAATCAGATGGCAAATTTTGTTTGTTTTCCCAGCTTGATGTGCAGAATGGTGCACGTACACTACAACAAAAATGAGCATTTATAGCTTTTGAGGATAGCGGTTTTTACACAAAAGCTATAAAATGCTATTGAAACAGTGTAAACAATTGTAAAAAGCAATCTATCCAATTTCATTTGTGCGCTAAATGAAATGTTGTGAAGGCGGGATTGATTTCGCTGGGCGCCAACTATCCCGCGCAAATCGAAAGAAAAAATAAAAGCTAACAAAGAAGAGGGAAGGAAGGAAGAAGAATCCCGCTCGATCTGTCTCCCTCTCCCTCTGCATTCTGCTCTCCCTCTGCATTCAGCTCTCCCTCTCCGATCGTTCTCCCTCTCCCTCTCCGATCGCTCTCCCTCACAACGCCTTGTCTCTCTCTCTCTGACTATCCCTCTCTCGGTCTCTTTGTGATGCTCTTCTTTGCTCTCCTCATTTTGTCTT
Organism: Berberis vulgaris; assembly: GCA_963556465.1. NCBI lineage: Eukaryota > Viridiplantae > Streptophyta > Magnoliopsida > Ranunculales > Berberidaceae > Berberis > Berberis vulgaris. The sequence goes on from OY747128.1 coordinate 64,736,523, forward strand.
TCTTTTCCTATTTGTTTATCTTCTTCTTCCATTGTCTGTCTCAATTGATTTGGAGCTAGGGTTACTGAAATCCCTAATTTTCTTTGACTTAAGAATAGGAGCGAGACCCTGGGTGAGAGAAATTGAGAGACAAAGAAATTGATGTAGAGAGAGATCCATAGGCCAAGTAACAAAGCTTTCCTCTCCTTATCGCCCTTTCTTCCTCCATGCAAGCAGCAAACACAATCTCGACAGCCTTCTCTTCAAGTCGCCAGCCACAGGTCCATCTGCAGCCACCAACAGATACATGATGGCCTCCTCTTCTCCATCTCGCCATCAGATACAAAAGAATCGAAACCCACTGTCAAATCCCTCCGTGAGGTCCTTTATATTTTCTCTCTTTAATCTCAATTTCAGTAATTTTGGCTCAGTTTTGATATTCGGGGGTTCGATTGTTTAATTCAAATCAATGAGATCCATGGGTATACACTATAAGCTTCATCACTAAGTGAAGGTTAAAAACAAGAACACTGACTAGAAATTGAACCACTTGAGACTCTTCTCTTCTCTTGTTGATTCTTTTACACTCCAGACACCCTTTTGTTCCCAAGTTTGATTTGGACTCAACTTTCATTATTTCGAAGATCAATGGAGCTCATACCACTCTCTACTGTTCTTCAATCAGAACTCACCCACCAAAGGTAAAGTTCACTCACTCACTTAGTTCCCAATTTGTATTGAATTATTTTTTGTTTTGATTTTCAGATTTTGGTTTTGATTGGCAATTGGGTTTGTTGTTATGTTATGTTTGTTTCATTTGTTTGATTTTACAGCAACCATATTAGTTAGGCTAATTGACATGTTGAATTGAGACAAAATGGAACAAGGTTTTTTGTTTTTATAGCATTTTAAGACAATAAGGACACATGAAAGACGGCCCATTTATTTTGTTCCAGCATTGTCAATGTTAATTATAGCTGACACACACTACATAGCACAATCTTTACAATTGAAGTTAGTGGATTTTTACAATAGCACAATCTTTACAATCTTTACAATAAAAAATATAGATCTATAGCTTGTGTTAATGGATTTTTGGGTTTTCATATACATTTGATGAATTTGAGCTATGTTGGATGAAACCCATATTTTTTATTTTAACAATTTTGGTAGAAAACGGGTAAAATTTATATTTTTTTGATATGAAAGCCAAAACATGTATCATTGCGACTGTGTCACCAGTTGTTCACTGTCTTGAGGAAACACTAAGTTCTTCTCTAACGCAATCTTGACCAGGGATTATCTAACACTTTGCTAGTTTCTCATATTTTTGGATTTCTCGAGTAGAGATTTGTTTATGTTTGTTCTATTTTTGTTCTATGTTTACGTATCTCAGATTGATAATATTCTGTGGCAGGGTATCAACCATAGACCTGTGATACATATGCCCAATTTCTTACATCTATGTTAGGTGTCATTGCCTTAACTAGAGATTTATATTGCAAGTTAGCAATGAAAGTTATTATTCTTAAACCTTGAAATAGCTTTTATGCAGTTAGGGTAGTGATTGATCAAATGAAAATAATCTCGTCCTTTTTGTTTAGTTGACATTTATATAATCATCACTAGAATAATCCCATTTCCCATACAACTTTATTTAGCTCTTTCTATATACTGTATCATTTTCTTTATGATTTTCCTGTTTCCTTGTTTAGTGAATACTGAATGTCTGTCATTTCGTTTATATATTTGATAAATCTGGAAGAGGTAACTTTGCTTCTTTATGCTCACCTATTTGCATAAATGTACTTTATTTTCATTGGTAGGCAATGGCTGATCAGATAAAGCAGATGGGAATTACATTAGAAACGAATCTAAAGGTGAGACTGCTTATTTAACTGTTTTTTTTTATGATGCTACGAGTTATGTGAAATCATTTCAGTGACTGTATTTTCCTCGTTTTGTTCACAATAAATTGAAGATTTGCAAGAAAAGTATAACACTCAGCTTCAAGAGTCCTCAGATTTAAGTTGTAAACTTAATACCACTGAGGAATGAATTTTGGAAGAACAAGATCTTCATATGTGACAACAAGTTATTATGATCAAGCCCCTCTCGACGAGTATGGTAAGGAGATGGATTTCTAAATAGACCTTTTTTATTTGTTATATATATATATAATTATTTTTTTTTATTGAAAATCATTAATTAGTTTTGCTGATAAATGTAGGTATGATTAGGCAGCCTAAATATGGCCATCTCAAGGAATTACATGCTGCCTTAAAAGCTTGTGTCTCCAACTTTACTTGAGGGAACAATAAGTAATTCCTCCTTGGGTCCTCAACAAAATGTAAGAAGAAAATATAGCTCAATTCATCCTCTCAAGCAAGATCTAAAGTCCAAGTAATGGTTGGTGAGACCACTGATGTTGGGATTTTTGGTCCTGTTAAGGTATATACTCTTCTACATCTTCTTTTTCAGTAGATCTGGTTTTGTAAATCAAATTTTAATCCTAAAATTTGCAATTATTCCATCATTCTCTCATTTCTTTCATCTTATTTGAGTGTCCTTCTGAATAGACCAAGATGCTGGATGAGCTTAAATGTATCTCTGGATTTCAAGAAACAGGGAAACCTAAAATTGATATCAAGATTCAACACAAACGAGATGAAGTTTGTTTTGCTCATTGGTTTCTGTTTCACTTACCATACTTCCTATCTAGTTTTAGGGAAAACCACCCTCTGACTATCTTGCGAAACCAACAATTGGTGTAGGGTTTTTTTTTGGAATTTAGGGGAGTCTGTTTGTGGATTATGGAGTTATTGGGATAATTGCCCATTTAAGTATTTAGTTTGTTATTCTGGTCAGTTTATTTTATGCCTTTTTCTTGTAGTCTATCTCATGTGTTTTTTTAAGTAACAAATTTTCTTTTATATGCCAATACAAACTTGACATTAAAATCTTTATAAATGTATCAATGATTCAAATTTTGGTTGACATTTTTGTGGCTAAGTTCTTTTCAAAGTTTGGTTTACCGAAGTATATACATAGAAGGAACGAATTTCGAGTCACCACCTGAAAGTTCTCAATCAATTCCTTGGGGACAGTGAGTACTCATGATGATTGTGCAATATAAATTTTTGAAGGTAAATCACTCTAGATCTATGGGCTGTTTCTTCATTTTTTTAGAAGGTAATCATGGGTATTTTATATTGTTGAAGATCTTTCAATTTTAGTGTCTGGGTATTGCTTCATTTGTTATTTGAGCTGGAAATTTTGAATAAAGATTGAATTTTTATGATGGGTTTAGTTTGAATGAGAGCTTATGCGTGTTATTTGCTGTAGATCTGTTAATGGGTTTTTCACTGCCCCCTTCGTAATGAGAGCTCAGATGAGAAGTAAGTTGAATTTTAAGGTTTTAGAAATATCTATCTTTGATTTTGCAATTATACGACTCAACAAATGTTCTTGTTCTGTTTGTTTGATGACCTGGAAACCTTTAGGTCTGATGTGTACAGCTATGGTGTAATACTATGGGAGCTAGTCACGGAGAAGATCCCTTGGGATAACCTCAACCATATGCAGGTATTGTATCGAGTCACACACTAACCTACTATCACTTCACTATGATTCGGTTGAATTAACTGAATAAAAGCACCCTTTGCAATTTATTCCAAATAGGAAGGCAATATTTTCTTGAATCGAGTGAACATCTCGCTTGGGTTCAAAAGATAAACATTTGGAGGACCAAAGAACTGAGGTTTGAGATACCTGAGACAGTTACAATAAAATTTTTGGTTTCGTTGTTATTCAGATAATATTAAGAAGCAATGCTATACGGTGCAGATCCAGGCACCATTTACTAAAATGTTGAATGCTTCAATATTTAGGTTTTTTTACACGGTTTTATAAGCTTAACATAATACAAAAACATGGAGAGGTAAATTTGGCATCACCTAGTAAACATATTTCAAGTGACCAAATATGTTTTCTACTCCACTTCCTATTCTTCGGCCTCCAGTGCTCCAATATGCCATTCTACTCTACATGTCTCTTATAGTTGGTATTCCAACTAAAATATTGAATGCTCAGTTTATATTGACTTTGCTCAGGGTTTAGTAGGCCAATTGGTCCAAATAGATTGCTAGAAATTGCGATAGTTTGATAAATCATAAACCATGACTTTGACCTTCTTCCACAAATAACCACTCCATATAATTCATCATACTTTGTTTCATATGAAATTCATGAAACAATTGCTACCTTATAGGCATTTTAGTATTTTCCCACATTTTGAATAAAGAACAAAAAGATGAAAAGCTCAAATATACCCCTTGTACTACTGACTCTAATGTGCTGACTTACCAATTCCAAAATGTTGCAAGTTTCGGTTCAGAAGCCATAGTTTCATAAAATTTCCTGTAGAAAATTTTGAAAACCAAATCAAACAACATTCACATTTAAATTTAGGTCACATGATCATTAATTGGACTTGAGTTTCTCTTTTCAAGATTTTAATGTGTTTGTAATGTGATGACAGGGAGCCAAACATGAGGCCAGCTGCATCTGAATTGCTACGGGTAATTTGAGCTGAATATTAATTTTTCATAATTTTGATGCAGTCAACCTTGCAATTCTCAATTCTCAAGATTTCGTGCATCAGTAAAGTTCAATTCTGGCTTAATGTCTAATGATTTTAACAAGGTATTTAGCAAATTCTGTTTCCATCATTGACATGGTAGTCTTTAGGTTGAGAAATGAGGTTTAGTTGCTAACTACCTGGGAATTTGTTTGCTTGAATTTAGAGTTTCAATCCTATGTGTGAGCCCTCTGAAGACCGGCAGTGCAAGTTTGATGAAAGTCCAGAACCTGAACGACGAGGAATGAACTTCAAAGCTGACCATATAGTTGATGGGGCTGGTGGTTCCTGCAGAACATCCAGGAAGGATGAAAAAGACTTCACCTTTCCCTGTGGGCAATCAGTGTCCGAAGATGATAATGATGAAGTTACAGAGTCGAAAATTAGAGCCTTCATTGATGAGAAGGTATCACTTTTACGATTATCAATCTCTTTCATGACATGCGAAAATGATCGGGAGTCATTTTGTAATTTCAGTTCTTTGATTGTTGCTTTCCAAATATTAAAATTGCAGGCCCTGGAGCTGAAGAGGATGCAAACACCATTAGATGAAGATTATTATAACACTTTGAATGGTTCTAGTCCTCCTGGTGCTCTCAAGAATATACACGACGATAGCAATGCCAGTTATTTGAAGTTACCTCCCAACAACAGGTCACCTGGCAGGGGTACAGGTAGTACTCCACCAGTGCCATCCAAAGCAGCCATTACGACAAGCCCTAGAAGTAATAGCAGGCGTGAGTCAAGTTTTGGTGTTATGGATAATAAAAATTTGCAGGATATTCCTTTGCCTCAGCTGAGTGAATGGAGAGGACTTATTGATTCTCAACAGCAACCACTAAATCCAAGGTTTATTAATTGCTTAATGCTTTTGTTGAGTCAATGTTAATAATATGTAAATGTATAATTCTTACTCATCTTACACTGAAGCATTAACTACTTGCAGTGCTAACTTTTCTGAGAGACAAATGAAGTGGAAAGAAGAGCTTGATCAAGAGCTCGAGAGAAAGCGAGGTAAGTTGTAATGATCTCTGTATCATATTGAAAACTATGCTAGTTCTCAATCTTTTGCACAACAAGGAATCCCATGCTACATTGTTATTGAAATCAATATTTAGAAAGTTGTTCCATGTGAGCATTATAAGATCAAAAAATACTGCATCATAATTTAGTATGAAGCAGACATCGAGAGTGAATTCCTCTGTTTAACTTTTGGTTGACGAACTTATTTCTAAACATTTTTACATCAGTTTAAACATTCGGAGGGAATTGTTGTGAATATTTAAAAATGTTACTTTCTAGAGTTGGACTGGTTTTCTCACGAGGATTTTCACTGATTTCTGATGACAACTCCTGTTATCATTCTGTTAGGTGCTCTGTTAATGCAGAGTACTCTGTTATCTTACTGTCAGTGTTAGTATGTTGCTATAAATAATAGTTTAGGAAGGAAAATAGGCATTCATTGATTGTAATAGAAATATACATCAGAGCATTTGCTCTTGGGAGTGTATGGCCACTCGAATAGCCTACTTGTAACTTTCCTCTCCACTTGTACATATTACAACAATTTTAATACATTCCATAGTTTCTCTGTCTACATCTTTTGGTTATGAATTACTGCTACTGAACTTCTTTGGTATTACATAATCTCAGTCTTTGTCAGATTCTGGAACTGAAACAGGCAGCTCATATCAAGATTTGGTTCCACAACATACAGAGATTTATCCAATTCTGACACTGGTGCTGATCTTGCATTGCTTGGAACTCCAAATTCTGCAGAAACAAGAACAAAGTAGGTCAGTTCTTAACAAACTGATCCTCTGCATTTCCAATCTCTCATTTGTCTCTTCTTGTGCTTACTTAAGCTAATTTTTTTGTTTGTTTCATGTCCATGCTGATCTGCAGTTGAGAGATGTTAATGCTATATGTCTCTTAATTCATGGCAAGTTTGGAGGCTCCTCTCAAACAACAATTACTAATAGCATGAGAAACATATAATTTCAAATAGAAAATTATAGTCTAGAAGCAAGGTATAAACCTTAAAGAAATTAAGAATATAAAATAAAATTCAAGAGAGATGAAATAAAAAGTAATACCTTTACAATATGGTTCTACGGTCATAATATCTGCTACCTAGAGCTGATGGAAGTTAGTATCTATTTATCCATATTTTTTTTTCTGTCATAATATCCGTAATGTTGCTGGATCATTTTGTGTAGTTCCTGACAGTCTGTCAAAAGTCACTGATATCCAGGACACTAGTACGATGCACAACCTAATCATACTTAATTAGCCATATTGGTATCTTTTTTGTTAGCGTAACATTACTATTATCGGTCCTTGTAGATGGAAGAGGAGCCGTCAACCCAAAAGCTCTGGAGTATTACAATAATCTCATCAATGAACTGGTTTATCATGGTACGTTTTTCAGCCATTTGAACCTAATGAAATGTGTGGATTAAACAGTCTAAGATTAGTTGAAGTGTTTAATTAAGTTGGAAACAGTATCTGCGCAATGTGGAGACTGAAACCCCAACAAACTGACACGGCGATGATTTTCTGATATATATTTTCTATGAACTGTAGGTATTGAACTGCATGCTACGCTTTCTCATTTAGATTTTCCACAAATACTTGAAGATGAATATGAAGGATGGCTGAGCCCAAAGATCGTGTAATTTCACATCCGCTCCTTACAATACATTAATCTATGCCCCTCTTGTTTTTTTTTGACTATGTATCTTACATATGAACTATACAATATAATTCTGACCGTTTTTATGTTGATTTGTTTTCATCCAGTGAGGACTTCACAGCCCTTGCAGATGTGTGTTTCAGAGAGTTTGGTGACCGAATCTCCCATTGGACCACTGTCAATGAACCAAATATAATGGCCATATCATCTTATGGTTATGGACAGTTTCCACCTCGGCGATGTTCGCCTCCAGGAGCATATAACTGCAGTGCAGGAAACTCATCTGTTGAACCATACAAAGCAATGCACAATATTTTACTCGCACATTCATCTGTTGTAACAATGTACATAGACAAATACCAAGTGAGAATACTCTTCCAGTTATATTCTAGAAGTAAGAATTATAATTTTGAGTTACTCGCACATTCATCTGTTGTAACAATGTTTGTAATTTTGAGTTGATAGCAAAAAAATTATAATTTTGTTGTTAGTGATCCTATTTGGATTCTATAATGTGAATGTTTATACTTTTGAGTTGAAAATAATTAACAGTTGATAGAAAAGAAAAGAAAAGAAAAAAAAAAAAAAAAAAAAATTTCTATGTAGACTTACCATAGCGTTTTTAAAACGCTATGGTAGACTCTGCCATAGCGGTTTTAGAGGCTATTATAGCGTTTTTAAAACGCTATGGTAGAGTCTACCATAGCGGTTTTAGGGTCTACTATAGCGTTTTTAAAACGCTATGGCAGAGGCTACCATAGCGGTTTTGAAACGCTATAAAATCCCCTGGGTCTATTATAGCTCCGGCTATCATAGCGGTTACTAAACCGCTATGGTATCCTACCATAGCGGTTTTTAAACGCTATTGATTACAAAATTTCTTGTAGTGGTAATTTGATCAACGAATGGCACAGACGGTCGGTGTTGGATCCGAGCTTTCATCTCGATGATGGCCATAGGCATATAATGGATGGGATGAATCATCTTGCCTATGCAGGGATGATGGGTTCGGGTTATCAAGCTAGTCGTAACCTGGTGGTTTCTTTAGAGAGGAAGTTCGTTGTGTTGCTGGTTGTGTTTCCCCATTTATTTATCAATCCAACCATTAAGAATGCGATGTTTCGAATAGCGTCCGTTCCGACTACTTTTTTCCATTTGACTTTAAGATCATTCTACCTCGTCAGAACGATAGTCCTTGTCATCCGAAGAAGGGGTATATTGCACTTTACCCATGTATGTTTTACTTCGATTTTTGATTTCAGCCTCTAGAGTTGTTCTTGGCTTATTTAGACGTTATTTGTATTGCTCGTGCTCAGATAGGCCCTAACGGTTGGATGGTTATAGTTTCCACATATGCAAGGGCCATCCTTTCTGGTATCCTTTTGACTACTAGAATCTTGCACTCAGTGGTCGGTTTGTTGGCGACCAAGGATACTTGTTTTCTTCGTTCTCCTGCGTGTTTTGGCAATCTTAACAATGACATCATGGGTTGGCCATGGGATTGGTTTTACACTTCTGTCTGTTTTGGCTACTTCAATTTGCGAGGTTGGCAGATAGTGAGGTCTTTCCAGGTTGCCAACAAGTGAAAGGATCTGCAATTGACTAGAAAGGAACAAATGATCAACGAGCATTTTTTGCAGCTTCCTATGGTTCATTTGGACACTTATCATTCTGATGTCATAGTGGAGCGTAGTGGTTTTTATAGTATGAATGAAGTTGATCGGGCTCTGCTAACTGAGAGGCAAGCTATGGAGATTGCTGGCCGCATTGCTCTTGTCAATGGTGGTAATGTTGTAGTTGATGGGAAAGTGAGCTCGAATGTTACAAATCTTATTGCTCCTATTAGTGTTACTGGTCGAACTATCAAGAAGAGAAAAGTTTCGAGGACTATTTGCCCGTCGAAGCGATTGTTCCTAAGATCGTATTCTGAAGAGAAAATGGCTCTTTGATTCTACTCGCCGTGCTTTTCTTTACTCAAGGTTTGTTGATAGGGAGCCTGCGAGGGATGATCGGTTATCTATGCAAGAGGCTAAAGAGATGAAGTTGGGATTGGAGAGGAGGAAAAAGAGACCATTCGCTCACTGGATGATGGCGAAAAGAGGCTTCTCTTTACTTATGGTGGTCCTAATGAGGATCCTAGAGCAATCGATGACAAGATGTTCAAACTGGCATTTGTTCAGTGTAAGGAGCTTGGTGGTAATGATCGAGTTCCCGAGATGCAATATATTCGTTCTCTCTTTTTTCTTGTTGATGAAGGGGCGGAGGTCCTGCCTTCTTCTGCCCGCTTAGTGTCACAACTATCTTCAAAGAAAGCCCGTGACATTAGGATCCTCTACTCTCAATTGGACAGCCACTCGTTTCTTTTGCTGTGGTTAATACGCAATGAGAGGGTGAAGATGGTTCTCCTGTCGTTCCGTTGTCCTTCCCAGCTATTGGTGGTGGTACCTCCGTGCTTCCAAATCCCTGAATTCTTCATTCACAAATTAGATGGACAGAACCTACCCCTGAAGAGATTAAGGTTAAATCAGACAAAGTTTTGTTGGTTTTCTCGGCTTGATGTGCAGGATGGTGCACATAATTTGATCAATGAATGGCATAGACAGTCGGTGGAGAGGCCTTCAATGCCTGTGTTGGATTCGGGCTTTCATCTCGATGATGGCCATAGGCATATAATGGATGGGATGAATCATCTTGCCTACGCAAGGATGATGGGTTCGGGTTATCAAGCTAGTAGTAACCTGGTGGCTTCTCTACAGAGGAAGTTCATTGTGCTGCTGTTGGTGTTTCCCCATTTCTTTATCAATTCGTCGCATTAAGAGTGCAATGTTTGGAATAGCGTCCGTTCCGACTACTCTTTTCTTCTGACCTTGAGATCATTTTACCTCGTGAAAACGATAGTCATTGTCGTCCGAAGAAGGGGTATATTGCACTTTACCCATGTATGTTTCACTCTGATTTTTTATTTCCAGTGCCAGAGTTATTTTGGGCCTATTTAGACATTCTTTGTATTCCTCCTGCTCAGATGGGGCCTAATGGTTGGAGGGTTATGGTTTCCACATATGCAAGGGCCATCCTTTCAGGTATCCTTTTGACTGCTAGAATCTTGCACTCAGTGGTCGATTTGTTGGCGACCGAGGATATTTGTTTTCTTCGATCTCCTGAGTGTTTTGGCAATCTTAACGATGACATCATGGGTTGGCCATGGGATTGGTTCTACGCTTCTCTCCGTTTTGGCTACTTTGATTTGCAAGGTCGGCAGATAGTGAGGTCTTTCCGGGTTGCCAACAAGTGAAGGGATCTGCAATTGACTGCGGAAGAATATATTATCAACGAGCATTTTTGCATCTTCCTGTGGTTCCTTTGGACACTTATCTTTCTGATGTCATAGTGCACCAATACCCTCGATATAGTCAAGAAGCTCAGTCCGTCCATCAAGAATTCGATGCCAAGCTGCCACCTCCATAATGCGAAGCCGATCCTTAACAGAAGCAAGTTCATTCCTAGCCACAATAAGTCGGCCCTCAACAGTAGTAAGCATCGAAAGGTATCTTCCTTGACCTCATCAAGTGCAGTCGTTAACTGCTCCCTTTGTTGGTTCGACGTTCTAGTGGACACGAAGTTGTTTTTACTTGGTGATAGGGGCATAATTAGGCTATTTTTAGTGTTAATTGTTAATTATGATACTAATTGCTATTTTCGTGTTTGTGTAGGTTTCCAATTACAAGATTTTAAAATAGGAGCAAATTGGCAATTTAGAAATACTAGTTGCACAAGGAAACTACACAAACAAGGAAACCACCAAAGAAGGAAACTAAGAAGAAAACAATTATAAAAGGGACAATACCTGCCCTGAAACAAGGACGCCTGCAACCACAGCAAGCCATCACCCATCCACAGCCACACATCCATCCAGTAATAGCCTCTTTATCCACAGCCTCCACAACAAACCCTAACCCATCATCGCAACAGTCCCTTAGCCGTTATCCTCTTCTCCTTCACAACACCTAGATACAACCATTCATCCATCATCAACCCTAAACCCAATCGAACCCCATTCTCACAGACCCCTCCTCCTCGCAACAGTCCATCAGCAACTACGACCATCATCGACAAACCCTCTTCACCCTCTTCATCTCTCTCTCCTCCTGACTGAATCCTGACTCCCTGATCACCACCACCCGTGAACAACCACTCAATCCACTGCCTTCCTTCTCCCTCGCAACCTCTTCTCACCAGAGCACAAATCGTGAAAACAAATCGAAGAAGGAGAAGTCGTGAAGCAGAACGAAGAAGGAGAGATCGTGAAGAGGAGAAACTTATTTCTCTTCCTCTCTACTATCTGCACCCAGCATTCCTCTCTCTGCCACCACGGATTAGGCGACGGTGTTTTGTTTCATCTCTTAACTCTTTTTCTTATTTTAGCTTGATATTTAATTATGTATTGCTATTCGAACATAATTAATATGTCTAGCTAAACTCCTCTTAGTTAGGGGTGGATTCGAAGCCCCGAACATGTGCTTTATAAATTCATTGAATTTAATCTTCCTTGCTATTAGTGATTGTGTTTTGCTTAACTGCTTTATAGAGAACCTTTCTTTGTATGTTTGTTAAGGTGGCAAACTTAGTAAACATGCTAGGATCTGGGGCTAGAGTATAGGAGAGTTTCACCTAATTGTTATAATCTTGTACTCACAAGTAGTAAATACCAAGGAACGTTGGTAAGGTTAAGTAAAAACCTAGGTAAGAACAAGATGTTGATCATACTTGTAATTGCCTAGTCAGTGTTCATATTTTCCACAAAACTTAATGATCTTAGATTGTTATTTAACTTGCGATTCCTATTTAGATAGCATGATAAGAATAGTTTGAAAGCGACGCTTAGTTTAATTCAACGAACTTGGGAAAATAATAAGATTAATGCAGTGCGATCACGGTTAATCTTGAGCATTGTCTCTCACGAGTTAGCAAGTGACTATTGAAGATTGATTTATAAGCATATGTTTGGTACATGGAGATAAACCCTTAGCTAATTTCTCATCTTTTCCATCCCTTTAGTTTTATTATCTTTATAGTAATTTTCGTAGTTATTTTCATAGTTTAATTTAGAAAATCTAATCCTCCATTATTTAATTAATTAGGTTGTTAGTTGTCTTTTAGTTATTATTAGTGTTAATTGACAAGCCTTCTAATCCCCTGTCTAGAACGATCCCTACTTATTCTATACTACAATCACAAAACAGGGTATTAAGTTGTGTGCTACTAAAATAACGCATAACTTAGTTGACTCGTTCGTCCAACTTTTACTACATTGGTTCGATGTTCCAGTCGACCCAAAGTTGTTTTTATTTAGTTGACTTGTTTGTCCAATTTTTACTTTGTTGGTTCGACGTTCCAGTCGACCCGAAGTTGCTTTTATTTAGTTGATTCGGTTGTCCAACTTTTACTTTGTTTGTTCGACATTTTAGTCAACCCGAAGTTGTTTTTATTTAGTTGACTCATTTGTCCAACTTTCACTTCCTTGGTTGATCAGACCAGAAGTTTATTATATGTATCCGACTTGCTCCTGATTCCTTTTGGATTTATATGCCGATTGTCTTGCATGGCTGCATTTTGAAGCTTTTATCCTATGTGGGATGATGATTCCGAATTTATATTTTTATTGATATTCCATTTTGGAAGTTTCGACCGTTCCTAACATTCATTTTACTGGAGCAGTTATGCTACATTGGGGGGTGATTTGCTTTATCCTCTTGATCATTGCTTGGTTGATGTCTATCTTTGTGTTACAGGTTCACACCTTTGTTGCTTTTTTTGTTTAATCTATGTCCTCCATCACCTGATCCGCTGTTGCTCCTGTTCGTCGTTCATCATTGAGGTGAGGTGCTTTCTAATTCGGTAGCCAAGCAATATTGGTTTGACCGATCATGCCCATATCAGTGCCAAACTCTTCGATCATGCTTCCATCAGCACAGTGCTCGGTGTTGCATGCTGAGGTTTGATTGAGTCCATTGTCGTTAATTCTTTCAGCGGTAATTCAGATTAGGCTTGCATCTGTCGATAGGGTCCTTGAGTCGATTGGTGCAAACATCTTCAAAGTGTTAGTTCTCCTACTTCGATATAGATTTGCTCGAGCAGGAGGTACTTTTTTGCTTGGGTGGTTGCAGTGTAAGGTGTATATCAGTTTCCTAGATTGTTATTTCGATCCTCTGGCAGTGGTATTTGCCTTTTCTTTTCCTTTGAGCTGCTTGTCTTGCATTCCAATGAATTCGTTGAGTCGTCAACAATACTTATTTTTGTCTCTTCTTTCTGGGTCTCCTCTCATCCTGGGTGGTCAGTTGACGTTATCCCTATTCGCCATGTATTTCAGGATGTTGGTACGGATTTTCTTCAGAATCGTGTATGGTTTGTATGCCTTTTTCATTACACTGATTATCTCCTCGTGGCCGGGTCGTGCCGATTGTAACTTTCTGGATTCCCGCTGGTTGGACTCGATATTTTCGCCATTTCAATGTCTCTTTAATTGACTGTTTTCTTCCCGTGGTCCATCATCACGTCTTCTCTCTTCCTTCATTTCAAGTTTCCTTGAATGATTTTCCCTTTCCTGTTCACTTTTTCTTCTGGCTGCTTTCATCTCTTCAAGAAAAATGTGTTTTTGGGCTGTTTTCATCAGGACCGCCATGCTCTTTGGAGGTTCCAGGTTGAGAAAGTAAAAAAATGGGCCTCCTTTCAACCCGGTGGTTAAAGTTGCGGCAGCTGTATTATAACTGCATCCATCAATCATTGTCAATTCGTTGGTGAAATGAGTGATGTATTCTTGTATCATCTCTTCGGGCTTTGCTTGACATGGAGGAGGTAGTGTGGTATTTTTGTCATCTGTTGACTTCCAATGAATCTTGTGATAAAGGCCGTGGCTAACACCTGGAAAATGTCTATTGACCTCGATGGTAGGCTGTTGAACCAATTCATTGCCATGGAGTTTAGGCTAGTCGGAAATGTTCTACACAGGATATACTCTGTGGTTTCCTTCAATGCCTTCATGTGGTGGAAGTGTCTCAAGTGATTTGTTGGGTTGGTGGTTCCATCGTATACTTCAAACTTTGGCAAAGTGAAAATTTTCAACATGGGAGTTTTCATGAAGGCGTCAGAGAATGGCAGTTTGGCTAATTCGTACGATACCTTGGGATCAATAACTTCAATTCTGAATGGGATTTCAGCAATCGTTAGGTCGTACTGTGGAGTCTTGCTCTAGAGGAGTTCATTGCTCTCGCGGGTTTCCTGTTGGAGTTTTGTTGGAACTTCGTCACTCCCTTGAGTTCGGTTGGTGGAGTTTTGCTGGGGCGGTGCCTGGATAAGATTAGCTTGCTCAATGCACTCCTGGGTGTGTGGTTATGTAGTCCATCTGGATCAAAAGCATGTCTACCCGAGGATTCATGGCAGTGCCACTGAATGTCTAGGTTTCTGGGATATTGTATGCTGTGGATCTTGATTGTCGAGTGCCATTGGCCCCACTATTTGGGCTACGTCTTGTTCGCGACCTGCTTATGATAAATTGTCGCTAATAGGATTATTGTTGTCCCCGGGTTGAAGATCTATAGGGTGTTTCATTTATCCTGACAACTTGTTGAGTTATCAGATTTTGGTGAACTTCGTCACTGTGGATCTTCTTTTTAGAAAGGAAACTTGTCCCCACAGACGGCGCTAAACTGATACATCCAAATCCCGTCCTCCTGTGAGTTTGACCTGCAAAACAGATGTTAGACTTCCAAGGACCATCTTTTTGGCAGCCGAAGGCACTCCGATGCTTAAGTCAGCAACTATGTTTGAAGAAGGAAGTAAATCTGGACAAAACTCAGTTAAAGTTGCATACTTTGTCGAATGTTCCCTTTACCTTTTATAATAGTTGCGGTTAATTTTCTACTTGACATAAGCATGTGAGGCGCAATGGAAGGAGATGTTTCTCGTAACAGTCTCTTCCTCGATGGAGATACGTCCGTGGAGGCGTAAGTCCCCCCACGACTCTTTTTTATGGAACGTTCCTATTCTTTATAAGTGGACTTGTGTCGGGCCTAAATTTGGGTTTTGATACCTGCGGGCCTAGATTTGGGCTTTGATTATGTCTTCTTGCAATTGGCCTTGTTTGGGTCTCTATGGTTGGCATTAACCTTATTGGGTTTTATGAGCTAGCTCAGTGGATGGGACGTCAAATCCTCGTGAAGGGCGCTTTCTACCACGCGTATGGCTTTGATTACAGTCTATTTTGATGTATCATCAAAAGCCATCATCGTTGGTCATCACCGACTAAGCTTTGGTCACCTTCGGTTAATATTTCCCTTGTTTGGACAATGATCCCTGGCAAGCCTCTCGATCAGGCATCAGAATGCTGATTAAGCTACCTTTTTCTAAACCGTTAACACCTGTTTAGTTTAACAGACTAGGCGTTAGAGCGTACCAAAAGCTATAGTCATAGATCGAAACCGACTAAGCTTTGGTTAGGTTCGACAACCATCATTTATAGTTGGACAATTCTCCTTGACAAGCCATTGCGGTCATGTATAACAAACACTGACTAAGCTGCCACTTTTTAACCCATCGTCGTCCATTTTGGATGAATAGGTGTTAGAGCGGACCAGAAGCTATTGTAATCAGTCGGAGATGACTAAGCTTTGGTCAGAATAAAATTTTGGGCGTGTAAGTCTAACTTGGGTGTCCTGATTTACTTAGTTTACCTTGTGGTCTGATTCCAGAGTCGGATTGACTGATCAGACTAATAATAGATTGACCGGCTTTAATGAACAACAACGGAATAATAATTGAGTTGATGCCTTGGATTTAATGTGTAGGCGCTCTCCTTATTCTGTGGGCACACAAGACCTTTGTTGTTTGTTTCTTTGCATGTGCTGGGCCAGATCTGGTGAGGCATAAGTTTGGGTTTATTAGTGGAGGGTCCCAATTAGAAAAAATCTTTGTGGATCAGTGTACCAAGGATACGACGCATACTGAGAGACGATTTAGTATCAATTGATCTTCCAGTTAATGGGGTTGCTTGCAGGGTCATTAATTTGAAAGATGTGGACTTGTGCAGTTGCAATGAATCCATCATTTTTCCAATTTCTTGTATGACATTTAATGCTGAAGTAGCTGCTGACTGACGCTGCTTCGTAAACCATCACGCCTATATAGGCTAGTTATTCTGTGTTCAAGCACTGCGATGAGAATATAATATAGCATAATAATCAAATGCATCTTACCATTTGCTTTGGGTTTTCCAAAGGCCGAAGGAAGATTTCCCTCACTGGAGTCTTCGAATGTTCTGACATTTGCATCGATGAGTCTTGATAAGACTTGCTATTATGTGATGCTACTTGATTTGGATGGGCATCTGATTGACCCCATGAGATCTTGTAATATCTTCTTATATTTCGAAGAAGAAGTGCAGACTGTTTCTCAGGGGACAGGTTTGTCTTTCATCTTTTGTGGCTCCCGAGTTCCCATTCGCTACTGTTGTTGGGTGATAATTCTTGCAGCTAATTTGTGGTGGTTGTTCCTTCTATCTGTTGGGTTTCACGCGTGACGCCACAGCTGGAAGGCAGGTCGGTGGAGCGCAGTTCCGATGAATGCAACCTGTTTTCCAGGGACGTTAGTTTGGCCACATCCCAGACACTTCCGCCTTGAGGGTCATCCTCCTGTTCGCTAATCGATCTCAAATCTCACCACAAGTGCACAATTATCTATTGAGTTAGATACTGCAAGTATGGGTCGAATCCCACAAGGACAACTATAAAATTCGAAAAACTAATTTTTAAATTTCTTTTGAAACTTAACCTAGTTAGAAAAGAAGTGACTAGTGATGTTTTTGAAATAAAAATGCAAAGTAAAAAGGTAAATGTGAGAGTTAGGGCTTTGAGTATACCATAATGGGTATATGACACATTAGGCCACTCTTAGATTAATCATTTCCAAATTCATTACATCCTAAGGTAGATTCTCATCTCACCTTAGGATGGAAAATATGACATTATGAGCAAATTGATTTCAAGCTTAAGTATATTGGTAACCTAGAATCAAATGTGGCTTTAAAAGCATACAAGGAATTCATACTTGAATGGAACACCAAATATCTAACAAATCACAATGAAACTTAGACTAATAATATGTAAAACATTGTAAGGAGCTTGTTAGAAAAATTGCAAGTATAGAAACTTATGAAATCTTGAGCTTAAGAAATAGAAGAAGAAAACATGAATTGAATTCATATAATGAAACACAAAACATCTAACTTACTTCATATATTCGTGATACAACCAAGCTACAACATCAATCTAACTACACATGATTCTCTAATACATGAAAATGGAAATAACTAATCTAAAAGAGCCTTCTTGGAGCTATCATCCAATGGGCTCACCCATACTCTAAGGTGGGATGTTAGCCAAACATGGTTAGCTCTAGGCCAACTTCACTTATTTCTCTTTAAACTACAACTACTTCAACTATTACTTTCTCCAATGTGTTTCAAAGTGTTTCAAAGTGTTCTCCCAAGGGCGAGACTTATGTATAGAGATAATGGGGTGGAAGATGGAGTGTTGGAGTGAAATAAGGTGTGTAAAAGTGATGGAGTAAATATATGAAAGAATGTAAAAGTGAAATAAGGTGGAATCTAAAAATGATGGAGTAAAGATATGGAAGAGTGTAAAAGTAAAATAAGGTGGAGTTTAAAAGTTATGGAGTACAAATGTGAGATGAATAGTGAAGTTTGTAGAGATTATTTGGCTATGATGAAGTTTCCATGTGGATGTCCAAATCTTCAAGTTGATTTTCTCGAGATCTGTAGATGATGATACTTTGTGGGTTTGACTCATGGGTCTTTGGGCTTGAAAATCTTTGATCTTTGACAATGCATATGTGAACTTTCAATGGGCTTTTCTAGCTATTGATCTTAGCCTTATTGTGTCACTTTGTGTATGACTTGAGATTAGTGCTTGAATTTCTACAAAATACACAAAACACACGTAATAAGATATTTTTATTCGATAATTTGACATAGTAATTATATATTAGGGGCATAAATGTCTCATTTATATGCTTATCATTCGTCTCCTTTTCCAATTCCTGTCCCTTTTTGTAGGATAGGCGAGCGGGTTGAAAACGTCTGCGCTTTATTTCGAGGTTCATGTTGCCACCTTCAAATCATCTCTATAAGGTGATTTAACGGAGCAATGAATTGAGTGTGGTCCTTCATCTTCTGTTGCAAACGCTTTCCTTTCACCGCCTTCTCTTCTGGAGGCAGATTAGCAGATCGGAGGTTCTATCCTTAGTTCAGCGGATAGATACTTGCATCGGACTTAGATACTTGTAGTGTATAAACTAATGTACTAGTTGGTCGACAAACTTTATAATAACTCTCATTGCAATCAATTAAATTTGTTTTAATTCTGGAATGTGTCTTGTACAAACAATTGTTCTAAACTGAAATGAAAAACATAAAACAAAAAACGAAATCAAATCAGCAAATCATTTAACTCCGAGCACGGACTAAGCTAATCCGACCCTGAAGAAGGTGCAAATGGTCTTGGCTCGGATTTCATGGTCCCACTAGCCAATTTTTTTAAAGCTAGCAAAGTTTCTGAATAGTGGACTTCGTGCTGATGGGCAGTCCTTGCTGATTAACAGCTCTTTGAGTACGTGCATGTTTGCTGAAGTACTGTTACTTAGCTTTTTATTAGTCCTGGATTGCAATGCTAGCTCTGACTTCTGGCTCTCCGCATAGCTGCACTTTGGTTATCAGGGCTCTTTTGCCCTCATTGAGTGATTCTCCTCTTTTGTCCCGCCCCTTCCCATCCCGTCCCGAACTTATTTATTTATTATTATTAATTTTAATCAAACTACTCTTCGAAAAGAAAGTTTAGGATGTGTTTAAATTAAATCAAAACATCTACTATTTGAAAACTTGGTTGATTTGGTACTTTTTGTTTGTTTAGATAAAAACTTAAGTTTGGATATTTTGGGTCAAATAGAACCTAATGATACATAAAAACGGTTACACCCCTAAGCTGTAAACGTGTCATGATGATCTCGAAGAACTACCGACCCCAGCATCAGCCCAATGATGATCCGGCCCCAAGCGGGTTCTAAGTCCACTCACTTCGGTCCGCCGGGCAAACCCAGACCCTCACATCACGCTAGGCCCACATATTTCACAGCTATCTTCAATACCCGTAAGGCAATTATCTCAAGAATCAGCTTCGAATGGGCAATTATAGCTGCTCTCTGCTTCCAACTTGGAAACAAACACCATAGTATCTTCCACACAGGGAAACTCCCTTCTACGGATTGCTCTTGGATTGGGAACTATCTCCTGCGTATCTAGGAGCACAGAGCTAACAGGGAACTTCCGTCCTACAACATGACTCCTAATTAAAGATGAATCTCCAAGAATATCTTCTGCCTAAACTACGCCTACGATGGCCTGGTTAAACTAGGACTCATTGCACTATAAATAAGACATGAGGTTGATAGGCTAAGGTACACTACAAACTTCCTATTACAACATTACACCTTCCGTAGAGCCTTGTCTGACTTTAGCATCAAAGTGCCATCGGCCACCACAACGGTGGTTCGTGGCTCACGAGTGTTACTTTTGCAGGTCAACAGGTCAGCAAGAACCAGGTTAAAGCAGGGAGCGCAAAACGACTGCATCAGTTTGGCGCCATCCGTGGGGACGACATAGTTCATAACTTTACACAAAGCGTCGTCTCCTTTAAAAAACACAGAGAGATGATGACCACCAGGTCACGCAACAACGAAGAACAAAGGGACGCATCCAACGCTTAGGCCATCCCTGTACCCTATACCTCCCATTTCAGTAGTTCCTGTCATGCGCGGGCATCCAACTCACGGTCCTGCGCCAATGGCAGCACCATTGAACCCAGAATCGGATGAATGATCTATTTTCATGCAACAGGCTCTTTCTATAATTAAGGCGCTCACATTAGTGAAGCAAAGGCCTAACGAGACACTAGAGATGTATCTAACACACTTTAAGAGTGAGTTAACCACCGTCCACATGTGCAACTATACAACGGTTGTTTCAGCCTTCAGCGGATTGCGAAGAGGAAAGTTTTACAACTTTATGGCGCTAGACCTTCCAGCGAACAGGACAAACCTAACGAAGCAAGCACAAAACTTCATCGCCTTTAGAGACGAACAGATAAGAACCGAACCTGGGAAGCCATCGGACAACAGAATACATGTGTTTAACGGAGCACATTTCGAGTCTGAGCTATCCAACAGGTCCAGAAAAGGGCTCTACGAGATATGAGGATTCAAGCGATATGTGGTGAACAGCTGCCGCAACATGGTAAAAAAGAAGGCCCATCTGCGCCTCTTGTATTTACGGAGAAGGATCTCCAAGGCATTGAACTCCCACACGACGACGCCCCGATGGTGGCAGTTTCCCTGGCAGGTTGGGAGGTAAGAAAGTCCCTGGTCGATACCAAGAGCTCGATTAACGTCATTTTCCTCTGTACGCTTCACTACATGCAACTAGACGAAACAACATTAAGTCCTAGTGGTCGTCCAGTGACCAACTTCAGTGACAAAAATAGTTCCCCGTGGAAAAGATACAGCTGACAATAACAGCGGGAGAACAACCAACTCATAAAACCCAGGAGTTCGTAGTAATTGACACAATCCTTCATCGTACAATGCAAATTTGGGAAGACCCTGGATACACCAGACGGGAACGGCGGTCTCCACCCTGCACCAGTGCGTCAAATACCCAACAAATCAAACGATCGATACATTGAGAGGAGATCAGTTGGCGGCAAGGGAATGTCAATATATGGCAATTTTGCCACCCGACAATCCTAGGCAGCCAATCCAATGGCCAAGACTACCTTCTGTTCAACCCGAAGCATCAAGGAAGAATGACTGGCACCAGATAACGAGGCACCGGTAAGCCCTCAAGGCTGACCCAATGCCGAACAACCAGAGGAAGAAACCATTACATCCTACCTCGACATCCCTCAAAACAACAAGGCCATTTAGATCGATTCCCTCCTAAGCAAGGTAGTGGCGAAGCAATTTACGGAGTTCCTACAGCATAACCAGGACATCTTCGCCTGGACCATGCGTGATATGGTCTGGATCGATCCGTCGATAATAACTCATCGCCTTGAATTTGAACCCTCGAAGAAAACCGTCTGACAGAAGTAAAGGCCCGTGGCGCCTGAAAGGAACACGATCATAAATGAGGAAATACAACGTTTACTCGACGCAAACATGATCAAGGAAGCGCGATACCCCTACTTGGCTGGCAAACACCATTTTTGTAAAAAAGAAAAATGGGAAGTGGAATGTGTGTGTAGACTACACTGACCTAAAATAAGTCTGCATAAAGGATAATTTCCCACTCCCCCACATAGATCAGATCGTAGACACCACTTCATGACACGACCTACTCAGTTTTATAGACGCCTATTCAGGCTACAATCAAATATTGATGCACCCCCTAGATCAAGAGAAAACCTATTTTGTGATGGAAAGAGGAATATACTGCTATAGGGTAATGCCATTCGGCCTAAAAAATGCTAGAGCTACTTACCAATGATTGGTCAATCGAATGTTCAAAGAACATATTGGTAGAAATATGGATGTATACATCAACGACATGCTGGTAAAAATCCTTCGTAGCCACGACCACATACAAGATCTTTCCGAAGCATTTGACCAACTCAGGAAATACCAGATGAAACTCAACCCACAAAAGTGCACATTCGGAGTCGAGTTTAGAAAATTCTTAGGCTATTTAGTGAACAAAATGGGAATTGAGGCCGATTCTAAATAGATTCAGGCCCTTCTCGACATGAAATCCTCGACCAATATCAGAGACGTTCAAGGCCTGACTGGTAGGGTAGCAACACTCAACAGATTTATATCGAAGTCGTCCGAAAAATGCCTCCCATTCTTCAAGATACTAAGAGGGCGCAAAGGATTTTCATGGAACAAGGAATGCAAACAAGCCTTTCAAAACCTGAAAGCATACATGGGGAGTCCAGAGCTACTCTCAAAGCCCGCGATAGGTGAAACGCTATACTTGTACCTATCTATTTCAAAACACGCTGTTAGTTCGGCCCTCGTAAGATATTACCAAGGAACCTAGAAGCCAGTATACTACACCAGCAAAACCTTCGTAGAAGCGGAAGCACACTATTCGGACCTGAAAAAGTCTGCTCTGGCGCTAGTCGTATCCTATAGAAAACTAAGGCCCTATTTTCATATCCATTCTGTAACTGTCCTAACCAAACATCCACTTCGCTCGGTATTACAAAAACCCGAGCTATCTGGCGGGATGGTGAAATGGTCGGTAGAACTCGAGCAGTTAGATATAAACTACGCTCCAAGAACCACCATCAAAGCCCAGGCACTCACAGACTTCATCGCTGAATTCACTGGCGGAGAAGAGCCAAAAATAGACTACCAACTCTTAGAATTAGATGTCCCAGCATGGACCCTCCATTGCAACGGATCTTCAACTGATAGGGCAAGCAGAGCAGGGAACACACTCCACTCCCCCATCGGCTTCACCCTAGAAAAGGCAGTCAGATTCGGCTTTCCCACTTCAAATAACGAGCCCGAATACGAAGCACTCATGTCAGGCCTGAAGCTAGCCTTAGGGATCGACATAAATTGCCTAACAACATACATCAACTCAAGATTAGTAATCAACCAGGTCAAAGGAGATTTCAATAGCAAATATCCTCGCATGATAGCCAATCGTAACTTGATACTAAGCTTAATGGGCGGATTCAAGAGCTGTCAGCTCACACAGTGCCCCCCGAGATGACAACAAAAGGGCTGACGAGCTAGCAAAAGAAGTCTTGGCCTTCAATGAAGACTCCAGCGATCTCATTGAATATCAAGATAAATCAAGCCTCGACGAGGTAGAACGCAGAGATATTTGCGTCGTGGAAACACAGCCCAATTGGATGACTCCAATAATAGAGTATATAGCAACCGAGCCCTGCCAATCGAGAAGGTTGAAGCACGAAGACTTAAAAACAGAGCCACAAGGTACACTCTCCTGAACAACAAGTTGTATAAGAAGTTTGTGATAGGGCCCTTGCTCTGATGCCTATCCCTTTCAGAGGCAAGCCAAGTCTTGGGAGCCATCCACAGCGGTATATGTGGGAATCATCCAAGCGGGAGAACCCTCGCCCATAAGGCCCTAACTCTAGGGTATTATTGGCCGACCATGCAGCGAGATGGTAAAGACACCATCTGCAAGTGCGACAAATGCGAGAGGTTCACGTCGTACACCCATATGCCAGCTCAGCCACTAATCCCAATGACTAGTACATGGTTGTTCGCTCAATGGGGAATGGACATCGTTGGGCCACTTCCGGCGTTGGCTGGCAAAAATTTATCTTTGTTGCCGTCGACTACTTCACCAAGTGGGTCGAGGCTGAGCCCCTATCCAAAATAGGGCAGGTTGAGATCTTAAAATTCATAATAGCCACCATTGTCTGTAGATTTGGCATCCCCAAAGTATTGATCAGTGACAATGTAAACCAGTTTGAAGGTAGCAAGGTCAAAGAACTGTGCAAAAGTCTGGGAGTCAAGCACCACTTCACCTCGCCAGGACACTCCCAAGCCAACGACCAAACATAAGTTACCAACCGGACATTCCTAGAAGCCATAAAAGAAAAATCGATGCAACCAAAGGAAAATGGGTTCCAGAACTACCAAGAATACTCCGGGCATAATGAACAACTAAAAGAATTCCTACCGAAGAGGCACCCTTCATCCTAGCATACGGGTCAGAAGCTATGGTTCCAGTAGAACTCGAGGTGCTAACCTTCTTGATGGAAGAGTTTAGACCAGACGGTAACGATGAGGCCTTGCGTGTGGGACTAGACCTCCTCGACGAAAAACAAGATCTAGCATCCGCCAAAATAGCCACCTACCAACAATGAATGGCCCAATTCTACAACAAGAAGGTCAAGGCACGCGAATTCAAGGTGGGAGACTGGGTACTCAGGAAGACCCAGCAAAACACCAAAGAAGCCGGAGCGCGAAAGCTAAATCCGAACTGGGAATGACCCTATAGAGTTGTCAAATTCAACAGACCGGGAACATACTAGCTGGAAGAGGCCGACGACGATGGGCTTAAACGACCATGGAATATAAAGCATCTAAGAATATAAAGCATCTAAAAAAGTATTATCAATAAAATATTTTGCTTTTACCAAAATTTCCACTGTTGTTCGTTACAACCCTCCACCAATCCGGCTATGGCCAAACTCGAATATCACCCCAAACCATAATCCACTTTGCACGGATCACGATGGCGGAGGAAGTGGGAGTCTAGTCAGTGCTAGTTAGCTGATGACGATGACTCGTCAAGGGATCATTACTCTCAATGCGAACAATGATCGCCAAACTTTCCAGGTAAGCCCAGTCAGTTCACGACTGATAACAACGGCTTCTGGTGCCCAAAGCCTAATCAATTTCGCGCAAATCACAATGGCGGATGAAGTGGGAGTCTACTCAGTGTTGGTCCAGTGATGATAACAACTCACTAAGGGATCATTACTCTCAATGCAGACAATGATCGCCGAACTTGGCAGGTAAGCCCAATTAGTTCGCGACTGATGACGACGGCTTCTGGTGCTGAAAGCCTAATCCACTTTGCGCGGATCACGATGGCAGAGGAAATGGGAGTCTAGTCAACGTTGGTCCTCTGATGACGACGACTCGCCAAGGGATCATTACTGTCAATGCAGACAATGATCGCCGAACTTGCAAGGTAAGCCTCGTCAATTCGCGACTGATGATGACGACTTTTGGTGCCTAAAACCTAATCTGCTTCGTGTAGATCACGATGGCAGAGGAAGTGCAAGTCTAGTCAAGGCTGATCCGCTATTGACGACGACTCGCCAAGGGATCATTACTCTCAATGCAGACAATGATTGCCAAACATGCCAGGTAAGCCCAGTCAGTTCGCGTCTGAAGACAATGGCTTTTGATGCCTAAAGCATAATCTGCTTCGCGCGAAACACGATGGCAGAGAAAGTGGGAGTCTAGTCAGCGTTGGTTTGTTGATGACGATGACTTTCCAGGGGATCATTACTCTCAATGCAGACATTGATCGCCGAACTTGCCAGGTAAGCCCAGTTAGTTCGTGACTGATGACGATGGCTTCTAGTGCCCAAAGCCTAATCCGCTTCACGCGGATCACGATGGCTGAGGAAGTGGGAGTCTAGTCAGCGCTGGTCTGCTGATGACGATGACTCACCAAGGGATCATTACTCTCAATGCAGACAATGATCGTCGAACTGGCAAGGTAAGCCCAGTCAATTCGCGACTGATGACGACGACTTCTGGTGCCGAAAGCCTACTCCAATTCGCATGAATTACGATGGCGGAGGAAGTGGGAGTCTAGTCAGCGCTGGTCCGCTGATGACGATGACTTGCCAAGTGTTCATTACTCTCAAAGTAGACAATGATCGTCGAACTTGCTAGGTAAGCCCAGTCAGTTCGCGACTGATGACGACGACTTCTGGTGCCCAAAGACTAATTCGCTTCGCATGGATCACAATGGCGGAAGAAGTGGGAGTCTAATTAGCGCTGGTCCGCTGATGACGATGACTCGCCAAGGGATCATTACTCTCAATGCAGACAATGATCGCCAAACTTGCCAGGTAAGCTCAGTCAATTTGGGACTGATAATGACGACTTTTGGTGCCCAAAGCCTAATTCACTTCGCACGGATCATGACAACGAAAGAAGTGGGAGTCTAGTCAGCGCTGGTCCGCTGATGGCGATGACTCCCCAATTATCACCGCCCTCAATACAGACAATGATCATTGAACTTGCTAGGTAAGTTCAGTTAGTCCGTGACCGATGGTGACGACTTTCGGTACATGAGAACTAGTCCGCTCGATGCGGATCACAAAAGCTGAAGGAATAAAGAGCAGAAGTCAGTGCTAGTCCGCTAACGCTTAACAAGATATTTTAGACAATGACTGTGGAAGCCTGGTCAACCCCTGACCAACAATGGTTTCTGTAGGCTAAACCCTAACATGTAACGGAACAACCAAAAACAACATTATATTTTGACTGACGAAGACTAGCATTCCACAACAATATGAGACAAAAACAACACTTTCATTAAAAAAACATGTCTATATATTCTGTCCGAGAGACGACATTACAATCATTTTAAGGAGAAGCATCCTCCTCATCAGTAAGCCTTGTGGAGCCCTCCCCTCTATTGATCAGTCCGAAAGGAGCCCTCTTGTAACGAGCGAAATCAAGAGCAGTACTGGGATGCTTCTCCCTAATCAGCTCCAAAAGCTTCAATCTAACACGAACAACCTCACACGATATAAGAGCTTCCTGCCTGACACGTTGAAGTCCACCGCTCTCAAGAAGGCCTCATAATGCGAACGCTCATCTGCTAGCAACCGCTCCGCTTCCAGAGTGCGGTGAAGCCCCTCATCAAGTGCAGCTTCCAGCAACTACCTTTTGACGGCCTATTCTGCTTTCACTATCTTCTTTTTAGCCTCCATGCCCTCACGATTAGCAACAATGCTAGAAGCCTGTAAACTACCTTCCAAGAAGTTTGCCCGGTAAAGAGCATCCAAATATGAAGTCCGCAGGTCCACAAAGACCTTCTTCAAAGCAAACACCCTTCCACGGGCTTCGGGATGCAACAAGACAGAATCATGTAGCTCCGAGGTGCGAGTAGCCATTCCAAGACCACGACGATGCAAAACCTCGACATTCGGTCCAACCTCCTCCCCCGCTGAGTCAGCAGGAGGAGTCAGAACACCACAAAAGGCCGCGACCCCCCGAGGGTGTCACCTGTCCAGACCGTGACACAATAGGGGGGAGAGGCCAACCTGGCAGAAGTTTGCCTCTTCCTCGGAACAACAACAGGAGGTATGTTCGCCTCCAATTCAGCAAGCTCGGAAGGATTGGGCAAGGCCATACTTTTCTTCCTCAAGCGACGAGCAATCACTCCCTCAGCTGGTGAATCTGACATGGCATGAGCACCATAAGAACATCGTAACAGACCGCAGCGTGAGACATTGCTTGGCATTACGACCTCCTCAACGGAAGTCAAATAAAGCTTGAGAAACTCCTTTTCTAGCCGCTTTTCTTCCTTGTTGAGAGACGAAATAACGAACCTCCCTGAAACGAAAGAACAATGTCAGAACCAATATCACAAAAGGGACATATAAAAACATGCATATCCCAATAATCGAAAGACTCACAAAGATCAAACAGGAAGTATCGATACACTCTAGACTCCCAAACTTGAAGTAATTGAAATTCGCCGAAGCAAATAACCATTGTTTTCCCCAAGATTCGGCGTTGCCCACCGCCAGTTGCAGACAAAGAGGGCACTTCAACACACAGATACCCCTGAAATCCAGTCAAGCCTCGGTCAGGTAATGAATCACCGACAAAGATAAGCAAAAGTCAGCGTCATGGGCCCTCAGGAGAATCGCGAGCAATATCTTGAACCCGCTCGGCACCATTTGTGCGAGGGGCATTCAAAGATGAATAAGGAAATGCCAAACTTCATCTGGCGCTAGAAGCAAGATCCCGAACTCGAACATGCCTCGGTGCAAACCTAGTTGACCAAACTACTTTCGAAGAAATTGATACAAGCAAGGGATAACATGTTCTTAGAAGATAGAACAAATACTACAATTCAAGAAGATAAGGAAGGAAAACTGCACTTTCCCTCCTTGAGCAGTCGCGTACCCATTAATGTCATGCACCGCTCAAGACAAACGCTTCGAGTCCAATCATCATGACGGTACAGTTGTCTTTTCAAAGAGTCAGTGGACTGACTTAACACCCCACTAACTCGGGGAGAGTAGCTAATGATACATAAAAATGGTCACACCCCTGAGCCATACACGTGTCATGATGATCTCAAAAAATTACTGGCCCTAGCATCAGCCCAATGTTGATCCGGCCCAAGCGGTTCTAAGCCTGCTCACTTCAGTCCGCTAATTGGACCTGGACTCTCACTGCAAGCTAGGCCCACACGTCTCACAACTATCCTCAATACCCGTAAGCCCTTCTTGGGCAAGTTTCTCGAGGATCAGCTTTGAACGGGCAATTACAACTGCTCTCTGCTTCCAACTAGGAAGCAAACACCAGAGTATCTTCCACACAGGGAAACTCCCTTTTACGGATTGCTCTTGGATTGGGAACTATCTCCCGCGTATCTAGGATCACAAAACTAATAAGGAACTTCCCTCGTACAACACGACTCCTAATTAAAGAGGGATCTTCAAGAAGATCTCCTCCCTAAACTACGCCTACGATGGTCTGATTAAACCAGAACTCCTTGCACTATAAATAAGACATGAGGTTGGTAAGGTAATGTACGCTACAAATTCTCTGTTACAACATTACACCTTCCGCAGAGCCCTGTCTGACTTTAACATCGGAGTGCCATTGGCCACTACAACGGTGGTCCGTGGCTCACATTTGCTACTTGTGCAGGTTAACAGGTCAGCAGGAACCAAGTTAAAGAAGGGAGCAAAAACAACTTCATCAGAACCCATGAAAATTTATACTTTTTCACATTTTAAATTAGTTATAGGACAATTAGTTTTGAAGACATTAAAGACAAATGATGGTTTGTTTTAGTTTTGCACTATGATTTATATGTACAACTATTAATTAGTGTATCACACAAATGATGCTTAACATAAAAAATAAAAATAAAAAAACTGTAAGTTCATCGGACCATAAATTTTACATGATATTTAATATTGTTACAATGATAGTTATATATACATAAATATGGAATTATTGGTGTGTGAGCAATGTGTGATGAAATTCTTTTGTATTCTTCATTAGAAGACTATTTAGTACCCGTTCATCTCGTCCCGTCCCGTGCCTACCCCTAAACACAACGAACGAGCCCAGTCCACAGACAACACAACACATCTAGTCGTTGTGGTCCATACAGACCAAGGCAACGCCCTGACCACCAAGACTCAACTATACAACGAGTCAGAGTGTGATTCGGAATCTAGTCCAGTTCTACACAGAGCTATGTAGCAGTACTTTGATTGGCTAGCACCTACTCAAAAGTGGGCAACCCGCCTACATAAAGATCACTCTTCAATGACTTCTCCACTATTGGCGAATCAAGCTATTTCGCCAAGGGAACTACATAGGTTCAGACAAGACCACATGCATCTCCTTCAGGCTGGCCATTATTGAATTCACCATTAAACTGTCTCATCTTTTTTTACAGTGTAGAAGATTTGTCCGCCCATGCCAATATGATTCACAATCATTCAGAACATACAAGAAAAACAAATTAAGAAAATCATATTTTATTGATTATCAAAAAGTTATTACAAAACTTGGCCGAATGGCCAATACATAAGTTCACACTACAAGTATCTGAGCTTGTTGCAAAGCAAGGTGCGAGTGAAAATCCTCTAGAACACAAGGCGAGACTTTGCTTCGCCAATCTGCTTTTCAGAAACTTTGACCCAAAGGGCAAGTCCATACTTATTCTTCGCAACGTAAGAAGAAATTCATAAGTCCCACGGACCCACTAGAAGCTCACTCAAACTGGGTGGTTTCCTCCAATAGCAAGTCTTGTTAAGACTCATCGCTACAAATGTCAGAACATTCGGAGTCTCCACCAATGGAGACTCTCATTCGACCTCTGGAGAGGCCAAAGCACATTATCTGGAAAAGCACATTTGAGGAACAGACTCTACAATACTCACTGTAATGCCTGACCCTACAAGAACTAGCCTATATATAGGCACGACGTTCATAAAAAAAGGTTAGCCAACAATCGCAACGGTATTAAATGCTATGCAGATAGGGGGCGACAATTCCAAGTACAACTGCACCAGTCCACATTCATTTAATTAATGGAACTGCACGTAGCCCCATTAACCGCGGGGAGTAGCTGATGAGACATCAATCAGTCATATGATCACAACCGTACACGTGGCATGGGCTAACCCTAGCATGTGAAAGGCTTTAGCGCAGTCCCAAGTGGACTCATGTGTGAACTGTCGTTCAGCCTATAAGTTAGGTGCTCAGGCCCAAGACACGCTAGCCCAGAAGGCACGAGTCTTACGACTTGGCCTAGGACAATAAGGACCAAAAATCGAATTTCAGAGTTACCACAGGCTCAATATCCATTCGTACGAAATCAACTCTTAGTCTTATAAAGCATTAGGTCCTAAACAAAACCAAGTTCCGAAAAGACTCAATCATGCACATGTAAGATCTTATGCGAAATCTTTTCCCTCCATCATGCCCTCGATCGCTGAGACAGTTGAAGAGGGAACACTCGCTATAAGAAACGGTGAAAGGAGGAAGAAATGTACGCATACACATTTCAATTTACATACAATCTTCACTCTTCTTGCATCGATATTTGACTTAAGAGTGCCTTTGACCAGCACAATGGTGGTCCCAGACTTAACTGCTGCTCATTTTTACAGGTTTGATATCATCGAAATCAACGAGAACTTATCTATCGCAACTGCGATGGGAGAGATACAACAAAGCCTTTAAACACGAGTAATATAATGTGTATTGGCAAGGGTTGAAAAGTCCATAAAAAACTCCTTCAACTATGGGGAGTCCAACATATTCTGTTGTGAAAAAAACCATAATTTTGTGCAGGTGGAGCTTCCCCAAGTGCTAACTGGACCACCCATCAATACAGGTGGTTATCTCTAATCATAGTGTAGGGTGTGGATAAATTTTCACATATGACATTGGTCAAACTATTTCCCATGTTTAGTGAAATATCACTTCTATAAAGCTTTATGCAATGTTGTATGGATTAAATCTGTTGGTGAATTGAGATGAGCCATAGCCTGGATTCATTCAGACACCAAATTTGTAGTTGCTATTGTTGCGGGTTTAACCGGCCTAAATAAACAAGCTAATTTGACCCACTTGTAATAACCGCAAGTGCACGGTGTCTAACTGGTAGACAACGGCAAGTACGGGTCGATCCCACAAGGAAAGTGGATGCAATTGAATTTTAGAATTTATCTAAACTAATTTACAGAAAAATGGGGTTACAGTGTTTTTAAAACTAAACTAAAAATAAATAAAAAATAAGAAAAATAAAATTAAAGGAAAATATGGATGAGATGGATTTTGTGGGGTTTGGACTCACCGATGAGTTAGCAAATATATTTAAATCTAAATTACTGAAATTATAAACGAGAAGCTTTAGGGATGAGGATCCCTTGCTTGCACCGAAGATGTGATCATTAAAATCCAATTCCAATCATATCAAATTTCTGTCAAACATTAACAATTTATCTCAAGTAAATAAACTTTTACCAAGCATTAAGTGTCTTTTTAAGGCACATTTAATCAAAGTCTAAGCTTAATAAATTTTAGCACATGCTTTGAATATTGATAAAATATGAATCTAACTACCAAACATATCAAGTTTTAATCGAACATGAAAGGTGAAAGCAATTTATCAAATTTCTGAAATAAATTTGTAATTAACAATTAAGCATTTAAGTCAGTAAAATAAATTAAAATAAATTATACAACCCTTTTGGTTTGCCACCGCCTCTATGCGGTGGTACTCAGCAGATCAGCAGGTTGCAAACAGGAGCAGGTACAATGTGGCTCAGCAGATCCCAGTGGGTGCAAATAGTTCTGATCTTTCTCAGCCGAGGTGCTCTCATCAAGGTCCACTAGGTGCCAGTAGCGTCAACTTGATTTACGACACGAATCCCGAGAAAATTTTACAAACGCTCTGTGGCTGCTCAGAGAAAAGCTCGGGTGCCAATAACCAACTGATTTGAAAATCAGTTGTTTCCCGCCCGAAAATCCTGCACCTTCGTCTCCAGCGAGGAGCGCCGCTCGCGCTGCCTCATTTTTGCTCCTCGCGAGCTCCTTCGTCCTCCAAACGGCTCCGGTACCTGCAAAAGAGAGAGAGGGATGGAAGAACAGAGAGAGACGCGAAAGAGAACGAAAAAAAAGGGGAGAGAAGCAGGGGCGGTGCTCCCTGTTTCTGCTCCTGTTGCAGTGGTGTTGTGCGAGCTGATGCGCCGCTCGCGACGGTAAGAACAGGGGATGAGGAGAGGAATAGGGAGATGGCGGCGGCTGTGGTTGTTGGACGGTGGCGAGGTAGGAAAACAGGGACGTGCTCCCTGTTTCTCCACTGTTTGTGCGCGAGGTGGTGATGGTGAGGGTGTCTGATGGTGGTGCTCGGTGGTGGTGGTGGTGGCTGTGTGGCGTGATGGAACAGAGAGGGAGTGAGAGATGGATGGTGATGAGATGGGTGTGATGAAAATCACTTTGTGAAGGAAGGATGATTTATTTTTGGCTATTGAGGCTTGATTCCCTTCTCCTCCTCCCCTTTCACATTCATTTTCTATTGTATTTATAGATAATGAACAAAATGAATAGAGATGAGATAAAGGGATGATTCATGGAGTGAATCTAGGTAAAATCAAAACTGAATATGGGATAATTGAGAGAATATTCTTTGGGTTTGAGTGGGCTTGGCAATGGGTTTGGGTTGATGGATTTGGTTTTGGGTTTAAGCCAAGGGATCAGGTTATTTTCACCTAAACTTCCTCCGAAGTCACCGTCTGAGATTTGTTCATTGCACTGTTCTCTGATTTCTTCATTACAACTCCACATTCTACAAAAACACAAAAATTTAATAATTAATCTAAAATAAGATAAAAATAAGGATTAACAAAAATATAACAATAGTAATAATGTTATAATTATGTGATTATTAAATACCCCCAAACCTATATTTTGCTGGTCCTCGAGCAAAACAAAGAAAAGAAAACCACAAATAAAATCCTAACTCACTTTCGCAGGAATCGTCGATTGCACTTACCTTTGAAAACGTGCAACAAGGCTTTGTACCCCTAGATTACCTCTAGGGGACAAGTTATAATCTTGTGAGGGTTTCCAGAAAATGTTACCCACAAACATTACTGACTCGACAAAACTTGGTCAAACAGTGTTTATTTTAAAACTTCAAGATATGCAAGAAACCGACAGTGTCATTTTAGTGTATCAACAAATCTCAAAATAATTTAATATTCTCCAAAGGTTAGAAAAAATTCACAATCATCCTCAACTCAATGTGTGTGTGTGTGTGAAAAGCACTATCAACATAACTTTTCATTTCAAAGTAAAATAATGACTAAATCTCCTGTAGAAAGTTTGTTTTGACTTCAAACCTCTCATGTCACTCACAATAAAGCACTCAGAGATTTGGTATTTCACTTAGTTTATATGTGAGGAAAGAGTAAATAATGGAAAACAATCATCTCACATATAGTATTATGAAATACATACTTTTCAAGAATGGAATGAACATGATCTCATGGACAGGAATATCAATTACTTTTGGGAATGTTGAATCAAACACCATAGTTCTTAGTTATTTAATCTCAACATCTGTGAAACCAACCTCTACCTAAGATCAACTAGGACTTTGTTGGGTTGTAACGGGGCTTGGGTAATGGTTTATAACGAATGTCAAAGGATTCTATCAAAAATTTCTATGAATGTATACACCCATT
This sequence comes from Berberis vulgaris, assembly GCA_963556465.1. Classification (NCBI taxonomy): domain Eukaryota; kingdom Viridiplantae; phylum Streptophyta; class Magnoliopsida; order Ranunculales; family Berberidaceae; genus Berberis; species Berberis vulgaris. Next base: position 64,770,430 of record OY747128.1, read on the forward strand.
CACAAACAATTAGGGTTGTCAAGAATAAACCAATGTTGCGCACCATCAATTTTTTCTTCATTCTCACATCTTTATCCTCATTGAGGAATCATTTCATTTTTTTATTATTTTTTTATTTTTTTATTTTTTTATTTTTTTATTTTTTTATTTTTTTATTTTTTTTCACATGGAGAATTTATGAAATATCTCATATTTTGCTCTTTAATGCCCTTTTTACACCAAGTATATCCATCCATAAACATTCCAAGAAAAGTTGGGTAAAGGTTAATGGGTTAACAAATAAAAGTTATTCTAAGGCTCAAAAGGCTACAAAAAGGTTAATGTTATGGGTAAGTTAAAAGGCTAGTTAATGGTCTAAAGAAAGAAAAGGAAAAAAAAATGCCTAGAACATTTCCTAAATTTGGGTCAGTATTATGACATCTCAATTGAATAAGCCAAGAAGTTCTAGTGTAATAATTAAACTTTGATGTCATTCCCAAAGCAATTGATCAGAAAAATGAGAATAATGAGATCATCAACGAGATAATACGGACTCAAGAAAAATCAAAGTTTATGTATAACCCTCGGAAAAATAGAAAGGTTCAAAACTTTCAGGGTTAAGTCTCCACTATTATTCTAAGGTTTTCTAGTATATACTTCACTCATCAACTTCAAGTTATGCTAACATGGCTCATGGTGCAAAGATAATTGAGTTGAAAAATCTTATGAACTAGATCTAACTTAAGGCTCATACTAAATTTTCAGTCTTTATCAATATACCAATATGTCAAGTTGACTTGTATCTTCTTGAGCACAAAATATTTTAAAAATCATTTTTATAATCGCAAAAGACCAAGTTTTCTTGACAGAAAAGCATATTTTTTTTAAGAACAAGAAAAGAAGAAAACACTACGAAAAATTCACCACTCATGAACCCTACCCCCAAACCTAATCCAAACATTTTCCTCAATGTTTAAGAAAATAATTTTGACAAATGAATGAAATAAGTACATGAGAGGAGGTTAGAACAGTATTACCGCAGTGAAGATTTTACCAATTCTCACAAGTAATCCACCGATGAGAGCTCAGAGACAAAAGAATTGTGGATTAGTTAATTGAAATAGATAAAATACACACTCAACATGCACCTTTACAACAAAAGTTGGGTTGCCTCCCAGTAGCGCTTGGTTTAACGTCATCAGCCCGACAAATATTTTTCCTAAAAAATGGTGTATCGAAAAGTGGAGAGGAAGAACATGACAAACACTTAGTCCATGGTCCAATATCAACAACCTGAACAGTTGAGGATCAGTTCACCCAAAGATAGCAATCACATGGGGCACCAAATACACTAGGACATCCCAAAAGTGACCAGTAGTCATACACAACAGAGGATTCTTGCGTGCTCCAAAAAGGGAACATCCTAGGTCTAGTTCCAAATCAGAAGATTGAATAATTTTTACAACAGGATGGTGAAAACTGAAATCCTCACTACAGAACAAGGGATCGGAGAAAGTAGCCTCAGTAAATGGGATGCAAGTAGATGATATGATGGATATATCAGGTGGTATTAGGTACACAACTCAATGACACCCATATCAGGCATTTCTACCTGATTTTCAACCAATTTTTCATTTTTAAGGGTAGTAATGCATTGGACATCTTCATCATCTGGCTCAGATGTGCCACTAATTTCGAATTGACCCTTTTGATTAAAAATAGGTTGATTAGGGAATTTTTCTGACTCTATCTCAGGAAGTGACTCAGCCATCTGACTCACAGTCATCTCAAGTTTACAGATAGCTTGGGAGTTTTGTTAAGAAATATATGTCAATTCTGTAATATCCTGAAAATTTTGCTCAAGCATTTCTCCTGTTCGCTCTATAAAAAGGTTCAAAATATCCTCTAACCTTGATGTGTTGGATGGAGGAACAACTTGATGAAATTGAGACTCATTATCAGGAATGAAAGCGTGAGGAGTCTAAGGAGTGTCTAGAGGGCCTTCATGATACTAACCATGAGCCCATGAGAAGTCAGGATGATAGGCTAAACCTGGGTTGTAATAATCTAAATATGGTTCATAATCAGGTCGTCGCATGTCATAAAATGAATTGAATTGCTCGGAAAAATAGGCTGGATAATCCCTTGTGTTCATTTTATTATTATTATTATTATTATTATTATTATTATTATTATTATTATTATTATTATTATTATTATTATTATTATTATTATTATTATTATTATTATTATTATTATTATTTTATTTTATTTTATTATTTTTTTAAATCACTAACTCTAAAAATATACAGAGACTCACACGCAATCAGCAACCAATAAATGCACAAGAAACATGCCTCCCTAAGCAATCAACGTTTTTGAGATCAATTATCTTTTTTATCTTTGGGGGACAACTATTTCGTATGTAATCTTTATGACAGAGCAATGGGTGCTACAAGTTGATCCTAAGAGTGTACACTTTACACCGCAAAGTTCAAAATCAGTAGGCTAGAGTTTTGTTTCAAAGAAACCGGATTATCGCACAAGAGAAGAAGGTCACAATGGTCCAAATAAGTACTTCCTTGTGCTACCGCTCTGTAAGCCAATAGATGTGAGAATGATGTGATGTTAAATGTACACTTGAGGCTTGTGTTCCTAACCCAAAACTGTTAGTTACCCAATTCTTCTTGTGGATCGTAACTTACTTATGACTCGGCATACCGGGTAAATTACCCTTGTGGCAGTGGCCTCTCGGAGTTCATTGAATGATTAAACCCATCATCACTTTTAGCTTTGGTCAACACAAAAATTATTGGATTCACCTTGGTCTTGGTTGTCCTATGAACACCGTACCTAAAAGATGGCTCTATCTAACTTGCTAACTGATTTTAATTATGTTTGGCTATTGGTTGCACACAGCTGGAGTGATGAGGTGGGGATATCAAGTCCCACCAGTTTCTATTTATAAGTTGGGTATGCTTATTATGAATTACTAAAGTTTAGCATCCACAATTACAAAAATTAAACAACCAGTCACACAATTTCAAACAAGTACACAAAGCACCCGGGTCGCTGATACATTGCGTGTGATAGAAGTACTTACAGTGTGCGTATTCTGTTATGCACAAAAAGTTAGCACAATTAAAAAAAATGTCTGACTTCTTTTTATCCGTTTCAATCAGCACACAAGCATATGCAATCAAATTACTAGTCTTGGTCTTAGAAGTCGGATTTCTAAATCACAACAAATTATTGGGTAACAATTAAAATTGTCTCCCTATATTTTCTTTTGACTTAGAGAATTTAGGTTTTTTTTTTTTAGGTGATTAAAAATGTAAAACAATAGAGTTTATAAAAAATATTACACCACACACTCGTAAAACGAGGTGAAAATAAAATTAAAACTCCCCTAAAAAAACTTTAAATTTAAAATTTGCTTGATGTTTGCAGGATCGTCCAATTTCCTCAAGAAGCGTGTATTCTGCAAAATCAAACAAATAACACGAAATGAGTGTAAAAAGAACTTAACAAAATAAAAATAAATTTTTTTTAATTAGTGAAAATAAATTTTAAATTCAATTACACCGCTACCTTCCCCGGCAACGGCGCCAAAAACTTGTTGCGAGTTTAACTTGCCTAAATAAACAGGCTAATTTGACCTACTTGTAATAACCGCAAGTGCACGGTGTCTAACTGGTAGACAACGACAAATATGGGTCGATCCCACGAGGAAAGTGGATGCAATTGAATTTTAGAATTTATCTAAACTAATTTACAGAAAAATGGGGTTACAGTGTTTTTAAAACTAAACTAAAAATAAATTAAAAATAAGAAAAATAAAATTAAAGGAAAAGATGGATGAAATGGATTTTGTGGGGTTTGGACTCACCGATGAGTTAGCAAATATATTTAAATCTAAATTACTGAAATTATAAACGATAAGCTTTAGGGATGAGGATCTCTTGCTTGCACCGAAGATGTGATCATTAAAATCCAATTCCAATCATATCAAGTTTCTGTCAAACATTAACAATTTATCTCAAGCAAATAAACTTTTACCAAGCATTAAGTGTATTTTTAAGGCACACTTAATCAAAGTCTAAGCTTAATAATTTTTAGCACATGCTTTGAATATTGATAAAATGTGAATCTAACTACCAAACATATCAAGTTTTAATCGAACATGAAAGGTGAAAGCAATTTATCAAATTTCTGAAATAAAATTATAATTAACAATTAAGCATTTAAGTCAGTAAAATAAATTAAAATAAATTATACAACCCTTTTGGTTTGTCACCGCCTCGGGCGGTGGTACTCAGCAGATCAGCAGGTTGTAAACAGGAGCAGGTCCAGTGTGGCTCAGCAGATCACAGTGGGTGCAAATATTTCTGATCTTTCTCAGCCAAGGTGCTCTCAGCATGGTCCACTGGGTGCCAGTAGCGTCAACTTGATTTACGACACGAATCCCGAGAAAATTTTACAAACGCTCTATGGCTGCTCAGAGAGAAGCTCGGGGTACCAATAACCAACTGATTCGAAAATCAGTTGTTTCCTGCCCAAAAATCCCGCACCTTCGTCTCAAGCTAGCAGCGCCGCTCGCGCAGCCTCGTTTCTGCTCCTCGCGAGCTCCTTCGTCCTCCAAACGGCTCCGGTATCTGCAAAAGAAAGAGAGGAATGGAAGAACAAAGAGAGACGCGAAAGAGAACGAAAAAAAGGGGAGAGAAGCAGGGGCGGTGCTCCCTGTTTCCGCTCCTGTAGCAGTGGTGGTGTGCGAGCTGATGCGCCGCTTGCGGCGGTAAGAACAGGGGATGAGGAGAGGAATAGGGAGATGGTGGCGGCTGTGGTTGTTGGACGGTGGCAAGGTAGGAAAACAGGGTCGTGCTCCCTGTTTCTCCACTATTTTGTGCGCGAGGTGGTGATGGTGAGGGCGTCTGATGGTGGTGCTCGGTGGTGGTGGTGGTTGTGTGGCGTGATGGAACAGAGAGGGAGTGAGAGATGGATGGTGATGAGATGGGTGTGATGAAAATCACTTTGTGAAGGAAGGAGGATTTGTTTTTGGCTATTGAGGCTTGATTCCCTTCTCCTCCTCCCCTTTCACATTCATTTTCTATTGTATTTATAGATAATGAACAAAATGAATAGAGATGAGATAAAGGGTTGATTCATGAAGTGAATCAAGGTAAAATCAAAACTGAATATGGGATAATTGGGAGAATATTCTTTGGGTTTGAGTGGGCTTGGTAATGGGTTTGGGTTGATGGATTTGGTTTTGGGTTTAAGCCAAGGGCTCAGGTTATTTTCACCTCCACTTCCTCTGAAGTCACCGTCTGAGATTTGTTCATTGCATGTTTCTCTGATTTCTTCATTACAGCTCCACATTCTACAAAAACACAAAAATTTAATAATTAATCTAAAATAAGATAAAAATAAGGATTAACAAAAATATAACAAGAGGTAATAATGTTATAATTATGTGATTATCAGCTATCCTCCTTGGTGATTGTGATACCCCGTGGGAATGCCAGGAAGTCGTAGATCAGATTTTAGATCAGATTACTTCTCATACAATGGTGTTGACTTAAAAAGACTTGCCCTTAATCTCCGTTAAGAATGGAAGACAAAAACTTAAGGGCAATCAAGAATATATTGGCTATCGATATAATCATGGTGGACTTATATCACAATTTTTAGTTATTTATTTTACTTTAGGGCGAAAGAGGTTGTTATAAGTATTTGTGCACCTTGCGCTAAGCGTTTGGGAGTTGTCGAGGCAGGCTAGGCGTCTGCCTGGGCGGGTTTTTGAATTTGAAGACTCATTGTTTGTTTTTTTATACATTTTGCATATGTATTTGGGCATTGAATTTGAAGTAATTTATATGCTATTATGCTTAACTTTTATAAATTATAAATTATAATCAATAACTAAATAACCACCTAGGCCTCCGTCTAGTCTTTTGAGCGCTAGTCCTCTGTTTGCCGCACATCTACTACCTAACGATTTTTAGAACACTACTTTATATATATAAATTAACAAATCAAAACAGAATATCTCATACTCCTTCGAAGCCGGGGTTTAAACTATGAAGGTGATCTACCCCTCAATTTTTTTCTCTCTGCACATGAAAAATATTAAATGACTTGAATGCTTAGTTAATGGAGGGTGTAGACGGAGGGGACGACCGTTGAAACCTTGGATGAAGGCTGTGAATGAAGATATCATTGAGCTTGGATTAGGCGAGGATATGTGGGAAGACCGCATTGCTTGGAGAACCAATATCCATGTAGCCGACCCCGAAAATATCGGGAATGGGCTTTAATGATGATGATGATGATGATGATGATGAAACACTTAGTTAAATGACAAATTCTTCTCACGGTGGTAATAGGTTTGCCAAGGGGGGTGATCTGATTCATTATAAATTGGATAACTTCCAGTGAGGGTAGCCATACTAATATCTAAGTTATGGTTGATAGTTGCATTGTAGCACTCCTCTTAGTAATACACAAGCTTGGGGATGATCCCGCAACTGTAATTCCCTTTCGCCAATAGTGATACATCCCACAACTTTTTGGTGCCTGAGCCAATTTGTTACTTATAATTGCACAATAGCTCCCTGTCACCATTAATGCTCCATTTGAATTGTATACTTCTTGGCCACGGTTTTATCCATGAACCCCCAATTCTAAGCAGCCAGGGTTTATAGCCATTTTTTTTGCCAGGTTTTGGACTTTTTACACTTCTACCCCTTTTATAGATAATGTGTGTAGTTTTGCTTTAAAGAAAATGGGTAAAAGTGTAAAAAAAAACCCCAAGCCCAGCCAAAAAATGGCTTTAAAGCCTGGCTGCCTAGACAAACTCATCCATGAACATATCTCTAGTTGTTTGGTAGTGATGCACCAAATGCTAAGAAAACCTCGTTGTAATGGTTGAGTTCCTTTTTTTTTCTGATTTAAAGTTAAAGAAGATTTTATGTGATGCCCCAAATCTGAAACATATAGAATTTGAGATATCATTCAGAAAAAAATATTTTAGATGAACATCTATTGGAACAACCACTCATGAGATAATATACAATATGCACCCTTAAGTGTATAAATTCTATCAATACATGCACATGTTACAGTCATTCCAAAAAGATTTTCTACACTGCATTAGGAAAGGAAATATTCTCTACATAACACAAAAGGTTGATTCATCATCATCAATAGGTTCCTCAATTGCGAAGTCTCATAAGATATCTTCAGTCTCGAGAGGTGTATCATACAATTATTTATCTGAATATAATATTGAAATTGTGATGAACTTTTTGAAAAACTCAGTAAGTAGCCAAACCACCCTTACCTTGTCATAAAAATGTTCTATAACTATTGTTGATACATAAAACACCCTCTGATCAGCATCATATGTGTATCATGACAGCCTTGTCAACAGAACAAAATAGGCGTGATTGCATGCTCAATCCAGCAAGGCCCAGACAACATTAAGCCCACTATTGACAGATTCCATAACGTTGGACCCGAATTACAGTGCCTTAATAAAGCTCATACGTCATGTGGTCAAGCCCAATACTCGTAAGCCCTGATAAGGCAATAGTAAGCTCTAATAAGGAAAGTATATGGGGGATCAACCCAAGACAGAAAGGCCAGCAATACATTGGATCTGACTAGGAAACAAATACTAGAGTATAACGCGGACAAGGAAACTTCCTTGCAAGGACAACACTCAGAATGGGAAACCTCTCCCACAGATCTAGGAGCACAAGTCGTGTAGGAAAACTACCAAAATCTTTTTCCCTAAATTACGCCACTAAAAGCCTAGCCGAACAAGGACTCTCACACTATAAAAAAGAGATAAAGTCGATGAACTGAAGGTACGCTACAAAATCCCAATTACAGCTTTAAGCCTCTCCTAAGCCTTATCAAACTTAAGCATCAGAGTGCCATCTGCCGCCAAACGGTAATCCTTGGCTCGCATGTTCTTCTTGCGCAGGTCTAGGTAATGACGAGGAAGGAGACCAGGAATCGACTATATCAATTTAGCACTGTCCGTGGGGAATGATAGAGTTTCTTAGAAGAAACAGTAGTACCACCATTTTTAGAAAACCAAAAAGATGGTGACAACAAGGTCTCGCAACAATGGAGATGTTGCAGAACCCTCGAACGCTCAAACCGATAGAGCTTACAGCAGCTTCTCAAGAGTAAGCTCAAACCGATAAGGCAAGAGTAAGCTCTAGAGAACACGTTCAAGAGAGCCGTGCTGCCCCAGCAGCTTCTCAATACACAAGAAGTGTAGGAGTGGCCAATAGAGACCCAGCATCCAAAGCCGACAGGCACATCTCACACAACCCCATCCGAAATAGGGCAACAAACCTAGATGTATTGTTTAATCTCACGTTCCCTCCGTTCATGGATCATATCATGGACGAACCGATGTCAAAGAAGTACGCACCATCGAAGCTGGAGTTTTACAACGAGACCGAAAACTCGTCTGAATCATTGCGCCACTTCTGGCATGTTATAGCACTCAAGGAAGGGTCTGATGCAATAATGTGTCGATCATTCCTTGCCAGCCTGAAGACATTAGCGCTGACCTCATTCCACAGCCTTCCTCCTAAATCTATTGATTCATTCCGTACATTGGCAACAATGTTCCTCACACACTTCATGGGCAACCAATGAATCAGGAAGGGCCTGCATTATCTGTTGACCCTAAATTAAGAAAAAACATAACGAGACGTTGAGGGAGTACGTCACTCATTTCAATGATGAGTTGGCCCTCATTGACAGCTGTAGTGATGAAACTGTCGTCACAGTTTTCACTTTAGGTCTAAGAAGAGGCAAATTTTACGATATCCTTACTTTGGACCCCCAACCAATATGGCAAACCTACTCAGGAATTCCCAACGATATATCACTAGACAAGATGCAGGCTGCCAAGATGGAAGCATAGTCAAAGAAGAAACCCTCTGTCCCCAATCACAAAAAAGAGGACGATGATAAGAACAAGAGTAAGCACACTAACAACAAGACCGACTCGGGCCGCACAAGGTAAGACAAAGCCTCTAGTTATGTCGGGTCGAGATTTGTCACTCCTCTCAACACATGTCTGTCCTACATCCTTGATTCTATTAAGGATTGGGAAGAGCTGAAGTGGCCGTCTAAGTAGCAAGGAAACCTTGCTCGGGGCGACAACAGCAAATACTGCTTCTACCACAATGAAGTTGGACATGATACTGAGGATTGCAAAAACCTCAGAGGAGAAGTCGAGTACAGGATCAGGAAAGGCAAGCTAATTGAGTTCCTAGGATCAGACAGGAGGCAGTGCTATGCAAAAAAAGAACAGACGTTGTCAAAGAGATTGAAAATGAAGCTTTTGGCATCATTTATGTCCTCCACGGGGTCGGTTCCGAAGGGGAGCAATCTAACAGGTCCCATAAAAGGACGATGGCCGAGATGTGGACACCATCTCAGTCTGAGGATAGACAGGTGCAACATGCACGAGTTCACAACTCGATCCTAACATTGACATTTATGAAAAGGGGTTTCCAGGGGATACATTCCTCTCACAATGACGTCGTGGTCATCGCAGTCCTCATCACTTAGTGGTAGGTAAAAAGGGCCTTGGTAGATTAAGGAAGCTCACTCAATGTCCTGTTTCTCAGAGCATTCCGCTACATGCAACTACAAGATAAAGATTTAAATCCCACCACCCACCCCATGATCGGATTTGATGGAGAAGAGTGCTTCCCCATCGGGAAGATCAATCTAATAGTGTAGGCGGGAGAGCCACAATTGCGGAAGTACCTTGTCCAAGAATTTATAGTAGTTGATGCTTCATCCACCTACAACATTATTCTGGGAAGGTCGTGGCTTCATCATATGGAGACAGTAGTTTCCACTCTGCTCCAATGCATAAAATATACATCCAGCCAGACCCAAGGAACTATCCGATGAGATCAGCCTGCAGTAAGAGACTGCCATTATGCAGCCCTAAAACAGCTAAGTTATTGATAATTATAGTTCGGGCCCGCAGAACAAACATGTCAGGCACCAGGCCTAGACACTTGAGGTAATAACTCTGCAAGAGTGAAGGAGCCCCAACAACCAAAGTGCAGTGCACCCAGACAAATAAAGAGCTAAGTAACGATATTTTAGCAAATGGGCACCTACTCCAAGAGTTGATAATCAACAAGGAACTGCCTGCAGCATGAAGTCCACTATTTAGTAACTTCACTAGCTTTCAAGACACTTCTTTAGAGGAACTATGCAATCTGAGCCAGGACCATATGCGCCTCCTTCAGGGCCGGGTTAGCTTAGTCCCCACTCAAAATTAAATTATTTTGTTGCTTTGATTTCATTTTTTGTTTTCTATTCTTCATTTCAGTTTAGAAGAATTGTTCGTACCAGACACATTCCAGAAATAAAACAGATTTTATTGATTACAATGAAAAATATTATAAAGCTTGCTAGTATAAAAGTTTATACACTACAAGTATCTAAGTCCGATGCAAGTATCTATCTGCTGAAACAAACGTAAGAAATTCGCTCTGCCAATCTCCCTCCAGAAGAGAAAGAGGTGAAAGTAGATGTTTGAAAAAGAAACCGAATAAACATACTCAATTCATTGCTCCGTTGAATCCCCTTACAAGGATGATTCGAAGGTAACAACATGAACCTCGAAACGAACTGCAGATATCTATACTCAGCCAACCCGCTCTGCAAAAAAAAGATTTAGAACTGGAACAGATGATGAAGCTGCTCAAGAAAGGAATGCATGGGGTGTTGCGCAGTGACTAACCCAGAACCGAAGGTCGCATCCACCAGAGCTCCACTCAGACAACCTTCCTTCTAGTTGTGGCATCACGCGTGAAGCGACAGAAAATGGAAGACAGACCTATCCCCTAAGGAATAGTTTTTACTTCTTCTGCGCTACATAAGAAGACATTACAAGATCTCATGGGATCAATCAGATGCCCACACAAATTAGGTGACATCGCATAATAGCAAGCCTCATTAGGACTCATCGACGCAAATGTCAGAACATTTGAAGACTCCATTGAGGGAGATCTTCTTTTAACCTTTGGAAAACCCAAAGAAAATTCTCTGGTAAGATGCATTAGATTGACATGCTCTACTATTCTCATTGTAGTGCTTGAACAAAGAATGATCAGCCTATATAGGCGCGATGGTTTACGAAGCAGCGTCACCCAACATTTACTTTAGCATTAAATGCCGTATGGGAAATTAGGAAACACCGGTTCCAATTGGAACTACACGAGTCCACATACTACGAATTAATGACCCTACAAGTAGCCCACATTTGGGGGAGTAATCGATACTAAACCGTCTCACAATATGTGCCGTATCCATGGCACACTTAGCTACAAAGATTTTTTCTTTTTCTTATAGGGCTCCTCACCAATGGGCCCAAGCTTATGCCCTGGCAGATCTGGCCTCCATGCAGAGGAATAAACAGCAAAGGCCTCAAGCGTCCATGGAATAAGGAGCACGCTTGCAGAGTATTATCAGTAAATCCACGACATCATCCGTATTATTATTCCGCGGTTGTTCATTAAAGTTGGTCGATCTATTATTAATCCGATCAATTGATCTGATTCTGAAATCAGACCGCCAGGCGAACTAAGTAAGTCAGGACACCCATGTCGTACTTACATGTCCAAAATCTTATTCTGACCAAAGCTTAGTCAACTCCGATTATTTACAATAGCTTCTGGTTCGCTCTAACACCAAGCCCGCCAAAAGCGAACGACGATGGGTTAGAAAGTAGGAGCTTAGTCAGCGTTTTCAATACCTGACCACGATGGCTTGCTTGGGACCATTGTCAAACTGTAGATAATGGTCGCTGAACCTAACCAAAGCTTAGTCGGTTTCAACCTACAATGATAGTTTTTGATACACTCTAACGCCCAGTCCGTTAAATGGGTGTCAACGGTTTAGAGAGTGGCAACTTAGTCAGCGATCTGATGCCTGATCGAGACGGCTTGCTAGGGATCATTGTCCAAACATGGGCAATAGTGACTAATCCATACCAAAGCTTAGTTAGCGATGACCGATTACGATGGCTTCTAGTCTGCTCGAAGCCTAGTCTGCCAATAACAGATTCCGACAACTTAGAAAGTGGGAGTCTAGTCAACGATATGAACGTCTGATTAAAATGGCATGCCTGGGGTCACTAATAGTATGCAGACAGTGATCACTGAACCTTGACAAAAGCTTAATCAGTGGCCCCTGATGACGATGGTTTTGGTCTGCTCAAAGCCTATGTTGTTGGCTCGGATTCTGACGGCTTAGATAGTGGGAGCTTAGTCAGCACGATGATGCTTTGCAGCAATGGCTTGCTAGGGATCATTGACCAACTACAAACAATTTAGTTAGAATGATTGACGATGATAACTTCTGGCTTGCTCCATTTCCTAGTCCGCCACAAGCGGATCAAGATAGGTTGGAAAATGGGAGTCTAGTCAGTGCCCTCGGCGCTTGATCAATATGACTTGCCAGGGACCATCATGGTCACCGAAACCTAATCCCGGTTTAGTTACTTATAATTGGCGATAACAACCTCCGGTCCAACTAAGCCTACTCCATGAATAACAGGTAAATACGAGTCAGAAGTCCGATCAAAGCTCTGGAAGCTCGACTCGCGAGGACTATTGTCCGATCATCTACAACGGTGCACGTGCTGGGACCACAGTCTGACTAATTCTCTTATAACAATAACAACAACTGTTGGTTCAACATACAACCAAGCCACCTAACAAAGGGTGGATTACACTCCCCGATCTCTAAAAGGATTCTGACCAGAATTGCATGAAATGTCGCAACACAAGAAGTCATAACAATCTCCAGCAGATCAATTATAAAGCTTCCTACCCTATCAAAGCCTCTCATCTGACAGTTAATGTCGAAGAAAGACAAAGCAGATAAAAGTTAAAAGAAAAACAAAGAAAAAATGAACATGTACAAAGTACAATTTATTCGCGAGCCAAAAAGAAAATACAAGGTTCACTCCACATCAGGAGGAGATTCAGATACAACGGAGCCGAACTTAGCAGGGGGCACATCTGTATGTGCTGCCTCTTGATCACCCTCATCGGGGTCACCTTCTTCCTTGGATGGATCGGAGGCCACTCAAAACTCTGCGTATGCAATCTTTTTATAATAGAAGAGATTCCAGTCGGGATGCTCCTCCTTCATCAAATGCAACAGCTCCAACCTTATAGTCAACTCAAACGTGCCTAGGACTTGAGAACCTTTTCCTCGCGCACCCTTGATGTTTCTGCCACTCCAGCTCGCCCGACAGCATGTCAATCTTGGACTGCTCCGCACCAAACTTTTTATTAACAACACTTATCTCATTCTGTCTGCATACTCATGGCATTAAAATAAATGTCGGCCTCCATTTGCTTACATCGGACAGTTCATTCGGACTCCTTCTTGACTCTCTCAGCATGCAAAGCTTGCAGTTCAGCCTAAAATCCAGCCACAATCTTGCGGGCAAGCTGCAAATCACGATAGACGAGGTTCAATTCTTTTCTCGAACCGATCCCTCGCGGACACTGCCCCGCCAATTTGAATTCAAGTGTTTCCAAGCGAACTTTTTGAGCCTCCGACTTTGTGTACAAGGACTTTCCTTCAGTATCTAATCAAGCTTCTAGTTGCTTCCTCAAAGACTTAATCTCATAAAGAGTGTCAAAGTATGACTTCTGCAAGTTTGCAAAACTCACTTCATAGTATACACCATCTCTCGAGCGACATCAACTTCAGTTCAAGCTGCGGCCACTTGATTTAGGTATGACATCCCCAACACGAGATGTTTCTTCTCTTTATCCATACGCTCTCCTATCGCCTCTCCCACTAGCTCTGGAGCACAGTTCGCCAGCCTGTCATTCCATCTCTTAATATTCTTACTCGAAGCATAAGAAATGCCAACCTCCTGATGTCAAGCTTGGTTGTTCATCTTTACTACGTCTGGAGCAAACAGGCTAATCGGGGCATTTGGATGGAGATCCTTGGAAACCAAAATCACCCTAGCATTGCCCTTGACTGTCTTTACTGCATCAGGTCCATCATCCACAACTTTCCTTTTGCCTGCCACATTCGGCTCTCTTCCACCTGCCGATTCAGCATCAGTTGACGGGGAAGAGGGAAGCAAGTTACTCATTGGACCCATCGACAATTCAATGTGGGGACATGAATGAGATGGAGGACAGTACGAGCGACACGGAGGAAACCCTTCACCATGAGGTTGACAATCAGACAACTCTTCGATGGGTTCATGATCCAAAGAAGGGCATAGCTCAAAGTCCTTTAATGAAAAGGTATGACCAGACGAAGCTGCCATACCCGCCTGCAGCAACATTTTGTTAGGGACCATGCCTGTTTTGTACTCAATTTGATTACATCCTCCACGCCCATAATTTTCAGATACTCCCTCTCCAAGTCTAGAAGGGAAATAGGGGCATTGGCCTGAGCATCGCGCCCCTCGAAAATAGCAGTCTCCGACATAGCGGACGAATTAGTCACATGCCCGACTGCATCACATCCCATGGACAAAGCCAAGCGCCTACGAACAGATCTAGACAAAACACTTGGCCTCTTCAGAGGCACAGGAGAAGGAAGTGCCTCATCTATTTATGTCTTCCTGAAAGGGCTTAAGACCTTAATCTTGCGAGGTTTCCTCAACCTCAAAGCATACACACCTTTAGGCTTTGGCTTTGGCTTTGGCTTTTGCTTTGGAACCCTAAAAAGAGTGGGAGCCTCATGCCAGTGAGCCCACAGTCCACTGCGTTTGACATTAGAAGACTCAATGACATCATCCATCCGTAGGCGAGTCATGTTGCGAAACGCATCCAGAATTGCTTTATCTTTAGCTGAAAGTTGTTTAATTTGAAATTTCCCTGCGAAAACAAGAATTCCGCTTGATACAAGCAAGACCAGAAAAAGAATTGAGCTTACTCAGTTGTCTGAATTTTCGCTCGACCGAATGACTAACATGCTCAAAATATTGCGAGTCCGTAGGAGCCATGAAGCATAACTTCTGCCAAGATTTGAAATCAGGCAGTTTGCCAAAGTAGTCCGAGGACGTCAGCACACACAAAGCGTGCTCATTTATCCGTGGCGAAGTAAGCAGTTGGATCGCGCTCGAAGATACTTGGACCCCAACATCCTTAGCCCTAATCAGAATGACAATCACAGTCTTATACCCATTAGGTACCAGTTGAGCGGAAGCAGTGCCAAAGTACGCAACAAACTCCCAAATCTCCTTGATAACAGGAAAGTGAATACCCGATTGTAGCGTACCCTGGTGAAGACAGATAAACCCCTCAGGAAGGGACAATGGCATCAGATCAATGTCCATAGTGCAGAGAACCAGATAATCAGGAATCTCGTATGTTTTACGAAGGACTTCCAGATCTGATTCGGAGAGCAACCTCTCTTCAAAAAACTTGCGACCCTTAGCGAACAGTTCATCGGAAAGTTGATTCCGGCCATCATGAAATATAGTACAAGTTTTCGAATACAAAAGCTGAGCAAAGTCAAAAGCACGGAGTGTGGTACGACAAAGCAAAGTCTCTAAGATCGAAAGAGTAAATAAGCCAAACTCCACAGAGATTAGAACTATATAGAAAACAAAATTCTCGCCTTTCTTTTTTTCGAGCAGATGCATGGCCAATTAATGAAACTTGCTGCTTGAGAAAACAATTCATAGTCAACCATCATGACTGCACAGTTGCTTCATGAAATGACTTAGTGGATCAATGAGATGGCCCACCAACTCGGGGGGGGGGGGGAGTAGCTAATGATACATCAAATCGCCCTCTGATCAACACCATACGCATGTCATGATAATATCGTCAATAGAACAAAACAAGCTTGATTTCATGCTCAATCTAGCAAGGCACAAACAACATTAAGCCCACTATTGGCAGATTCCAAAATGTTGGACCCGTATTACAGCGCCTTAATGTCACGCGGTCAATCCCAATACTCGTAAGTCCTAATAAGGCAAGAGTAAGCCTTGATAAGGCAAGTATATGGGAGATCAACCTAAGACAGGTAGGCCAGTAATACATCGAATCCAACTAGGAAACAAATATTAGATTATAAGTCGGGAAAGGAAACTTCCTTGCATGGACAACACTCAAAACAGAAAACCTCTCCCATAGATCCAAGAGCACAAGTCATGTAGGGAAACTACCCTTCATGGACAGATCCTAAATAGGAAAAGATCTCCAGCAAGATCTCTTTCCCTAAACTATGCCACCAAAGGCCTAGCTGAGGAAGGACTATCATACTATAAAAGGGAGATAAGGTCGATGAACTTAAGGTACGCTATATAATCCCAATTTACAACTTTAAGCCTTTTCTATTCCTTATCTAACTTAAGAATCGGAGTGTCATCGGCCGCCACACGGTGATCTTTGGCTCACATGTGCTACTTGTGCAAGTCTAGGTAACGGCGAGGAAAAAAGCAGTCATCGACTACATCAACTATGATTTTATTTTTTCATTTTTCAATGAAAAAGAAAATAAACCATGTTTAAAAACGATGTAAACATATGGCAGAAACAATTGAAGATGTAATGGGCCGATGAAAGATATAAGGACGTAATCGAAATTTACATATTTGACATCCGAGCTTGGAATGAGGCATGCAGTACCTTTTCAGAAAGTAAAACAACTCTATGAGCAGAACTCATTGCTACGCCGTGATTTATAGTGGATTTTAGGCATTTGAAGTCGTTTAGGCTTCCAAAACAACACTATAATATTTTTCCAATTAGATTTTAGTTTTTGTTTTCAATAGGATTTTAGTTTTTGTTTTCAATAGGATTTTAGTTTTTGTTTTCCAATAGTTGGATTTCCAAAGACTCATAGGGCAGTCCAAAGGTTGAGTTATGTCTTTAAATTTCTTTCATGTATTGCTCAAGGAGTAATTCAATCAAATTATTTTTCAAATAAAGCTTTGTCTTTATCTTTTCTAGTGGATTCCAAATTATTTTTGCTTGTGCTACGTCAATGCTATCACTGCTGGTTTTTCCCTTCTTGCTATCATTGATTTGTATCCATGAGTGATCATGGTAGAGATGGTGTTCCTATTAATCGAGCAGATTTGGATGCTCAAAATGCTCGCATCGATGCATTGACTAACCAATTCTGGTAGATTTGTGAGTTATTACAACAAGTTGTTGGAGGCAACACTGGAGGTCACAATGGAGGAGATAACGGAGACAATCGTGGATAAAACAGAAGAAGGTGTGCTGCTCAAGAGAGGGTCTGAATCAGAGGAGGTAGTCGAGGAACCACCTCCAGAAAATTATCCTAATCATTACAATAATCGTTACCGCCACAACAATTTTGACGATTATCAAATCAAAGCTAACATGCCAAACTTTTTGGAAAAATTGAAAATTGACGTTTTTCTTGACTGAGAAATATAGAGGTTTTTCGAGATCATTGAGGTTTCGAAAATCGAGATAGTGAAGATGGTTGTTTTCCAATTGAAAGCTTTTGTAGCAGTTTGGTGGGATGAACTACAGAATACGCATCAAAGACAAGAAAATAATCGAGTTCGAACATGGAGGAAGATGAAACAGTTTCTGATGGATCAATTTTTACCTACTGATTTTGAGCAAATTTTGTACCCTATGTACACCAGCTGTGTACAACGTATTAGAACAATGACAAAATATACAAACTAGTTCATGTGATTTGCAGAACATAATCACCTTACAGGGACAGAAATTAGAAGGTTTGTATGTAAATGGATTGAAACCCTACATTCAAGGAAAAGATTGGGTTGCACAATTTGTGGACTGTACAATAGGCCATTAACACAATGTTGAGGGAAAAATTAATGGAGAAGGAGAGACGTCAAACTTCATTTTGGAGGAATATGATAGAATATTCCAATGGTCCTACTGTTTCACTTGTAAATAAATGGAAAGTCGTGCAGCATAGTCCTAGAGGATCGAAACTTGAAAAATTTTCTTTTTGAAGATCGAGGGAAAGGAGTAGTAATACTATCAACAGAAGGCTGAACAAAAATCAAACGTGGGTGGAGAATCAATATGCCAAACCTACAACAGACATTTGTTATAGGTGCAACAAACCTGGGAACCATTCCAACGTCTGTCCTGAGAAAAAACAAGCTAATTTACTGGAGGTTGATAGTGATAATCATGACGAAGAATAAGATGATGAGGATTTCAATGATGCCTATGCAGGGGTTGAATTCACAGTTGAGGAGGGCATGGAAAGGTTTGCTTTAGTCTTACAACGAGTATTGTTGACACCAGAAGAAGAAGGGCGGCGACAACATATTTTGCCACTTTGATCAATCAAGAATAAACTCTGCGATGCGATTGTAGACAACGAATACTGTGAAATTTTGTGTCGAAGAAATTTGTGGAGTATTTATAGTTGCTTACAGAGCCACATAGCACACCATATTCACTTGGTTGGGTGAAGAAAATACCATCCGATCGTGTTGCTGAGACATGTCGCATGAGCACTACAAAGATAATGTATTATGTGATGTGATCAATATGGATATTTTCCATATTTTGTTTGGCCATCCTTGGCAATATGATGTGGATACTATATGGAAGGGTCGTGATAATGTTGTGATTTTTAATTTGAAAAATCATAAAATTGTTATGGCTCCTACTTCGAAATCTTGAAGTTTGTATAAAGGAAAGAATTCTAGCATTCTGACTTTGATTGACAGTGAGTGAGATTACTAAGTCAATCAAAGAGACTGACTTTTTCTATCCAGTGGTAGTAAAAGGATTGCTAGCAGCAAACATAAAGGAAAAAAAACAACTCCCCTTGAAGTGCAAGAGTTGTTGGGAGAAATTTGAGGAACTTATTTCCAACATAGACAAATTATTTTTTAGAGAGGTTGTTCGTTTGCATGGTGTTCCTAAATCTATTACTTCTTATCATGATACAAATTTTTTATGGTTTTTACTTTGTGGAGGTTGTTTGGAACTAGTTTGAATCGGAGTAGCACTGCGCACCCGCAGACAGACGGTCAAACTGAAGTTACAAATCATATTTTGGGAAATATGATTCGCAGTGTTTATAGTGAAAAGAATAAGTAGTTTGGAACTACTTTCAATGTTGCTGATTTGTATGAATTCTACAAGGATGATGCTATATATCTTGACAATAAACCAAAATCGAGTTCTTTTGATGTGAAAGGGAGTGATGTAGAACATATGACTAAACTAGTTGAAAATGTAATGGACCAACAAAAGATAAAAGGACATAACTGAAATTTACAGATTTGGCGTTCGAGCTTGGAATGAGGCATGCAATACCTTTTCGGAAAGGGAAACGACACTATGAGTAGAACTCACTGCTACACCATGACGTATGATGGATTTTAGGCATTTAAGGTCGTTTAGGTTTCCAAAATAGTACTTTAACGTTTTCCAATAGGATTTTAGTTTTTGTCAAAAAGATTTTAGCTTTTGCTTTCCAATAGGATTTTAGTTTTTGTTTTCTATTAGACTTTGGATTTCCAAAGACTCCTAGGACAATCCAAAGGTTGAGTTATCTTTTTAAATTTCCTTCATATATTGTTCAAGGGAGAATTCAATCATATTATTATTCATAGAAACCTTTTGTGTTTTATTTTTTCTGATGGATTCTAGATTGTTTTTGCTTGTGTTGCGTCAAAAAATGTTTCAGTTTTCAAAGGAAAAAAAAAACCACATAGCTGATGATATGATTCAATAATGCTTGTGGAGACAAGTCATAACATCAACGCCCATACATAATGTTACTCATGTGTCCACTCATTATCAAACACGCAATATAGAATCATTTATTTGATAACTACATTGTCAAATAATTCTATCACTTTCATAATATGGGTACTTGCTGGTCAAACATTTACTTTGGCACTAGTCATACGACCGATTTTAGTAATATCCTGGTCAGGGTATCATTATCTAAATTAATCGGATGAACGCCCGTTATTGCCTCAAGTTGTCAATATCCAGATGAGATCTGTCATTGACCCATGCTCTAACGTACAAGACGAGTCACACATTGCCAATTTAGTGCTGGCCAAATACATCTCCACTACTAAAACGTACATGTTGGTAAGACGAGGATCACTATATGTTGATCAGACCTAACCACTAATATGTTGGTCAAATGTTGACCCATTAAAATGTTGGTCAGATGTGTAAGACATCTACATATACTCTATAGATCCAGGGTTAATACAACCCTCATGTCAAAGCCAATCGGGCATACATGTATAATAGGGTTCTCTAATCACACATCAATCATGTTTAAAAATATTTTATTATTATTATTTTTTGTTATTTACAAATTTATGCAATAAAATGTCTTTGAAATCATATTAAGTAGTAAGTATAAAAACATGCAATCATACTATAGGAAATTATTTATTTTCATGCAAGAGATGCATAGGATGCAAAACCTCTTTTAAAAAATGTGAGTAATCTATAAGTACTAAAGTTTCCCTATTCATGTTCCAAATTTTCAACTCCCTGTACCTAATCAATGTTTCAAGTATAATAACATAGGTTTCAAAAGTATGTATTTCTAATGGAACTATAACTACATAGAATTCAATTGAATGTATTTGGACACACTGACACATGAAACTTAAATTGAAAAATACATAACTTGATATAACAATACATGTCAAAGTCTAGGTGAGTAAGAGTACTCACTTTAATCGATATTTTTTGTTTCCTTAATTTGTTTCTTCCTATGTCTCCTTGATAGATGTTGATTTTCTTACTAGAAGTATTTGTATTTTTTTTTTTTTATGTATTTTGAGAAGGTCAACACTTTTAGGAGCTAGTAAATAGAGTAGTGCCACATGGCATTAACATGTCCCATGCCATATTCTCAATGAAAATTTGAGTTGTGCATGTTTGTTTAATTAATGGCCTCCATGTAATCAGCCATGTGAATTTTCAACCATACATGGATTTGACACGTCCTGGGTGTGACACCTCATGGGACATGTATCACCCCTTGATATTGACATTTTCATGCGACGGATTCGCATGATTAATCTTGAGATACGTCTATCCCCTAAGTTTATAATCTTAACTATTTCCATTGTTGATCTATCTAGTTGAGTTTTCATCTAGCGGTCCAAATTGCTCGATCTATATCAATGTCTATATAATGATGTAACTTCTTTACAGAATTTAATTTATTTAGTGAAATCTACAATATGACGGTTAAGATTGTCAAAGAAACTAAATACGAATAACGGGAATTATATTTTGTTTAATTCATATCTCGATAAAATAAAACGATGTCTAGTTATCTAACGCAATTACTAAATACTTGTTTCTAGTCGTAATATAAGTAAGAAACTTATGGCATCACATTTGATTAGTAAAGTAGTGATTTTTTGTGTGACTTCTCTATTGAATCTGAGTCGTCTGGCCTTGGTAAATCCTTCTATTTCTTTGTTTCCATATATGCAATACACAAAGGCAATAAAGGCTACCCTTCTTATTGCAACAACAATGATTTTACCTTAGTGGTTGGTGAACCATAGCACCTCGTCCATCATTGGTCATAAAATTTGTATGAATATCCAAATCTAGCAAAACATGATGCCTTATAATCGAGCAAAGTGGCAACCCCCTTAGAGATGGACCGTGTCCTTATCCTCCATGCAACCGAAAACACACAAAATAGTGGTTCTCTTCCTCTGTTCCACGAGCCTGATTTGGGCTTTAAGGGCATCATTAATTGCAATCCATGCTAAAGCTGCGTTCATAGATGTTGTTATCATGCCCAAGGTACTCTTGCTATTAGCTTCATTGTGTACACCCGTCTGTTATTTATTGTCCACACCAATGTGTCATCATGCCCTTACAGAATCTCGTCTTCCTGTTCAAGGGGCTATAGTTTTGACAAGTTATGTGAAAAAAAAACTAGTAAATATATTTCTTTTTTCTAAAATTGCTAACATTCAATGTTAAAAATTTTAGGGTGTGATAAGTTTTGTAGTACAATAGTATATGATGCATCCAAATCCATCCTTGTTGATATTGAAACTTCAAAATGAATAATGGTGAGTCAGGGCCCATTGTCAAGGTGGTCGAAGGCACTCTGATGCTTAAGTTAGGCGACGAGAATTAGCAATGTGTATGTTTATCATTCTTTTTCCCATTTTTCACCTTAAGTAGTGTGTGTTCCCTCAACAACTTTCCCTGCTATCGAGAGCGTGATGGAGGGCGGAGATCTTGCCCAGAATCTTACCTGTGCATGGCTGAGTCTTTTTGTTACTTGGCTTTGTTTAGACCCGAATGCTTAATTGGGTTAAGAGCTAAATGGCAAATGAATTTGTTGAGATAGTGTTGGCTTAAATAATCCCACATCAAGTAAGGAAGAGTCATCACTAAGGTTTATAAGGATGTGGTCCATTCCCTAATAAAAATGAGGCCTTTTGGGGAAAACCCAATACCACCTAGGCCCAGATGGAAGACCCGATATGGTGGTGTTTAAGTTGGGGACAATATCGTTGCTATGTATAGTGGACCAAAAGCTGCGTGACGCCATAACAATTTGTATCAGAGCCGATGGTTCGGCGAGAACTTTGCGAGGTGGAGGTGCAGGCGGCATGTCAATCAAGGAGAGTAGGCGCAGGGCAGGGAGCCAGATCCACTCCGAGCGCTGGTACTCCGTGTGAACGATCCAGGCAATACGTTGTTCAGGGAAAGTAGGTGCAGGGCAGCAAGCAGAGCGCGGGTCCTCCAGGTGAACAATCCAGGGTTAGGTAGTGTTTATCTGATAGGTGGTGTTTAAGTTGGGGACAATATCGTTGCTATGTATAGTGGAACAAGGGGTACGCGACGCCCCAACAAGTGGTATCAAAGCCAACGGTTCGGATGGGGCTTGGCGATGGTCTGATCCGATTTACAATCTAGGTGGAGCTGATCCGGTTGAAGATTTGTGTGTTCCTTGAGATGTGGTTCCTTGAGATGGTTGAAGATCAGTCCGGTGTTCCTCGAGATAGTTGATGATCGGATAGATTATAAGATGTGACAATTCGCACCAAGGTGGACATTGTTAGGATGGAGTTGGCTTGAATAGTCCACATCAACTAAGGTGGAGTTGTCATCTAAGAATATAATTAGTTGTCTACTCCCTGATAGCAACGAGGCCTTTTTGGAGAAAACCCCACACCACCTAAGCCCAGATGGAAGGCTCGATAGGTGGTGTTTAAGTTAGGGACAATATCATTGTTATGTCTAGTGGACAAAGGGGTGTGCGCGAGTGCGCAATGCACCTACACTTCAAGGGGTCACTGATGACTTGGGAGGACCTGACTATTCTTTGTCAATGATATGAAATCTTCAGTGATCTGGGATTGTCGCTCCTTTTCGAAAGCGACTCTCAATTCCGAATGAGAGGCAAATAGGCCATGTTTGAGGCCGACCTACTATTTCTTGTTTCCTAGCGCCATCTGGCGCTACATATCTTACCAGGGCATTGGTCCGACTCAGATAGTGCCGAGTGGGTGGAATATACTATTTGCTACTCTAATTAGGGCAAAGGATGTTGGGCTCCACTTGTCGGTGAAGCTGTTTCATTCTCTGGAAAAAAAAATTGGAATGCGAGCTGGGTTTTAGTATCCCATAACCTATCAAAGACCAGAATTGATCAACACACCATAAACTAATAAACATGTCGTCGGCTGGGTTTGAACCCATGACCTAGTGGTACCATCAGCCAAGCTCTAACCATTGAGTTGTCATGCCATTAACGTTTCTCTGAATTTCATCAAGATGAATAAGCACGACATCTGCTGGTTACCTTGTATGAACAATAAGTTTCCCTGAGAATTGACACCTATATTGCTTTTGTTCAAAATGAAATCTAGATACTTTACCTACAAGCATCTGCGGGCCCTCCACCGCTTTGGGGACCTCCTTAAGTTCTTTTGCTTTTTGTTTTTTTTATTTAGTATATGTCGTTGTATGACTAATTCGTTGTTTCTAACTAGGGTTGCATGACCCTATTGTCTTTTCTCCTGAAGAGTAGAGGACGAGAACTGACTTCCTTGTTCTGTCGTCAATGCCTATCTTGGATGTTATTTTAACCGAATAATATCAGGCAGAGTGGTCTATTTTCTGGTGAGACCAGTGGCTTGGGGCGGGCCCTTACTGCGCCTACCAATTCTTATTCGAGAGTTTAAGTACAAGCACCAGGGTCTAAGAAGAAAAATGTGTCGAAGATGCCTAGCCCGTCAAAGAATAAAGCTATAGAAGGATTGTTTTCTCCCCCATCGCTTTTAGAGGTTCAAGTTGGGATTCACTCTACCTCTTGTTGCTCATCTAAGTACGGAGAGGGATATTGTGGACCTGAACATTGGTGAGGAGGTGGAGTTGAAGGCCTCGGCTATTGCTGAACCATGAACGAAGCAACTGGCTTTGGATATCACTACCCTTGGTTTGTCTGTAGGCTTGACTGTTGTAGAGGAACAACCAGCTCTTGAAAGAGCAGCTTGTGATCTTTTTGCTTATTCGGATATCAGATCATTGATCGAACCTCCTTCCTCTGTTGCTGATTAGGAGAAGTAGGTTGTCGAGTCTTCTCCTTCATGAACCACAGAGGGAGAAAAAGGATTGGTTTCTGAACCCAAAGTTTTCCATATTGACACCGGGGTCAGTTCTCGTATTTCAGTTGGTGTCTTCCTGAGTTCTAGTGAGCAATTCATATGGCACCGAGGCGGATCAGAGGAGTGATACTGTCAACCTGATGAATAAGAGTTTTTCTTGGTTGGCTGACCAACTTCAATTGGAGAAGGTGGTCCGGGGGATGTACCTCAATCGTAGGCAACAACTTCTGATGGTGGTAAGTTGACAACTTAGTGATTTGTCACCTGATTTTTCGTCCTGCTTTATCGTTCATACCTGCACATTTTTTCAATCAAGGGATGCCTCACTTGAACCTTGCTAGCATGTAGTACTGAGGTGAGTTTTTGCAGGACATGTTCTTTGTTTTGGAAACGAAGTTCATCGAGAAGGCGACACAAATCTCTGATGCCCTCAGCAAGGCATATTCGCTGATCGAGAAGTTGGCCGCTTGGCTTGGTTTGGAAGTTCAACTGGCCAAGGCCCAGAGCAGTCTGAACAACGCGCTGGCTACCCGAGCCTAGCTATTGTCTGAGCTAAAAGACGCACAGGAACATCAGGACAAGGCGGTAGATAAGCAAACTGTGTTCGCTGACCGCATGAAAAATGTCATGAAATTTGTCACTGACTCCCAGAGTCCTTTGAGCAATGAGCGCACTGAGGCAGCCTGTCAAAAAGGATTTTACGAGGCCCTTCAGGTGCATCTTTCTATGCTCACCCTTGAGCTTAACTCCAAGCGTGCACGTCGTGGTGAGGCACACTCTAAGCTGACAGACTCTGAAGAGAGCCTAGCCAAGGCAATCGGGAACTGAATTGCTTGAAGCCATAATGGGATGCTACAGAGAAAATGTTTTTTGAGGCTGCCAATAATGCTCAACTTAGTAAGGTTATTGTCGGGAGGCTGGAGCTGTTGGATTATATTGAGAAAACCGTGAGGGTTGGAATCTTTCCGCTTATAAGCATTTTGCTTATACTCAATTCGAGGAGGTGGATGATTATTCCTCAGGTCTGCAAGGTGGCCCTAAAAAAGTTTGGGTGCCACGGAGGCAGCTACCAACCTTGATGTTCTATAGCCTGATCCTGTTGCCTACAAAGCCACTTCTGACTCAATTTTTCAAGGAGATGTTTGATATTCACATAATTATTACATAATATATCCCTTAATTTATATATGTTAGTGTTTCGATTAATATATTTAATAATAATTATTTCGTTTTCATGTCTTTGCAGGAATTTGAGCGTGAACGATGAAATCGTATTAAGGCGACAATTTAAGGAATGGCAATTGGTCGATTCTAACGGTAGGGTCACATATCTAAACCTAACCCTAATAAACCTAGGTCCACCTAATTTAACCTAAGCCCAAACCCAAAATGCTATTCTAAAAACCCAAGCCCAAGATAATAGGAGAACCCTATTTAGCTCACCCCATCTTAGAGAAAGTTTATTCTCCTCTCTTCTTCCACATCCCTTCTCCCCTCCTCTCTTTTCCACCCACCACGCCAATCCACCTTGCCGGCAATCCTCGCTCGATAGGAGAGCTGACAGCGCGATAACGCCGCCATCACCACCATCAGCCACCACGCACACCACGAAACAGACCACTACCACCACCTCAGCCACTTCACGCACAGGACAACCCCTATTTCTCCTCCTTCACGAACCGCCGCCACCCCTGTTTCTCCCCTCTCTCGGCCTCCTTCCTGTTTACCTCTCTTTCTCACTGTTTCTCTCTCTCTCATGACCACCATTACAACCAGACCACGCAACCGCCGTCGCCGCGAAACAGAGCTCACGACAGGGAGGCGCTCCCTGTTTCGCTTCTTCCTTCGCGTTCTTTTAATCTATCTCTCGTTGTTCCTCACCCTCTCTCTCTTTTGCAGGTTCAGAACCAGGTTGGAGCGGGAGGAAGCTCGCGAGGAGCACGGAGGAAGAAGGAGCAGCAGGCGGTGTCGCGCTGGAGACGAAGACAGAGCGCTGTGCAGAATTCGGGCGGGAGAAAACTGTATTTCAAAACTGAAAAATAGATTTGGCTATTGACACCCTGAGAACCTGTAAGAGCAACCACAATGCAATTTTAGCCCTTTTCTCGGGATTCGCGTCCGTGCAGATATGACTTCCACCTCCATTGATGCTGTGACCACCGCTACCATGGAGAGCTAAACCCTTCGCCAAGGCTACGATGAAACCACATGGTTTCTTAGAGTTTGTTGTATTTAAATTTATTATTTTCTTTATGCTTGAACGTTAAACACATTTGATTTATGATTTTCAATAATTTGCTTTCACCTATTATATCTTGATTAATTATCTAGACTAGTCGGTAGTTAGAAGTACCCTTTGTTGAAATTCAAAGCCTGATTTAATCAATTAATCTGAATCTGTGATTGTGTGTGCCGTAAGAAGATATGCAATGCTAGGGGTTTAGAATTACTTAAAATAAACTTGTGATTGTGTATGCCGTAAGAAGACACGCAATGCTAGGGGTTTATACCTTTGCTGAAATCAATTGCGAACTTAGATTAATCTTTAGGTTAGTCATTTTAATTCTTGAAAACAATAGTTTGGATTACACAAATCTCAAAGAACCTGTGGTGGAGTCAATGCTTTGGTTTCCCTTCTCATATTCTTAAAAACTTCTTATTTTGCTTTTTAAATTGATTTTTAGTTTAGATATTTTAATTGTTGTAACCCCATTTAAATTAGTTTAAGTCAACTCTGAAAATTTAATTGCAACCACAATCCTTGTGGGATCGACCTGTACTTGCCCTTGTCTACCAGTTAGACATTGTGCACTTGCAGTTATTACAAGTGGGTTAAATTAACCTATTTATTTAGGTTAGTTAAATCTGCATCAAGTTTTTGGCGCCGTTGCCGGGGACTGTAGTGGTGTAATTGAATTTAAGAGTTTATTTTCACTAGTTTGTAATTTAGGTTAAAAAAAAAAATAATAAAAAAAAAAAATATTTAGGTCAGATATAAGATTGCTTTTGCTTTTAGGATAGACTTGATTTTATTTTTTAGTTATTTATTTTAAGTCTTAGAAGTTTTGATACTTGTTTTTTTTTTTTTTTTTGCAGGTATTAATAGGGAGGAAGCATATATTACAGATTACACGCTTCTCGAGAAAATTGGACGATCCTGCAAAAGTCAAGCAAAGTTTTTATTATTTTTTTTATTTTGTGAGGAGAGTTTTTATTTTATTTTCACCTCGTTTTACGAGTGTGTGGTGTAATAATTTTTAAACTCTACTGTTTTTCATTTTGTTTAATCACAAAAAAAAAAAAACAAAATTTTCTATGTCAAAAGAAATTATAGGGAAACAATTTTAATTGTTACCCAGTAATTTCTTGTGATCTAGAAATCCGACTTCTAAGACCAAGACCAGTAAATTTATTTGCATGTGCTTGTGTGTTGAGTGAAACGGATAAAAAGAAGTCAGACATTTTTTTTTGAATTGTGCTAACTTTTTGTGCAGAACGGAATACGCACACTGTAAGTACTTCTATCACACGCAACGTATTAGCGACTCGGGTGCTTTGTGAAATTGTTTGAAATTGTGTGATTGGTTGTTTAATTTCTGTAATTGTAGATGCTAAACTTTAATAATTCATAATAAGCAGACCCAACTTCTAAATAGAAACTGGTGGGACTTGATATCCCCACCTCATCACTCCAGCTGTGTGCAACCAATAGCCAAACATAATTAAAATCAATTAGCAAGTTAGATAGCGCCTTCTTTTAGGTACGGTGTTCATAGGACAACCAAGACCAAGGTGAATCCAATAATTTTTGTGTTGACCAAAGATAAAAGTGACGATGGGTTTAATCATTCAATGAACACCGAGAGGCCACTACCACAGAGGTAATTTACCCAGTACGCCGAGTCATAAGTAAGCTACGATCCACAAGAAGAATTGGTATAACCAACAGTTTTGGATTAAGAACACAAGCCTCAAGTGTACATCTAACGTCAAATCGTTCTCACATCTACTGGCTTACAGAGCGGTAGCACAAGGAAGTACTTAATTGGACCATTGTGACCTCCTTCTCTTGTGCGATAATCCGGTTTCTTTGAAACAAAACTCTAGCCTACTGATTTTGAACTTTGCGGTGTAAAGTGTACACTCTTAGGATAAACTTGTAGCACCCATTGCTTTGCATAAAGATTACATAAGAAATAATTGTCCCCCAAAAATAAAAAGATAATTGATCTTAAAAACGTTGATTGCTTAGGGAGGCATGTTTCTTGTGCATTTATTGGTTGTTGATTGCGTGTAAGCATGTGTATATTTTTAGAGTTAGTGCTTTAAAATAAAAAATTTGAAGTCTATTTAGGAGTGTTGACTTTGCACCTTCGTTGTCCATTAGTTTATGCATACCTGGGTGCGTGATTCTAAGAGTAGACTTGTTCGACAAGAATTCGAAGAGTTCCTTGAAGTCTCCATTACCTATTTAGGTTTATCATCCTTGTCCACTGAGATGGCTGAGGGGAAGGTCTTTAAGGATTACTTCGCCCCTCTTCCTAGTAGTGCTCCATCTTGCATTATCTTACCTGAGACAAATGCAAACAGTTTCGAACTCAAACCATCTATTATTCATCTATTGCCCACTTTTTATGGTTTTGAGAAAGATGACCCTTATCTTCATGTCAAAGAATTTCTTGACATCTGCGCTACTCTAAAGTACCAAAACTTTTCTGATGATTCGGTCCGTCTTAGGTTATTTCCCTTTTCTTTGAAAGATAAGGCGAAATCATGGTTAAACTCATTAGAGACGGGATCCATCACATCATGGGATGCGTTGTCAAGAAAATTCTTGACAAAATACTTCCCCATTCATAAAACGAATGGCCTCCGATGAGATTTATCTAATTTTCAACAAAAAGAGGGTGAACATTTCTATGAATGTTGGGAAAGGTGCAATGAGCTCATTGTCAGGTGTCCCCATCACGGATTCGAGAAGTGGCGGTTAGTTCAATACTTCCAAGACGGTTTAACCCCTCAAAACCGTCGTATGATTGATGCCACTAGTGGTGGGTCATTAATGAAAATGAGTGTCAGTGAAATTTGGGAATTCTTTGAGACGCTTTCCGAAAATTCTCAGCAATGGGATTTTTCGAGAAAGGAGTCTGATAGGCGTAAGGGTGGCATATATGAAGTTAGAGATACATCTGTTCAACCCCCTTCTGCCTCAAAGTTAGAAACGGCTGTTATGACCATGACTCAAAAAATAGATGCACTTTTGACTTTGAGTCAACTTGTACCCCTCGCAAACGCTTCATCTGAAGTCTGTGCTGCATGTTCGAGTCCTGGTCATTCAATAGCTAATTGTGACTTGCAAAACGATTATCCTGCATATTATGCTGAGCAAGTCAACTCTTTTAATGCGATGCAGCGACCTGGCAATAATCTGCAACCTAACTATTACAACTCAGGGTTCACCAAACATCCAAGTCTCTCCTGGGCCCATGGCCCACACCAAGGGGGACCTGTTGTTGTCTCCCAGGCTCCTCAAGCCCCTAGCCCTGTTAGGCCCCACCATAACCAAGTTCCTCCATCCAACACATTAAGTTTAGAGGAAACGATTAACCGGTTGTTGCAGCGCTCAGAAAGTATAATTGAGCAGAATTCTAAGGACATATCTGAGTTGAAATCCACGACTCAAAGACTTGAGATAGTTGTGAGTAAGATTACTCAGTCTTCTTCTGAGAGAGAGCCAGGGAGATTTCCTAGTCAACCTGTTCCAAACCCAAAGGATCAATTCGCAGTTGGTAGTACATCTGATTCCTACAATGAAGATGTCAAATCTATTACTACCCTTAGGAGTGGAAAATAGGTTGACAATCGAGTACAAGTGCCCGATTTGAGTGTTGGTGCAGCCACGTCTAAGTCAAAGCAGGTTGCATCTCCATCTGAAAAGGAGGCTGATAAAGCTTCATCTTCTAAAGATGTGCCTCTTGACTCTCACCCCACTCAGGCATCTTATTTGCCTAGGGCACCGTTTCCATCACGGTTAGCTCCGGCAAAGAAAGGAACAAGTGTAAACGATGTAATGGAATCAAGCAAGTTCCTAACTATGCCAAGTTTTTGAAGGATCTTTGCACACAAAAGCGGAAGCTCCATGTGCAAAAGAGAGCCTTCCTCACCGAGAAAGTGAGCTCAATTATTCAGCACAGATTCCCGCCTAAGTTTAGGGATCCTGGTTGCCCGACTATTTCTTGTATTATCGATAATCATGTGATAGATAAGGCATTATTGGATTTAGGGGCGAGTGTTAATTTATTGTCATATTCTATTTATGAGCAATTAGGTCTCGGTGGGTTGAAACCGACTAGAGTAACACTGCAATTGGCAGATCGGTCTGTCAGAGTCCCCCGCGGTGTTATAGAGGATGTGATTAACAAGGTTGAAAATTTTAATTACCCTGTGGACTTTATAGTTCTTGATACACAACCTGTTCACAATCCCTCTAGTCACATTCCTGTCATTTTGGGTCGACCATTCTTGGTCACATCAAATGCCATTATTAACTGCAGGAATGAAATTATGAAATTGTCATTTGGCAACATGACCGTCGAACTCAACGTTTTTAATGTTAGTCAACAACCTCCCGAGCCCGAGGATGTTTGTGAGGTTGACATAATTGAGAGTTCGACGGAGAATTCCTTATTGCAGTCTGTATCAGATGATCCCTTAGCAGCATGCTTGACTCACTTTGGTATAGACTTTGATGTTGATGATTCCATTAGGGGAGTCAATGATTTGCTTGACTCAGTCCCCATTGTGGATCCTAGTTATAAATGGAAGTCTAAAGTGGAACTCCTTCCACTCAGTGAGTCAAAATTGAACCTTTCTGCTGATACTATTGGACTTTCTGACCCATTCCCTTTTCCGCGTGTTCATGATGACCCATTTGACATATGTCCTCCTTGTGACTTCTACATGAAGTCTGATCCTCATTATTCCTTGGAGAGACTACATGCCATAGGTAGTGCTAATTCTAGGTTTGGGGGTGTTGTTACGTTGTCTAACTCATCATCTTGGTGTAGTTCATTTTGTTATGATGAGTCTGTACCACCTGATATATCTATAGTTACATCTACCTGCATCACATTTCCATTGACCAGAGCTAATTATGTGGATCCCATGTTCCTGAGTGAGGATTTCAATTTTCACCATCCTGATGTGGAAATTATCCCAATCTTCTGATTTGGAACCAGACTTAGGATGTTCCATTTTAGGAGTAAGGGAGGATCCTTTGTTACATATCACTACTTGCGACCCATTCATGTTTAAGATCCCTACTGACTTCCAAGGAATGTGAACTTCTTTACAATTTCTATATGATTTTAGATGGTGTCCTTGCAACTTTTGGGATGTGCTAGTATATCTTGTGTCGCATGTGGTTGCTATTTTTGAGTGGACTGATCCTCAACTTTTCAGGTTGTTGGTATACGATTCCTTTACCCTTTTGAGGTGAATGTTCCCTATGTTCTTCCTCGTCACTTCATGATATATCATTCATAAGGGAGAATATATGTTGGGCTGACGACGTTAAACCAAGCGCTCCTAGGAGGCAGCCTAGATTTAGTTGTGTGTCTTTGCTGTTCGTCTGGATTGATTTTCGAGTACCCTATTTAGTTGTGTTTCACTCATACTCGTTAGCTCCATATCAGTTTTGACTTACAACTTGCCTTTTTTTTAGTCTTCTTTGTTAGTGTCGAGTCTGCATTTTATCGATCTCTGATGAAAACTCCATGATTCTTTTGTTTGTGAACCTCATTGATGGATGCCTTCTTGGATATTGGTAAAATCTTTCCCATGGTAATATCACTCTAACTCTCATCTTTTCTTTTTCATGCATTTGTCATGATCGTCATTTTATACATTGAGGACAATGTTTGGTTTAGGTTTGGGGGTGAGGTTTATGAGTTTTTCTACATTTTTTCAAGAAATTTTGAACTAAAATTTATTTCACAATTTACTATTGTATTCTACTCAATCTCCATTGAATACATAGTTAATTATGACTGTATGAAAATTTTCGATTTGAAAATGCATTCAAAATCTAAGTTTTTTTTTCCAATGAAGACGATGTGCTTTCAAGTATGCCTTTAAATTTGAGGAATACATGCTTTCACTTGTCACTTTTATATATCAAAAGAAAAACATATGGTTTGATATTATCTTTAAGTTAAATATATTTCATGATATTTTTCGACTCGACCATTCTTGCACTATAAGCCGAGTTAGCATGATTTGAAGTTAATTAGTAAGATATTAATTAGAAAACCTTAGAATAATAGTGGAGACTTAACCCTTTTGAGTTTCGAGACATTCTATTTTTCTTGAGGGTTATTAAATAAACTCTGACTTTTCTTGATTTCGTATTTTCTCGTTGATGATCTCATTATTCTTGTTTCTTTTATTGATTGCTTTGAGAATGGTGTTAAAATTGAATTATTACACTAGAACTTCTTGTTTTATTTAGTTAAGATGTCATAATACTAACTAGGGCTTAAGAAGTGATATAGGCATTTTTTTCTTTGAACCGTTCTTTGGCCTTTTAGCCTACCTAATGATAAATATCCGTTTGCACCCCTTTGAGCCTTTAAATAGACTTTTTCTTTGCTAACCCCGTCTCCAGTTAAGGAGGAAGATCCCATATTATTTTTATCCTTACCCAATGTCTCTGAGAATGTGTATGGTTGATGTATTTTTGAAATGGGCAAATAAAAAGAGTTGAAATTAAATATTCCATGAATCCTCGGGACTGAAATGTTTTATTGTGCAGAAGGGGAAAGCATGTGGACAAGGAAAAAAAAAAAAAAAGATATATGAAGAAGAATTTCGAAGGAAGAAAAATTAATGGTGTACAACATTGGTTTATTCTTCAGAGCCCCACGTGCTTATTAAAGGGTGTATCCATTCTCAGAGAATTCTCGTATCATTTTTCCATTCTTGTTAGCCAAAATCTTAGCCTCATTACAACCTAATAAAGGCCTAATTGATCTTAAGTAAAAGTTTGGTTCATAGACGTGGAGATTAAATAAACAAGAACTATGGCGTGTGATTCAATATTCTCAAAGTAATTGATATTCCTATCAATGAGATCATATTCATTTCATTATTTGAAAAGTCCATTTTTTTCATGATTATTATATGTGAGATGTTTGTCTTTCCATAATTTATTCTCTTTCTCACATATAAACTGAGTGACAACTAACCAATCTCCGAGTGATTCATTTCTGAGTGACAAGAGAGATTTGTAGTCGAAGCGTACAATTCAAAGGTTATCTAGTTGTATCTTTGTTGAGAAAAATAAAATTATGTTGATAAGGCCATGCACACACACACTTCGAGTTGGAAATAATTGATGAAATTTATTTAACCTTTGGGTATTATTAAATTGTTGTGAGACTCTTTGACATATTATTGTGAGATTGTTAGTTGTTTTCAAATTTTTTTGGCAATTAGATTCTTACTCTGAGGATAATAGACTGAGTTACCATGTTTTGGAAATTTATGAATCATAATGTTTGTGGATAACATTTCTGGAAACCCTCACGAGACTATAACTCGTCCACTAGAGGTAATCTAGGGGTTTAAAGCCTTGTTGCACGTTTAAGGTAGTGCAACCGATGATTCCTGTGAAAGTGAGTTAGAATTTTATTTTTATTGTTTTGCTCGAGGACTAGCAAAATATAGGTTTGGGGGTATTTGATATTCACATAATTATTGCATAATATATCCCTTAATTTATATATGTTAGTGTTTCGATTATTATATTTAATAATAATTATTTCGTTTTCATGTCTTTGCAGGAATTTGAGCGTGAACGATGAAATCGTATTAAGGCGACAATTTAAGGAATGACAATTGGTCGATTCTAGTGGTGGTACAAAGTTGAGGGTCACATAGCTAAACCTAGATCCACCTAATTTAACCTAAGCCCAAACCCAAAATGCTAACCTAAAAACTCAAGCCCAAGATAATAGGAGAACCCTTTTTAGCTCACCCCATCTTAGAGAAAGTTTATTCTCCTCTCTTCTTCCACATCCCTTCTCCCCTCCTCTCTTTTCCAGCCACCACGCCAATCCACCCTACCGGCAATCCTCGCTCGATAGGAGAGCCGACAACGCGATAACGCCGCCATCACCACCTCCTCCTCATCTTCCACTATCAGCCGCCACCATCTCCCTGTCTCTGCTCCTCTCCCCTGTCCACACAGCCACCGAGCCTCGCCATCACCACCATCAGCCACCACGCACACCACGAAACAGACCACTACCACCGAGCACCACCTCAGCCACCTCACGCACAGGACAACCCCTGTTTCTCCTCCTTCACGAACCGCCGCCACCCCTGTTTCTCCCCTCTCTCGGCCTCCTTCTTGTTTACCTCTCTCTTTCTCATTGTTTCTCTCTCTCACGACCACCATTACGACCAGACCACGCAACCACCGTTGCAGCGAAACAGAGCTCACAACAGGGAGGTGCTCCCTGTTTCGCTTCCTCCTTCGCGTTCTTTTTATCTATCTCTCGTTGTTCCTCACCCTCTCTCTCTTTTGCAGGTTCATAACCAGGTTGGAGCAGGAGGAAGCTCGCGAGGAGCACGGATGAAGAAGGAGCAGCAGGTGGTGTCGCGCTGGAGACGAAGACAAAGCGCTGCGCGGAATTCGGGCGGGAGAAAACTGTTTTTCAAAACACGGTTTTGGCTATTGACACCCCGAGAACCTGTAAGAGCCAACACAGTGCAATTTCAGCCCTTTTTCTCGGGATTCGCGTCCGTGCAGATATGACTTCCACCTCCATTGATGTTGTGACCACCGCTACCATGGAGAGCTAAACCCTTCGCCAAGGCTACGATGAAACCACATGGTTTCTTAGAGTTTGTTGTATTTAAATTTATTATTTTCTTTATGCTTGAACGTTAAACACATTTGATTTATGATTTTCAATAATTTGCTTTCACCAATTATATCCTGATTAATTATCTAGACTAGTCGGTAGTTAGAAGTACTCTTTGTTGAAATTCAAAGCTTGATTTAATCAATTAATCTGAATCTGTGATTGTGTGTGTCGTAAGAAGACATGCAATGCTAGGGTTTTAGAATTAGTTAAAATAAACTTATGATTGTGTGTGTCGTAAGAAGACATGCAATGCTAGGGGTTTATACCTTTGCTAAAATCAATTGCGAACTTAGATTAATCTTTAGGTTAGTCATGTTAATTCTTGAAAACAATAGTTTGGATTACACAAATCTCAAAGAACCTGTGGTGGAGTCAATGCCTTGGTTTCCCTTCTCATATTCTTAAAAACTTCTTATTTTGCTTTTTAAATTGATTTTTAGTTTAGATATTTTAATTGTCGTAACCCCATTTAAATTAGTTTAAGTCAACTCTGAAAATTTAATTGCAACCACAGTCCTTGTAGGATCGACCTGTACTTGCCCTTGTCTATCAGTTAGACACTGTGCACTTGCAGTTATTACAAGTGGGTTAAATTAACCTATTTATTTAGGTTAGTTAAATCTGCATCAATGTTCCGGACTCTACTCTCGCCTTCTGAGTGGTTTCTTGTACTGAAAACAATTTATCTATAAAAAAAATTTCATTTTCTTGTTGTTTGCACTATAGCTGTCGTACTTGCCACTTTTAATTCTTGTTTAGATTAGGCTGAGTAGATGGGTGTGTCCACTTCCACCTGAAGTAGGGCTTTAGTCTTGACTGGAGCCCTTCTTAGCTTGTCCGGGCTCATAATCTTATAATAGTAATAACTAAATCTTTCGTAAGAGTAAAGCTGTAGGGTAGTCACCTTAGTTATCCAGGTTGTGTTCCCTTTTTGACGTTATTATTGTCTCTCTGAGGAGTTGAACTTGTGCATAAACGGTCTTTGCAATGATGACCGAACTTACTTGATGTTTCCTGACCCTGTATAGCAGTTAGATTGTTTAAGAATCAATTTATTTTGGACTAGATTTCAGTGCCATATGGTTGCTTTAGTCCCAATGAGGACTTTTAGTTGATGGGAAGTTGCCTTTGTCTATTTGGCTAGACTTCAATGATAGACCCCAATCCTGAATAGGATTTAGGTTGTGGAGAAACCCTCTTTGCTCGAATGGGCTAGATTCTTGTATTCATCTAGTTCAATCTTGAAGGGGATTTGAGCTGGAAAGAAGTCATCTCCACCCGTATGTGGTAGACTTCATAATAAACCTCAATCCTGAACATGAGTTGGGTTGTTGATGAGCCACTTTTGCTTGAATGGACTTTCCTGCATTCATCTGGCTCAATCCTAAAGAGGGTTTGAGTTGGAAATAAGTCATATCCGCCCCTTTGGGATTAACTTCATAGTAAATCCCAATCCTGAACAAGAATTGGATTGTTGAGGAACCATCTTTGCCCGAACGGGATAAATTTTTGTCTTCATCTAGGTCGCTTATTGGGAAAGTTGTCAATATCCTGAATATGATTTGATACAACTTCTATGTTCCATCTTTGTAACTATCTAATCCACATGAGACAATATGAATCGTTTTGGGCCCAAGATCAGCACAATTTTAAAACATGTTGTGTCAATGGGATCAAAACTCGCACATGTATAACACACCTCCTTCTCTCACCCTGGCGATGTGAGACTATAACTTCTTAATAGTCTGCCAGCCTCAGAGCTCGCCAACACAAAGTGTTATAATCAACCCCCTTCGGGCCCAACGTCATCGTTGGCACGCTTTTGATTTGGTTCGGCTCTGATACCATTCTGTATCGACCCGATTGACATTAAACAACATTGTTCGTTTTAGGCCCAAGACCTGCATGGTTTTAAAACGTGTTGTGTCATGAGGATCTAAATGCGCACATATATAGCACATCTCTTTCCCTCACCCAGGTGATGTGGGACCCCTAGTAGCCTATCATTCTTCTGAGCCCACACAAGGTAGCCTGTCGGTCTTCTTAGTTTGCTCAAACATGGAGCTGCCAGCCTTAGAGCTTGCCCACACAAGGTAGCCTGTCAGCCTCAGAGCCCGCTTACTTTAGGTAGTCTGTCAACCTCAGAGCCCGCCTACATAGAGTGATACAATCTTGGTCCCTTAGACTGGATCATCCTGGTGCGGTGAGCCGTCAACATACTAGACTTAGTCTACCCCCGCGGTACCGTAGTCCTTAGGCAGACTAGGTCACTTATGAAACAAGTTATTTTTGTCCTTCACAGGAATTAGCTCAATCGTTTGCGTCATTTTGGTCCTCGTGACAGGACCAAGCCTTTTTTTAGCAGTGAGATATCCGTGGACTGGACTTAACCCGCTGTGTCGTACCTCGGTTCCTTAGGTGGATTAGGCCACTTACGCAGCGAGTTTTCATTGCCTATAATAAGAATGGGCCCAACCGATGTGCGCCATTTTGGTCCCGTGATAGGATTGGGTTTTAAGTGCGATGAGTTGTCCATGGACTAGGATTTGTTCGCAAGTGTCTTGTCGTGGTTCCTGAGGCAGACTAGGTCACTTGTGTGACAAGCTGTTGTTGCCCTTAAAAGGACTAGCACTACACCAAAATGGATAATTAGTAATATCAATATTTTTTTAATTTGTAACTCTTCATTGTGTTACAAGTCTTGTAACAAAAAAAAATGTTACTATTAATAATTTTATAAATAATAATTACTAAAATGAAAAATAATAATTAGATTATTATTATTGTTGTTGGTGTTGTTGTTTTTGATAATAAATCTTATTTAAATAAGTCTTTATTGTTTGTTTACTTGTAAGCTGACATTTATTTTCAACTAAGACCTAATTGTAGTTATGAATTTTCTTTAGACTGAAAATATTTTCTCCAGTTCACCCAAATTAGAGACTCTTTTTAATAGAGACATTGACATTTTGATTGGAGATCAAATCACTTAGATTCTTTAATTGAGGATTAGCCATCAATAAATTAAAATAAAAACTTGTATTGCTTGCCTAAACTCTATTATATCATATGTATTTATACTCGAAAGCAAAAATAATACTTACTAATTGAATTCAAATATAATTCTAATCAAACAATAACTCCTAATTCAAAATAAGTTAATATTTTCTGAAATAGAATATTATTCGATTGGCATCTAACACTTTTATCCATCGATTCAATCTCCATTGATTCCAAACTCCGTCGATTCAATCTCCATCGATGTCAGTTCTTCACTCTTTCGATCGATCTCAAACCCTAACTCGATGCAAACGCCCTAATTCGGAGATCTCTTCTTCAGTTTAGATTGACCTCTCCATCGATTTCATGGAAGATCTCTCCATGGCAGCGAGCTTCTTTTCGACTGAGGTATCCGATCTCTGCCTTGGAAAATCAGCACTGAGGTCCCTCTCAACCTCTGCAACTGTGGCTGATGCTCTAATTGCTCTCAAAGGATCATAAGAAACTTTCCTCAGTGTATGCAATTGCGATCACTCATCGCCTTACAAGACTGATTTTGATGACTGTGTTTGTGTTGGGAAGGTTTCCATGGTTGAAATTGTGTGTTATCTCAGTAATGAGAAGAACATGTTTAGGCAATCCTCTGCCTTGAAGTCTCCTCTTTCTGTCCTTCCTAATGTTTCTGGACTCGTTCGCCATGTTGACCCACATTCAAGGTTTAAATCTCCACTTTTAGCTTGATTGGTTTGAGTGTTATATTCTTAAACCTTGATAGTTTGTCAAATTAGGTTTAACCTTGATATTTTCGATTATGTTTGATGTTCTGTTCACAAGCAGGAAATATATCGGAACAAGTAAGATTATGATAACATTGTGAATTTTGATTGAATTGATTGATGTAATTTTCCATTTATCGTAACATTCATGACTGATGTTAATCTGAATTGTAGACTATAGTTCAAATTCAGACAGTTTTCTCCTATGTTGTGGAATCAAGAGCTTTGCAAACTTATTCATCTGCATTAAAAGTAGCTCAAAGCTTGGTTACAAAATCAGATTGGCCAAGGGGATTGGATTGGGGTCGACTTACTTCACTGTTTTCTGCTGCTACGCACTTCTACTTTGGTATGGAGGCCATCTAGTGAGGCACAATAACACAAATGGAGGACTTGCCATAGCGACGATGTTCTTTGTTATGATAGTGGACTGTACGCACCCAAACACATCTCTTATTTGTATTGAATTAATTTGTTCCAATTTTTAAAACCTTGCTATTTCTACAGGGCTTTAGGGCAATCAGCACCGAGCATGGTTGTTTTTGCTAAGGCAAAAGTTGCAGCTGCCAACATCATCCGCATTATTTTATTTTATTTTATTATTTTATTATTTTTTTGGAAAGCGAGTTGTGTTTTTATAGAATCCCATAACCTATCAACAAGGTGCGACCTATAGCTCAACACGATAAGAAAGTAACCATGCCGCCGGCGGGTCTCGAACCTAGGACGTGGGGGATAAACCCACACAGCCCTAACCACTCACCATAACACCATTGGCATCATCCGCATTATTGATATCTGCTATTACCCCTTTGGTATTTCCATCTTTAATGGAATGATTTGTTCTAGTTAATATTGGTTTGTTCTTTGAAAATTAAATGGGAGTTTTATGATCACCACAGAAATGGAATTTCATTTTTCTTTCTTTTTTCCTATTTTCTCTTTTTATATCTCAACAACCATATTGTTTGATTGATTATGTGTGTTAAGCACCTTTCTGCAATCAAGTAAAACAATTGAATGTGTTTGTGATGCAGTTGGCTTATACTCTTTAGCCTTTGTGTTCCTCCAAGTTCCTCGTAAGATGGTAAGCTGTTTATTAAAGCTTGGAAATCAGACCTAGTATATGGACTCTGCTATCCTTCACTAGCTCTAGATTTTGTTGAGTTTCAAAGTCGGATCCATAGAACATTTATTGTGGATCCTGCTGGTAATGGGAATTCCGTCTTTTTATAAATTGTCGTTTTGGTGTGAGGCATTTGCCTGTGTTATGATTCTCATAAGTAATCCTTGCCATGATGCTGCTGTTGAAAAAACAGGTATGAGAAGATGCAGGAGAATGTTGTGCAATATTCAGCTGGGAGAACCTTGTTTCAGTGAACCAGAGTATAGCATTCGACATGTTGGTGCCATAGTAAAGAGGAGGAAAGAGGTTACAAAGTTAAGCCACCTCCCATATATATGAAGGGATAGGTATAATATTCAGCCCCCATTTGAGGTAATGTCTTGAGCACGATGCATTTATTTGTCGGATAGAGGAGTGTATTTCAACATTAGCAGTTCACTTAAAAATAGAAAAAAGTATGCCAAATAGTTTTGTTTACATCTTTTGATTTATGAATTTTGCAATTTAAAGCTGTGTAGTTAACAGTGATTCTTGTTTCATTATTGCAATCGTAAAATTCAAGTATGAAGTTATTTTATCTAAGTAGGCATAAAATTTTAAGTTCAGATAATAAGCAGGAGGACATTTCCTGACTCATGCTACTTATGAAATGGGGAACACTGAGTAAGCCAGTGCCAACAACATTATCATAGTCAAGCTCTGGTTGCCTCAATGATCCTATCAGCCTGATCTCTATTAGAATGGTTATCTGGTTGGAAGGGGTTTGGCAGGCTCCTTTGTATGAGATTTCTTTTCGGGATCGGTCACGAATGAAGGAAACGGAGGATGGAGGTGAGTGTTTTTTTATTTTTTTATTTATGAAGAATTTGAGTAAAGTTTGTTGCTTTGGTGTGATTGAAGTAGAATTTTAGTAAAGTTTGTAGCTTTGGTTGCATTTCATTGTATCTATTATGTAGTATGTAGATAATTGAAACAGCTTTATAACCTTCCTGCATTTTGAACTTAGGCTGTGTCTGGTTGCGTACGAAAAAAATAAATATAGAGAAAATAGTAAGAAAAAGAGAAGGTAGTGAGAAGAGTAAGACTGAAAGAATGGGGAATTAAGTTGAAGATGATCTTTAATTTCGTGTAGTCTCAAATGCTTAACTTTTCCCATGGATTTGCTGCCTTAAAACCAAACACAGCCATTTCGGCTACTAATAGGCGAAGGTTCAGGTGATGGGTCTGTTTGGGATCCTTTGTTTTGATGAGTTTTCCAGGGTAGTGCTAATTCGGGAACTTGTTCAACTAAGAGTTAGCAAAATTTGAGATGGTCAGAAGTTGTGTA
The DNA here is from genome assembly GCA_963556465.1 of Berberis vulgaris. Lineage (NCBI taxonomy): Eukaryota > Viridiplantae > Streptophyta > Magnoliopsida > Ranunculales > Berberidaceae > Berberis > Berberis vulgaris. Next base: position 64,812,227 of record OY747128.1, read on the forward strand.
CTAACCAGAATTTGAAATAACTCAAGAAGCAATGTTACAGAACTCTTGTTTAAAAAAATTTATCTTAAGTTTTTGAAACTGAACCCTCGTTGAATAGTTTAGGAGCAAGTAAACTTGGGCATATTTTCTTCTCTTCTCGACTTTCTAGTTCTTCCTTCTTTGTCAGCTTGAGCATTTCCTTCCGTTGTGCATATAATCTTATCATTATAGTATTAGATATCTTTGAATTATAACTTAATATATTTTAAAAAATGACTTTTTTTATGATTATAATAATGATTTAATATGTTATGCAGAATGAAGAGCAAGATATATTTTTGTATGTCCAGAATGACGAGCTATACAAAATCTGTGAAATTTTTCCCAGATCACCTCACCTCAGATTAAAAATCTTAACAAAATCCCACCCTTGCTACTATGTCACAAAGGGTTGACCTTCGTTGGGAGGCCACTGGAAGGTGGGATGACTCTTGGGGATTATCACATCGTAAGGGAGTCTACCCTTTTCTCTGTGTTTTGGATGAGAATTTGATTTTCGATGGGATGGAGGATTCTTGCTGATTACAATATCCAGGAGTCAACTCTTCACAATGTTCTTCATCTTCGTGGTGGTGATGCTTACTGAGTTGGCCTCGTCTATTAGTTGATCTACTTTGATTAAGTTTCTTTCATTTCTGATATGTTCTGTATTCTAACTAGTAGGAACCACAAATTGTGGATGCTTGCTGTAATATTTGACACGAAGAAATTTTTCTCATGAAGCAATTTTTTGTATTTCCCATATATATCAACTGTTTGGTATACTGAGTAAAATTTGATAAGTACTGCCTTCCCTGTTTTAAGTTTTCTAGGGAATACAGAGCAAAATTTTTTTAAGTGCGTAGAAGCTATCTTCTAGCTGGAGTTAGAAGTTTTGAATGAGTTTTTGAATGAATTGATTGTTTATGATACTAGTATATTAATTGAAGACTTCATTTAATCTGATTTTTCTTATTGCTATGTACTAATACAATGAATGGTGCGTTGTAGGGATACATTGAGTCAGTGATGCAGGGAGATGATGTCCAATATGGAATTATCGAGAGCTTGGAGCAATTTTTAGTTTTCTTAGTGTTAGCATACTAATGATGTATTAGATGCATGTACTTTTTTTTTTTAATACTGGTCCAATATGAGAAACAATGTTGTAATTGATTGCAACTATTTCATTTTGTAATGGTTGCAAGATTATTTTAATTTGGGTATTACATTGGTATTTGAATATTTGGGGTTTATAATCTCATTGAATGACATTCATTTATTGACACCTTTCTATTTATTTAATTAAAAACAAATAAAATTTTATATATTAATTTTTGTAAAAAGAAAAAAGTTGTAACATTGAGATGTTATTAATATTTGAACATTGAAACATACTACAGTGCCATTAGTAACTTTGGACAACTGTTATGAAATTTGAAGGTTGTAACACATCGATGTGTTATTAATATTTGTATTGCCATAATTTGCAAGATTTTTGTGGTGTTACAAATCTTTTTAGTAACACAGCTAGTGTGTACAAATTGCCATTTATGGTGTAGTGTAGACTTGGCCATGTGCCATTTTTGTACCCATGATGAGACCAGGCCTCTTTGAGTGGCGAGTTTTCCGTGGATTGGGCTCGACCTGTTGTGCATTACCTTTGATGTGTCAAAATATGGTTTCCTAGAAATCTAACCTGCAAAACAAGGGTTAGATTCTCAAATACCACCTTTTTGGTGGTCGAAGACACTCCGATACTCAAGTCAATAAATTTGCAGGAAAAAACTTAATTTAGACAGAGTTCAGTTAAACTTGCACATGTTTGTCGAATGATTCCTTTACCTTATATAATGGTAATTATTAATTATTTGCGTGACTTAAGCATGTGAGGCTTGATGAGGAGAGACATTCTCTGTAACAATCTCCTTCTTTATGGAGATATGTCTTTGGAAGAGTAACTCCTGCCATGACTAGTTTCCTTCGTAACGTTTCTCATTTTTAAGAGATTCACTGGGCTTGGATTCAGACCTTTGACCGTGATCTGTTCTGAAGAGCCCTTTTGGGCTTTAATTGCTGGATCTGCCTTTTTGGGCTTCGCTAGTTGGCCTCGAATTAAAATACTTGGCCATCGTGATAAGTGATTTTCACCACGTGTACGGTCGTGATGATAGTCATATTTGATGTATCATCAGCTACTCCCCTTTAGTTAGTGGACATGCTTATGTGGCCACAAACTCTACGATGGTTGGACTTTCGACTTTATCATTGCAGTGCATTTAATGTCGATAACAGTTGTTGATGCGGTTGCTATTTTGGGATTTCGTGCAGCCATCATGTCTCGCAAGTCGACCTTTTAGAAGTCTCTTCGTTGCTCAACGCTATAAAAGCGGGCGTGATAGTTGTGTTTCTCTCTTTACGCTATCTTTGTAATCATGGTTTACTTTTTCACTTCTTCTTTGTGCAATTCCTTTCTCATGTCGATTAACATGACAATAGACGGTGAAGCACTAGACGTCTGTGAGGCATTCTTGTTGCCTAAGAAGACGTCACAAACGACGCTGGAAAATGTTCGCGCTGAGTACTCGTTGCCATCCGACCTTGAGATTGTTCTGCCTAGGCATAACGTCAGTCATGTCATCCAAAGCCTGATTATATTGCGCTATATCCTTGCATGTTCCTGTCAAATCTTAAATTTGTTATTTTGGAAATCTTTTGGGATTACTTGGATTTTTTTGGCATTGCTCCTACTCAAATGGGTCGCAATGACTGAAGGGTGATGGTTTCTACTTGTGCGAGAGCTATTCTTTCTAGCCTTCCTCTGACTGCTAGGGTTTTGCACTCCATGGTGGGACTTGTTGTAAGCAGTAAGAATATGAGTTTTCTCCATTCTCCCGCCTGTTTTGGAAAACACAATGATGATTACAGCCACTGGTCGAGATTTTGGTTTTATGCTTCCATCAACTCTGGCTACTTTAAGTTGCGGGGTTGACAGATCATGAGGTCGTTTCAAGTACCCAAGAAGTGGAAGAATCTGACTTGTCTGCAGAGGAGCAGATCAATGACCGTTTTTCGAATATTCTCGAGCTGTTGTGGAGTCGTTCCTCGCTGTTGTGTTGTCGAGAGTAGTGGCTTGTATACTATGAGTGAGGCGGAACGGGCGGTGCTTACTGAAGCTCGAGCTGCTGAGATTGATGCTTGTGGTGATCCTGTTGGTGTTAGTGATGCTGCTGAATCTTAATGCTCCTGTTTGCATTGGTGGTCCTGGTTCGGCCACTAGAAAAGGAAGCTTCCTAGGCCTGCCAGTCCGTCGAAGCAACTGGTGATGAGCCCTGGTCGTATTCCCAAGAAAAAATGGGTTGTTAGTTTTGTTCATGGTACTACTCGGACTGTTCCTCGTTCGAAATCGTCTGGGAAGGAAGATAGGGAAGAGGGTTGCCTATCTGCTCAAGACGTTTAAGAGATAAATCAACTTCTAGAGAGGAGCAAAAAATAGGTGACCCGTCCGTTAGACGAGCATGAGAAGAGGCTCATCTCTATTTATGGCATGCCCGACTTTGTCGAGTGGTCCAATGACGACCCTCGTGTCATCAACAATAAGATGTTTCACCTTGCTGTGGTGCGGTCGAAAGATCCGAGTTCTACGAACACCATAGTTGACTTTGACTTTAACTTTTTCTTCTTCCCCGCCTGTTTGTCACACTTCTGTTGTTGTTGTCTATTCCACTCCTGCCACTACTGTTTGTCCCACCTTTGCCACTACTACTTTGAAAAGAAAAGGCAAGAGTGGTTTTTCTGTCATCACTGCTATCCGACCGTTCTTCCTGCTACCAGGGTGGGGCTTCAGTATTCCTTGAAGACATCCGTATTAAGTCGGATGAAAAGTTCTGTTGGTTTACAGAGATTGATGTGCAAGATAGTGTGTGCAATTTGATCAGTGACCGGCACAGGCAGTTGATTGAGAGGGCTCCAATTATGCTGGGTAGCTTAGTAGTCATCTCGACCATGACCTCAAGCAGATAATGGAAGGGATGAATCACTTCAATTATGTTGGGGAGATGGGATCACACTACCAGGCTGCACGTGGTCAAGTGGCTGCTCTTGAAAGAAAGATGGTGAGACAGTTACTAGTGTTTTCTGATCATGTTCTCCATCAGTTTGACATGTTGGAAGTGCAATGCGCAGAGCAGAAGAAGGAAACTGAGACTGCTTGGACTTCCTTGAAGGAAGTTGAGGATGCGCGGGACAAGTTTCTTGTTGAGTTGAGGCTATGGGAATTGAGTTGGACAAAGTTTGTGACCGACTGGACATTGTGGAGAAGGAACTGTCTGCTGAGAAGGTCGGCCATGATGAAGCCATGCGTTATGTTCTTGAGCAATTCATCAGTCGTAAAGTTCCCGAGGAACGGGTGGTGCAGTTAATGGCTGAGCTTGCTGATGCTAAGTTAGATGTTTCTGCAAGGCTAACCACTGTTGAGGGAGAATTCGTTTCAACCACGAACGAGCTTGCAACAACAAAAAATAAGCTAAAGATTGTAGAAGCGACGGATTGGAAAAGGGTTGTTGAAGATTGAATTGACCTCTTTGATTTCATGGAGGGAGGGCCTTTATTTAACGAGATATCGTGGTCTGGTTGACTAGGTTTTCAAAGGCGATAATGATGAGGAATGTATTCTGGATCCGCCAATTGATCTGGTTGATGAAGAACAGTCGTTTCCTTTTCCATCTGATCTCGCTCCATCATTTGTCCCTGTCATTGAAGAAAGACCTTCATCCCCTTATGTTTCTGATATCCCTGTCCATCCTCCATTGGGCGATCCTGCTAGTGATGCTCTGATCACTTCTATTGTCTCTTCTCCAACTGTTGTATTTTCTTCTCCTGATGTAACCGAATAGAGAGATGGATGACAAAATATTTTTTTTTTACACTTATGTTTTGCCTTTTTCATATTTATTGCTCTCTGATTTGCATGTATTTTTTGATAGATTGCGTCTATGTAAATTGTCGTAGTCGTGGTTTGTTTGTCATTTGGATCAATCACGATATCTGGTTGTACATAGTAAATGTGTGATGATCTTGTTGTTCGTACTTTATGTATCTTGGTAACTTAGGCTTGGCTCGATTTATGCCTTTGTACTCATTTTTGGGCTGTATGAAGTTTTCATTTCTCATTGACTTCTTGTGGTATATTCCATGGTTCGACTTGTTAGTCGGGCCAGGAAGCTTTTACCAGTAAGTCAAACTTATGTCCAGACTTTTGTAAATATATTTCATGGTTTGACATATTGGTCGGGCCAGAAGGTTTCACGAGTAAGTTTGACTTATACATTGAAACTTTTGTAAGTACATGGTTTGACATATTGGTCGGGCCAGAAGGTTTCACGAGTAAGTCTGACTTATACGTCTAGACTTTTGTAAGAATACTTCATGGTGCGATATATTGGTCGGGACAGAAGGTTTTACGAGTAAGTCTGACTTATACGTCCAGACTTTTGTAAGTATACTTCATGGTCGTATGTTTTTGTAGACCAAAAGTTATGCGAATAAGTCTAACTTATATGTCCAGGCTTTTATAAGTTTTCTTTGTGGTTGTTCATACCAAAAGTTCTATGTTTACGTCTGACTTATTTGTCCTAACCTTTATACATATTTTTAGCTTTACTCGTAGCCTGATATGTTGGTCGTGCTAGTAGCTTTACGAGTAGATACATAATCTTATTTTGACGTCCTGACTGATCTTGATTGTTTGAACGTAAGATGGAGGGTTTGAATTTGGAAGTTTTATTGATAATCCTGGTTCAAGTGCTCGACATTCCATGGTCGTAGTATATTCCTTGTTCGTTGATTCTTACCAGTATATTCTTGGTAAGATTCAGCAAACCAGTATATTCATACTCTGTTGATTCGTATCAGTATGACAAATTTGTCTAGCCACCGACACTGAATGTGCGATGAAATCTAAATTGTCTTTTAGTGCTTTGTTGTTATTCTTTGCTTAAAACGTTTTGGCTCAAAATGTTGGTCATCTCGGCTTGTCTGCTTGCTTATGGGTGGGTGGGTGCTGATAAGTGTTGTTTGATACTTAAGTTGTCTTGCACTTGGTTTCCAATATTGAGTTGTCCTGAGTGGATTATCAGTTTGTTCAGCTTATGATGATACCATCATTCTCTGCTCTATCACATAGTCGATTAGTTGCGGCTTGGAAGCTTTTCATCAGCTCGATAGTCTTTTGGTGGTGGGCTTTCACCCAAGCATCCCCAGCTTCGAATTCGCCATTCAACTGGTTGACCACCATATTGGAGTCGGTTGATTTTTGTCACTTCTAAGTGCTTGGCAACCTACAATCCGACTATCGCTGGTTCGTACTTAGCTTCATTGTTTGAAGTTTTGAAGTTGAATTTACTTGTTTTTTTTCCCAATATTACGCCTTTCAAGTTGTGCAAGATTATTCCTGTTCCATTTCCCTTCTCGTTGGATGCTCTGTTATAGCATAGGATTTATTCATGAACACTTCGTTTGGTTTGCTATTTCACTTGATTACTGCTTGGTCGATGTTCGTTAGTACTGCCCACCTCACCATTTTTGCAGCTAATTTTGGTTTGTGCAACACTGATCAGAGCGGTTGTTTGGTCATGATTGTGATGGGATGAGCTTGGATGTATGATCGTAGTTTTTTTGACGACATGACCAGGGCGAGTGTTAGCTTTTCAAGAGTTGGGTAGTTCACTTCTGCGTGCACAAGTGTCTTGTTAGATTTTGTAGGCCTTTGACTTTGTTGGGTGACTGTATGTTGTAGAGTACTTGGAGTACTTTGAGTCTGCTTTGGATCACCTTTGATTTCAGATTGTCTTAAAGTCTATTTTGGTGTCGTTCCTCCTTCCTGTTGTCTAGTGTTTGGTTGATCTCCTTGACTGAGTGAATTCAACTATGTATATGACTTAAGTTTAGTATAACTCAACATCGAATTGTCCAATCATGCTCACATTAGCTCCAGCTACCAAGGCTTCCATTAATTCCTTGGTTCCAGACCTTGCAATGGTACCGAGATTGTTCACCAAATCAAATTTGGTCATGCCAACCCCACTGTGAATGATGGAGATTGTGTTGTTGGCCATGTCGGGGACAACGTGAATAAATAGCTCTTGGTTGAGAATCGAGCTCGCTTTTGTCAGTAAGACCCTCGAACCTGATCAGCTAGTTGATCTTAGCATGAAATGCAAACGTCACTGTGTCCCTCGTTGCTGAATGATCTATAGATCGACGAGCAAGAACAAAAGCTAGATTTTAGAAATGGAGTGTCATGTTGTCTTCTGGGAGGTCAAAATCTGTCTGATCGAGTTGTTGCAGTGACTCTTCTGGTCATGACGGTGCTTACTAAATGCACGGAGCCTTCATGGCTATGTAGTGGCATCCACGCGCAGCCGCCTGGTCTCCTTTGATATAGGTTTTCCTACTTCGATTGTTAATTAGATCAGTTTGAGTGGGCGGTACTGCTGATCGTTTCGTTGATTGGTCAGATCGTTCTTTCTCCCTGGCTACGTCGTGTAGGACATACATCAGTTCTCTGGGTTGTTCTTTTGATCTTGTAGCGGTGTCTTCTTTCTCTTTTTCTTTAGACTTCTTCTCTGGCAGCCCGACGAATTCTCCAAGTCGCTCCCTCTGGATCCACTACTCAATTTCATTCTTCAAATTGTAGCAGTCTTCTGTGTTGTACCCTTGATCCTCGTGGAAAAAGAAATACTTGTTTTTATCTCGTCTATCTGGGTCTCTTCTCATCTTGAGTGGCCATTTGATATCCTCCCACTTCATCATGGACTTTAGGAAGTTCGCTCGAATTGTTTTCAAAGCCATGTATGGTTTATTCTTTTTTACCACACTTGTTACCCGTTCGTGTCTGGGTCTTCTGGATTGCACCTTTCCGTGTTCTTGCTGATTAAATTTTGATTTGCCATTAGTCCGATGCCTTTTCAGCTAGCCATTTTCTTCTTGAAGCCTATCGTCTTTCCCCTTACTTCTTTCCTCTCCCGATTTGTTGTGAAAGGTTTCTTTTCGGATTCGTTATTCTTCTTAATAGCTTTTAATAGCCAACATCTCCTCGAAGGTGATGAACTTTTGGGTAGTTTTTAATAAGGTCGCCATTTTTTTGGAGGGTCTAGGTTCAAATAATTATAAAACACTCCTCCCTTCAATCCGAAAGTGAAGGTGGCAATGGTCGTGTCGTCACTACAATCGTCAATCATGGTTAACTCGTCAGTAAAACAAATAACGTACTCTCATCCGCTAGCTACCAATGAATCTCGTGATGAAGGCAGTGGCTAACACCTGGAAGGGGTCTTTCGACCTGGATGGTAGACTATTGAACCAGCTCATCGCCATGGATGTGAAACTGGTCGGAAAGGTTCGGCACAGAATAAACTTCGTGCTTTCTTTCAATACCATCATGTGGTGGAAGTGTCGCAGATGGTCCATTGGATCGGTAGTGTCATCATAAGCTTCAAACTTTAGAGGAGTGAACTTCTTTGATAGAAAAGTCTTCATAAGTGCATAAGAAAACAACGGTCTTGCCAATTCGTAAAGCACGTTAGGATCTGTGACTCTGATCCTGAATGGAACTTGTGTAGGAATTTCGCTGCTTTGGAGACCATGTCCTTGTGGTACATTGCATTTAAAGTTTACTCGTTCAAGTTCGGCGAGGGTTTCTTGGTTTCTCGAACATGGTTGGCTGAGTTCTATTGCGGTGGTGTTTGGACGCGGTTGGCAGTTTGAGCACACTCCTGCTTTAGTAAGATGATCCATCGGGGTCAGAAGTTGATCCACGCGGGGATATGTTACTTTACCAACTGATGTCTGAGATGATTGAGCCACCATTCCATGTTCTAATGTTGCACTACCTGGCATAGTTGACTTTATTATTGTTGGATTTGGGGAATTCCTTATTGGTAACTCAGCTTCACCAGTAGAAGGATTGCCTTGATTGTCGCTGAGTTGAGAATTTGTGGAATGTTCCATTTGCTCTAAATTTTTGTTACTGATTAGAGCTTAGGAAATTTCCAACTACAAATTCTCTTTCAGAAAGGAAATTGTTGTTCTCCACAGACGATGCCAAACTGATGCATCCAAATCTGGTCTCCTAGAAATCTGACCAGCAAAACAAGGATTTGATTGCCAAAAACCACCTTTTTGGTGGCCGAAGGCATTCCGATGCTTAAGTTAGTAAATCTGTAGGAAAGCTTAATTTAGACAGAGTTAAGTTAAATTTGCATACTTTTGTCGAATGTTCCCTTTACCTTATATAGTGGTCGTTGATAATTCTCTGTGTGACTTAAGCATGTGAAGCTTGACGAGGGGATACGTTCTTTGTAATAATCTCCTTCTTTATAGAGATATGTCCTTGGGGGAGTAACTTCTGCCTTAACTCGTTTCCTTCGTGATTTTTCTCATATTTAAGAGATTCATTGGGCTTGGATTCAGGCCTTTGATTGTGATCTACTCTGAAGGGCCCTTTTTGGCTTTAATGGTTGGATCTGCTTTTATGGGCTTTGCGAGTTGGACTTGAATTGAAATACTTGGCCCTCGTGATAAGTTATCTTTACCACATGTACGGTCGTGATGATAGTCATATTTGATGTATCATCAACCTTGGTTCCTTAGGTGGACTTGGTCACTTTTGCGGCAAGTTGTTGTCGCCCTTAATAGGACTAGGCTTGGCCGCTATGCGCCATTTTAGTCCCTATAATCGGATCAGGCATTCCTCACTCAAACTCTTTGACCAATAAGCCCTTGGCCAGTTGGTTCTTTTATTTTAGAGGGTGCCTGGGGCGTTGTGGCTACTCGTCGTATAGCTTCATCGCCACGTAATGGCATTCCCTTGAGAAAAACTAATCTCCCTTGATAGTACTTGTCTCACCATCGACATGGTATTTTAAACACCGGTACAGTGGGGAAACCAATGTTCATATCTGGTGAAGCCAAGGCCTTTTTAGGATGACATTATATGCGGAGAGAGGTTTATTGTAATGAACTATGTCATTAGGAGCTTTACCTATTCCCCTACTACCATGGGCAGCTTGATGCTCTGACTGGGTAACTTCGAGCACCGTTGAAGACAACCATAATCTGATTGTGTAGTTCCAACTCTTCATTCTTCAAAAGTATCCTATGGAATGCCTCCAAAAATAGGACGTTGCTCGAGTGCCTTGTGTCCACCCATCGACTTTTTGACTCCTAACTTTGATATTACGATCATGATAACATGGCATCATTATGCATACAGCAAGACCCTGGATATCCCACTCAGTGAACGTTAGGTCCACGGTCGCACTGTTTACTCGGGCGTGTTGAACTGAGCGGTATTCGTAGTGGGAACCGTTCACAGTTCTCAGCTTGCCCTCTTTCTTGACCGGTTGGATTTTTCTAGTTCATCGTGTGCACTGTATAGGATGTAGATGACATCTGCAATCTTTTTTTCGGCCTCTGGTGAAATTTCTTCCTTCTATTTTCTTGTGGTTGTTTCTCTTCGAAATTCACAAATTCTCCGAGTCTTCCCTTGTAAACCCAGTACTTGATCTCATTTTTGAGACTCTGACAGTTCTGAGTAATGTAACCATTGATAAACCCCCAAAACATATATTTTTACACCCCTAAAAATACAATTGCTAAATTCAATTATCCAATAAAAATATTTCATTACGTGTATTTTGTGGGAATTCAAGCATAAGTCTCAAACATATACAAAGTGGCACAACAAGGCTAAACTCAACAACTAGAACGCCCATTGGGAGTTTACATGCATTGATAAGGACTAAAGAATTTCAAGCCCAAAACCCATGAAGTCAAGCTCACAAAACATCAACAACTACAGATCTCGAGGAAATCAACATGAAGTTTTGGGCATCCACATTACCTTGTTTCCTCATTTCACTCCAAGATATATTTCTTTTCACTCAACCTTGTTTCCTCATTTCACTCCAACATGTTTCCTTATTTCACTCAACCATGTTTCCTCATTTCACTCCAACACATTTCCTTATTTCACTCAACCATGTTTCTTTATTTCACTCAAACCCTTTTTACCTATAAAAACCCCATAGGTGTTGTTTATAAGCGAGGAGTTTTTTTGGGGAGTTTTTGGCTGAGTTTATGTTTGAAAGGGTTTATTGAGTTCTTTTTTATTTGGAGAGCTTTTGTCTTGATGAAGATATTTTTAGTTGGAGTTTTTGGGTTTAGATTTTTGCTTGATAGAGAAAAAATTATAGAGAAGTGCATGTACTACTCTTTTTCCAACAATTTAATTTTCTATTGAAGTATAAGTAAATTCCCTTTCAACTCAAGCATGTCTCTCTTTCATTTTATCCATTTTTATTAATTGTTTCTATTTCAGAACTATCTTCTTCAACTTTTAGTTTAGTTTCATCATTCATGGAGAGCTAAATCCCCTCTCAAGGGAAAGAAATTGAATCCCATGAAGATATAGTGATAGTTAGATTGTATTACATCTAGGAAGTAAAGTAGAACAACGAATTGTAAGAAGTACTGCGAAAAAGGGCTTCATTTGTTAAATGGATAATAATTTTGATTCGAAAGAATAAAATTATTTTCATGTCTTTTAGAATTTTTCCAATGTAAAACATAACCAAAATCCAATTATGTTTTAAAAATAAAACAATGGATCTGGTTAAAGTTTGAGGTAAATGAAAAGATTTTTATTTCTTAAATCCCACAACTCAAGTCATGTAGGTTGAAAAACCATATGATTTGAGTATTTTGGGAGAAATTGAAATTACAATAACATTATGTTGGGATGGGGTGATTCTCTTATCTTTGAGATTTCTCTATATGTCATGTTTGCTACAAATTAATTATTTTGTTTTGAAATCATATCATCGCTCAACATTTCACAATCTATTATTTTGTTTTTTTCTCTATTTTCAAATTGAAATTCAAATATTGTCATCTAATCCAAGTGAAGTAGTCGATAATCCCTATTTCCACTATGCAGTGTTGAAGTGTATTGTAGGTTGTTGTAGGTTGAAGGAAAAAATATAAAAAGCAAACAAAAAAAATAGTTCTTTGATTGATATCGAAAAGCGTTCAACGACATTAATGTTGGTTTTTGGCATCAATCAACCGTGGTCCTTGTGATAGAAACAGTACTTGTTCTTATCACACCTTGAAGGATCGCTTTTGAGCTTAGGAGGCCACTTGATGTCGTTATGGCAGAGAGAATCTTGGGCAAGCCATAATTGGGAGGGGTGAACTTAGTGTACCTTGAGCCGGCGTAATTGGTAATCTTGTTGGGTTTTGCCTTGTTAGACCCGGTTTGTTGTTGTTATTTCTCCTCTTCGACTTGTCTTCCTCTTCGCGTCTTTTTTCCTCTCCCCTATTCTGAGCCTTTGCTTGGCTTCATTTTCGCTGCATTTCTTGGTTGCCAAACTTTCTTCAAGAGTGATATACTTCTGCACACTTTTCAGTAAGTTTGGCATATCTCTCGAGGGTTCAAGGTTGAGGAAGTTGTAGAACTGATCTCGTCTGCGCCAGAAGTGAAAGTGATGACTGACATGTCATCGCTGCAATCGTTGATCAAAGTCAACTCATCGTCAAATAGAGTGACATACTCTCTGAGTGTCTTGCACTGCTTCTGCTTGAGGCTTAACAAGTAGCGAGGCCATTTCCTGGTCTGTTGGTTCTTGACGAATAGTAATAGATCCTGATCGGAGGGTGTGGAACTAGGTCAACGCAACCTTCTTCAGGCTGGTGGGAAAAGTTATGCACAGATTGCTTCCGAACTTTCTTTCAGTGCCATTATGTAGTGGTAATGACGTAGATGATCTGATGGATTTGATGTTCCATCGTAGAATTTGAGCTTTAGAGAGACAAATTTCTTTTTTAGGGGTTGTTCATGATCTCCTTCGAGAATGGAGGGACGGTGAGGTCATGAACAACCCCTGACAAATTTGTCTCTCCACAGACGGAACGGGTTCCTGACTGTCTTTGGGGCATGGTCTCGATGATCCCTATTATCTCTTAAGCTCTCATGTCCGCCGGCTTTTTGCTCCTCCACGGGGAGTTTTTCTCTTTTCTGGATGCGCTCTTGAGCGTCTTCTTAGGAATGGAACCTCGTCAGATTTCCGTAATTCTCGGATGGCTACTGCCGATCGTGGCTAAGCCTTTCTACCACCCGTGCTAGATGATCCATGTGGAGCAAGGTTTGATTTATGCAAGGGTCAGTTGCAGTTGCCTTAGTAACTGGGTCATGTGGCTATTTGGCTCATCGATCGAATCGACTGTGGTTTGGTTTCCCAGCCAGAGGGTCGTCTGGTTTGACGATATTGTTGAATGCTCAAGATCTGGTGTTGGTGACCATGTCTAATGCTCTGCTAGTTAAAAAGAGCTTATAAGTTTGCTACAAGGAAAACTTGTTTTTCCCTATGGACGGCGTGCGTCCAATTCTATCCTTGCTGATCTCAAACTTGCAAAACGCATAAGGGTGAGCCAGGAACCACCGTTGTAGTGGGCGATGACACTCTGATGCTTAAGTCAGGTGACGGTTCAAAGAAGAATGAAGACTAGATGTAATTAATGTGTACATATACCTTTCTTCTTCCTTTTTCTCACCTTAAGTAGCTAGTGTTCCCTCCACAACTGTCTCTGCTATCGAGGGCACGATGAAGGAGATCTCTCCCAAAATCATACATGTGTATGATTGAGTCTTTTCAGCATTTGTCTATTTAGATTTCAATGCTTGATTGGGTTACAAGCTAATTGGCACGAATGAATTTTGGGCCTGTAATAGATTAGAGATTTTCGTTCATGCCTTATTTTCCTAGGCCAAGCTCCAAGGTCTGTGCCACGTGGGCTGACGTGACTTGGGCTTAGGCGCCTGACTTACGAGATTATCAATAGTTTAAGTATGAGTCCACTTGGGACTATGCATAAGCCTTTCTCATGTTAGAGTTGACATATGCCACGTGTACAATTGTGATCGTATGACTGATTGAAATTTTGAGATTTAAAAAAATCTCACGAAATTTTGACAAATATTTCATTTTTTTTAATTACGAAAATAAAAAGGGCGAAAAAAATACATTTTTCATGTGTTTTTTTGAAAAATTTTGAGGTTTTTTTCTTTAAAATTTTCGAGTTTTTTTTTTTTTTTTTAATTTTCGAGATTTTTTGGTAAATTTCATTTTTGGTAAAAATACAAAAGTCAACTATTTATTGATATTTGAAATAACCCCCTATTTTCTAATTATCATTTATTCAACATATACTTCGAATTTTGAAGCCACCCACTGATTTTCTAAATATACGTTGAATTCATGTTTGTTTCATTTTTTTTTGGTATTTAAGCTTCATTTAATTTTGATGATACATCAAAATGGACCAATTACCATGATCGTACACGTGGCATAAAGCCTTATCACGAGAATACAACGCCCGATCCATTAGGTCAGCTCATAAAACCCAAAAGGATTGAAAACAATTATAGAGGCTCGGAATAGGCCGACCTCTAAGGAAGCGTAAGCGGGATCCGAATCCAGGCCCAGACGAATCAACACCCAAATCTAAGCTCGTCACTTGTTATCTCATTAAGAAGAAGAACATTGCACAAAGAAAGAGCCGTGGAGGGACTTACGCCTCCACGAACGCATCTCCATTAAGGAGGAGACTATACAAAAGCATATCATTTCATTGCGCTTCACATGCTTAAGTCACACAGAGAGTTAACTACGATATTTATAAAAGGTAAAGGGAACTTTCGACAAAGGTATGCAACTTTCACTAAGTTTCATCTAGATTTACTTCCTTTTTCCAATATAGTTGCTGATTTAAGCATCGGATTGCCTTCAGCCACCAAAAAATTGGTCTTTGGCAGTCTAATAGTGGCTTTACTAGTCAAACCCACAAGAGGACGATGTTTGGACGCATCAAATTTATTTAATAGATTTATTTACTTGCATTTTTTTTTTTTTACATATTTAATATACCCTTGAAATTTATTATATATGTGTATCCTAGAAATTTTTAAGTTTTTTCTTTATACACCGAAATATTTCTTAAAATCAGAAGACAGAAATTAACTCGAAAAACAAAATCACAATCCTTGTTCATCAGTATATACTATATTATTTATAGTCAAAATGTAAAAGAAACTTTGAATTAAAAGTCCAAAACATATGAAAGATTAGATTTTCAACTCAAACACTGAGTTGGCAATGGTTTTTGTCCATATTTAGTGCAGTTAAAGGTATCATAGATCACCATCGTACTAATGATACATAAAAATGGTCACATCCCTGAGCCATACATGTGTCATTATGATCTTGAGGAATTACGAACCCTAGCATTAGCCCAACACTGATTCGGCCCAAGCGGTTCTAAGTCCACCTAATCCAGTCCGCCATACAGACTCGAACTCTTACAGCGTACTAGGCCCACACGTCTCACAACTATCGTCAATACCCATGAGTCCTACTAAGGCAAGTATCTCAAGGATCAGCTTCGGACGGGCAACTACAGTAGCTCTTTGCTTCCAACTTGGAAGCAAATACCAAATTACATTCCACGTAGGGAAACTTCCTCCTATGGATTGCTCTTGGATTGGTAATTATCTCCCGCGTATCTTGGAGCACACGGCTAACAGTGAACTTTCCTCCTACAACACAACTCCTAATTAGATAATGATCTCCTTTCTAAACTACGCTTACGATTGCTATTTGCAAGTGACAGCAAAGATATGCGAACGGACTTCGCTTGACCCCTTCCCAAGATAAAGACAAGGTGTCAGAGGGGATTGAAAGGACTGAGCGGCCAAATGACTTCGTCGAATAACCCCAGCAAATTGCCCGTACAATAGCATTGTAGACCCTACAATGGACAGTTGATTTCCTCAAGAGACATCCCACCCCCTTACAGATTTCATCAAATGGTTGTTGGCATACAGAGGGATGGAAGAAGGCAGATGAGGATGGCCACAAGCGGTGAAGTAGACGAGGTCTCACAGTGCTACCAAGCGAGGCCACTTTAATTTCCCATGAACGACACCAGGAGTGACTGAGAGATACCACACCTGGAAGCATCGCACATTGGCTAACACTTCGATCAACCAATGGTTAGCAACGAGATCCACGCACGAATGGACACAAGTGACACGAAGTAACACCAAGGCATCTCCCTTGGAAGAAATCCGTACTACTTCTCCGCGATATGAGAAGAAAGTATGAGACCTCAGCAGATCAACTACGTGCCCACTCAGAATAGGTGACCACGCATAACAACAACTATTGTCATGCCTGATCAGTGCAAATGTCAAAACATTCAAGGACTCCATTGCTAGAGATCTCCCTTCAGCCTTTGGAAAACCCAAAGCATTTTCTTCAAACAAGAACATTCAGGAGATAAGTTATGCGAAAGATAGTGCCTACAACAATTGGAAGACACCATTATATAGCGAAATGGGTCTCCTGCATTAACTGCTAAGCATAGAATATCGTGTGGGAAATGAAGAAACGATGGTTCCCAAGGAGAGTGCGCAGACCACGTTTGCTCAATTAATTACTTTGCATGCAACCCAATCAATTCAGAGGGAGTAACCGGTACTCAACCGTCCCGCAGCCTACGTCGTACACGTGTCACTGCGCGATCTATGCCATACACGTAGCGCAACCGTACAGAAAACCCTAACTCTTCCTTTACAGGCCCAAATGCTCTATCCACTCAGCACACCATTCAAACAGTATTCTGCTACATGATTGGCATGAGCGCAAATCCAAATTAGCCTTGACGCATAGACCGTACCTACGGATTGCTACTTGTTTTAAGGTAATGATGTCCACACAGTGTGTGACACTAGCGGACATGGGTTATCACGCCCTCAAACAGGCGGAATCCCTCTCCAATCGGGCAAGCTTAGTCAGCCTAACCAGATGACGATGGCTTCTAGTATCTCCCATACCTAGTCCGCTCAGCGCGAATCTCGATGGTCTAGGACTGGGAGTCTAATTAGCGCTATCACGCCTGGTGACGACGACTTACTAAGGATCATTGCCCCCTCTACGGTTAGTGATCGCCGAACCCAATCAGGTAAGCCTAGCTGGTGGTGACTGGCAACGAAAGTTTATGATCAAAGTCCAAACCTGTAGTCCCTACTGCACGGGCGTGGATGGTTTGGAAGGTGGGAGCCTAGTTAAGCCCGAACTGATTTCGACGGCTCGCCACGGGACCACTTATTTTTAGTGTGGCCGCCAAATTACCAATCTTGGATTTGTAACCCCCACTACATGGGTGTAGATAGTTTAGAAGATGGGAGCCTAGTCTGTCCCAAACTAATTTCGACGGCTTACCATGGGACCAATGCTTTTTAAAGTGGTCGCCGAATCACTAACTCTGGTTTTGTAGCCCCCATTGCGCGGGTGTAGATAAACTAGAAGGTAGGAGCCTTGTCAGCCGCGAACTGATTCTGATGGCTTTCCACAAGACCACTGCTTTTTAGCGTGGCCGCCGAAAACTCCCAAATTTGTAGCTTGATGCGCACAAGTGTAGATGATTTGGAAGGTGGGAGCCTAGTCAGTCTCGAATTGATCTCGACGGCTTGCCACGGGACCACTATTTTTCAGCCTATTTGCCGAACCCTTTTTACTTGAACTTGTAGCCCCCATCTTGTCGGTGTAGATGGTTCGAAAGTTGGGAGACTAGTCAGTCCACGACTGATGTCAATAGCTCACTACGGGACTACCGCTCTTCAGCTAGTCGCCAAATCCTTACTCCCCGAACTTGTAGTCCATGTCGTTCTGACATAGATGGTTCGGAAGGTGGGAGCCCCACACAGCTCGACACGTGACCCCCGCTCTCTTTCAAAATAGCGATCGCCAAGACAAATCTAGTTGAGTCAGCATTTTCACGCTCAAACAAACTGGCACCCTATTACCAGCAAAGGCTACTCGAGCCGATACATAGATCGTATGGCCAATGCCCAAATAAACGCTACATAGCGTGTCCTCCCGAGCTTATGACACCTGACTCGGCACAAACTCTCTGACGTATACGCTTGGCTCTCGCAACTCGCAATAGAAACAACTGTAGCCGACCAATTAGACAAGCAAGGCAAGCCTCAAGCAGTTTACCTTGGGGACAAGGCACAACTCGGGCAACTCGACCCCCAGCTAAATTGTCCGTAACATGCCACTATTGGACATGACTGTGCAACAATGATCCTAAGTAATTTGCAATATAGAGTGATCAAGCTCTCTACTATAGACAGACCATTCGGTGTCCTATTGATTCAACCAATCTATGTCAAAGAAAGATGACAAGGCGAAACGAAAAACATGCAATAAAGACAACAAGCACAAAACGGATAAAACCGTTTTTTGTTAAAGGTCGACAGAATGGGTACAAAAGTACATAGTTCACTCCTTACAGGAAAAGGTACAGAAACAGAATAGCTAAGCTTAACAGAAGAAGGAGCAGGAGTTGCGTCAGTGAAATAATAATGACGGCAAAATGTAAAAAAATATTTGCTATGCTACGCAGTGATGAAAGAAGAAATTAAAACCATGTAAAAAGCCATGGCTGAAGGGTCACCCTCAAATACGGTGATAACTCTCAGAGAAGAAACCATTGATATGACCTAAACCTTCCACATTAATAACAACTATGTAAGTGTAACAATGTTCTTTTCACTCAGACTATGTACTCTTTAATTCAGAATCTGTTCTATTAAAAAACTTCTGATTAACAGAAAAACGAACACCTCACCTAGTGAAAGTCGTCCATTTGTCCATTTCTTATTTAGAAGAGTTTCTGATTAGAATTGAAAACAAAACAACTGCTAGCTAAGACGTTATGAAACCACCAAACACTTAGTTTTAGAAAGCGAATTGGCTGCCAGAGTATGGTCACATTTTCAGCTAAAGGCGCAGGTCTGACACAGTTGGTCTCCGATTTAATCTCACTCTTCTCTTCATTTTATGGAAACTATGGCTTCAACTCAATAAGAAAGTGTACGTAAGGAAAGATTGGTCAGCAAATTAAGAGAATGTAAAGGTCTATCATTGGATCAGATTGGTGTGTCAAAGTTGTTTTTACCAAAGAAAAAGAGTGGTGTCGTCATGCTACTTCGTAGACTGGGCTTGCAGCTTGCTGCAGTACCAGTGCCCCCTATTCTTGTCGTGTTTTGGGTATTCCTCCCGGTTGGATGGTCTGGCTAAACGTGGATGAATCCTCGATTGAGAATAAGGCAGCGGGCGGGATTGTTATTAGAAAGTAGGAGAATGTGTGGCTAAGCAAGTCTTCTTTGTGGATGGCTCAAATAACTTTGCAGGTTTCATGTCCATTATTGGAGGGTTTGAAACTATGCAAGAGAGATGGGTTCAGGCACTGTTTGATCCAGACAGACTCAACTATTGGTAAATTTTCATGGTTTCTTGGCAAATGTTGGAGAGAGATTAGAGATATGTGTAGTACTTTGGTATGTCACTGTATACATATTTATAGAGAGACCAATGCAATAGCGGATGCCCTGACAAGATTGGCACATGTAGAACAAGTATCGAGGGTCTATACTAGGAAGTCTCTTCCGGCTAGGCCAAAGACTTTGTTGCACCTGAATAAGAATATGACTGTGTATACTAGGAAAAAGTTATAATACATTGGTTTTCTTTCTATACATAAGCAAGGTCGTAATGTACTCCCAAGTTGTTCTCATTGTTTTTGACAAGTAATAAAGGTTTGGCACTCCAAAGTTGCCCTTTTATACTGAAGGTTTAAATTAAAAAAAAAAAATTATTTTATCACCACTTGTCTTTTATTTTTAATTCAATTTTCACATCCAACACTAGCAATTAGAGGCATACACAATTTCCAAAGTTGAAGAACTAGGATTCGATGAAGTCATGCAGATGCTCAATTTTCAAACATATGTGTCACCATATAGATGCATATATTGTTATTGGCTTCACACGTTCAACGGAATATTATTGTTTTAACATTGTCAACACAATGTTTCTGGAATCAAACTTATGTTGATGAAAGCTCATGTAGTATCATTTCTTCATGTTCAAAGTTTACATATCATCAAGCATGTATGGGTAAGTTTTACAGTTTTTGAGGCAATTGAATGGCTCATTTTCTTCATTCATATAAAAATAACAAAAGAAGAAATTTTGGGCGAAAATAGAGTATTGGTTTATTTCTTCCTCAAAAGGTGTGATACGTACAGATCATTAATTTTGACAATCGTTAGTTAGATATCTCGCTTTTCTCCATGTTGGGTTGCGGCTGTCAATGAAGTTAAACAACTCTGCCTCGTGCTCATTAATTTTGACAATCGTTAGTTACACAACTCTGCCTCGTGCTCATTTGTGCAGGTCTCGGGAACTTTCATATTGGGCATATTGACGATATGTCATTACAAGGTACTTGGTTCCAAAGGGATGGATCTCCATCCATTGCGCTCACAGAAGCGGATAAATCGAGGGGTGACTCCTTCATGGAAAAACACGTTATTATGTGGAAGTTCTCAAGCTTCAGGCCATCGTTGGAGGCCATCCGGGATTCGATTTATCAAACATGGGGAATTTTAGGGGACTTTTCTATGGGTTTACTTGACTCTAGGCATGTTTTGGTTAGGGTTCAATTGGAAGTTGAGGCGAAAAAAATTTCGTCTAGGGATTCATTCCATATTTGTGTTGTGAGATTCAAAGCCTTCCGTTGGCATGGCAATTTCAGTCTTAAAACGTATCTAGTGGTCGTTCCTCTTTGAGTAGAACTTATGAATCTTTCGTTGCATTTTTTCACCCTTCCATCCTGAAAGCTATAGGTTTGGTTGGTCTCTTTCTTTGAATAGATGAAAAGACTAGGTGCCTTACCCAACCTGGAGCAACTCGTATTTGTGAAGAGAAGTTATCATAACATCTTCCAACCAAGATGTGGCTTGATAGGTCTGGCAACAAAGGTTTCTGCCAGAACTTAACATTCCCTGTCTTCACATATTGTGAACACTATTCACTGATTGGTCATGATATCATGAATTGTTGGAGAAAACTTGGTTTAAGTTAGAAGGAAAAACTTCAGAAGAAAAGAACAATGGAGTTCAAGGAAGTTAATTATAAGAAGACAGAATCAAATGGGTTGAAGAGTAAGGACGAGTTCCAACCAGCCAAAAAGGTCTATCAACTTGTTGCTAAACCAATAGTAAATGTTGATAAGGTGGGAGTTGGAACCAGTGGTTCAAAGGATGTGCACGGGTTTGAGACCACAGAAGATTTGTATGGCAAAAAATCATAAGTTTGACCCGAATTCTGGTAGCCAGGCTTGAGTGAAGTTGGTAGATGCCTCAACAGGTAATGAAGAGGTTTCAGCTTAGGTCACCTAGCTGGGAAGCATTAATTATCTTCCTATTTAGGTAGAGGTCCGGGGTGCTATGCAGAATGGGTTGTAGCAGTAGAGATGGGTGTTCTTTTTGGTGATGGATCAGTTGGAGAAAATTTGGACTTTGAGGGTTTAGTAAGGGCCTCTACACTGAAGGAGGTTAGACATGTGGCTTTTAGCATTTTGTTGAATAGTGCTCGGAGCTAGATGGTTTTATATCTGGTTCCTTTCAGGCCAGCTAGGATCTTATTAGTTTTGATGTATGGGTGGCGACTACAGAATTGTTTTTTGTGCAAGCGCTTCCGGCGATGTTTACTGGAAATCTGATAGTTGGGATCTTATTAGTCTAGTGTAGTAGATTTAACTATTATGCTGCAGTGTGTCTCAAGAGCAAGGCTATTTCGTCAGAGGTAGGTCTAT
Source organism: Berberis vulgaris (assembly GCA_963556465.1). Classification (NCBI taxonomy): domain Eukaryota; kingdom Viridiplantae; phylum Streptophyta; class Magnoliopsida; order Ranunculales; family Berberidaceae; genus Berberis; species Berberis vulgaris. Next base: position 64,834,034 of record OY747128.1, read on the forward strand.
TGTGAAAAATATGGGATTGGCCCAAGAGTTGGTTAGGGATATCAGTAAAAGAGCTTTTAGGGGAAATGTGATCCTTAAAATTGTCATGGTAAAGGCTTATGAACGCATAAAGTGGAGCTTCTTGCTTTCGGTCCTACGTAGGTTCCTTTTTAATAATCGGGTATATCTTGTGATCTCTAATTGCATCCCCAATTGTGGTTTCTCTATCTTATTGCAAGGTGTGTATAAGGGATTTTTCAAATCTTCCTGAGGACTTTGACAAGGAGATCCACTTTTGTCTATGCTTTTTATTTTGGTTGTTGATGTTTTGAATAGTGGGCTTGTTAATGCTTTTCTAAAAGGTGATACTAGTTATTACTACACGCCTAGGGAATGTACTCCTATCATGCACCTATTAAATGAAGATGATACGCTTATCTTTCTAAATGGTAGCAAGTCGTCTCTGCTTGTTTGAATGACAATTTTGGAGAGACATTGTAGGATGTTGGGACAAAATGTCAATATTGGGAAGAGCTCCTTTATGTTGGAGGAAAAAGCTTTCGCAAAAAGAGTAGTGGTTGTTAATTCATACACTAGGTTTCAATACAAAAGAGGTCGCTGATAAAATACTTGGGTGTTCTTATTTATCAAGGGTATTGCAAGTATTTTGAAGGTCTTTTTAATAACATGCAGAACAAAATAGCGGGTTGGAAAGCTTATTATTATCGCCAGGATGAAGATTAACCTTAACCAGGCATGTGTTTAGTTTGATGCCAGTGTATACTTTGAGTGTTATGTGTGTACCAAAACAAGTGTTAAGGAAAATTAGAAAGTTAGTTGATGGCAGACTTCGTCTGGGAGACTGCGAAGGTAAGCCAATGAAAACGTAGGTGTCATGGAGTCACTTTAATTTCCCTACAGGGGAAGGCAGTTTAGGGGTAAGAAATGTTTTGGATGTGTTCCAAGCGTTTTGTTTGAAAGCTTTACGGAACCTACTTAATTCTAAGTCTATGTGGGCGTTCCTTATGAGAAAGAAGTACTAGAAGCCAAATGTTTCGTTAATGAGTTAGGTGATGAAAACTAGGGCATCCCAAATGATGAAAGAATTAATGAAGATGCACAAATTGCTTTCTGTAAATTCTACTTGGAGGAATGGGATTGGAAATTCTAGTTTTATGGTGAGAATTGGTGTACTTCGTTGATTTTTCTGAGACCATTGGCAATGGTGGAGCAAGGTAGATGGCCGACTATAGCAGAGATGAAACATCAAGGATTCGAATGGCTGAATGGGGTTGTTGTGAGGCAACGAGAATGACCTATGGTAATAGACTAAAGGGAAGGAAAAATATGTTTGATGTTTATTTTTGGATGCCAAACCCAGATGGATTATTCTCAACTCGATTTGCCTGTTAAACTGATTAACCACTTTGAGACCATCTTCAATGTGCGTGTGAAACGGCCTCTGGAGGTACCATCTCTGCTTCAATCTTGGTTTTGGCGTGCTAACAGAGTGTGTCAATTGGGCTTGTTGTTTGGTTTATCTCTAATGTTTATAATCTGGGAATTGTGGAAACAAATATGTAAATGGGTGTGTTTGAAGATGCCAAGGTGGATGTGGGATATATCATATTGACTGTGAGAAATTAGCAGAAAATGGTGTGCTCTATTTTTTGTACAAAACATAACAGCTTGAACATAGCAGTCATGTTGTCTCTTGGATTGCGAATATCGTATGGGCCAGTCAGACCTTGCAGGTATGTATACTGGTTGTTTTCGGCGTCTAGTTACGTTTCTTTGAATGAAAAAGATGGCGCAAGTAGGAAGGGGATAGCGTCTGGTGGGGCAGTTATAAGTAATGAGGTGGGTGTTTGTTTGGGGGTGGTGCAGTTTTTCTTTGGGAGGGCTTGAATAATACAAGCTAAAGTTTCAGCGCCATTGAAGGTTTGAAATTGTGTAGAGAATTGGGATTTTTAAAGGTGGAAATTCAAATGGATTTGACACTAGTCAGAGGCTGGTTTGTGAGTGAAATTAATATCCCTTGGTTCGTCGCTGGAAAGATATTCATGGGTTGTGTCAAGACATAGAAGACTTTAGTGCTCATGTGTATACAAAAACCAATGATGTGGCTGACTTGCGGGAAAAGCTTAGGAGGATAAAAATTCTCAAAGATACATGGAGTCTTCCATGCCAAACTGAATCTTGAGCCTAGTTAGATTAGATAGAAATCATACAACTTATATTAGAAGATAATGCTTTCCTGTTTTACTTTTTTGGGTAAAGTCGTAATGAACCCCCATTGTACTATTTTAGCCTGTTTGGGTAGAGTAATTAAGGTCTAGCATTCCACAGGTGGTCCTTCCTGGAGGTTTAATTTTTATTTCTTTAAGTTGGAGCAGATTACAAAAAAATGGATAGAATTATGTTGTTTGGGGTGGGGTACTCGGTGAGTGCCATTGAAAAAGCTTTGCTAGATACCTCAGTTTTTGTCTCGTGCTCATCGAACATGCTGCGGAAAAGTTGAGCATCGTTCCTTTTGAGGATTCAGGCGCTGAATTTGGTTAGAAACATGTTGATTTTGTCATCGTAAATGGAAAGGATGAAATAAAGGAGGTTCATGTAGAAGCGCGGGTGACAGAGGTAGAAGAATGGAACCATGTGGTCGAATTGGGAGCCCAACCTCTTAACATCCAGTTGGACTTTGATGAGGGCGTGAAGGCCCTGTCAAATAAAAAAGGTGAAGAACTTGGTTTGTGATCAGACGTGGAAATTGGTGCATATTCAGATGGAGGGGAAAAAACCAAGGGAAGTAAATATAAAGAGATAATACAGGTAAGGGATCGCCTCATGGCCATAACAGCTACTGCCAAAGTGTTTAATGATGCGAATAATAGCATGTTTCGGAACGTGCGGGGAGTAGGTAATATAGCTACTATTAGTCAGTTGAAGAAGTTAGTTTTTTTATCATAAGATTAGGCTACTGATGGTGGCTGAGCCAATGGTGGATGAAGCGAGGCACATGGAAATTAGTTGAAAGGTATATCTTTATAATTTTACCACCAATGAAGCGGAGGGTGGAAATTTTGGATGTTTCGTGGTAATGATTTATCCATTTTAGTGGTGTGTTCTTCGGATCAGTTTTTGCATTTCAAAGTTAGCAACCCTTTTTCTAATCAAGAGTATGAAGTCATGGTGGTCTATGCAAGTGTTCCCCAGTAGAGCATCGTCTTTTATGGAGGGATCCAGAGGAGATTGTAGAAGTTTGTGATGGTCTGTGGGTCATATTTGGTGACTTTAATGTGATTGCATCCCAAAAGGAAAAGATGGGGGTAATGGTCCAAATTTTCAGGATATGGCAGATTTTGATTCTTTTATTGAAAATTGTGGCATTTTTTGTGGCTTCAAGGGACCGCGATGTACTTAGTGTAATGATAAAGGAGTGGGAGATAGAATTCGAGCTAGACTGGATAGGGTCGTCGTTAACTACCATTGGTTGTCTTCCTTTCCGATGGTCCAAGTGGAACATTTTCTCCGAATTTGCTCTCATCATGCACAGATTGTGGTGTCACTTCCTGTGTTGGCCCATTCAGGTAACTCTCCTTTTAGATTCTAAATAACAAGGATTATGCATGATGATTTGCATGGCTTTGCTGCTAACTCTTGACAACCAGATAAAGGTTTCTTGGATGGTCTAGAAAGATTAAATATTTTCGGTCTGATCTCAGGAGATAGAACAAGGAAACTTTTGGTAATGTGTTTAGTAACTTGCGTAGAATTAAACATGAAATAAAAATATTGGAACTGTAGTCCCAGCGTGATTGGGATGGTTAGGCACTCTCAAATTATAATAGGTGTGAGGCGGACTACAGAAGGTTTTATTACTGGATTACTGGAAGCAAAAATCTGGTGAAAAAGAGCAAAAAGAAGGGGAGGCCTACACTAAATATTTATTTGCCTTTATCAAAATTAAGAACAAAAAGTGGACGGTGGAGTAGAGTTCTTTACCAGATGGCTCTGCCATTTCAGACCAAAGGAGGATTTTTCAGGAAGCTAATAGGTTTTTCCAGTCTCTACTCTCTTTTCAATCAATTAATATTGAGGATCAGTTGTTAGATCGTATTCCAATTTTTTTCTCAGATCAAGATAATGCTAATCGTTATAAATTTCCCATGATGGAAGAAGTTAGGGAAGCAGTTTTTCAACATCATCTGGATAATGCCCCGGGGCAAGAGGCCCCACTTCTGGCTTCTTCCAATTTCGCTGTGAAATTGTTAAGTTTGACATGTTGGAAGCGACTCATGCTTTTTTTCAGGGGGAGGTCTCTACCAGGTCCGTTCACTGCTACATCCTTGATTCCTAAAGTGGAGTCGCCTCGATCTTTTGGTGATTTTTGACCTATTAACTTATGCAATATGGTGAATAAAATTTTCAGTAAGATTATTTGCAAAAGGTTGGCAATCGTTCTTCCTTCCATTAAATCTCAGGAACGGGGGGCATTTGCGAAAGGGAGGTTGATATCACTAAACATTCACTACACCAAAACAGTGTTTTTGTAACTGTTTTGAAGTGTAGTTGAAAATATTAGAATCACCTATCAAATGATACTATTCTTGGTGATCCTAAATTTAGAATCATGTTGAAAGTGATACTACTTAAAATTAGTATCATTTGGCTAATGATACTAATTTTTACTAAATGATTCAACTTTACAAATTTGCATCTCAACAAAGATGATACTAATTGTAAAAGAGAATCACATATTGCATGATGTTGATTTTTGTTAGATGAAACAATTGTATAAATTAGCATCACACAATAAATTATACTATTGAAAATACTGTCACTACATGATTCTTGCAAAATCTTTGAACAACACAGAAGAGTGAAGCTGATACTTTGACAAAATGGAAATTTTATTCAGTTTAATCTCTTACAGCTTACAAAAAAAAAATGCCCAACTTACAAAAAAAACATGCTTTTACCCTTCAAGGTGTTATTCAGCTGATGACTTAGCAGATATCTTACTGAAAATATTAGAATCAACTTAGTCATTACAATAATAAGACCAACATCAACAAAATTTACAGGTTCTTTCATATGAAAACAGTAAGATAGTCATTACAATAACAAAATCAAAAGTACAATCAGATCTGGTCACCAACATCCAGACAATCCAAAGTTGTTCATGCCAATAACACCACCCGCTTCTCTAACTTAAATGGCTTTTTCACTTCTAAGGTCTGGGAGTTCAAAAGCACAGACAACGATCTTCCCTTTTATCAAGCTACGATCAAGAGTGTTGTTCTTGCATAAACTGAAAAAACAAATCAAGAAATAATAATTAGCACTATATATATGAAGACGAGTGTTCATCAAGCACATTGGACAAGCATATCATCCCTAAAATGTGCAAATGCATGAGGATCAAAACCAAGAACGTGAATCACCTGAATGGTACCAAAACTGCCATCCATCTCTACGCCCCAGCTGCGCCGAAAAAAATAAAGTTTATAAAGCTTTGTTTCTGAGACAGAGCCAAATACACTGTGCATAAAAAACAGCTGCAGTGCAGTCCAGAATATGAACCTTGTTGAGGAAAACAGCACCAGCAGAACAGCATAGCCTACCATCAGAGAGGCAACATATGAAAAAACACAAACAGAATGCAATTTCACTTGATGAAATCCTAGTGAAAAAAGAAAAGAAAAAAAATCATTTAAAGGAGGCAACCTACCTTTCCAAGAACAACTCCTAGAAAATGAAAGAATTGGAGATGATGTTCATGCACCAATCCTGAACCAGGATTAGGATATAGCAGATGATCAACAGTTTCCTGCAAACAGCATACTAGATGTGAATATAACACAAGATGAGAAGACAAAATAGTGCAGAGTAAATAACCTCAACATGCATGATTAAGAATATTAAGTTCAATATAACCTTAAAATATACGTATGTTCTTAAAGCCATTGACAATAACATCATTGAAATCCATGTCTATGCCTTGCATCCTTCAACTGTGACTGTTTCATAAAATTCATGAAAAGATCATAGGATGAAAGAAGATGATAAGATAAATACATCCTGCCTAGAAATGTGTTGCATCAAATTATTCTAAAGAAAAGACAAAATGATTCTCAATTCAGTTCCTAAGAAACAACAGCTTTAAAGGTAAGGTATTGTTACAGTGACTGATTATTAATGTCAACGCCCACGACACACACACAACCAAAAAAAAGAATTACATATATGATAAAATAAAATAAAAAATCACACTCCCACTCCCCTGTTTTCCAATGCTTTCGGTGGAATTCTTCTTTCCTTTTAAAACAAAACATAGCCTCTGAGAAAGTAATATTTGGCAACCATTTATATTTGAGAAATCAAAATTTGAATGTTACTCACAGTGACTATTTTCACCCTGCTTGTAAATGGAACCAAAAAAGGAGCCCGTCTTAGTATGTCACGTGCTATGGTATTTTCAATTACAACCTGGAAAAAGAAAGCAATCAGTATTCATGAATGAGGTTCCCACAGAGTAGAAGACAAGGTGTAACAAAATCAACCTGTGAGAGGATAGATTCCTCAACTGCTTCTTGAGCATGAAGTTACTGGGCGTAGTGAACTGGCGTCTATTATTCCAATCTTGCAGCTGAGATAATAACATTTGCCACGGGATAATTAAGCATAGAGTTCTACAATATGTATATGGATGTAACCCCCTCCCCCACTGCACCTAAGCAATGAAAGGCAATCAACCAAGAAATGCACTAAGAACATCCACATGTTCCAAATTTACCTGTGTGAGGAGCTCAGAGGCTGCAGTGCCGACTCCGTGTTGAATAAAATCTATAGAGAGCCTCTTCTGACCAGCGAGGTTAGCTGTAGTTTTCATCGAGTTTGAAGACTTTGCAGGAATCACCCAAAGGAGCTGCCACAAAGCCTGCAGGAAGGAATAACAAATTATAAATAACTTGGAACAAGAAAAGATACATATATATTTAGGTCTCCATCTCTACATTGAAACATATTTAGATCACTAGTATTAGTCACAGAGAATTAAATGGGGTGTCTGAAAATTCTTGTTTGGAAATTTGAATGGCCATTTTGTAAATGAAAATTCTTTAATAATTTAATGGCCGATTTTTCTATTCCAAATTTAATGTTTGAAAAACTTGGTCCCTCCTTTTAACTAGAAGAATTTTCATCCTCAAAATGGCCATTCAAATACCACTTGGATCCACCCTTTTGTTGCAAGATACGAAGTGAAATATTTTGTATGTGGTATGTGATATTGCAAGGGTAAGCACCCTAGTCAAGATTTTCAAGTAAACACCAATACTTGCATAACTATTGAATGCTTATGTGAAGAGAGCAAGTATCTTCATATAACATGCATAATGTACCTGAGTGTAACAAAGGGTTTTCCCCTTAGAAGCAACAACTGGATTTGGATCCACCATACATACAATCACCTGTTTCACTTTGGCTCGGATTAATGCTTTCGTGCACGGTGGAGTCCTACCATAGTGGTGGTTACATGGCTCTAAGCTCACATATGCTGCTGCATTTTCTGTGAAATCCCCAGCTTCCCTCAAAGCAAAGACCTGCAATTTTCAACTCCTGCCTCAAATATCAATGCATTTTCAGCAAGTGAAGTTCTATTAATGCCAACACAAAAGTGAACATTATGATAATTATCTCATTTCAATCCTTAACACACAAACAAACACAAAAGTTATCCAATTATCTCATTTTCTGCGTGACATGACGTACCCTATGAACTATACTCCATGTCGTTACGTGCGAATATCTTGTTTACGAGGGAATCCTATTGCTATTTTTTTCATTGAGGTGGTACTCTGGTATATATTTTAGCTTCAGTTTTGTGGCATACCATCAATACTTATTTGCATTTAGTTAATTGTTTTTTTTTTTGTTGTAATTGTTGACAATAACTGTTACAAGGATTATGGTGACTGTGAGTTCATTATTATTCTTTGTTAGGTTAATGTTGGCGCTTTTTACTCAAATGATCAGAATATCTCTATCAATACTATTGTTCCAAATAAGATCTAAATAACATTACTATATGTTAACTCACCTATGCCACTAACTGGGAACGCCGCAGCCACTTTTCATCAATGTCTTAAGTAGGAATCATAAGGTTGATAATGCAAATACTAAGCCAAGTACAAGTATTTAATTTATGATTTGTTTTATTGATTAGTAATTAGTTGTGTTGGGCCTAAATAAGCGCATAGTTAGTAAGGGCTCTAGTTAAGTCTTAGGGTTTTATTGGCTTGCTTAACAAGCCTAGTTCTGTTATAAATAAGGTTGAATAGCCGCTACTGTAAAATTGGCTTGAATTGGAAGAAAAGTTTATTTCGTTTTTATCAGTTTTCACTTTACAGTTTTAATTTCCAGCAGTTCACTTGTTTCCTGTAGTGTCGTCATAGAGTTTATGTTTGTTATTGGGTTATGACTATGTTTCTAAGTTCATATTTTTAGTTAAATATGTATAAAGTTGACATGTGAAATGATGCATATATAATAGCTTCCAAAAATTCCTACAAAAGCCTTAAAAGTTCCTGCAAAATCCTGCGTATAATGCTAGGTGAGGTCTAGGCCTGCCTCTAACAAAAGACTAAAATGAGAGAATGACTGACCAATTTCTGGCTTATCGATCTTTAATTGCTTTTTGTTCTTGACTCCTTTTTGGAAATCAGATGTTGAAGACTAGCTTTTCTTTCTAAAATCCACGACCTCTATAATTCCAAGTTAAAATTTGTAACTTATTCATCAATAACCACAGAGCTCCTGGCAGCCTAAAACAGGGCCTTACAGAGAATATCAGTTTGTATATGTACATTACAAAACATGAACTCCTGGCAGACTAAAACTGGGCCTTACAGAGAATGAAGACCAGGTTATCAAACCATTTCATCATTATGGTTTAATGCCACAACTATTAAAACTCTTTTATGTCCTCTACATAAGAACGCCACAAGCTATTTGTTTATTGTTATAAAAGCTAGATTGCAAGATATATTTCCATGAGAAACTCATCTCTAAATTAACCTCGAGTCACCCTTCCATTCCATCCTCCCAGTAAACAAACAACAATAACAAATCACTTTCAAAGAAAATACCCATTCAAAGTAAAAGAAAAGCACAAATGCATTCTAGACTAAGATCAATCAAAACCAAACACACACAAGTATTCTAGGATCGTTTTCTGAATTTCATTTTCTTTGTAAAGCTCATCTATTCTCAAAAACTTCATCAAACTATACAACAATGAGATCAAAAGAGTAGTAGGAGGAAGTAGAAACACTTCATTTCACTTCAAATGTAAGAAAACACAAAACATTAGCATCCAATATCATCAAAATGGGGGAAAACAGAGCATTTGAAATGAACTTTCAAATTAACCATGGATATTAAAGTTCATTTCAAATTCAGAGCATAAATATAGTATAAATTTGGGATGGTATATATAGAAGTTCAGAACCAACAGAAATGCATATACAGGCAAACTTCATAACATATCAGTGACTTGTTCTATCAATGGGAACTCACCTTCAAATGATGAGTCCAACCAATCAAATGAGAAGAAAACTCACCTTCAACTTCCAGCAAGAGCTAGGGTTTCCATAAATAAGAGACATCGATTGTACAAATGTGAAGAAGAATAGAGATTAGAAATCACCTTGTTAACCCTAAATTGTTTCTGAGATCGATTAGAGAGCCATCGATTGCTCAAATGTGAAGTTGATTGCAGACGAGTGACTCAATCTGCGACAAATGCGAAGATGAAGATGCCTTTCATCGAAAAAAAAATTCTACTGCGCGTTTTTGGAGATGTCTTTCATCGAATCGGATTCCACTCTGGATGCTCGAATACCTAACTAATAGAGTCTAGTAGATCCAAACGATTAAACATTGATTTTGCAACAGAAAGTTTATCAGATTGATAAAGAGAGAAGAAAGAGGAAGTTTATCAGATTTTGCAACAAGAAGTTTATCAGTTTTTTATCAAAAGAGAGAAGAAAGAGTTTTACATTTAAATGAAAACTCTAAAACACCGAGAGTTTGGAGTCTAATGTGAGTGCTAAGAGTTTTTCTCAATCAGTAACACTTTGTTTTACACGTGCATATCACATGACAATTTAATAATGTCACAATTTTGAACAGTAACAGAAAATACATGATACAATATAATATAATGAGTATCACTAAAAATATGATGCTAATTATGGTTACAGATTGCCAATAATGGTGTAGTGATTGGTTTGGCTCAGAAGTTGATGCGCACTATTGGTAAAAAGTATTTTCAAGGTAATGTGATTTTAAAGGTGGATATGGAAAAGGCTTACGACATAATTAAATGGCCCTTTTTATTTGCCACCCTAAGAAAATTCGGGTTTGATAAAAAATTCGTTTACTTATTTCCAAATGTATGACCAGTTGTGGTTTTTTAGTGCTCATTCAAGATGTTTATGATGGTTTCTTCAGGGCTACTAGAGGTCTTCACCAAGAGATCTTTTGTCCCCTTTATTGTTTGTTATTGTAGCAAAGGTTTTGAATAGAGGCCTTACCAGCGCATTGTATGAAGAACATATTGGGTACTACACCCCGAGGCTATCTAACCCGGTCACAACCTATTTTATGCAGATAACACATTAACTTTTTTTTTTTTAAATGGGGGACTTCTTCCATTAAGGGTTGTTTGGACTTTCTACAAGCTTATTGTGTTTCCTCTAGTTAGAAGGTTAATATGGGAAAATTTTCTTTCATAGATGAAGCTAATGCACCTAGAGATTGTGTGGAAAATATCCAACAATTAACTGGTTTCCAAAAAAACAATCCTCGACTTTCAAGTACTTGGGAGTACCCATTTATGAAGGTAAAGGAAAGGTGAGCTTTTTGAAGAAATCATGGATAAGGTTGCCACACAGATTGGAGGTTGGAAGTCGAACATGTTGTCTCCTAGTGGATGGCTAATATTGATAAGATATGTTTTTTATTCTATGCCAATTTAAACCTTGGTGGCCACTTGCATCCCACATAAAGTCTTTGATTTCATTCAGAGCTTGATTGCTAGTTTCTTTTGGAGAAACGCTATGGAAAGATGTAAGAAAAAATGGGTGGCCTAGTCTCGCTAGAGTCTCTCAGTTAACGAAAAAATCTATGGGTGTCAGAGATTTTGGGTTGGTTGTACAAGCTTTCAGATTGAAAGTTCTTTGGAATCTCTTGCATTCTAGATCATTATGGGGTGTTTTTATTTGGAGGAAATATTCGTTGGAATTGGTCCCCTTTATGGCTTTCAAGGAAAAACAAGATTCGTTTAAGTTTTTCAAAATGATGTTAAAGCAAAAGTTTTTTTTTTACTTAATAATATGGAGGGGTTGGTTGACAGGGGAGAGCGCGTAAGATTATTTGACAGGGGAGCGCGCATCGGCTTATTTTTTTAGAATTGGAATGGTACGGGTATTTTTGTCCCGTTTTCAAGATCTCTTAATATCTAGCCAACTTTAGAATCTAGGGTTGATGTGACTTTGCCATACTGCATTCTAGAGTTAGGGAGGAAGCCAGTGAAGACTTTGTCCTTTCTCAAAAGCAAGTCGATGGTGGTGGTGATGTGCGTATTTGGAAGCACACAAATAATGTTATGTATTCAGTAAAAATAGATTATGAAGTATGTTGAAATATTGGTGTGAATTTAAAAAATAAAGGGAAATGGTTTCTTAACTTTCAAATCTCTCTCTAAATTGTTTAGTCTCATATCCTCTATGTAACTCACTTTGGAGGAGTTAATAAGGATAGTTTTTGGATTTGGGTTTGGACTCTATAGGGTACCCACTTTTGTGAAGGAGGGAGGAGATAGACCAATGTTGGTCCACTCCACACCAGTGTTCTAAAAATCGCTAGGCGCTGGGCGGGCGGCGAGCAGGTGCCTAGCGCCCAGGGGCCTAGGCGGCACCTAGGCGGTCTTAGGTTTTGTATTATTACTTTAATAATTTACAAAAGTTAAGCATAATACCTTATCAATTACATCCAATTTAATGCCAATATACATATGCAAAATTTAAAAACATGAAAAATTAACAATCGTGAACAAAATTTATTAAAACTCAAATGACTGAAGTTGGTCATGATGGGTACTTTATATAAATTTGAATTTGTGTACTCTTTTATTTTTCTTCAAGTTGCATGAATTACCTCAGTTATGTTTGATAAAATCTACATTAGTAAAATTGTTACCGGTAGATCCTTTGAGAATTTCATTAAGTAATCATCATTTGCTACATTTAGACATATATATACTGAATAAAAAATAATTAAATAGTTTATTTCTAAAAAATAGGAAAGAAAATAAAATAAGAACACAATCAGCCTTATTAAAAAATAAAAAAAATAAATAATAATAATAATAATAATATAAAAAAAATTAAAAAAAAAATCGCCCAGACCGCCTAGACCCCGCCTAGATCCCGCCCATACCCGCCCAGACTGCCCAGAACCGCCCAGACTGCCCGCCCAGCCATTAATCTGGGCGGTTTTCCACCTTCTAGCGCCTAGGCGCCGCCTAGGCCGATTTTCAGAACACTGCTCCACACGCGTGCACCGCCGTCTGATCAGCCGAGCCTAGTCGGGTCAGGTTGAGATGAACCTATTTTTTTTGTTGAAATTTTATTTGGAAAATAAAATAATAAATATTTTTATTTGCTTTAGAGAACAAGACTGAGTCAGAGGAGACCCAGTCTTCTCTCCACGATGTCCACACGTTTTGCATTATTTCTTCCACTTATTTAGCCACGTTTTCTCTCAAACGAATTTTTCTATCGGCCTATAAATAGTTGTTCTCTCTCTTAGATAAACAAATAAAAGGTAAACACAATTTTGTTAGAAAATGAAGTTTTTGTTTCATACAGTTTATTTCAATTTCTAATATTTCAGAGAGTTTCCAGAACTCTGTTTCATCAAACAGAGTTCAAGTTTTGTTTTCGAAATACTTTGCTTATTACTGTAATTGGTTTTCGTGATTCTGAGCAAAAGAAACTAGGTGAATAGATTTTCGTTTTTCAGCAAGTGCATGTGACTGAACGAGACAGAAAAGATATTTTGGGCTGTTTTATCCTGGGGACGATGGGGCTTACAAACTGCTTGCACAATCTTGGGTACAGCCGTGAAACGTCTTAAAGAGAGCGACTTAGTCCGCGACTCAACCCAAGAAAACTTTGGTAACTTCGTTCCTATTTAAATTTGCAGCAATTGTATTTCCAATAATTTTTAAAACATTTTATATCTGCCATGTCTTCTACTACTAAACTTGCTGCTAAGGACCTTAACAGGCTCTTTTGTTTTGAGGGTCAACACTTTAAAAGATTGAGACAAAAAATGTTATTTTTCTTAACTACGCCAAAAATTGATTATATCTGTAATGTCGAGAAACCCGAATTGCCTGCTAAACTTGATGAACCCAAACTAAGGAACTAGATTGCTTGATTGAAAATGACTTTGTGTGTAAGAACTTTATTCTTAATGGTTTGTCTGATAATTTGTATGATTACTACTGTTCTGAAAAATCTGCTAAGGATATTTGGGAAGCCCTTAGGAAGAAATATGACACTGAGGAGGCTGGCACAAAGAAATATGCCGTCAATTGTTACCTGAAATACCAAATGACTGATGACATATCTGTGGAAACCCAATCTCATGAGCTACAGAAAATTTCTCATAAAATCATATCTGAAGGCATGTCCTTAGATGAGCAATTTCAAGTAGTTGTTGTGATAGATAAATTGCCCCCTAGCTGGAAAGACTTTACAAATGCACTTTGACATAAAACCAAAGAGTTATCTCTAAAAAGTCTTATCACCCGACTTCGGATTGAGGAGGAATCTTGGAATCAAGATCAGAAAGATGGAATTCTGATAATTTATAACCATAAGAAATCCACCCCTGTGGCTCTGAAACCCAGTGGAAAGACTATGAAAAATCAGAGTCACAATAGAAATCGAAACAATCAGAACTGAAACAATCAGAACCGAAACAACCAGAACCGCAAGCAACATAATCAGAATCCTCCACGAAATCAGAATGGACAAAAACATCCCTCAAGGAATGAAACAACACAATTCCTATGTTATACATGTAACAGGCCAAGGCATATGGCTAGGAACTGCCGGAATGGGTCTCGTCCGGCTCCGCAAGCAAACCTAACCGAAGACCAACTTATAGCCATGGTCTCTGAGATCAACTTTTTGGTGGAACCGAGGGATGGTGGGTTGACACTGGTGCTTCTCGACATGTCTGCTATGATCGAGAAATGTTCAAGTCCTATTCTGAAGCTGAGAACAAAAAAGTGATGCTGGGTGATTCCCACTCCACTATCGTTGCTGGAAGAATTTAGTTTCTGATTACCTTCTAAACAAGGCTGGGTTTACTCAAATTATAGAAGTTGATTTGTATACCATCACTAAGAACAATGTATTTGTGGGGAAGGGGTATGTCACTGATGGTGTGTTTAAATTGAATGTTGATGCTAATAAAATTTCTAATTCTGCTTACATGTTGTGTTCTTTTAATACCTGGCATGCTAGACTCTGTCATGTTAATAAGCGAAATAATTAAAAACATGAGTAACTTAGGACTAATTCCAAAATTGTCCTTAAATGACTTTGAAAAATGGAACTATTGTAGCCAAGCTAAAATAATCTAAACACCACATAAATCTATTGTAAGATAATCTGAACCTCTAGATTTAATACATTCAGATATATGTGAACTTGATGGTGTTTTGACTAGAAATGGAAAACGTGACTTTATTACGTTCATTGATGATTGCTCCGATTATACCTTTGTCTACCTGATGAAAAATAAGAGTGAAGCATTTGACATGTTCAAAATATTTTTAACAGAAATTGAAAATAAGTTTAATAGAAAGATAAAGAGGTTTAGAAGTGATAGAGGCACTGAATATGACAGCAACAATTTAATAGAGTTTTATAATTCTCATGGAATTATTCATGAAAAAACTGCACCGTACTCTCTTGAGATGAATGGCAAAGCTGAAAGGAAAAATAGAATTCTTACTGAATCACTAGTTTCCATTCTGCTTAATTTCGGTGTTGTATCACATTGGTGGGGAGAGATTATATTGACGGTCTGTTATGTGCTAAATAGAGTCCCTAAATCGAAAAAATAAAACTTCTCCTTATGAGATTTTGAAAAATAGACAACCAAACTTGTCATACTTCAAAACTTGGGGTTATTTAGCTTATGTAAGAATTCATGATCTAAAAAGGAACAAGCTTTCCAGTAGGGCATATGAGTGTGTATTCATAGGTTATGTCGTTAACAGCAAATCCTATAGATTCTATAACCTAAATGATCATGTTGTCATAGAATCGAACGATGTTGATTTCTATGAACATAGATTTTCTTTTATTTCGAGGAATAGTGGGATACATCCTCTAGTAATGTGCCAATGATCAGGATGAATGGAAACGATAAAGCAACAGAATCTGAGCCTAGGAGAAGTAAACGAATCCGAACTTCTAAAAACTATGGCCCTGACTTCTATGCCTTTACTAGAGAAGGATCTCCTTAACTTCCAAGAAGCCTTGTTTTCTATAGATGTCAACTTTCGGTAAGAGGTTATTGATGATGAAATGGAATCTCTTGAGTCTAATAAAATCTGGCATTTAGTTGACTTGCCACCAGGTTGCAAGACAATAGGTTGTAAGTGGGTATTTAAGAACAAATTGAAACCCGATGGAAATGTTGAAAAGTTTAAGGCTCGCCTTGTAGCCAAAGGGTTTAGACAGAGAGAAAATGTTGACTTCTTTAACACATATTCTCCTGTTACTAGGATTACATCTATTCGATTGTTAATTTCTCTTGCTAATACACGATCTAGTATTGCATCAAATGGATGTTAAGACTATTTTCCTTAATGGTGATTTAGAAGAAGAAATTTACATAAACCAACCTAAAGGTTTTGTAATTCTAAGGCAAGAAAATAAAGTTTGCCAACTAGAAAAATCACTTTAGGGTTTGAAACAAGACCAAAGCAATGACATGAAAAATTTCATAATTTTATTATCTCACGTGACTTTAAAGTGAACAAAAGTGACAAGTGTATTTATTATAAATCTGAAAATGGCATTTGCACTGTTATATGTCTATATGTGGATGATTTGCTTATCTTTGGTTATAATATTCATGTCGTGAATAATGTGAAATCTTTATTGCATGCAAATTTTGATATGAAAGACCTTGGAGAGGCGAGTGTAATCCTTGGTATTAAGATTACTAGGTCTGAAAATGGAATTTCTTTGGATCAATCACATTGTATTGAGAAGATCCTAAATAAATATAATTACTCTGACTGTAAACCTGCATGTACTCCTAATGATCCTAGTGTAAAGATGTTCAAGAACACCGGTAATGGTGTTAGACAACCTGAGTATGCGAGCATCATTGGTAACCTACAATATCCTACTAATTGCACTAGGCCCCCAACATAGCTTATGTTGTGGGACTACTATGCAAATTTACCAGTAAACCTAGTATAAAGCATTAGCATACTATTGAAAGGGTCATGAGGTACCTAAAGAGGACTAAGAACCTTGGATTACACTATCAAAATTTTCTCGCTGTCCTTGAAGGATATAGCGATGTTGATTGGAATACCCTCTCAGATGACTCCAAAGGAACCAGTGGCTATATTTTTAGTATAGTTGGTGGAGTTGTTTTTGGGAAATCAAATAAACAGACTATTTTTGCACAATCCATGATGGAGTCAGACATGATAACACTAGCCACGGCTAGTGAGGAAGCGGGTTGGTTAACTTGCTAGCATAAATCCCTCTATGGGAAAGACCGATACCAGCTGTCTTAATCCATTGCGATAGCACCGCGGCTATTGCAATGATACAGAACCATTATTATATTGGCAAGAGACGACAAATACGTCGTAAGCACAGTACGGTTATAGAGTTTCTATCTACTGAAGCTGTTAGAGTGGATCATGTACAAAACTGATGAGAACTTGGTTGATCCTTTGACAAAAGGATTAGCTAGAGAGAAGGTTTTCAAAACCTCAAAAGGAATGGGACTTATGCCCTTAGATTGATAAGTTATTCATGATGTTAACTCGACCTATAGACTGGAGATCCCAAGAAATATATTCAATGGGTAATAACAAGTCATGCATGATATGAGGTGAATCGTGTTGACTTTATTGTAATTTCATTCCTAGATTGAAGCATGAGTTCCTAAAGCGATAGTAGGATGAGTTAAAATTCTTAATGAGATCTATACTCTATGTAGAGTGGAGTACCTAGCTACATGAGTACTCTTGATAGACTCACCTAAGTGATTGTGAAAGTATGGTCGCTTTCTATGGAATTTGTGGGCAAATTCCTAGAGCCTTCACTATATTGGGATATACGTGCATGGCCTTAAAGCACGGGCTTTTTAGACTTCACCCTGGTAAGGTTGTGCGTGTAATGTTGTTAGAGATAGAGTTCAAAACTACGAGTTACTATATTATAATCTAAATCGTGAACACTACGCAAGAGTTCAAGTTGAAGAACACTTTTGTTTATGCACAATCTTATATTATATATATTGCTCGATGAAGAATTTTTTTTTTTTTAAATTCAAGTGGGGGATTGCTAAAATATTGGTGTGAATTTCAAATATAAAGGCAAATGGTTTCTTAACTTTCAAATATCTCTCTAAATTGTTTAGTCTCATATCCTCTATGTAAATTACTTTGGATGAGTTAATAAGGATAGTTTTTGGACTTGGGTTTGGACCCCAAGGGCCACTTTTGTAAATGAGGGAGGAGATAGACCAATGTTGGTCCACGCTGCCGCTGTCCGACAGAGCGAGCCGGGTCGGATCGGGTTGAGATGAAACTTATTTCTTTTGTTGAAATTTTATTTGGATAATAAAATAATAAATATCCACACGTTTGTTAGGAGACCCAGTCTTCTCTCCATGATTTCCACACATTTTCCATTATTTCTTCCACTTATTTAGCCACATTATCTCTCAAACGGATCTTTCTATCGGCCTATAAATAGTTGTTCTCTCTCTTAGATAAACAAATAAAAAGTAAACACGGTTTTATTATAAAAAGAAGTTTTTCGTTTCAGAGAGTTTATTTGTAAACAGTTTCTAATATTCCAGAGAGTTTCCAAAACTCTGTTTCATAAAACAGAGTTCGAGTTTTGCTTTCGAAATACTTTTCTTATTTACTGTAATTGGTTTTCGTGATTCCGAGCAAAATAAACTAGGTGAATAGATTTTCGTTCTTCAGCAAGTGCATGTAATTGAACGGGACAAAAAAGATATTCTAGGTTGTTTTATCCTGGGGACGACGGGACTTACAGACTGTTTGCACAATCTTGGACAGAGCCGTGAAATGTCTTAAAGAGAGCGACCTAATCCGCGACTTAACCCAAGAAAACTTCGGTAACTTTGTTCTTATTTAAATTTGCAGCAATTGTATTTCCAACAAAGTATTTCTTGGAAGAGAAGAGCAAGATAAAGTATTTGCATTGCTATGGCACCCACTATTACCTTTTAAATCTTGGTTTTCATTTGGAAGCTATTGACGGGGTCTATCCTAATAGATAGGAATGCTAGATAATATGATATAACTTGGCGTCTAAAACATTGTTGTGATAATCATGATTTCGAATCCTCTAAACAGTTGTTTATTGACTGTGAGCTTGCTTCCCAGGTTTGGCGGCATTTTGAACCCATTTTTTAGATTCATTTCCATAGACCTGGTGAGGTTTATTCGATGTTACAGGTTTGGTTTCGACGTGCTAACTCAACTTTTCTCCCTGTGGAAAATATGGTTAGAAGAAACCAAACCAGCTTTTCAAGGTGTTAAGTGGAACCCTATCTATATTATAATCCATGTTAGAAATTGGCTTAAGTTGGTTTCGCAACGAGGTCAAATGATCCTAATGGGACGATCTCTGCTCTTAGCCTACATACCAAACAGGTTCTGCGGAACAAGTCAAAGAATCATTTGCGGTGTACTGGAATTTCCCTCCTTCCTATTGGGTGGCATTGAATGTTGATGGATCAGCCAGGGATTCGGTGATCACTGGGGCATTAATGCAAGAAATGTTGATGAGTCTTGTATTATTGTAAAAAATCTTCTTTTGAGGAGGTACAAACAACAAAAAGGAGTCTCTGGCTCTGTTTAAAGAACTTAATCTATGCATTGAAGCAGGAGAAGAGAGAGTGGTTGGGCTGACGAAATCGGAATTGGTTAAAGGTTGGTTTTATGAAACATTCAAAATTTCCTGCAGATGGACTCGGAATTGGTAATATGGAGTCGGGTTGCTGCTTGGATTCAGCTTGTGAATACGTGATGGTTGGGATCATCTTAGAATGCAAAGTATTGATGGTTCTATCATGTGTTGCAGCTCTAAACAAGTATTTGATTTTGTCAATTGAGTTTACTTAATCGGGTAAACTCGTAAAGTACCTCCAAATAGTTTGTAATTATATTTTTAATGAGTAATTATATTATATATATATATATATATAAAGTTTAAAATCTTTGTTGATATGTATGTTTAGTGGGTATTCTAGGCTCAGGGGCGTCCGCCTAGGGCCCCCATTTCCTAGGGGCTCCATATTTTTTTAATATATATAACCTCAAAATTAAAATATAACCTAAAAATTCATTTATTTAGAATACAAACAGATAAAACACACGCTACTTTATGTAAACAAATAAACGCCATAGAAAACACGCGCATTAATAATTGTGACTCCTCTTCTTCTCCACGCCGTCAGCTTCTCCTCTTCCCTATCTAATTATTTATTTATTTCTTTATTCTCTCTAATTCTAAACGACTAAACCTTGCTCTGATTCGATAAATCCAACTTCATCTTCTATTATGTGATTTGTAAAGAAAGCCATTTGTCTTTATGGATTTGAATAGAGTTAACGTGAGAAGAAAAAAAAAGGTCACTGACTAAAGAAATAGAAGGGTAAGTTACAGAGATGATATAGTAAATTGTTAATCGTTTTTTAACAGAGAATAGATAGTACTAGTGATTTTTTAATAGATTTTAATTATATTTATTTGTTGTCACCATGTCACAAGAAAGATTAAATGGGTTAGCTATGATGTCTATTGATAACGACTTAGCGAAAAAAGTTGATTACAACACTATAATTAGATTTTGCATTAAATTTAAGTAAAATAAGGCATTAAATTTTTTCTAAAGAGTGCCTCATTTTTAGATTTCGCCCAAGACCCCATAAACTTAGGATCGCCACTGTCTAGGCTCTTTTGTTTTCCAGAGGCATAGACCACGTTCAATAATAGTACACATTATAAATACATGGTTGTACACTTGAAGGGATCAACTTGATATATATGTAGAGATAGAGATCTTAATCTATACTTTCTATTTTTTCTTATTGTTGTATTACATCTGAGTTTAGCATTATAAGCTTTGTGGTTTGACTCGTGTTGTGTGTAAGTTAGTGAAGATTTGTATTGAAAACTCCAAATTGCAGGTCAATGGAAGCTAGTGCAAAGCCCCATGGCCACGGGATATTTATAGAGTTGTTGAATTATTTTTTGTGATGAGTTGAAGACGTTTGATGCAGGAGGGTTTCTAATTTTCTCTCAAAGTTATTTATTAAATAACTTATTCGTAATCTTTCAATTTAATCAAGATTCTTTTTAGTTTCCTTTTAGGATTAGACTTTAATTTTTCTTTTAGGAATAGACTGCTTGTTATTTTAGTATTTGATTCTACTTTTTCTTTTAGGAATAGGTTGCTTATTATTCAAGTTATTTTAGCACTATAAATAGAGTTTTTCTTCAATATTGTAGGATACATTTGATTTGAGTAATTTAATTGAACATTAGAGTTATTTCTCTGTGTTTTTCGGTGAATCTCTTGTATCCTTCCTTGTGAATTGTCTGTTGAACTAGTCCGCAGGATAATCACTATTCTGCCCGGCGTCAGTTGGTATCAAAGCTTCAGCATCTTCTTGGGGTGAGATTTCATCAGTTTCTATGGCTGGTGGTCGTGGTCGTCGCGGGCATGTTTCGAATGAGGAAGCCCCTCACCGTGATCGTAGCGTTCAGGATGTGATGATTGAGGATTTACAGAGGCAAGTTGCAGAGCTAACCCAGCGTCTAACGACACATGATTTCGGTAATCGTGAGATGGAAGATCACGATTCTGATTCCAGTTTCGAAAACCCGTATCACAATCATGCTCGATTCTAGGAGTGCCATGGTCGGGAGGATCGTCATGGAAATCTCGGTTTCAAAGTGGATCTACCCGAGTTTTCTGGTACATTACGGGCCGACGGATTCGTGGATTGGTTGAATGAAGTAGAACGTATTTTTTAGTATAAGGAAGTTTCAGATCATGTCAGAGTAAAATTGGTCGCCAACAAACTCAAAGAAGGAGCATCTGTGTGGTGGGAGCAGTTGAAGCGATCACGCGACAGGCAAGGCCAGGCCAAGATCACTGATTGGGAAAAGATGAAGGGTCACTTCCTTCCTTAAACGACTTCATTCAGTGAGGCAGTGCACGAGATCAATTGATGATTACACGAAAAAAGTTCTATAAATTGGTAGCCCGTAATATTTGAGACGGAAGAGCAGATGGTGGCACGATATTTAGGGGGATTACGACAACCCCTACAGGATGTCCTCAGCCTTCACTCACTGTAGACCGTTTCTGAAGCCTACCAGCGTGCACTTGCTGTGGAAAAACAGCAGAACAGGAGGCCTATGATTAAAAGTGATCAAGGCAGTCAGCCAGTTCGTCCTCAAGAATCCTATCCTATCCAACCGCCACCGCAGAGTAACTCTACTATTAGATGTTTCAGATGTAGTGAACGGGGACATAGAGCGAATGATTGCAGGAAGCCTGCTATTCAGAAGAGCAACAATCTCCTGATTAAGGAAGACGTGGTAGACGAAACTGAGGAAGTTGGAGAGCATGTGTATGACAATGATGAAGATGGAGATGTGTTGTATGGAGATGGCCATGAGACTCTGGTCGTTCGTAAGAGTCTACTGACTCCCAAGGATGATTCAAGGGACGATTAGTTAAAAACCAATATTTTCCACACGACTTGCACAGTTGCAGAGAAAGTCTACAAGATGATCATTGACAGTGGCAGTTGTGAGAACGTTGTGTCTGAAGAGGCTGTCCAGAAATTGCAGTTGAAGACAGATCGTCATCCCAAGTCGTACAAATTATCATGGCTGAATAAAGGCAATGAGGTAACAGTAGATAGGCGATGCCTAGTGTCTTTTTCAATTGGCAGGAAATATTTTGATAATGCTTGGTGTGATGTTGTATCTATGGATGTTTTTCATGTATTGTTAGGCAGAACTTGGCAGTATGATCGCAGTGTTATTCATGATGGGCGAAAAAATACATATTCCCTTAGCATTAAAGGGAAGAAGATTGTGTTGGCACCTCGCCGGGAATGAACCACTCCTACCCCGGTAGCCAATAATACTAACCTGCTTTCTAGGTCCAGGTTTTTAGTTGAGATTGATCGTGGAGATGTGGTCTATTCTTTGCTACCTTGTGGGAATAGTGCAGCCAATGTAAATTCATATTTGCCAGCAGAGGTGCAGCAGCTTCTTGCAAAGTTTTCTGACCTGATGCCAAAGGATCTTCCTCCTAGGCTGTCGCCTATGCGGGATATTCAGCATCAGATCGACCTTGTTCCGGGGTCCAGTTTGCCTAATCGACCGGCTTATCGCCTCGATCCTAAGGAATCTGAAGAGTTGCAGCGACAGGTAGTAGAGTTATTGGAGAGGGGCTACATCTGTGAGAGTATGAGCCCGTGTGCAGTACCTGCTCTGCTAGTACCAAAAAAAGATGGCTCTTGGCGTATGTGCGTTGATAGCAGGGCAATCAACAGGATTACATTGAAGTACATGTTTCCAATTCCCCGCCTGGATGATATGTTAGACTAGTTGTCCGGATCTAAGGTCTTCTAAAAAATTGACCTTAAAAGCGGATACCACCAGATCAGAATAAGGCTTGGAGATGAGTGAAAGACAGCGTTTAAGACACATCATGGGTTGTATGTGTGGATGGTCATGCCTTTTGGCCTATCCAATGCGCCCAGTACATTTATGAGATTCATGCATCAGGTTTTACGGCCTTTCATGGGGAAATTTGTTGTAGTTTACTTCGACGACATCCTCATTTATAGTCCGACATGGGCGTCACATTTTGATCACCTTCGGGCTGTTTTTGATAAGTTGAGGATGGAGCGCCTATTCGTCGATCAAACAAAGTGTTCTTTCTTCACTACTTCTATTACTTTTCTTGATTTTGTTGTGTCTACTGATGGTGTTCATGCAAATCAGTCGAAAATATATACGGTCTTGGAGTGGCCCAAACCAAATACCTTAAACGATGTCAGAAGTTTCCATGGATTGGCGTTTTTCTACCGTCGGTTCATCAGAAACTTCAGCATTCTGATTGCTCCTATAACAGAGTGCCTCAAGGGACGTGATTTCCAGTGGTTCAAGGAGGCGGATGCCAGTTTTCAACTGGTCAAGCAAAAGATGACAGAAGCACCAGTTTTGGCACTTCCTGATTTTGAAAAGTTGTTTGAGGTAAACTGTGATGCATCTGGGGTTGGCATTGGTGGTGTTCTGAGTCGGGAAGGGTGCCCAATAGTTTTTTCCAGTGAGAAGCTATCAGAGTCAAAAAAGAATTATTCAACCTATGATCTGGAGTTTTATGCCATAGTTCAGTCCCTGAAGCATTGGCGTCACTACCTAGTACAGAGGGAGTTCATTCTTGTCACTGATCATGAGGCCCTAAAGTACATCAATGGCCAACACAAGCCGAGTCGACGGCATGCCAAGTGGGTGGCGTACTTGCAGGAGTTCACGTTTGCGCTGAGACACCAAGTAGGGAGTCTGAACTGTGTCGCAGATGCACTGAGCCGTCGTATGTTACTCCTCACCACCATGCGCAATAGAGTTGCAGGATTTGAGGCTTTCTCTGATATGTATGCTGCAGATCCTTCCTTCGGGAGGATAATTCAGGAGGTAACTGATGGTCAACGACATGACTTTATTTTGCATAATGGTTATCTGTTTCGTGGATTATAGTTGTGCATTCCAGATTGTTCACTAAGGCAGCAGATTTGTGAACTTCATAATGAGGGTCACTTTGGGCGAGATAAGACTTTGGCCTTGATCTCTTCTTCCTATTATTGGCCCAAATTGACCAGTGATGTGGCTCATTATGTGTCAGCGGTCCAAAGGAGTTCTCACTAATGCAGGCCTGTATACACCTTTACCTATACCTGAGGCCCCTTGGTTTGATGTCAGTATGGACTTTGTGTTGGCCTTACCCCGTACCCAATGGGCCTGGGATTCTATTTTGGTTGTGATTGACAGGTTTTCCAAGATGGCCCATTTTGAAGCTTGCAAAAAAACAATGGATGCTACCCGGATTACCCATCTTTATTTCAGGGAGATTGTGCGTTTACATGGTGTTCCCCGATCCATTACTTCAGATTATGACACCAAGTTCATGAGTCATTTCTGGCAGAGTTTATGGGAGAAACTGGGGACGAACTTGAATTTTAGCAGCGCCTACCACCCCCAGACGGATGGACAGACCGAGGTGGTGAACCGCAGTTTGGGGAACCTTTTGAGGAGTTTGCCAGGCACTAAACCGAAACAGTGGGATTTGGCGTTACCTCAGGCAGAATTTGCCTATAACAAATCTAAGAACAGAACCACAAGAATGAGCCCATTTGAGATTGTCTATGGCCAGAATCCATCCGGGGTGCTTGACTTAGTCCCTATTCCACGTGTGGGTCCTTTGAGTCCCTAGGCAAATGCGATGGCAGAACATCTTTGGGGTATCCATGAGCAGGTGAAACTGGCCATTCACGAGAGTAATTCCAAGTGCAAGGCTCAAGTCGACAGTCACTGTCGTCAGGTACTTTTTGATGTTGGTGATTTTGTTTGGGCAGTATTAACCCGTGATCGTTTTCCTATTGGAACGTATAATAAGCTTAAGGAGCAGAAGATTGGACCCTGTGAGATCTTGCAGAAGATCAATGATAATGCCTACAGACTGCGCCTCCCCAGTCATTTGAGGACTTTTTATGTCTTTAATGTAAAGCACCGGAGTCCTTGTTTTGCAGATTTTGATGATGCTATTGTGAACTCGAGGACGAGTTCTTTCCAACCCGGGGGGACTGATGCAGGAGGGTTTCTAGGGTTCCTAATTTGCTTTCAAAGTTATTTACTAAATAACTTATTCGTAATCTTTCAATTTAATTAGGAGTCTTTTTAGTTTCCTTTTAGGATTTGGCTTTACTTTTTCTTTTAGGAACATACTGCTTGTTATTTTAGTATTTGATTCTAATTTTTCTTTTACGAATAGGTTGCTTATTATTCAAGTTATTTGAGCACTATAAATAGAGTTTTTCCTCAATATTATAGGATACCTTTGATTTGAGCAATTTAATTAAACATTAGAGTTATTTCTCTGTGTTTTTGGGCGAATCTCTTGTATCCTTCCTTGTAATTGTCTGTTGAACTAGCCCGCAGATTAATCACTATTCTGCCCGGCGTCAACGTTGCAAGCCAAAAGTAATTAAGTACAAAATAAGTGTACAACATATACATAAACTACAAGCTATGTCCATGTCCAAGAGAAAATATTCTTTGATTTCTATTTCAGGAATTCTAGGGGGGCGAGGGAGAGGGAGGCGAGGGATGGGTGGTGTAACCACCCCTCCCCCTCGAGATGTGTGTCATTGCTCATCTCGAGGGGGGTGAGTGGTTACACCCATCCCTCGCCCCTCTCCCTTGCTCCCTAGAAGGGCTCTTTATCTTTTGGTCTATTAGAAGAATGGTCAGAGGAATAAAGGGAAATATGAAATATGAAGGAAAAGTTTTGTCACCATTCTTACATACCACAAGCTAGTTCCAGGAGAAAATATTATTTGATTTCTTGTTTGGTCGATTAGAAGACTAGTCAGAGGAATACAAGGAAATATGAAATATGAAGGCACCTGTTGTTTGACAATGTTTAAGAAGTAATGGACGCCTTATAAATTTCCTACAATTCTTTTTTTTTAAACACTACAGAACAGTGGGAAGGGGGTTGGTCAAACCCGAGCAGTTTTAACTTAAATGAACCATAAGATGGTGATATCTTGCCCTAACTCATGAGACTCTGAATGCATGCACATTGATGCATCCAAAAATCGTTTTTCTATGAGTTTGACCTGTAAAATCATTGTTAGACTGCCGAAGACCACCTTTTTAGTGGCCAAAGGCACTCCGATGCTTAAGTCAGTAATGTTGTTGGAAGAAAGAAGTAAATCTGGACAAAACTCAATTAAAGTTGCATACCTTTTTCGAAAGTTCCCTTTACCTTTTATAATAGTCGTAGTTAACTCTCTGCGTGACTTAAGCATGTGAGGCACAATTGAAGGAGATGCTTCTGTAACAATCTCCTCCTTAATGGGGATGCGTTCGTGGAACCATAAGTATCTCCATGACTCTTTTTTGGTGCAATGTTCTTCTTCTTTACGAGAGAACGTGTGACGGGCTTTGATTCGTCTAGGCCTGGATTCGGATCCCGCTTACGCTTCCTTAGAGGTGGGCCTATTTCGGGCTTCTATAATTGTTCTCAATCCTTTTGGGTTTTATGAGCTGGCCCAATGGATCGGACATTGTATTCTCGTGATGGGGTTTTATGCCACGTGTATGGTCGTGATAATCGGTCCATTTTGATGTATCATCACACATGATGCTTGGAACTTTAGAACTTGGTTAATTATCAGCCAATTTGGTGTTAGTTTCTTGTACCGAGTTGATTTACGAACTCTTTCTCTCTCTCTTTATCAAAGGTATACCAGCTGAGTTGGTGGTGGTGTGGCGAATGGAATCACATGTCACGAGTTTGAACCCCACAGAGGGATGAGGTGGGGAGGGTTAAGGGTTAAGGGTTAAAAAAATGCCTCTTTTTTTGCTACTGAGTTGTGAAATTTTCATATTCAACTGCAGTATCTTTCCAATGTTTCAACACACCACGGATTTCGTAATTCCTTTTTTTATAAAACTTTTAGGTTTGTGAAACCTTCACTTAGTACATCCATGTTGTTTGTACTATATTTTGGCAACATGTGATAGTTGTAGCCCGTGTTAGGAACGAGGAGCTAGAGGAGGAATTAATCTTACATAAATAATATTTGGAGGCGTGTCATGAGATGCATTCTTCCTTCTTCTCCAAGCAAATAAGGACTGAGAGGAGAACAACTGGGTGATGTCTGGCCTGCGCTCTCTGACAGAGTAAGACAAGCAACCACCAACAAAGAAAATGAGCCAATATGAAATTAGCAAAGTTGAGAAGATAGGAAGGGACTAGCTAATTAGAAGCGAGCACGAAGACATTTCCGACCAAGAGAATCCGGTCAACTATGCTGGATAGTGACTAGAAACTACCTATAGGGAGGATCCAAAGCATATCAACCAATCTGGCTGTGACACGTGGAATCAAGACAAACGGAGAGATTTAGTCATTTATGCAAGAAGGAGACAGAGGCGGAACAACAATGGACAACGATGTAAAGGGAAATGGACTAGAAACAAAAGTAGACTACTTGACAGTCACAGTACTCGGCAAAGGATCACAATTTACAGGATTTTATGTCAGATTATTTAATGCAATATACAGACAGATAGGTAAAGGAGATAGTATAAATAGTGCCCCTTTTAAATAGATAGTGCTTTCGAGATCACAAACACGTGAATATCACGAGGAGCTTTAGAAGTTACCTAACAAACACATACCATGTCGTTACTTATTTCCATCCCATTGTAATAGTCATATATCAACTTCAAGAGATCCCTAAAGATTGATACAAGTGGGAACCCTAGTGGTCCCATGTATGTGTGATGTTCCTCACTCTTGAGTATTGATGATACACTAAACCGTCATTTAATTCACACCGTACATGTGTCACAATGATATCGTCAATAGTGCAAAACGGGCAATCGCCCACAAATCTAACAAGGCTCAGACAACAGTAAACCCAATTTGGCAGAATTTAAAGAGTTGATCTAAGTTGCAACACCCTACTAAGCCCACACGTCACATGGTAAAGCCCAATACCCGTAAGGCCTAATCAGACAAGTATCTGGGGGATCTCCTAAGACGAGCAGACTAGCAACAGATTGGTTCCGACAAGGAAACATATATCGGAATATAAGTTGTGCATGAAAACTTCCTTGCAAAGACAACACTCCAAAAGAGAAATCTCTCCCACAAATCTAGGAGCACAAGTCATGTAGGGAAGTTCTCCTACATGGACGATTTCCAACTAGGAAAGGATCTCCAGCAAAATTTCTTCCCTAAACTACGCCACCAAAGGCCTAGCCGAATGATGACTCTTGCATTATACAAGACACGGGTTTGACGAAAAAAAGGTACGTTACAGAACCCATTTACAACTTTAAGCATTTCTCAAGCCTTGTCTAACTTTAGCATCAGAGTGTCATCGGTCACCAACCAATTTACAGCTTTAAACCTTTCTCAAGCCTTGTCTGACATTAGCATCAGAGTGTCATCGGCCACCACAACGGTGGTTCTTGGCTCATGTGCGTTTCCTGTGTAGATCCAGGTCAACGTCAACATCAATGATAACAGGATTCAACTACATCAGTTTGGTGTCGTCCATGGGGAACGACGAAGTTCCTTGAAAAAATAGTGATATCACCATTTCTCACAGTACAGAGATATGTTGACCACGAGATCTCGCAAAATTAGAGACATCCTGAGCCCTCGAACGCTCGTATTGCGAGAGCGCTGCCAGGTTCGATGAATCTGGCACCGTGGGAGGAACAAAATCATACCCCCGCATTAGTTGCAGTAGCGGCGGACCCCAAGGTGGATCTACTGTCAACTCAGATGCAGCAAATTGCACGAGCGTTAGAGATGCTCGCCCAACAGAACCCTCTACTCGCAGAAGGAGAACGAGAGTTGCGAAGAGCCTCGTCCCCAGAAAACACACGGGAACACATTCAAGAGAGTCGCGTTCCCCCTCCAGGTTCTCAGTGGACTAAAGGTGGAGACCTAGCGTCTAGGGCTGATGGACAAGTCTCCCAAAACCCCATAGGGGTGGGGGCCTCCAATCCTGACGTGTTGTTCAACCTCATTGTCCTGACGTTCATGGATAGTATCATGAATGAGCGTTTACCGAAGAAATTCACTCTGCGAAAGCTGGAGTTCTATGACGGGACGACCGACCTGTCTGATCACTTGCGCCACTTCCAGCATGTAATGGTGCTCAAAGAAGGATCTGAATAATAATGTGTCGGTCATTCTCTACCAGTTTGAAAAAGTTAACGCTGACCTGGTTCTACAGCCTCCCTCCGAGGTCCATCGACTCATTTCGGACAGTGGCAAAAGCGTTCCTTACACGTTTTGCCGGCAACCAGTGAATCAAAAAGGGCCCGCATTATCTGCTCACCCTCAGACATAAGCCCAAGGAAATGTTAAGGGAATACGTTACACACTTTAACGATGAAATGACTCTCATCGACAAAAGCAGTAACAACACCACACTCAGGTCTGAGGAGAAGCAAGTTCTATGATTTCCTTACTCTGAACCCTCCAACCGATATGGTAGACTAACTTGAAAATGCCCAGAGGTATATCATTCTCGATGAGATGCTGGCCGCCAAGAGGGAGGCGGGGTCTGAAAAGAAACCCCCTGCATCCAGAGAGAAAAATGAAGGAAAAAAAAGGATGACTACAATAGAAAGAAGAAACACAACAACGGTAAGCCCGACTCTGATCGTGCTAGGCAAGACAGGGCCGCCAATTACGTCAAGTCTAAATTCGTCACTCTCCTCAACTCCAGTATGTCCGATGTACCAAATTCAATCATGAATTGGGAAGACCTAAAGTGGCCCGCCAAACAGCGAGGAGACCCCTTCCGGCCCGATAACATCAAATACAGTTCCTTTCACAATGAGGGTGGCAACAACACTAAGAACTGCAAGAGTCTCAGGAACGAGATAGAGTCTTGGATCCAAAAAGGGGAAGCTCAAGAAAATTCTGAGCCCAGACAAAAGCCAGGATCGGGCAAAAGAAAGTGAAGATTTCGTTAAGGAGATGGAGAAAAAAAACTCTTGGCATCATACATGTATTTCATGGAGTCGGTTCCGGGGGCGAGCAATCAAACATGTCTTGCAAGTGGACGCTTCTCGAAATGTGGACGCAACCAACCTGCAAAGACAGACAAGTGAAGTATGCACGCATTCAGAGCCCCATCCCACCGCTGACGTTTACGAACCAGGACCTTCAGGGCATTCATTCTCCTCACAATGTTGCTCTGGTCACCTCGGTCCTCATTTCAAAATGGGAAGTGAAAATGGCCTTGGTGGACACTGAAAACTCTTTAAACGTCATGTTTCGCAATGATTTCTGCAATATGCAACTCAAGGAGGCAGATTTAACACCTGCCAACCATCCCATGGTCGGGTTCAGCAAAGATAGATGCTTCCCTGTTTGGAAGATCAACTTAATGGTAGTGGCAAGAAAGCCACAATTACGAAAGTATCTTGTCCAGAAGTTCATGGTGGTCGATGTTCCACTTGCCTACAACATCATCCTGGGGAGGCCTTGGCTTCACCATATGGAAATAGTAGTTTCTATTTTACACCAATGCATCAAGTACACAGCCAACAAGGGCCAAAAATCCATTCATGGAGATCAACCATCAGCGAGGGATTGCCATTACGCAGCGCTGAAGCAGCTTGATTGCTACCAATTACAACCCGAGCCCGTGGAACAGATACATCAGACATCATGCCAAGACATAAGGGGAGGAACTTCTCGCGCGGACGGCAACGAAGCTCTGACAACCATGGATCAACTATCTTATGAGCCGAAATTCAGTACTGGAAATACTATCCAGCCCAACACAAAGCTAAGTAATAATACTTCAGCAAACAAGAGCCTCCTCAGAATGCTGACAACCATCAAGGAAAGTCAGCCTACGCGAAGTTCACTTTTCAGTAACTTCACTAACATTGGCGACACATTACATTTTGTCGAAAGTGCCACGTAGTCTGATCCAAGACCATGCGCGACTTTGCGTTGGGGCGGACGAACACTAAGATGAAATAGGCCTACTAATATGCCCAATGTCCCTGCTGCAATATGATGAGAGGCTATGCCTCCCGGAACAAAAGGATTAAAACCTTCTAAGCCCCATGCAGGACTTATAGATTGTACTTTTCCAGTTTGTCCGTAAGGATCGGACACCCATATTCAAGGACCATACAAGCCCGTTACATGAAATGCACCAAACCCAAAGCAAGCTAACCCTGATAGAAATAAATGAATTCCAAAAATCTTGGGCAAATCCAAATAAGGTTTTTTTGTATGTTCATCACGGAATATTTCTAGATCCCAATACACCCAATGCCAGATAGCTGCCAAAAAGCACAAACCAAAAAACACAATATGCGACTCGATCACTAACTCCAAATACCCGGATTTGTTACAGTTCCTCCTATGATACTCCAACCTCCCCATGAATTGGTTATTCCTAAATGAGTCATGAAGGGTATAACAAACATACCCTGTCTCCACATTGGATCAAGAACGGGGTCAGAGGGATCAAAAACGGCTAATTCGTATAGAGCCATCGAACCAGCCCACCCAGATTAGCTTAGTTTTTGTTTAGAATTGAAAATCTTATTGCTTTAATTTCTTTTGTTTTGTTTTTGTTTTTGTTTTTCAGTTTAGATGAATTGTTCGCACAAGACATATTAAAGGAATAAAATAGACTTTATTGATTGCAATGAAAGTTATTACAAAGCTTGCCCTGCCGACTAGTACCACAGTTTATACACAACAAGTATCTAAGTCCGACGCAAGTATTTATCCGCTCAAATGCACGTCAAGGATTTGCTTTGTCAATCTGTATTCGGAAGTGATAGTAAAGTACTTGAAGAAGGTTGCAAGTGCGCACTTGATTCTTTGCTCCGTCGAATCACCTCACAAGGATGATTTGAAAGTGGCATCAGAGACACGCGTACACAAGGAGCTGTGGACATTATTGCTCTATGTATCCCTCTTACGAAGATGATTCAGAAGGAGAGCAGAAGAGGCCAACTGGGGACGTATCTCAAATGTGTAATGCCTGGGGAGACGCAGAACTACCACCCCAGGATTGCAAATCGCATCCGCTAGAGCTCCGCTCCACCAAATCTTCCTCCCATCTGTGGCATCACAAGAGAAGCCCAGTAGTTACATTAGGAAATTTCGCCCCAAAACTAGCTACTGGTATCATCTCCCAACAGCAGTGGTCGATGGAAACTTGGGAGCAGGAGAAGGTGGGAGCCTAATTAGTCCCGAACTGATTTTGATGGCTTTCCATGGCACCGCTGCTCTTTAACATGGCCACTGAAAACTCCCAAATTTGTAGCTTGATGCGCACAGGTGTAAATGATTTGGAAGGTGGGAGCCTATTCAGTCCCGAGCTAATTTCGACGGCTTGCCACGGGACCAATGTTTTTCAGCCTGGCCGCAAAATTATCAACCCTAGACTTGTAGCCCCTACTGAGCGGGCATAGATTGTTTAGAAGGTGGGAGCCTAGACAGTCTCGAACTGATTCTGACGGCTTGCCACGGGACCAATGCTTTCAAGCCTTGCCGCCGAATTACCAACCCTGGACTTGTATCCCCCACAGCACGGGTGTCAATAGTTTAAAAGGTGGAAGCCTAGTCAGTCCTGAACTGATTTCGACGACTTTCCACGAGACCACTACTTTTCAGCGTGGCCACCGAAAACTCCCAAATTTGTAGCTTGATGCGCACAGGTGTAGATGATTTGGAAGGTGGGAGCCTAGTCAGTCCCGAACTGATTCCGATGGATTGCCACGGGGCCACTACTTTTCATCCTGGTCGTTGAACCCCCTTCATCTCGAACTTGTAGCCCCCACTGGGTGGGTATAGATGGTTCGAAAGGTGGGAGACTAGTCAGTCCTTGACTGATGTCGACGACTAGCCACGGGACCACTGCTCTACAGCATGGTTGCCAAATCCTTATTACCCGAACTTATTGTCCACTCTGTTCAGACATAGATGGTTCGAAAGGTGGGAGCCCTAAGCAGCTCGCCACGTGACCATCGCTCTCCTTCAAAACAGTGCCCGCAAAGATAAATCTCAGCTCAGTCAGTGTCTTCACGCTCAAAAGGATTTGCATTCTATTATCAACAAAGGCCACTCATGCTGGCACATAGATCATCCAGCCAGTGCCCGAATAGATGCTACATAGAATGTCAACTCAAGCTTACGATGCCTGACTCGGTACAAACGCTCCAACGCGTACGCTCGACAATCGCGACTCGCCTATGGTAGTAGCCGCAGCCGACGAATCCGACAAGCGGGATAAGCCCCCAGAAGCTTACCTTAAGGACAAGACACTGCTCGAGTAACATAACTCTCTACTAAACTGTCCGCAACATGCCTACTGTCGGAAATAACTATGCAACATAGACTATGAGTTACTCACAACACAAATGGTCAAGCTCTCTACTGCAGACAAACCATTCGACTTGCTATTGATCCAACCATTCTATTCCAAAGTAATACGACAAGGCGAAATGGAAAACACACAATAGGGACAACGAGCACAAAACGAATACAGAACGTGCTTAAGATAAATTGTTTCCATTAACAGTGGGAGAAAAATGGGTACAAGTATACAAAGTTTACTTCTTATTAGGAGAAGGTACATAAACGGAAGAGCTAAGTTTAGTGGAGGAAGGAGCAGAAGTCGCATCCATACACACCACGGCCTAGGCATCATGGTCTGAACCGCCCTCCTCGTTCGATAATGCAAAGGCAACAGACAAGTCTACATACAACATCTTCTTATAGCGGCCAAGATCCCACTTCGGATGCTCCTCCTTCATCAGTGACAGCAGCTCCAGCCTGCTATGTACAACCTAGTGAAGCTCGCACTTGCCTTGTTCCTGCAAAAGATCTTCATTTCACACCTTCGCATCAGCAAGTACACGCTCCAACAACTCCAACTTGCCAGTCAATGCATCAACCTGAGACTGCTCTATAGCCAAACTGCTCTTCAAAGCACTGAGCTCGTGTGTCTCAAATTTGAGCTGGTCGTCGGCCTTCTTGCCTTCCGAGAGTTGAACTCCACATCGGACTCTAATTGTTGCTTCTGAGCAGCCCAGTCAGCCTCCTTCAGGTCATTTTCTTCACCAAGAAACCGCAGTATAGATCGCGCCTCAGCCGCTGCTTCCTGCGCGACCTCCATGTCTCAACGGGTCTGATCCAACTCTTGTTTGAATTTGTCCCTCGCAGACATCGCCTCTGATAGATCACGCTCAAGGGCTTCTAGACGAACCCTTTAAGTATCAAAAACCATGACTGATTGCTCCGACCTCTTCTCTTCAGCCTACTTCCTCAGTCGCTTAATTTCATAAAGCACGTCAGAATAAAGCACTTGCATGTGTAGAAGACACGCTTCATGGTATACACCCTTTCATGAGCCGCCTCGACTTCCATTCCAGCAACTACCACTTGTCTCAAGTGAGACATACCGAGCATAAGGTATTTTAAACCCTTATCCGTACGCCCTTCTAGCGTAGCATCCTCGGGTTTTGAGCGTAATCCATCAGCTAGTTATGACGCCTACTTATATGCTTCATCGAATCATACTCCACGTCAACCTCCCGATGTCAGACCTGATGCTCATCTTTATTAAGTCTAGTGCAAACAGGCTTATCCGCGCATCCGGGTGAAGCTCCCCAGGATCAAGAATTACACCGGTACCACACTTCATAGTCACCACTGTTCCCAGGCTCTCCTCCGCAACTTTTCACTTGTCACGAATAGCCAACCCTTTAGTGCGAAATGGCTTAACAGGATTCAGAGGAAGCGAGTTATCCAAAGGACCCTCCAACACCTCGAGTTGTGTCTTGGAACGAGACGGTGAACAATGCGGACTACGAGAAACTTGGCATATGCTACCACGGCCACTATCAAATAGCACACCAACGGAATGATCAAGCTCCAGAACCTCAGGCGGATCTTCACGGGAACCTTCTATCGAAACAATCCCGCGCGAATCGGCATCGGCAGAGGCCGCCATTGCAACCCTCATCAACCGCTCACTAAAAACTTCTATTTGCGTAGCATTAAGATTCGACACATCGTCGACCCTTGCAAATCGCAGGTAGTCTTTCACTCAGCCAGATACATCGGCATTCGCCCTGACGAGCCGATCAGACTCACATTTTTCACTTACTGGAGCGGGTTGTTTTGAAGACAATCCAGTTCTAACGCTTGACCTCTTCGAACTCACAAAGGAGGCAAGCATCTCAGACGTCCCCTTCGTATCAGACGGAGCAGGAGCTTTGGCCCCAGCGGCCTTCCGACTTAACTCGCGACGCTCAGTAAAGATTGGGGGCCACGTGCCAGTTGACCCGTAACCTACTGCGAATGAAGTTGAGAACACATATGACATCCACCACATTCCTCATTAACAAGCCGTGGAACGTCTCCATAGTATTTTGCTCCTCTAGGATAAAAGGAGTGTGGAAAATCGTCCTGCAAAGAAACACGTGCATTAGCAAACATGCAATCAAGCGTGGAGGAGTCAGAAGAGAAAGCAACACTTACGAAGTGGCCTGAACTCCCATTCGAGTGGACAACCCTTGAACTTGAAGTAATTCGAATCCGCAGGAGCTAAGAAGCAATACTTCTGCCAAAACTTGAAGTCATTTGGCATATTCGTGAAGCAAGCCAGCAATGTCATCTTACAGACGGCGTTACTCTTCAACAGAGGAGAAGTTAGCAACTGGATCACTCTTGGAGTCACGCAAACGCCAGCTTCCTTCGCCCTAATTAGAATGAGAAGGGTGATCCTGTATCCATTAGGCCCCAACTGGGCTGGAGGAATCCCAAGGAAGTCCAAAAATTCCCAAATCACATCCAGAATGGGAAAGCGTACTCCGGTTTGAAGCATCCCTTGGTGCAAGCAGATGAACCCCGTCGGTGGCGACATAGACGTCTAGTCGCCCCTCAGAACAGACAATGGCAAGTCATCAGGAACCCCAAACTTCGTACTGATCTCAGCAAGGCCGGATTCAGAAAGCAACCTGTCTTCAAAAAACTCAAGGCCCCTGGTCAAGATTGCGTCATCAAGAAGGTTTTGTTGAGCCATGAAGAAGATGAACAATCTTTATAATCAGAAGATGAACAAAGCAATATCTTCAAAAGCAAAGAAAATAAAAGGTCAGACTCCACACGACGGATGACCTAAATAGGGATTAGGTTCCTCCTTTTTTTCCACTGAACCGATACACGTTCAATAAATGTAGCGCGCGGCTCAAGCAACGAGTCAGACTCAATCATCATGTGGGGCGTATTTTTCAAGAAATGACTTAGCAAACCAATGTGATGACCCACTAACTCTAGGGGAGTAGCTGATGATACACTAAAATGGTAACATCCTTGAGTCATACACGTGTCATGATGATCTCGGGAATTACAGGCCCCAACGTTAGCCCAACACTGATCTGGCCCAAGCGGTTCTAAGCCAGCCCAATGCAGTCCGCCAAACAGACCCGAATTCTTGTAGCTTGCTAAGCCCACACATCTCAGAGCTATCCTCATACCCGTAAGCCCTATAAAGGAAAGTATCTCAATGATCAGCTTCGAACAGGCAATTACAACAGCCCCTCGCTTCCGACTAGAAAGCAATTACTAGAGTATATATCACACAGGGAAACATCCTCTTATGGATTACCCTCAGATAGGGAACTATCTCTTGCGTATCTAAGAGCATAGGGCTAACAGGAAAGTTCCCTCCTACAACACGACTCCTAATTAGATAAGGTTCTTCACGAAAATCTCCTTTATAAACTACGCCTTTGATGGCCTTGTAGAACCAGGACTCCTGCACTATAAATAAGACATGAGGTTGGTAAGCTAAGGTGCGCTACAAATTCCCTATTTACAACATTACACCTTCCTCAGATCTCTGTCTGACTTTAGCATTGGAATGTCATCGGCCACCACAACGGTGGTCTTGTGGCTCACGTGCGTTACTTGTGCAGGTCAGCAGAACTAGGTCAAAGCAGGGAGCGAAAAACGACTGCATAAGAAATATATGTGTTTTTTTTTTTGTAATTATATGGTATGGCATATTTATGGACTGTCAAGAAAATATATCTATGGCAAACTTGCACATAGGGTAAGTACAAACTTTAGAAATTGGCTATGACACAGTCAGAAATATTGTCTAAAAGGTAATAATCATGATCAAACATATGAAGGTGGGTCAACTCAATACGACTTAGAGACACTTGGCTTTGAGTTTGATATCTTTGACAGGATTATTAAATAGAATGGGCACGGGTTTGACAAGTTCACACAAGATTTTACTTTGACACGACATGATTATGACATAGCATGACCTGTCGCCACCTTTAGAAAACTTGTGTTTTCCATAAATTAATATAATAGAAATGCAAATGCCAAATCCAACCAAGACAATGTGACTCACCAAAAAAGTTATCCACCGCAATCCTTCCATTAAAAAGTGTTATTTTTGTCCATCAACCAGTAGTAACATAAAGTGTTCATTTGCGGTTGGATCCTATAATTTATACACTACACCATATTAACATTTTTGTAACAACCCTCAAAACAGTATCACTTTTGAAGTGTAACAATTCACCTAACAACTTTACACATTTTCACAAACAAAATGATACAATAATAGTATCACCATAAAGAGTATGGTTATAAAAGTGATACTATTCATGGTGATCCAACTTATTGTATCATTTTTTTTGTGTTACTGTTTTTTATTTTTTTGACTAAATTTAGTTTTGATTTGAAATTGTTTGGTGGATTGTAACATTTCAAAAGTGATACTGTTTTGAGAGTTGTTACAAAAGTACTAATTTGGTGTAGTGATACTAGTTTTAAGTCCGAGTCCCAAGTTTTTTAACTTTGAGTATGGATCCCAAAACCACTTTAACTTTAAGTCCCACGATTTATATCAACTTTGCATCTAGGTACTGTATTTGTGACAGAGAGTTTACGATCAACATTATCTTGAGGATTCAGACTCAAAGTTGGACAAACTTATAACCGAAACACACAAACTAAAAGAAAAAATTGGAATCCACCAAACAAATAAATTTCTCATCCAAAACTGGTCTTTAACGTAATCATCTACAATAAAGGAAGTTAGCACAAAATCACACCACAAAATCAAGGATAAATAGGAAACATTAAGGTGAAGGAAGTTTAACATTTGCAATTTTCAAGAGCTTCGAAATCAATATCTCAAAGCACATGATGTTGGGAGTTCGGAACAACTCCTCAATCAAAGTTTGACTCACTCACTGACACGAGCACATCTATAAATTCCAACACTCCTCCCCTCCTCGAAGACCCAAACCCTCTCTTTGCTTCTTCTTCAGTTCCACCACCCTTCACAAACAACAAACCCAACCCCCAACCCACTGTTGAGTTGAGTTCATCACCACATGAGTTTCGGTCGGTTCTACCAGCTATGGCTTCAACACCTCCAACTCCACCTCGACCAACTCGCCCCCGCACTCATCATCACCACCACAACTGATGAAGACCAACAATACCTCGTCAAGCTAATCGGCCGAGTTTTAACTCACTACCACGATTACTATCGAGTCAAGGCCCATGCATCCAAATCTAACATCTTCTCCATGTTCGCCGCTTCTTGGCTCACTTCACTTGAACGCTCCCTCCATTGGGTTGCAGGCTGGAGACCCACAACCATCTTCCACCTCATCTACACCGAGTCCAGCGTCCGCTTCGAGTCCCGCCTCTTGGATCTTCTCCAAGGTCAGCGAACCGGGGACCTCGGGGACCTCTCCCCGAGTCAGCTCGGCCGAGTGAGTGAGTTGCAGTGTCAGACTGTTAAAGAGGAGAATGACATCACTGCAGAGTTGGGGAGTTGGCAGGAGAGTGCATCTGATCTTGTGATGTTTGTCGATGATGAAGACGAGAAGATCCAACGGCTAGTGAGAGTTCTTGCCAAGGCCGACGATCTGCGACTGAGAACGATTCAGAAGGTGGTGGAGATCTTGACCCCACAGCAGACTGTCGAGTTCTTGATTGCTGCTGCTGAGTTGCAGTTCGGGGTAAGAGGTTGGGGTTTGGATAAAGATGAGAGACGAGATGGATCCGATGGTTGAAGCAGTTCTCAGTATACACTACTACTACATGATGCTCTAAATCAACAATTACCTTTTCTTTTTTTCTTAGATAATAAGATGTATGATTTATTATGAATATCTGTCCCCATGGGTCTATGGTTTTACATCAGCAAATTGTTGAGCAGTGGCGAATCTAGATCGAGTAAGTAACAGTGGACAAAAACGAGTTTTATTTTTATTTTTTTATTAACAGTGTACAAAAGCCACTATTTAGAGAGTAAACTGTTTAACAGTTTAAATGGATGGCCGATTTTGTGGAGAGATTCTTTCAAGTAAGGAGATAAGATCAAAAATGATTCCTCTGATTACCAACAACAGGAGGATTATGAGCAAAGGCCACATGCAAATACTTTGATGCTCAAGTACACGTGTCGTGTCGTTGTTTGTTGCATACATGCAAGACGACACTTGTATCACAAAGGGGGCAAGTGTCAGTCGACCATTCCTGCCGTCGAGGCGAGGCTGATTGGTCCGCACGTAGCCTTTGTTTTCATCATCCCTTATTTCCCTCCCTGTATTATGTCTTCCTCTTTTCTCTTTTCTCTTTTCTCTTTTCTCTTTCTTTTTCTTTTTCTTTTTTTGTTAAAAGTCCTTTGGCCAATAATAAAGTGTGGCCTCAACGTGAGGTCTCAGGAAATAAACTTACAAAATCATTGTTTCTGTTGTTTTAAAATTTTTTAAATATTTAAAATAAAGTAACGTCACATCCATCACATGGCCATGGTTTTTAGCAATGATTTTCCTGCAAAACATCGTGTACCTCAGAGTCTTCCAAAAGAATACATGTGCTCCAGTGGTTGGCCTAAATTAGAAGAAGTATTGTTCGGCTGCTCGATATGCCACCATAGTACTGTTTAGGACCCTCTCCAAAATATGATTCGCCACCTCTGCCAACACTTTACCATTCAAATCCATTGTATACACACTCACTGCACCTTATTGAGAAGCATAGAAACTCGCATCATAAGTGACAATCACATAAACAGGGTCTAATTGGTCAGAAAGAGCTTGCATTCTAGAAGAGCTAGAGTTGAGTCTGTGGTTTCGAGCAGAAGTAAGTTGAGCTTGTATAATGTCTACCTATGTCTGGATAGCCGTGGTGGGGCTAGCCGTGATAGTGGATCCTGCCTATACCAAGACAAGATTGTGGGAGGTGGTTGTTTTGTCATTAATCAGAACCTGGTGTAGAGATATAATCCCCCCACTTATGTCCCTTTGGTTATCCCTTCCCAAGACAAAAGGGAGGTTTTGGGTGTTGAACCACTAACTATACCAGGAGGACCAAATTCAATTGAAGGTGGTGATGAACACTTGAGGGTTGATTTAGTTTTTCGAAAAACAAAATTGTTACGGATTATCCAAAAGGTTTGGATCACAACCGTGAATTAAGATACACTACTACAAATATTAGCTTAGGTAACGCCACTTAGATAGCGCTTTTTTAAAGAGCTATCCAAGTGGGCACTAGGATAGCGCTTATTTGTCTTAAAAAAAAAAAATCAAAAAAAAAAGGCTACAATAGCGCTTTTAATTTTTTTTTCAGTTAAGCGCTATCTTAGTTATGTCTTAGATAGCGCTTTAAAAAACGCTATGGGAAAAAACGTTACCAAAGCTACCATAGCGCTTTTAAAGTGCTTGCATAGCGCTTCGGAAGCGCTATGCTACTTACATTTAGGATAGCGCTTTGGAAGCGCTATCCTATATATCACTACTAAAGCGCTATCTTAGTCTAGCAATTAAATCTCATTTTTTCAGATCTTGATACGATCGGACGGTTAAGATCACAAACCCTAATATAAAACCTAAAATCTCGTTTTTTTGGGTTTTGCTGTTGCCTTATTTCTCAAACACACAGAGAGGGAGGAGGCGAGGAGGCGAGGAACCAGAGGAGGCGAGGAACCGAGGAGTCGGAAGCTCAGGACCAGGTTCGTCTCTCTCGCTCGACTCTCACTCAGTCACTGTTGGTGTTTGGTGTTTTGTGTTTTGTGTTTTGGGGGTCTGATTGAACATTTGGGTTTTTTCAAGATTTAGTTTTGGTTAGTAGATTGTGGGGTTTAACCCCCTTTTGATCCATTTGTGAGTGTGGGGTTTTGATTTTGGTGAAGAAGATGACAGTGGGGGTTGGGATTGATGTGTCTGATGAT
Organism: Berberis vulgaris; assembly: GCA_963556465.1. Lineage (NCBI taxonomy): Eukaryota > Viridiplantae > Streptophyta > Magnoliopsida > Ranunculales > Berberidaceae > Berberis > Berberis vulgaris. Next base: position 64,875,501 of record OY747128.1, read on the forward strand.
GGGAATTTGGTGGTTTTGGACAATTGTATATTGTCTGGTGTTCATGAAAATATTGATCTAACTCCGGCTGGTTGTGGAGATTTGATTAATGGAGATTTGATTAAGAAGAGCCCAGTTCGTCTGTACTGCCACAAATGCAGGTTTGGTTTCTTTTTTGCAGCAAAAAATCATTAAGAGAGTGGCTCCATCCCTCCTCTAGTGCCCTTGAGCTAAGTCATGATCCAAAAAATAAAACACATAATTTGAAATGCCTTAAAGATCTTCATAGTTATTATTTGAGTGTTTTCTATAGCCACTGATCTCAGCCTAAATCCTTTCTGTACTGCACAGGATTTAGAAATAGTAGCTTAGCACAAACTTTTTTTTTAGGAAAAGCAGACTCAACCCTCCTTCAGGTTTGGTTGAGTCTAGTGAACCTAGTTGGCCTCCTCAAGTTCCAACCTTCAATTGATGAATTGCATCCTTGTTTTGTATGGTATCAGTTGTTGAAGTTTTGCATGACTTAGGTTGAATGATGTGTTGAAGTTAGCTCTTTTATTGTTAGTCTGTAGTCAGTACTCAGTAGTGCATTCGCATTCCATTGATAATGAACTCTTGTTGGGTCAATATATATTTACCTTTCATTTCTCATAAACTGCATTTATTTTATGTTTTGTTGCCCAACTTAAACTTTTTCTATCTTTCTGGGTCGTTTATGACAGGCAGGTGTCAGAAGGTGGGGTTTGTTTTATACATTTTATTTGCTAGAGAAAACATTGAATTTTGAAAGGTGGGGTTTGTTTTATACATTTTATTTGCTAGAGAAAACATTGAATTTTGAAATGTGTACTGATTTGTTGTTATGATTGGTTGTTAGGAGAAAGAGAACTCGGAAGAGAAACAGATGAATTATCAGTGTAGATGTTCTTTCCTAGAGATATATAATGAGAAAATTGGTGATTTGCTCGATCCCACTCAACGAAACCTTGAGGTAGAGATCTTTCTATGTCTACTCTTCATTAAATCAAACTCATTTGGTTTGGGCTTTCTATGTTTAGTGTAACTAAAGGGCATTTTTCACTTTCTCCAGATAAGAGATGATTCCAAGAATGGTTTTTATGTTGAAAATCTGAGTGAAGAATGTGTTAGTAGCTACGACGATGTAACACAAATTCTAATCAAGGTAAGTAAGAATTGGTCTATATTTTTCTGATTATAGTGTAAATATGACATTGGTATTGGTGTATATTGTTTGATCCTCATGTCTAAAAGATCATTTTAAATATGTTGTGCAAAATATGTCTTTCTTACAAGGTCTTTCTGTGGAAGCATATGACATTGGTATTGGTGTATATTCATAGCTGGTGCGTTTATTGGAAGCATATGCTCTGGTTCAATGGTTGACAAATTTGGGTGTCGGCGCACACTTCAAATTGATACAATTCCACTAATTCTTGGTGCAATTATAAGGTAACCCCTATATTCACTTGTAACTTGTAAGTTTTCTTATTCAGTATTAATAGTTGGTTACCCTCTGTAGTTTACATTTACTTAGAATTGTTACAGTGCACAAGCTCACTCCTTGAATGAAATACTGTTGGGAAGATTTCTTGTTGGCCTTGGCATTGGCGTCAACACGGTTCTTGTTCCAATTTATATCTCAGAGGTACTAAATCCTATCAAATTTACAAGAGCTGCAAATGCTGTCTCGGTCGGCGTTAATGTTTTATTATTCTGTTTGACAATTTTGATATAGGTCGCTCCAACAAAATACAGAGGCTCGTTGGGAACCTTGTGCCAGATTGGGACATGTTTAGGGATTATTGCGTCCCTGCTCCTGGGTATTCCTTCTGAGAATGATCCTCATTGGTAAGGCCCTGCTCTTCTTGTATTTTTCTAATAGTTGAAACTAATCGGAGATTTTCTCGTTGATGTTATGGACTGCGTTCTCCTCTTACGCAATGTGTAGAGTGTGATACTAAATACTTGCTCAGCCATTTAATGGATCTTGTCTTGTAGGTGGAGAATGATGCTATACATGGCAAGTGGCCCGGGTTTTATCCTTGTACTTGGTATGCAATTTGCTGTAGACAGTCCTCGATGGCTTTGTAAAGTATGATCTTGTTTAATGTCTGCATAAACTATGCTTCGGTAAGTGTTATACTGTTATGCAATTTGTAATTCTTTCTCTTGAAATAGGTTGGTAGATTGGACGATGCTGAAAACGTAATCAGCAAACTTTGGGGAAAGGATAAAGTCAAGAAATCAATTGAAGAATTTCATTCGGTTATTAGAAGTGATGGTGGTGATATGGAGAGTACCTGGTTGGAACTCCTTGTGCAGCCCCACAGTAGAGGTAATAAATAGCAATCAATGACGGGAACTGATTTTCAGGTTATTTGACATTGTTTATTATGGATTTTAAATATAATACTTTTAAACGACAGTGAGTGTTTCTTCAAGGCATAAATTTCCTTAATGCAAGAGATAAGTGTATGTTGAGAAAAGTGTGTTCCCACCTCAAGATATACATCAATTGTCAAATTGTGAATTCAGAACATGTTCCTTGGAACTTATATTTTAGCTTGAAGTTTATATTTTGAGTTCATAACTTGAGAAGAAACTATTGTTTTCTAATTGCAGTTGCTTTCATTGGTGGGGCCCTTTTCGTACTTCAACAGTTTGCTGGAATAAATGGAGTTCTTTATTTTTCATCTTTGACTTTCCGGGATGTTGGTATCACAAGTAGTGCTTTGGTGAGCCTATTTGTTGGACTGACCAATTTTGCAGGTTTGCTTCATAAGGTTCTAGTGTTCACTGATGTTATATTTTGTTGTTAACTTTAGTCTCTCCAGGTGCTTTATTCGCTATGAATTTGATTGATAAGCATGGGAGGCAGAAGCTTCTGATGGGCAGCTACTTAGGGATGGTTAGTTCCCATTCAAGTTGCCAAGTACATATTGTGCTATGCTAGTTCCACCACCCAGCCACCTACACAACACTTGAAAAAAGGCTTTCTTGTTATTTCGGATTGTAAACTGCATACATATAAGTACATAGATATGGAAAGATGTTATATTATGCAAAATTTTCTTAAATGTCTTGATTAAATTAGTAAACCAGTTTATATTTGGACAATACTACTTTGAAGAAGTGTTTGACATTGTTATGAGATTGATTGCGTCTCTTTGTGCAGGCTGCATCAATGTTCCTTGTAGTCTATGCTATAAGTTCTCCATTAGACGAACAACTTAGTCACAACCTATCAATACTGGGAATTCTCACGTAAGTATTTTTAACTTCATTGAATTTGGATGAAATATCTTTACGTCAATATAATAAAACTACATATAAAAAAGATCATGTTGGGTTCAACAATACGAAGAACCTTAACATCCCATTATATGGTTTTGGCAGCATCAATGTGTTGCTCTATTAATTCATTCTAAGCCAAATATTTCCTCAAGATATGTTTCTTCAGATCTCTCTTATCACGCCTATTCGTGTTTTTGCAAATCTTTAACTAGTCATGCAATTTTCCACCTTTTTTGTTTGACTTTTTTCTTCTGCTGATTTATCTAAATATAATAGAAAACCAAAGATGGATTTTCTTCTGCTGACTTTTTTCATATGCTCACAAAACAAAGTGATGTAGGGACATTAATTATGTAATAGAAAACCAATATCATGACTGAACTCAGCTCTTCATTTCTCATTGCAATATTCTCTTTGGATGGATTATTGCAGGAACTTGGTGCATATTCTTGCTGAAACGGGTGCTCAAACTGAAATATCTCCAAATGTGCCATACAAAAGTTCCTGCTTGACTCACCTGCTCCAGGAATCACTTGGTGGCAATGCGAAACTCACAGTCATTTGTGCTATTTCTCCTCATGACAAGTAATCCAATACTTAAACTCTGTTTTTTTTTATTAAGTTCTATTTAATGTTTACTTTTGCAAATAATTCAATACAGCAGCACTCTTGTGTGGACTACTGAAACTTATGGTTTTAACCTAGTAAATGTGTCTAGCATATGCATTGAAAACTGTAATATGAATTATACTTCTGCTTATTATACTTGCCTAAATGCATCAATTGCCTTGTTGAATACAGATGCAAAGGTGAAACTCTCAGCACCCTGAGGTTTGGGTTGCAAGCAAAATCCTTACAAAATAAACCAGTTATAAATGAAATTACAGAAGATGATGTTAATGGTCTTAGTGACCAGATTCGTCAATTAAAGGTAGGCTTTGTTCAGAATCAACTTGCATCTATTTTTATCTGTTCAAGCAAATATCTAGTTGATTCACATTTTTGTTTACTGCAGGAAGAGCTCATAAAAGCAAAATCAAGTGAGTACAATTCAGTCAACAGTAGCAGTGGGTACTTCAAAGGACGGAGTGCATGTGAAAGTCTGAACCAACTGAGATTAAGTATCAACCGCTCTATCATTTTACCTCACATAGACGATGATTCTGAGGATGAAATGGATGTTGATGAGGAAGATGTTAAGAAACTTTGTGTCCAGCTAGACAATGTAGGAAGCTCTTGCGAAAAGCAATCAGGAGATATTTTCAGTGATGATGAATGATGTTCTTCCTTTGAAAGTTGTAGCACGGCTACATGTTTAGAAGACAGTGTATATGAAGTTGGAAAGCTCCACTTAGTTTACATTGTAGAACTTCTTGGGACATTCATTCAATTCTGTGTAATCTTTCCAAAATTAAATTGCGTAATATTTTTTTAATTTACATTGTAGAACTTCTTAGTTTACAGTGTAGAACATCTTGGGACATTCATCCGAAAAAGCGCTATGGTAGTTAATAAAAAAATTCACCAAAATTAAATAGCGCTATTGAAGCTAATTAAAAAAAAATCAACAAAATTAAATAGCGCTCATCAAAGCACTATTCAAGCTAATTTAAAAAAAAAATTAGCGCTTACATAGCGCTTTCTAAGGCGCTATTGAAGTTAATTAAAAAAAAAATCAACGCTTAGATAGCGCTTTATTAAGCGCTATCTAACGAAGCGCTATTCAAGTACGCGCCTTGCATAGCGCTTTTTTGAGCGCTATCTAAGCTACCATAGCGGTAGCTTAGATAGCGCTAAAAAGCGCTATCTAAGCCTATTTTTAAGCGCTATGCAAGCCTATATTTGTAGTAGTGATAACATTTCATTTGGTTGTCGGATGGGCCTGGGTTGTGTCCCACATGAATGTAAAGACCCTCGAAATGGAAGGTGAATTAAAATTAGCATTGAGCCAATCAATTGGTAGGGGGACAGGTGCTAAACTCTATTAATGACAGGGCAGAGGAAGAAAATGTGAGCAACATCCTCCATGTACTCCTGGCAAAAGATGCAGTAGTTATCAATAGGCGCATAAAGCCTAACCAGACTGGTTATGGTAGGAAAAATATTCTGGCTAATTTTTCAGAGAAATAAAATAGCACTAGTGGGGGCTTTAATTTTCCACAACTCTGAAAAATGTATAGCCTGAAAGTGAAGATTAGGTGTACTAGAGGTGGAGCTTTCAAGATGATCATTAATGAAAGCACGAGTATCACTTTTAACTGGTAGATGTCTTTTTTGTCAGCTAACAAGATGAGGTTGTCTGGGATTTTATAGATGGTTTGATAGCAATATCCAGGATGTCCCTAACCACTGGCCTAGGAAACATGGACATGATCAAGTCCGTGTTCCACTGTGTTTCCTAGCCAGAAGATGGGAGCCAAAGATCTGGAATGGTCTGGGGGTTTGTGGGGGTCAGAGGTAAAAGTAGGCAGTCAGCAAGGACCAGACCTGGCTTGACCTAGCAATCTCTCCAAAGGTCAATGTGCTAGCTAGAAAGAACTTGCCAGATGAGATGGTGTTTCATTTTTTAGAGAGTGGTCAAATTGCCTATTCAAGCAAAAAAAGCGGTGGTGGGGAGTTTTGATAGTTGAAAAATGATCTTTTAATTGAAGTAGATAGCTTTGAGTTGAAGAACACGAGAATTGTGGGGTGAAAAAATTGCATGCCACAAGTTTTTTGCCATTATAGCAAAAATTTTGTTCCTAGCCGAAGGAATGTTGAGACCTCCTAAATGGCGAGGCAAGGTAATTCAATCCCACATACACATATATTTGGCCTTGCTGTCCAATGCTCCTTTCCACCAGAAGTTTCGAGCCATATTGTCGAGTTTGGTGGTGATAGTGCAAGGAAGTAGGAAAGTTTGCATTATATAGACATGTATCAAATTAAGGACCGTTTTGATCATAATCGTCCTCCTAGCCTAGGATAGAAGTTCAGATTTTCAGCTGGAGAGTTTTGTGTTCACTTTATCAAGAATGAACTAAAAATCTAAAGCTTTCTTATTGGATAGCAAGAGTAGGGAACCCAAATATTTTTCCTTAGGATTGTACAACTTTGATACCCAGAATCATGTTGATCATTTTGGTGTGTTTCGAGTGAACATTCGAGCTATAGAAAACAGACGATTTGTCATAGTTCACTGCTTAACCCAAGGCTGAGCAATGCTGCTGGAGAATGTCTTTAATTGAGTGGGCTTCCACAAGAAAAGCTCGACAAAAAGGCATGAGAAGCAAATGGCTGATAGAGGGGGAGTGGCGCCCGATTTAGATATTTTTTATAAGGCCCTCATTCTCTGCCCGAGCCATCAACCTGGATAAAGCTTCCGCCATAAAGATGAAAATATAAGGGAAAAGTGAGTTTCCTTATCTGATTCCCCTGGTAGTTATGATGGTAGGGAGTGGAGATCCATTAACCAAAACTTGGAGATGTGAGGTGGAAATGCATTGTTCGATCATTTGGATCCATCCTCTAGCAAAACCTAATTGCTCAAATATTTGGAGCAAAAAGGACCATTTAACCCTATCATAAGTTTTGACCATATCAACTTTAATAGCCATCCAACGTTATTTATTTTTGCGACAATAATTCATTTGAAAGAAAGTTTCATTAACTAGACTGACATTGTCTGCAACAAAGCGGCCTTTGAGAAATGCGCCTTGGTTGGGGAAAATGATGCCTTTTAGAAGGAGTTTCAAACGATTAGCCAGAATTTTTGAAATAACCTTATAAATGACATTGTAAAGCCTAATGAGTCAAAATATATTAGGGTTGATATAGGATTTGGGACTTTCGGAATCAAGGCTATGAATGTTTCAATATCTCAGTAGTGTTGAAAAAATAAAATATGAAAACCATCAGGCCCAGAGGCCTTATGGCTAGCCATATAAAAGTGGGTGACACAAATTCCCTCTTCACTTGGGATAATAAGGAGTAATTCATTGTCTTCTGTGGTGAGGGAGGGTTAAAAAAGGGAGAGGATTTCAGGGCATGGGATCGATATCTTCAAAATAATTGTTGAGAAACATGTTCAATAGAATCTTGTTGGTAGTGCCAATTGTTGGATGTATTTTTAAGACGAAGAATGATTTTTTTTTCCTTCGAAGCATGGAGACTAGACGAAAAATTTTTGTGTTTTTATTTCCTTCCATGAGCCAGGAATATCCTCCAGAACAATTCTTCTCTTATATATAATTTAGAGAGATTGTCTTCCAGAACAGATAAGGAAGTGGCATTCACCTTAAAGGGAGTATCATTTTGGAGTTTATCTAGGGCCGCTTGTGTGTCTAAAATGCATTGTTGAATATTGAGAAAATCCTTTTTGTTCCACCAAATAAGACAATAGCTAAGTTTTTTGGTCTTGAGATGAAAGTTGTGAGAAGGGAGATAATGATGTCGGGGCCCCTAGGAAGAATTGGTGAGATTTGAGACAAGTTGGAGCGAGATTGCTTTATGGTTCGATGTAGAAGTATGGATAGTGCGGGTCGTGTCAGAGGAAAAAAAATTCATTCAATCAATAGACACCAGGCTGCGATCAAGTTTTGTGTTAATTCTTATCCTTCCGCTTATTATTCCAGTTGAATTGGGATCCATTGGGAGGGAAGTCCATATGATTATGGTTATCAATAAATGTTCGGAGGTGGCTAAGGTTCGAGAAAGTAGGTCTGTTGCCCCCATTTTTTCTTCAGGTCTAAGGATAGAATTTGGGTCCCCAATGAGAAGTCCTTGTAGAGTTTGAAGGTCATAAATATTGGACATATTTTCCCAGAATTGAACCCGAAAAGTGGGTTGGGTTCTCAATACAAACAAAATGACCGACCAGGTAGAGATATCATAGTAATTGATGATACACCGAAATGGTCCCAACTCTGTGCCGTACACGTGTCATGGTGATCTCAAGGAATAACAAGCCTTAGCGTCAGCCCAATACTGATTTGGCCCAAGTGGTTCTAAGCCCACCCAATGCAGTCCGTTAGACGGACTCGAATTTTTACAGCCTGCTAAGCCCACGTGTCTCACAGCTATCCTCAATACTCGTAAGCCCTACTAAGGCAAATATCTCGAGGATCAACTTCGGACGGGCAATTATAGCAGCTCTTTGCTTCCAACTAGGAAGCAGATTTAAGAGTATATAGCACATATGGAGACTTCTACCTATAGACTATTCTTGAAACGGGAGCTATCTCTCGCCAAAGTTAGCATTAACATGATTTCACAGCCTCCCGCCAAAGTCAATCGACTCATTCAAGACGCCGACGAAGGAGTTCCTGACGTGATTTATCGGAAGTCAACGCCTATGGAAAGGCCCACACTACATATTCTCTCTGAAACAGAGATCAATTGAGACACTCAGAGAGTATGTCATGCACATCACGACAAGCTGACACTCATTGACAGCTGCATCATAGCCGTGACAAATTTTACCATTGTCCTAAAGGTGGGAAAACATTATTAATGCCTCACCTTGGAACCCCCTTTGGATATGACAGAGCTCCTTAAAAGCGCCCAGAAGTACATCACCTTAGAAGAGTTGAGAACTGTGAAAGGGGAAATAGAAGGTGAGAAGAAGTCTTCCATTCCTAAGGACAGGAAGGAGGTAAGGAGACGTGAGAATGGAGAAATGATCACACGAAAGTGCAATGACAATAGATTAGACCCTGGCTGGGCAAGGCTAGAGAAAGCGTCCAACTACGTTGCATCCATATTCATGACCCCCCTCAATTCTAGCCTATCGGATGTCCTGAATTCCATGAAAAACTGGAAATCTGAAGTGGCCCTGAAGTAGTGCAGAGACCCCTCCAAACATGACAACAGCAAATACTACCCATACCACAAAAAGGGTGGCCATGACACCAACGACTGCAAAACTCTAAGGTACGAGATCGAGTACTGAATCCGCAGAGGCAAGCTAAAATAATTCTTGGGCTCTGAGAAGCGACCAGAATGACCTAGTGATCGAGGGAAGTCGATCAAGGAGATCGAGAAGAAGACTCCGGGCATAATCTATTTCCTTCGTGGAGTCGGACCGGATGAAGACCAGTCAAACAGGTCTCGCAAGCGGTCTCTACTGGAGATGCGGATACAGCCCGCAAATGAAGACACAACCCACAGATGAAGACAGATACATTTACTACTCGAGGGTGCAAAGCCTCATTCCCACCTTAACCTTTACATACAAGGACCTCGAAGGAGTCCGAGCACTGCACAATGACGTTTTTGTCATATCGGTCTCCATTGCAAGGTGGGAGGTAAAGAGAGCCCTGGTAGATGCGAGAAACTTACTTAACATCCTATTCTACAACACGTTCCACAGTATGGACCTCAAGGAAAAGAACCTGACGTCCTCAGACTACCCGCTGATTGGGTTCAACAGAGAAAAATGTTTCCCGATCAGGAAGATAAGGTTAGCAATAGTGGAATGAGAGCCACAACTGAGAAAGGTCATGTTCTTGGACTTCATGGTAGTAGATGAGTCGTCTACCTACAACCTTATCTTGGGAAGACCCTAGCTCCACCAGATGGAAGCAGTAGTTCCCACCTTTCACCAGTGAGTTAAGTACACTGCTAACCACTCTGAATGAACGATACGTGGGGACCAGCCTATGGCACGAGGCTGCCATTATGCCGCATTGAAGCAAATAGAATGTTCCCAGATCCAATTGGATCCCATAGCTCAATCTGAACTAGAGCTAGACCTAGTAATTGAGGATGCATCACTCCACTTGCATGAGATCCCAACAGCGGTGGCTAGTTTCAGAAAAAAGGGACAATAAAAAAGTATAGGAGCAATCCGTTTTTCAACCCAGCAGGGCCAAGAGGTCAATGCAGGCGGGGGTACGACCCCACGATAATTCGTTGGCGCGAAAATTAAGTCCAATGCAAGGTTTACTTTTCAGTAACCTCAGAAACATCAGCGAAGCTCAGCAGTTCACTGAAAGTATCAACGATCAAACATGGGCCATGCGAATTCACTTCAGGGTCGGGTCGACTTCTCTCCGCCAAGAGTTAGACTATTTTAGTTGTTTATTTTCCTTTCCATAGTCAATGTAGAGTTTTAGTTCTTAGAAACTTATGTGATTTGCAATCATTTAAGAAATAAAAAAAAATTACGCAAACATACTCTATTGATTACTGGAAAGATGTTCTGAATTGCGGTCTCTCACTGAGGAGAATGCCTTAAAAGAGGTTGATTAGGTTGTTCAAAGACAACAGTTGGAGTCCGATGTGGAGTTCACTGCTCGGGTGGCGAGGAAGGCCGAGGACCAGCTTGAATTGGAGCAACATGAGCTCAGTGTTGTAAAGAGCAGTTTGACTACGAAGCAATCTCAAGTCGATGCGCTGATAGGAAAGCTGGAGCTGTTGGAATGTGAACTTGCTGAAGCGAAGGCGCACGAGGAAGAACTTTCAAGGAACAAGGCAAGTGTGAATTTTGCTGGGTTGTACACAGTAGATTGGAGCTGTTGGCGCTGATGAATGAGGAGCATCCAGAATGGGACCTCGATCGCTATAAGAAGATGTCGTATGTAGACTTATCAGTGGTTTTTGTGTCATCAGACAAAGAGGGCGAATCAGATCATGATGCTCAGATTGCGGCACGTACGGATGCAACTCATGCTTCCTCCTCTGTTAAGCTTAGCTCTTCTATTTCTGTACCCTCTCCTGGTGAGGAATAGACTTTGTATACTTGTACATTTTTGCTTCAACTATTAATGAAAACAGATTTATCTTGAGTACGTTCTGTATCCGTTTTATGCTCGTTTTCCCTATTGTGCGCTTTCCATTTTTCCTTGTCTTTTTACTTTGGCATAGGCTGGTTGGGTCAATAGGAATTCGAGTGGTTTGTCTGCTGTTGAGAATTTGACCATTTGCATTGCAAGTGATTCAGAGTCATTGTTGCTTAGTTAATCCAATAATGGGCGTTCCGCGGATAGTTTAGAAGCGGGCTACGCTGCCCAGCTGTAGCCCATCTTTAAGGTAAGCCACTGGGGGCTTGTTTCGCCCACCTGACTGTCGATCGCGGTTGCTGGCAGGAGTGAACTTTGATAGTCAAGCACATGTGTTATCTTTGAGCTAGAGTGTTTGTTCCGAGTCATGTTTCGTAAGCTCAGGCTGGCATTCCATGTAGCACTCGTTCGCGTGTTGGTGAGACGATTTATGGGTCGGCATTACTGGCCTTTGCTTATAATAGAATGTCAACTCATGTAAGTGTGAAGACGTTGTCTAAGCTATGATTTATCTATGTGACCGCTGTTTTGAAATAGGGCGGTGGCCGCGTGGCGAACCGTTTAGGGCTCCCACCTTCTGAGTTGTCTATGTTTAAGCAAAGTGGACCAAGAACAGGAAAGTGGATTCCAGTTTGGAACATCCCATGGTGCAAACAGATAAACCCCTCCAGTGGAAACATTAGCATCTGATCATCCTTCAGAGCATATAATGGCAAGTCCTCAAGGACCCCGAACTTCTTTCGGATTTCAGCAAGGCCTAATTCAGAAAGCAATCTGTCTTTGAAAAACTCAAGGCCTTTGGCCAAAATAGCATCATCAAGATGGTTTTGGTGAGCCATGAAGAAGATCAACGATCTTTTCAAATAGAAGATGAACAATCTTTTCAATCAGAAGATGAATAGAGCAAAATCTCTAAGAGTAAAGAAAATAGAAAAGTTAGTCTCCGCATAAAGGAAGACCTAAATAAGGATTAGGTTCCCGCCTATTCTCCACTAAATCGACGCACATTTAATTAATGAAGCACGTGACTCAAACAATGATTCATACTCAATCATCATGAGCGGCGATATTTTAAGAAGTGACTTAGCGTACCAATGTGATGGCTCACTAACTCGGGGGGAATAGTTGATGATACACCGAAATGGTCCTAACTCTGCGCCATACACGTGTCATGATGATTTCGAGGAATAACAAGCCCTAACATCAGCCCATCACTGATCCGGCCCAAGCGGTTCTAAGCCCACTCAATGCAGTCCGCCAGACGAACTTGAATTCTAATAGCCTGCTAAGCCCACGTGTCTCACAGTTATCCTCAATACCCGTAAGCCCTACTAAGGCAAGTATCTTGAGGATCGGCTTTGGACAGGCAATTACAATAGTTATTTGTTTCCAACTAGGTAGCATATTCTAGAGTATATATCACATATAAAGACTTCTACCTATAGACTACTCTCGGAACGAGGACTATCTCTCGCGTATTAATATTAATATTAATATTAATATTAATATTAATATTAATATTATTAATATATTAATTAATATCTAAGAGCACAAGGCTAACATGGAAACTTCCCTCCACAACACGACTCCTAATTAGTGAAGGATCTCAATGAAGATCTTCTCCCCTAAACTACATCATCGATGACTTGGTCGAACCAGGACTCTAGCACTATAAATAGGACATGAGGTTGGTAAGCTAAGGTACACTACAAATTCCTTGTTTACAGCATTACACCTTCCTCAGATCCCTATCTGACTTTAGCATCGGAGTGTCATCGACCACCACAACGGTGGTTCATGGCTCACGTGCGTTCCTTGTGCAGGTTTGCAGGTCAAGGTCAAAGCAGGGAGCGAAAAATGACTGCATCGATAATAATCAGTAGTGCAATTGAAATAATATTTACATAAAGAAAATATGTTAAGATGAATTCCTTCTTTCCATAAAAGAGCTAATCCTCCTGATTGTCCATTCGCCGGTGCTAAGACTCCATGTTTAAAGCCAAGTTTCCGACATAAGCGATCCATCATGGTAGAGGTAGCTTTGGTTTCTGATAGGAAGATTATGTTTAGATTGGACTAATTGGATAGGGCCTTTATATTGTGGAGCGCACGGGTAGACCCAATGCCCCTTGTGTTCCATGAAAGAATCATGAATACTCCGGCGACCCTTAACCTGGCAGTCGCCAATACATCAGTAGATTGAATGGTTGCAGTGGTTGAGGAACAAGATGGCTCATCTGAATCAACCAGATGAACAGTAGCTGCGGAGAGTGACCAGATAGCCACTTGAGAATGATCAACCCAATTAGACAAATCAATATATCTTTTTTTTTTCATATCGGAACTCAATTCAGAAGTTTTATTCCTGGGTGTGTGCTCATTCAAGGGATCAAAATCCAGGATCTGGAGCTTCTATTTTTTCATTCTCATGGTTGGATCCTTTTTGGTTGTGGCACTATTCCTTGATGTAACCACATCTTTTTTTTTTCTACCAGGGGGTTCATATTGAACATTGCTAGAGAAGAGTCGTTGGCCAGTAGTAGGAACAGGTGATGCATGTGCCATGCTGCATGGAATGGTGCTCGGAGTTTGTTCCTTTAAAGTATCTAGATTGATTAAAGCTGACTTTGTGGGTGATTGGTTCACCATTGCTACTATATCAATTTCCATCTGGAGAGTGCCCATTATACATCGTCTGTTCGTGTAGAGAATTATGAAATTCATGTTGGTCGACTTTTCCTCATAAGGTTCTAGTTGGGCCTGTGGGAGAGCTTGTTGTTGGCTAGATGTTGGAAGTGATCTGGGATGAGGGTACTGAGTAGTTGTAGGAAACTTTGGATTGGGATTGTAATATTGCAGTTTGGGTTGAAAATAGGAAGTAACTGATCCAAGTTGGGGTTCATTACATCAAGCAAGAAATTTTCATTTCGTGAAGGTAATCGATTGATTGTTGTGATGTTAACTGGGGGGAATATAGATGGGGATGGGGTTGAGTGTTGATAGGGATGGAGGGTGTGGAGTTGGGTTGGATTTATTTGAGAGTGGGAGTAATTGTAATTAGATTGAGATGTTGCAGAGAATGTTGGGTCGAGTTGATGAAAAAGGTGGTGAGAGTACAGAGAAGAAAATTGGTGGCTTGTATCCACTCCATTAAATGGGTTACCTGTGTTAGACCCGTGTGGAGTGAAGGGGTAATTATGATCCAGTAAAACAGTTGTAGGAATGGAGGTAAAACCTACCATGAATACAGCCATTAGATCCCGCGTTGGGATTCCCGTTCCAATTGATGGGTGGATTTAATCTGTTCGATCTATCTGACTGTGCTTGCATCTAATAGGCTTGCAATAAATGCAGGTTGTTAACTCTCATTGAATGAGAGAGTTCAGAGAGTCGGTTGGAAGAGAGACCATTGAGTTGCTATAGTTTAAAACCACTGAGTTGGTCTGAGAGACAAGGGGATGGTCCAGAATCAGTGAGTTGCTTCGGTTCAGCACCGGGGAGTTGCTCAGAAGAATAGGTATCCGGTCCAAATGCAGATTCTGATTCAGGCGATGCTCCTTCCGATCAGTAGCCTTTATAGGGTATTGGGTATGGTGGAGATTTGTGTGGCGACCAAAACTCGGTTGAACCCCCATCCTTCCATCCAATCTTAGATTTCCTAGTAAAAGGCAGAGAGAACCCGACTACTCCATGGCTGGAGCTAAGATGATTGATCGATTTGGAGGCGCTTAAAAACAGCGGGCATGCGGAGTTGAAGATGTGGCTGACTAACCCACAACAGAAACAAAATTATGTTGTGTCTTCATAGCAGAAACTAATGTGATAATTTCGACCTTTCTCAATCCGAAAATTGGTATCCATCGAACATGGGAGAGACTTGGAAGTATCTAACCAAACTTTGAATCGGATGAGGGGATCAAAACCTCTTCCAGTGATTGAATATCAGCTTCCATGAATTCGCCAATACAATAAGCTAGGATTTGCAGATTTTTTAGGGAGATTTTTTTATTTGGGTATTCGGAATCTAATCCAACATGGCACAATGGAGAATTTGATGGATATGTAATCTTCCTTCCATGGTTTGATCGAAACCATCTATCCTAATAGAACCCACGGTTCTGGTGAGAGCACCTTCACCATGTCTTCATTATCAGTGAATTGGATCAAGTAGTAGTTACTGTCTGTATCGTGTTTGTGTGCCAATTGTTCTACATGGAATGGGTGGGTCGTTTCCCATTGAGTTGTCATTTGATGTGCAAACACTTCTTTGCGCGGTTTCGGGTGATGGAAATATTTGGCCACTACTCTGCAAATTTTTGTCTTCATTGTGGCATTCAGGGCAAGCCTCAAAGTTCGGACCAGGCAGTTTAAGATTCTTCTCTAATTGTAATTCTAGATTGTGGATTAGTTGCTCGGTATGTGTTGTGTATGTCTGATTAGGAGTAGATTGCATTGGTTGAGAGGATGTAGGTGGTTCCAGTAATGAGGGTGAAGAGTGGATGCTATGGAAGAGTTGAAAGGGATTGGACTGTAGCTGTGGGCAATCGAGTGATGTAGGGTTCATGATTCAAGTGGGGTGGTGGATTGGGATGGGTGAAGTGTTTTGTCCGAAGTTTCCATGAGTATTGAGTTATAACAGTAATATGTGTACGTCACTGCTTTTGAAAAGTAAACATTCGAACAATATATATGAAAAATAAACAAATGATTATCCGTGCTGATGAGAAATTTCTTTTTTATCAACAAAATTTCCTGAAGAAATTTAAATATTAAAATACAAAATATCTTTTAAAGCCAAACGACGAATTGTTCTCGTTGAAAAGAATGGATCATTACAAAAATGTGGTTGTTAACTGCAGACTCTATTTGGATCTAGGCAAATCCTTATTTTTTTCACTCATTTTGTCATATCTTTGTATAACCTTGGTTATTTTGGAATTATCTCTCCTAATTATTGGCCAAACTCAAATTACCTCCCCGATGTATCTTTGAGCTTAAACTCATTTATTCTTCTTCTTCTGCCAAATGCAAAATATTTCTCTCATTAAACATGAAAATTTCATCTTACGCCGGATTCCACAAGGATTGAAGACAAAACTTGATAAACAAGGGACCTTGGTCTACTAATTCTTATGAGTCTTTGATAAATGAATCATTGCTCATTATGATTGTAAAATGTGAAACACAAATGATGGTTTGATTTGTTGTCCAAACCATGAAATTTCAACAATCGAGTAATGCAAACCATGAAAATGTACAACTTTTTTTTTTTTTTTGTTCAAACACGAAGATGTTTATTAATTAAAGAAAGGGAAACAAAATATAAAGAGAAACATGCCTATATCAAGGAATGCCAAGACACTATGAAAGTGTCAAAACCCAAATCCCTAAACAAATTACATGCCGTACCCATCCTCCATAGCAATTCTCTAATCTCGATAAAGATAGAGTGCTCTGATCTGTTGAGTCCTTCAAATACCCTTTTATTTCTTTCTTTCCACACACACCACATGAGAACGTGAGGGACCCTACGCCATAACCACTCCCCTCGACGGGAAGGATTAGCTTGAGACCACCAACTTAGCCAATCTAAAATGGAGCCTTCAAACATCAAACTCAAACCAAATTCCGCCAAGGAACTGCTCCAAATGGATTTGGAGAAACTGCAGTGAAGCATCAAATGGTCCAGTGTCTCGTCAAATGCATTGCAAAGCACACAAAGACTCCCTGTGAGGATTCCTCTTTTTCTTAACCTATCTTTAGTCAAGATCTTCTCATGCAAAACTGACCAACTAAAGAAATTAATCCGAGGAAAAAGATTTTTCACCCATACCAGATTTTTGTGGGAGGAAATGAAGGGGTTAGAGTGGGTCTCATAATGAGATCCAGCCAACATATCTGAAAATTCTTTCACCGAGAAGCCCACACCTTTACCTAGGGCTGAAAACCGAACCGACGGTTCGGTTTTTCACCTAAACCGTGAGCCGAACCGACTTAGGTCGGTTTTAAAATTTTCAAACCGAAACCGAACCGACCATTAACAAAACCGATCCGAAACCGAACCGATTCTAATTTATGCAAACCGTAACCGAACCGAACCGACTAAAATCGAACCAAAACCGAAATAAAACCGAACCGAACCGAATATTTAAACATATTATATTATTTATATATAAAATATATTTTATTTTTATATATAAATAATATAATATATTTAAATATTCGGTTCGGTTCGGTTTAGTCGGTTAAAATCACATAGAAACCGAAAACCGAACCGACCACTTCGGTTTTGCATTTTTTAAAACCGAAACCGATCCGAACCAAATTTAAACCATCGGTTCGGTTTTGATCGGTTCGGTCGGTTTGATCGGTTTGATCGGTTTTTTGTTCAGCCCTACCTTTACCCTTCCACACCAAACTATCTGATCCCTCTGAGAGCATTTGTCTATCCAACAAATGCATTAGATTAGCGAACTCATCTAGTTCCCCAGTATTGAGGTGTCTTCGAAAGGAAAGATCCCAAGAATTGTCGTTAGACCAAAAATTGCTCACACTCCCATATTGATTGTTGTTAATGATAAACAACATTGGAAACAGATCCTTCAAAGATTGGTTACTACACCAAACATCATGCCAGAAAGAGATGAGATCACCATTTCCACATTGGAGAGAGGTGTGAGGGTAGAAACCGCTTGCGCACCGGGAGATGGACTTCCACAAAGAGCAGCCGTAGGAAGTGTACTTAGTTCTCTTTTCCCAAACCCATCTATTGCCGCCATATTTGTCCATAATGAGAGATCTCCATAAATTATCATTTTCTTCTGCAAATCGCCAAAGCCACTTAGAAAGTAATGCAATATTGAAAGTGAGCACCTGACGAATGCCTAAACCACCTCGAGATTTATGGCAACAAATTTTTTCCCAGCCCACTAAATGCATCTTTCTAGAGTTATGAGTAGAACCCCAAAGGAAATCGCGCATGATCCGTTCCATCTTGGCTGCTATTGAACAAGGAACCTTGATAAGAGATAGAATGAACACCGGGATAGAAGCTAATGTGGATTGTACAAGAGCTAGTCTGCCTGCTTTAGAGAGAAATTTGCGTTTCCAAGACGCTAGTTTCGATTCCATCCTTTCGATCGTCTCATCCCACACAGCTTTACTTTTGAAACTAGCCCCCAAAGGCATGCCCAAATACTTAACTGGAAGATGACCAGCTGAACAACCCAATAAACCCGCCAACTGGTGCAGATGAGGGACATCTCCAATAGGCAACACCCTTGATTTGTGAAAGTTGATTTTCAGTCCTGAAATAACTTCAAACCAAAGCATAATTCTTTTAAGAGCAAGAACCTGAGAAGCGGAAGCATCACAAAAGAGGATAGTATCATCCGCATATTGGAGAATAGATACAGGGGGACTACCCTCCGCGACAGAAAACCCTCTCACTAGGCCAGCATCAACCGCTTTAAGAATCATTTGAGTTAAACCTTCTGCTGCTATAGTAAAGAGAAGAGGAGACAGGGGATCGCCTTGTTGCAGGCCTTTCGAGCTATTGAAAAACCCGTGCAACTGACCATTAATTTTCAGAGAGAAATTAGCAGTAGATCTGCAAGTGTGAAGCCAATGAATCCATTTGGCGTCAAACCCCATGCGAGCCATTACCAAATCCAAGTATCTCCAAGAGACGTTGTCAAAGGCTTTGGAGAAATCTAATTTGATAACGAGCCCTAGAATACCTTGTTTTTTCCTAGAATCAATAATTTCATTGGCAATCAAAGGGCTATCAATCACCTGTCTTCCACTAACTGCTGCACTTTGAAAAGGAGAAATGACTGAATGAAGAACTATTTTCAATCTGTTAGCCAACACCTTGGCAATGATCTTATAGTCCCCATTCAAAATACTGATAGGTCTAAAATCTTTTACTGTCCGCATTCCCGCACATTTAGGAATGAGCGAGATGATAGTGGTGTTCAACCGCCAATCAAGAAAATTTCTCGAGTTAAATTCTACAACAACTTTCAGAAAATCAATTTTGATTACCTCCCACATATTCAAATAGAACACCATAGAGAAACCATCAAGACCTGGAGAAACTTCAGATTTTAGTTCTTCCATTGCCGCTCTAATTTCCATCTCCGAAAAATTATCTACCAAGGCAGTAGCCGTAGACTGAGAGATAGACTTGAAGGTAATCCCCGAGAAGAAAGGTCGCCACTCCTCCTTTTCATGGAACAACTCCTTGAAGTGAGATATCAAGAGTTCTCTAATACTGACTTCATCCACTACCAACTCCTGACCCATGCTAAGAGCTTCAATGGAGTTAAACAGTCTGCGTCTGTTAGCCAAGGTATGGAAGAATTTGGACCCCTGATCCATATGACGAACCCAGTTGACTCCTGATCTGATCCTCCAAAACTCCTCATCTCTTTTGATTAATGTTGCCCACTCTTGATGTAGCTGCACTCTACAAGACCTCTCCTCAGCAGTCAGGTCCCTGATCTCTTCATCAGCGTCAATGTTAGCAATTAAAGCAGAGATATTTTGAATACATAAATTTGTCTTACCCCAAACTTTAGTCCTCCAACTTTTGAGATTGCATCTGAGAGCCTTAAGCTTCCACCATAAACAGTAGCCGGGGTGGCCAGAGACTACTGAGTTGTTCCACCAAGCTTTCATCTCCTCTGCCAAGGTAGGGTGATCAAACCAACCGTTATCAAATGAAAAAAGGCGAGTACCACCACCAACAGACGAGTTCGCAAGCAAAATCGCGTGATGGTCAGAACCTGCTGCACCCTTGAGCCATTCAACTTTATCACCAAATTTGTCAATCCAATCCACCGAGGCTAGAAATCGATCAAGACGACAAAGGATAGGAAGATCTCTCCGATTTGACCATGTGAATTTCCCCCCTTTTAGACTGAAATCGGCGAGTTCCACCTCATTAATGAATTGATTGAATTTCTACATGCTCATAGACCTCCTCCTGCATCCTTTTTTTTCATTCATATGACGGACAACATTGAAGTCACCCGCTAACATCCATGGCGATTGCACCCAACCAGCAATGTCATATAGTTCTTCCCAGAAGTGGTCTCTAAGCGAAGGATCACATGGACCATAAATGTTAGTCCCTGACCAAATTGAGTTATCCGAGATCATTTGGAATTGAATAGAAAGGGAAAAAACCCCTTTCAACACTTCCCTCATCTGCAAAAGATCAGCGTCCCAAATAGCTAAAATGTCGCCCGAGCTGCCAATGGATTCCACCATAGCCCAATCAAAGGAACTGTCACCCCACAATTTTCTGATAAATTCTCTAGAGCATCTCTCCAATTTCGTTTCCTGAACGAAAACAAGGTCTGGACGGTTCTCTGAAATTAGTCTACGACAACCCCTTTGCCGCTCAGTATTTCCGAGCCCCCTACAGTTCCACGAAAGAATTTTGAGGTTCATGAAAAACCTTCAAACCCAGGGTTGTTGCATTTGTCCATTGCTTTGTCAGATATTGTACCCTGCGCTGCAGCTTGAACCATATCTAAAGCCCTGTTTTCATCCTGATTGAGGTCCACTCCCACTGTCAAGCCAATTTCTTTGAAAGCAGAACGATCTGATGTTTCTTCCTGAGTCGAATGACAGTCAGAGACAGAAGGCTCCGCACTGTCATTGACCCTAGAAACAAAACTTAGAAACCCAAGATTTTCCGTCTGTGGGACCTCGAAACCTGGAGGAGCGCCTACGTGGTCTGGGGTAGATGAGAAACTCTCCGCATGAGAAACACATAGATTTGTAGACAAACCATGGGCTTCAACACATAGTTCTGCTAGGGGCTTGAAACCCGGAGGGTAAGGTAAAGATACCGAACAATCCTGGGTCTGGTTGGAAGACTCTCCCCTTGTCAGCCCAGCAGGGGCACTACAACCTTTAAGTTCTACCTGCCCTGCTTTATTGGATGAGCTTGATTTGTTGGACCTCTTTTGCAGCATGAACCTAGATCTGGTAGGAAAGACTGAGAAATTGGCCCATTCAGCGGCTCTGTCACGCTGTGCTTTTCTGGCCAGCTTTCGATCCCTGCGGGCATGCATAGACATCTTGGTCAAAAGAGGGTCCAAGTTGAAGACATCTTCTTCCACCGCTTCTAAAACCTTCCAATAATTGCTAGATGTTGGTTGATCATTAGACTTGGCCAAGCTTTGTTTCGAAAAAGACTTAGGCCCTTTGCTGGGAGAGGGCCCAACAATACCTTTGCCTTTATCCTGCTGAGATGGACGAGCTGACTCAGACAGCGAATTTCCAACTTTACCCGCTGAAATGGTACGAGAAGCAGGAGAATGGGGAAGCATTGGGTAGTGCTGGGGAGACTGATCACTCAGTGTCGGCATCCTAGGAGGCGGGTCGAATGCTTCGCATGAGGACACGTGTGGAGAGTTAGCAAAGACCAAGAAAGCTGTGTGTCCAAACGGAAGAGCAACAGGTGTCCAATGAATCACTGACTTAGGCAACTCTATCAACGACCTTGCAAGATTCTTTCTTGCCACGGGATCTGGAGGAAGATGATTGCCCCATACTTGGGACAACAAATCAATGGGAGAATCCCGATGAATAGAAGTTGCTGCAATGGGACCCTTACTGGCAATCGGGGTAGGGCTCACACTGGAGGGATTAGTGGCCACTACCTCCACAAAGGTTCTGTTGCGCGAGGGTGGGACAACACTAATACCTGGCAAAGTTGAAACCTCATCTCTTCTAACTTGCTGCTTAGGATAAGGCTGAGGCACCTTATTTAGAACCATCTCATTCATAGCTTGGGCGAGTTGTTTCCAGCCTGTCCCTTCCACGCCAGCTGGCACCCTGATAGTTTTGGACCCTAATCCCCAACCCACTAAAATAGAAAGGAAGATTCCTCCTATATTGGCCTCTTTCACCATCATAACCCATCTATTGTTGATTTTCCAACTGGATGAGAAGGCATTAGAGCCTGATTCCACAGCTTTCTTAAGTTGAAACTCAATCCATTTTCCCATCTGCAATTCTACAAAAACTTTGATTCTAACCCTCGAGCTCGATTCAAGTAACAACAAACCTCCTCTTGACTTTCGAATCCCAAATTCTTTCCCATCAATTTTCAATAAACGAAAATTTCCTTCTTTGAACTCCATCTCTCCCAAGATTTAGCACAAATTTACAAACATACAAGCACAATTTCACAAGCATACAAGCATCATAGCAATACGAAGATTAGGAAAAACTGCAAGATCTTACTTGTTGCCGTAAAATTGCCAAATGTGTTCCAAAGTCTGAAAAGAGCTCACCGCCATCGCATGGCTCACCACCCTCAAGCCCCAAAGATGGCAGATCGAGAAGAAGGAAGAGACTCTTGCGAGATCCCTCGAAAACCCCCTCACCACTGCGAGATCCACCTCAACTTCGAAAACCACCTTCGAATACCCCTTTTCACCTTCGAAAACCCATTGCAATGTCGAAAACCACCTACAAGACCCCCTGTTCGAACCACCTTAGAAAACCCCTTTGCACCTTCGAAAACCACTCTTCACTGTCGAAAACCACCCTGCGAGATCCCTCTTCAAAGTCGAAAGACACCTTCGAAAAACACCTTGCGAGATCCCCTCTTCACTGTCGAAAAAACCCCCTTCGAAAACAACCCTGCGAGAATCCCGCTTCACTGTCGAAAACCACCCTGCGAAAACCACCCTCTTCACTGCCAATCCCTCTTCACTTTCGAAAATCATTTTCGAAAACCACCCTCTTCACTGCCAATCCCTCTTCACTTCGAAAACCACCCTGCGAGATCCCATCTGCACTTCGATAACCGCCCTCTTCACTGCGAGATCCCCTTCACTGCGAGATCCCCTCTTCACTCACCTTCACTGCGAGATCCCCTTCACTGCGTGCGAGATCCCCTTCACTGCGAGATCCCGAGATCCCCTCTTCACTCACCTTCACTGCGAGATCCCGAGATCCCCTCTTCACTCACTCACGATTAGACAAATCATAATAGTTAAAGGGTTAATTTGATTTTGGGTCCATTTGGTTTATTGTAATTTAATTTGGGATCAATCTTGAAAACCATCTCAGTCTAGGGTCCAAATGGCTCAGTCAATCTAATTGACTTTCCTTGACCAATCTATTGACAAAAATAACCTTACAAAAACAGATCTGAAGTCAAAATAACCAAATTACATGAAAGATTTTCATAATGCATATCTCAAAACAATCCAAATGTCTATTGATAATTAAAAACTCAACTCATCTTCCTTCACTTCTACAACTAAAATCTCCCAAAAGGGTTCCAATACCAGTAAACCCGTTTTCTCTCCTACCATTACTACTAGCCACCTTCGAATACCACCACATCCCACCATTGCTTGGAGTTTCACAATCAAATCCCACCTCCACCACTCTCCATGCCCAAGCAATCCAACCCAACAAAATCCATTGAATATGGTTCAAATTGTTTCCTCCAAATCAAAGCTACATACTCCCTCTCTATGCAAATACCTATATCACAATGATTCATCTCCCAAGCTTCTCTGTTTGTTTTCCTTTTCATTTCATACTCAATTTCTTTCTTCTCCAAGAGATGCGGGTTTTAATGGTGTTGGAAGCTTTTTGGGAGATTTTGGTTGCAAGAATGTTAAGGGAAAAGGAAATGGGTAGGGATGAGCTTTGCTAGGGGTCGAGGGAGGGAGCGAGGGATGGGTGGTAACCACCCATTTTCCTCGAGATGAGTGCATCAGACTCGAGATGTGCGATGGCGCTCATTTCGAGGCGGATGGGTGGCTTCCACCCATCCCTCGTTCCCTCCCTCGACCCCTAGAATTTTCGGGGTAGGGAAATAAGAAAATGGAGTCGATTTTGATTCATTATAGACCTTCAGTTATTTTGACTTTGGGGTCGATATTTGTAAGGGTATTAGGTTGGTGATCAATTGTGTTGATTGAACCATTTGGGACCCCAGACTGAAATAATTTTTAAAATGGACCCCAAACTCAATTACAATAAATTGATGGACCCCAAAATCAAAATAACACTTGTTAAAAAATCACAGTTTACACTGACTATGTGGATGAAAGAGGTTTGCCCAAGAGCAAGTTTTTTGGGCATTTGTTACCAGTTCGCATGGCCAATCCAAATTGTGAACATGTATAACTCACAACCAGTTCAAAACGTGACAATGATTAACACATGGTTGGGCAAATCATGATAGCTATAAATCACCGTTTTTTAACTGACTGTGAGATGGGAGAGGCATCTCTAATTTAGTGTTACTAAGGGGGTTAGATCGAAAAAATCCTAAATGGGGTTCTGCCTTAATCCTAATATGGTCTACCATTATCAGTGGCCTTCAAATCAAGAAATGTTGAATAACAACCCAACCAGAGCCCAATGATCCCCGAGCTAATGTACACCCAATCCCATTTTGTTAGTTAGGAACAAATTACATGGAAATCATACATGGATGGGTTACTTACCTATTAGCCCCCACTAATTTAGGTGAAATCTTACTTGGATGCCATATTTTTTTTTTTTTCCGTTTAACATCCATTTTGAGTGTTGACTATCGAAAACCATTAGATATTTTGAAATGCCTGGAATACACTCATGTGCTAAGCACGTGATGGGTACCAAATAGGAGCTACGAGAAAATTGTGGGTGCCAAACAAATTTTCTCATAGCTCTTGTTTGGTACCCATGTGCCAAACAGTAAAATTTGGCTTCTAATTTGCCTTTCTCTTCCTCCCCCATATCTTTCTATTTCACAACCATCGACTCCCCCTTCCTTTTTTTTCCCTTATCTGTTTCTGTTTTACAACATCTCAATACAGCAATGGCATAATATTACATATAGAAGGAATCCATCTAGCTGGGGGATGGTACGGTCCTTGTTATTACTTGTACAAACACAATTTTAAAGAACTTTAGATCGAGTAAAAACATATCGGAACAGGTAAATACCTCTTAGGAGTTATGTTGGTGTGTCCCAAATTGTTTTTACACCTTCCTACACGCATCCACCAAAAGAGTGATCAATGATTTTCTCCCTTTGAAGAGATAGAGTTCAATATCAAACTCTCTGACATCTCTCAATTTTATTCTCCCTATTTCTGATTTTTTTTTTCAACCAAACATAACAGTAGTGAAAATAGATGAAATTTCGTTTTCATTTTTTTCTTTGCATTTCATTCTGCATGATGTTTATATGGTGAATTCATGGAGCATAAAAAGGTTGAGCATGGGCACACATTGACCGTGAAGAAAAAAAAATGAAGGAAAGCATTAGTTACCAATGTGTTTGGAAGTTAACTATCTTAAGTGGAAACCATGTGATATGCTTTTAATCATAGTTTTATATAATAAATTTGAGCAAGTTTAGATATCTTTCATAAACTCTATAGACATGCAAATCTTAGATATCGAAACCAGCCCGCCTGACTTACTTACATGAATGTGTTAAACGTTCACATTAGTACATTGGAAGCCAGCACGACTCGTCAAACATAATGGATAAGCATTTGGCAAATGATGCATTTGAATGAAGAACGAGAAGAAGTAAGAAACATTTCACATTGGAGCCAAATGACAACACATTTATTCATTTTGATTTTATAAAAACTAGCTACTACGGCATGTGGAGAATGTGTTCCTCACTATATGTGGGAAGTATTGCAGCTAGGTTATATTGATTAGAATCAACTACAAATTTTGTTCTATTTGTATAAGATTACCTGTTGACGACTTTTTCCAGGTTGATGTTGATCCCAGCCACATACGAACAAATGGTCTGGTAAAAAAAATTAATTTCGCTTTACATCATCATCTAGTATAAATATAACCAATACTAAACATTATAGGAAAACAAAACCAATACCGACGTTATTATAGAACAAACTGAAATTTAACGTAATTCATAATAGAAACTCTGAAACACAATTGAAAAAATTCACTACACCACAAATCTTCATTTATAGCATGCCAAAACTGCTATAACTGGATAAGAAAAAATAAAAGAGTAACAACAATGAGAATCCCAGAAGGTACAAAATGAGGTTAAGAAAGTATAGCTAGAGATTGTTTATTAGCAATTTATTTTAACAAAAGTGGCAACCATTAACCAACTGATATTAAAACAAACATGAAGAAGAAGCTACATAAAACCCTTTAGCAACCCCTAGGTACCCTATCATTCCTATTGGCTGGTTGATGACAATCTGCAAAAAATTTACTTTTCTAACGAAAATTTACCATTTGACAGAAGAAAGTCATGACATGTTAAGAGAACCGCTAATTCTTATTAACGAGGAAACGGGCGAGAGAGATGGAGGGTTGCACCCCCCTCCCTCGCCCGTTTCCTCGCTAATAAGACAAACTCTAAGAGAACTGATCATTCAGTATGCAGGTGCCTTATCAAAAGGACAAGGACAACTCATAGTCTCATCGCTTTTTCCAGTTAATTTAAGATATTGCAAGGTTACACAATCAACATAATCCATACTCAGGTGACGTATTGGCAATGGTGGCCCGATCAGCCAATGATACTTTTTGTATTCACGCCTAACCCTTCAAAGATCCACGGTTTGGGGGAAAGACCCAATGGTAGTGATTGGAAGAATAGGAAGATTGAGCTTCTTCTGTTGTGCGTCTAGTCTGGCAGTCACTGGTGTTGCGCGGCGGTGGTCAGAACCCCTCAAAGCAGTGGTCTGGAATTAAAACCAAGATAAGTAAAAAAGAAACTCTAGTGCAGGAAATAATGTGAAAAGATTGGTGGATTGTCTCCAACACTTACATCCTTCTGAACTGCTTCATCAGTCACTTTGGGAGATGAACTCCTAGGAGCTAGGGCAGCAGCATTGGCAGGAAAGAATGCTTGCATTAGAGAAGTTCAGTTGAGAAACTATATGATCCATCTGATCAACAATGACAGCAAACCTAATACAATAGAATTTACCAAAATTTCACACTTTCCTCATCCTTCTCACCCTTCAATGCCTTGGCCAAAGCATTAACCTCGAGTATCTTCTGTGCAGCAAAAGCTAACCAGGATTTGATCTCCTCATCCAGCTTGGTTTCGTTCACAAGATCAACAGAAGTGTGCATAAGCGAGCAGGAAGTGGAAACAACCAATTTTTCTGTAACAAATGCATTTTCAAGGGGAAAAAATCAGCCAAACGAATGTCGAGTAAAATCAGAAGAACCAATATCTGTAAAGTCAGTACATATCTCTCTTCACAATATACCTTTGGCAACAATGATAATTCTGGTCCATATAACTAAAATAGACTTTTTTTTTTTGTAATGTGTGAACACTAAAGTTCACAAAAAGAACAAACATCAATAAATATCCTGAAACAAGTATCAAGTAATTTCTGCCAATTGGAAAAATCAATCTTACTACACCCATTTTTAGCAGGGATTCTAGAACCCCCACTGTGAGACCCTGAGTGGGCGGACCTGAGGTGAGGGTGAGGGTTGGAGCCCAAAAGGCCCAATAGGCCGAGAGAGGTTGGACGAGCTACAAGGGGAATCATAGTCCCATATCGCCTGGGTATGGGAGGAGGATGATCCTTATATGTGCGGGGTCAGCTCCCCATTGTACAGACGTGTTTTAAAGCCGTGAGGGCCGGATGGTAGCCCAAAGCGGACAGTATCGGTACAGTGTGGGAGGGGGTCGTCACACCCACCTTCCCTAAATTTCAGAAATTTTTTAGTGAACTTGATTCTCTTATAAGCAAAAACACATGCCCCCATAAATCTCATCAAAGAGTTCTCAAATCCGTAGTTCAATTCATGATGTTAGGATTTCTGGCTTCCCCACAACCCACTGAGGGAAACTTATTGGGGTCAATGGAATGTTTGAGCATAACAACACAATTGCATTAGCCAATAGTGTTGAAGAACTAATTTTTATTTTCCAAGATCCCCTCCATTCCAAACACCCAATTGACACAAACAATCAAACACACAAACTATGGAAAATAAATACCTCTTAGAATATTTATGCCTTGAAGACACTTCCCTGAACTTTAGTTCCATCAATGAAGTATCACATCTCTTTACATCCCAAGGTTTAAAACCCAAACTTTCTTCAAACCTCATTATCACCAAATGCTTGAAAACTGTTATTCCAACATCAAAATGGGTCAACTAATCAAAGAAAAATAACACAAACCAATCACTGAAGAGACAAAGAATTAGCTAAACCTTTCTTCGTTACAGTAAACAAACAAGAAATCCCTTTTCTTTAGCTCTTGGTCAAAGAAAAATAAATAAGAGTTGGTAGGGTGTGCTCTTTCTGAAAGCCTCAAACAATGCTCTGACTATTGTGTATCAGTTTTATTAATACAAACATTGTTCAGAACAAAAAGTTACCCAAGTTTTATTAGGAAGAAAGTCACTTCCAAATGAACAAAGAAACTAATTTTCCAGTGATTCTCAAACCACAAAGTAGTCAGATTTGGAATTTGACTAATCCTACAGAAAAGAAACTAGAATTGATAGAAATCAAAGAGCATTTCCATGCTTAAAGTCGAATTTACGCAACTAATTTGGCATCTGGCTGAAAGGAACTTCGAGACTGGGGCACTCTTTATCCACTATCTTAACAGTAACTAACCTTGAAACGAAGCTTTCAATCACTCAGCGGCTTCAACCTCTGCTGCTTCCACCTTCGGACCATTGAAACAAGGGGGCGAGCGTCCTTCCCCCAACCGATCCCACGAGTGGATTCAAGATAGTCTTGAACGAGATGCTTGCACTTCTGAAGATGATTGACGCCTTCAATGAGATAACACCACCCGAGCTTGTCATGAACCAACAAATTCTCCCAAAAGTCTGAGCTGTCCAGGAAGGGAAGATTCATGACTAGGATCATGACATTGCCCCACGTTTCCAAAAGACTGATGAGCTTCTCTCACCTACCAGTATTCAACAATTTAGTCCAGCCTATAATTAGCCTTATGCCCATACATAATGCTAAATTATTTTAATCCAACCTATAAGTCGTCCCTGCTGAAAATCGAACCTTGGATGTGGGGTTTGGCTCTGATACCAAATGTCATGAACCAACCAATTCTTCCAAAAGTCTGAGTTGTCCAAGAGGAGAAGGTCCATGACTAGAATTGTGACAATATTCTCTCATCTCCAACATGGCAACCGGATCCTTGTATGGGTTCTCTAGATCGAAGTCATCTAGTGGCCTTTTCGACGAATTCTACTCCTGCCTTTCTCCCCATCTCACTCTCTCTCTATCTCCCCCTTACAAATTGTTAACCAAGAAATCTCCTCACTGACATATGCAATCAAAGCGGAAACCCTTGAAATAAATGGAAAAACTACAATCAATAAAAACCCTAGAAATAAAAGTGATCCAAAGCGACCGACTCGAGCAGAGTGAGCAAAAGAGATGCAACCATAATCGTAGCAGAAGGAGAGGAGAATCGCAGCAGAGGGAGAGAGGAGAAGGGTTAAGTGCTGAGTTATGTTTTTTCGTTTTAAGATTTAGGTTTTAGGGAGACAGCAGAATTGCGCTAATTGAAATATTTGGGTGAGCGCTCTTGCATTTTTAAATCCCACCTAATTTTGACAGCGTTTTTAGATTTCAAAAGTCATTAAAACATTACTTTTATGGCACAGATGTGAAAAACGATGTTAGTAAATGCTATAAATAACACAGAAAATAACTTTTAAGGCCTACTTCTTCATAAAATGGACCATTTAGATATCGTAGTTGATGTAATGGCTAATTTGTGTCTACTTTTATACTTTAATGACCAACAAAGACTCTTTTATCAATAATTCTAAATTATTATTTTTTACCCTTAACCTCCCACCCCATGCCGCTGAGTAGGTATAGATATTAATAATTTTAATTATGAGAAACCAATTATAAGTTTTCATTGATTGACGAGTTAATCAAATTATTATGTTAATTAATGATGATTAGAAAATTATTTTTTATTATTTAATAAAATTAATTTGATTAACTTGTCATAAATTTGATTAGAAAAGTTTACAGGTATCCGTACATTACCTTTCTTAATGATGATTAGAAATTTGATTTTAATTATCATTGCTTCTTATTCCATAATGTAATTAATAAAATAAATTTTTTCACTATCGAAATTTGATTTCCTATTCTTCAATGCATGGGTACCTGTAAAGTAATACATTTTATTCTCTGTCACTATTTAGTCACAAGCTATCTACCATAGGGCATAATCATAGCCTCAGAGATAAAATGAGAACCAATATTGAATAAGATAATTTCATGTAAACTAAATAGTGGCAAAAAAAAACTAAATAGTGACAGAGAATTGAAACAAAACAAAACATTTTGTTCTTCAAACTCAAATATCCCTTCACAATCAGTCAAATCAAACACATTCAGAGTGACAAAACATTTAAGAATAAAAAATGCTAACATGAAAATATGTAACCATTTGTAGCTAACAAATGTTATAAAATAATTGCTCAAACTGCAATTAAAGAACAAGAACAAAAAAAATGATTAATGGGGTGGGAGGGGGGTTAAGGGTTAAAAAAATTAAAAATAACAAAAAAATAAAAATTAGAATCATTAATAAAAGAATCATTGTTGGTCACAAAAGTATAAAATTAGGTTTTCTATTTGTTTAGGAAGGGTAAATATATCATATAAATTTATGAGTTAACATGGGTTAATGAAATAGTCTTTGTTGGTCATACAAGTATAAAAGTAGGCACAAATTAGCCATTACATCAACTACGGTATCTAAATTGTCTATTTTGTGAAAAAGTAGTCCTTAAAAGTCATTTTTGATAAATAAATACTTATGGTGTAGCAATTAAAGATAATTTCATGTAAACTAAATAGTAGCAAAAAAAAACTAAATAGTGACAGAGAATTGAAACAAAACAAAAAATTTTAAACTTCAGACTCAAATATACCTTCACAATCAATCAAATCAAACACATTCAGAGTGACAAAACATTTAAGAATAAAAAATGCTAACATGAAAATATGTAACCATTTGGAGCTAACAAATGTCATAAAATAATTGCTCAAATTGCAATTAATGAACAAGATAAAAAAAATGATTAATGGGGTGGGAAGGGGGTTAAGGGTTAAAAAAATTAAAAATAACAAAAAAATAAAAATTAGAATCATTAATAAAAGAGTCATTGTTGGTCACAAAAGTATAAAATTAGGTTTTCTTTTTGTTTAGGAAGGGTAAATATATCATATAAATTTATGAGCTAACATGGGTTAATGAAATAGTCTTTGTTGGTCATACAAGTATAAAAGTAGGCACAAATTAGCCATTACATCAACTACGGTATCTAAATTGTCTATTTTGTGAAAAAGTAGGCCTTAAATATTATTTTCCGATAAATAAATACTTAAGGTGTAGTGATTGTATTGATATATGAACCAATTAGCCAAATAAATTTTAAAATAATAAAAAAAAAACCTGTAAACTCTCCTTCTATTGGTATGCATATACCCTCTACAGAGCAAGAAATCTCAAACCCACAACTAATTTCATTTTAAAAAGCAAACTTGGCTACCATAATTGTCAGTACTATTCATCTCTAACTATTTGCTTTGTTGTTGTTGTGTAAACGTATTTATGAGAAGAACTTATAAGTTGAGGCAATGAGAATGATATGCTTTAGCCTGCCAATGGGTGATAAGATTGTCAACAAAAATCCCAGAATGATACAAATCTGAAAATACACAAAGCCAAGAGTTATTGTCAGTTTGTTCATTTTTCCTAACAAGAACTAACGATTTTAAACACAAAAACAAATCATTTTAACTTGCACAATTTGTCATCCGTGATAAGCTGAATCTTCTGGTTTTTTTTAATGCGAGCCACATGACGCAAGGGAGCTTGAGAGGGGGAAATAGGCAAAGTTTTTATTAATAACAACGAGTAAGCTAGTATTTGAAAGAACGTGAAATAGAAAAAGACTTACAAAATATGTTATAGAGGCAAAAAAAAACCCTCTAAAGAACCCAAGAAGTTCTCCAAAAAAGGGGAAGGAAATAGCAGCAAACATTGTAAATGTTGCTTAGAGAAAAGAGTAATAAGAGTTAGATTTGAATTGCCATTAAGAAAACAAAGTACAAATACTTTTGAAAGCATGAACAAATGATATATGAAAACATTGGCATTACTTACCGACATAAAAAGTACGTGCAACCAAATGAAGAGGAACACCAGGCGTGCAATGAAACTTTTTTGCCAACAAAGTCTCCAACATGTCAAACATTGGCATTGCGTAAATCTACATACGTAACAAATTCAATTAACATTTGATAAAAGCACTTAAAGCTAGCTTTATGGTGATTATCTAAGAATATTCATGTTCAAGACTAAAAGCTCTATAGAATTCAATATCTCTTTTAATACCTGATAGCTTCTGATAACGTTGACAACAACAAACATGTTAGCCATCACAATTAACCAAGTAAGCTTCTCCACCGAAAAGAGGATGTTATCTAAAACTTGGTTTCTAAATATATAGTATCCAATGAATGCAACATGGAAGTAACATATAACAACAACGATATATATGAGACAACCACACCCTTCCACATAGGTTTCCTGGATGGTTTCTCAGGTGTTGAAGGGATTGTGGCTTGAATATCCAAGACAATGTTATGTCCTGCATAAGCAAATGCAACAGAGACGGGGAAAAGGAAGGATGCGGTTGGCGGTTGAGAAATAGACAGAGATGAAGAAAGATGGGAGAGGAAGAGAGTGACAGAATAAAAGCCAAATTTTACCATTTGGCACTTAGGTATTCTAGCAATTCATGTTTGGTACCCATCGCATGCTTGGCACGTGAGGGTATTTCAGGCATTTCAAAACATCTAATGGTTTCCGGTAGTTAACCCCATTGAGTTAACAGTCAATACACAAAATGGGTGTTAGCCAGAATAAAAGGAATTAATGGCACCCAAGTAGGTTTTCACCTAAACTAATGGGTGCTAAAAGGTAAAAACCCTACATAGATTCCCTTTTTTAGGGGGGACATGGAAGGTGTGCTTGATAGCACAAAAAGCGCACATTGAAATTGAATTTGATTTCGATTTTAATGGGGACCACAAAATTAAAGTCTTAATAATAATGAGAAAACTAGTCACGTGGAGAATAGGTTTCTCGTTAAATAGATATCCAAACAATTGAAAAATCGAAAAATTACACAAAGATAAGAGGAAATATGAGAGGAGGTTTGAAACATTCTTCATCTTGAGGTTGAAGATGCTTCTAGAAAAACATTTTCCTTAATGTTGTAATCAACTAAAAAGATGGTGATCATCAAAAAAATTCATGTTCTTCATTACAAGAGGGTTGGAAAGCTACAAAGGGAAAATTAGTCTCAAATCGCCTAGGTGTAAGAGGGGGTGTGTCATATATGTACGAATATGGATCTACAAAGTACTACGCATTTTAAAGCCGTACAGGTCTTAAGCCCAAAACGTATAATATACTACTATGTGAATTTGGTCGTTACAGATTAGTATTAGAATCAGGTCTAGCCAGAAGTGTGCCAACGAAGACGTTAGGCTCCTAAAGGGGTGGAAGTGATACTCTTGTGTGGGCAGACCTGGGGGGGAGAGTGTGGGAGAAGCTCAAGAACCCATGGATCCCAAGAGGGTTGGCAAGCTACAAATGAAAGATTATAGTCCCACATCGCCTGGGTGAGGGAGGGGGTGTTCTATATGTGTGCGAGTTTGAATTTACAAAATAATACGCGAAAATGTGCGGGCCTTGCGCCAAAGCGAAAAATATAGTACTATGTGGATCAGGCCGTTATAGAATGGTATCAGAGCCAGGTTCAGCCATAAGTGTGCCAACAAGAACATTGTGCTCCCAAGGGGTGGACTGTGATACATTTGTGTGGGCAGACCTGGAGGAAGGGTGTGGGAGAAGCCCAAAAAATCAATTGATCTCAAAAGGGTTGGCAAACTACAAATGAGATATTGTAATCCAACATCACCTGGGTGAGGGAAGGGATGTGCTAATTTACAAAATACTATGAGTTTTAAAGTTGTGCAAGCCTTGGGCTCAAAGCGGACAATATAGCAATCTGTGAATCGAGTCTTTACAAGATACATATAAACACTTTGGGGATTTTATCATTCTTTTAAGACCACGCCATGTCACCCTGGTTGCAAAACCTGGTTGTAAAAACCTGGTTGCAAAACCTGGTTGTAAAAACCTGGTTTTATAGTATTTTCGCGTCAAGAGAGAAATATGCAAGGTTTAGTTGTGTATTTAGGGAATAAATCTCAATCATACATCATCTAGTATGATACTTCACTAGAGAAAATCTAAACCATCTATTCTAGCACAGTAAACGATTAATGTCAAATTGTTAATGCTAGTTGAAATTCAAAACTAAGTTCAAGCAAAAATTTGAAAAAAAGTTTCACAAATAAAGTAATACAATAAATTCGATCAACATGAATAGTATCACCACAGCACCATACTATTTATGGTGATCCAGTTATTGTATCACTTCATTTAAGAAATTGTGTGAACTGTTTGTTAAACTGTTACAGTACAACAATGATACTTTTTTGGGGGTTATTACAAATATGCAATTTGGTGTAGTGCCACTAACTTCCTGGACATTTACAAAGGTCATGAATTTCATAGAGGTTCATTTGGGATTTCAAACGAGTATAATCTAGATAAATTTGGTGACACTACGAATTTTTAGATTTATCTCTCGTTATTTGAGAAATGATCTAGCTAGGCAAACTCCTGCAAAAGAAGTGTAATTAGAATTCCAAAATTGAGAGGCAATTTTAGTGAAAGAACATGTGAAAGATGATGGAGCTATCAACAATTTGGATATGATGTTTAATATGGTAGCATGTTTTATTCAAAGTCAACAGTTGGTGAACTCCAAAAGTAAGATATAATTTGAATATGATGTTAAATTATTAGTCAATGAAGATTCCAACTTCTTGTACAGAGCATGGTGTAGTTGACTACACTATGTCATTCAATGACTACTATTTATTTGCCCTCTTGACTGCCAAATTATTATTATTTTTTTCGAATGTCGTATCTGTATTACTTATCGAAAAAATTTACAAACTAATCGAGAGTACATTACGACTTTACCCAAAAAATAAACTCCATAATTGTTATCCAAACCAATTTGTTAGTTGACTGTGTCTTGAACCACCCAGTATCGCTTCAACAATACCCCATACTCTATCCATTTTTCAGATTTTTTGTATTAATTTTTTTTTTGTTTTTTTTCAATTCATATGGGTTTGATACACTATTGGCATATTTGATTTATTGTAAAACCCCACTTTTGACCTTCTCAAGTTGGGATGGACCGAATTGGGGTTTTGCAATAAATAAAAAATGCCAAGACAATATCTAAGCCATAGGAATTGAAAAAAAAAAAACAAACAAAAAAAATCCAAAAAATGGATTGAGTGTGAAATCTGTCCAATCGCAATGGATGTTACGAGTAGGAGAAAGGTACTCGCAACATCCGTTGCAATTAGACAAATTTCATATTCTGTCAATATTTTTGATTTTTTGTATATGATTTTTTTAATCAATTCCTATGGGTTTGATACACTATTGACATATTTGATTTATTGCAAAATCCACTTTTGACCTTCTCAAGTTGGGGTGGTCAAAATTGGGGCTTTGCAATAAATCAAATATGCCAAGACAATATCTTAACCATAGGAATTGAAAAAAACCAAGAAAATGAACAGAGTGTGAAATATATCCAGTCGTAGCGGTTCGTGTGAACATTTATCTCATATTCGCATTAGCCACTATGATGGTGAAATTTATGATTGC
This sequence comes from Berberis vulgaris, assembly GCA_963556465.1. Taxonomy (NCBI): domain Eukaryota; kingdom Viridiplantae; phylum Streptophyta; class Magnoliopsida; order Ranunculales; family Berberidaceae; genus Berberis; species Berberis vulgaris. The sequence goes on from OY747128.1 coordinate 64,911,406, forward strand.
AGGAGCCGCTACGTTTGCTGGCGATTGGTTTAGGCACCAAACGCATACTAAACTGTGATTGTTTTTTATATGATTCGCAACGACCACTGTGATTATTAGTATCATACTCGAAGCGGTACCTACGTTTGCAGATAGAAATTCCAGTTTTGACAAATAAGTGACTTTGTGTCCAAATTTTCAGGTTATTTGATTGAATTTGTTACTTTTATTTGGATTACAATTAACTTTGTAACCTTTAATACTGATAAAATCATAATTCATTGCATAAATGTATAATCATTGCATTTTCATTAACTAACTACAAAGATTACAACAACTAGAATTGTATATCAAAACGTCAAGTCCTCTTAGTATTTTTCCGAGGTTTAATTTGAATGATATTTTTCTCGTGTCTCTTCTTCATCTATCCTCGATTCCTTCATTAGTAAGGACTTATTCACTATCATCAACACCACCACCACCCCTTCCCCTACTTATACTACCAGGACCACCGACACCACCATCACCCACCACCACCAGTACCAGCACCAACACCACCGCCCTTCCCCTACCACCACCTACAGTATCACCACTCAGAGCACCACCACCATCACCAGTTGGACCAGTTTGTTGTTCTTCCTCATTATCTCTGAAGGCGACATGTGTAGACATTTGTCTTAGCATGTCACCTACTTTCTTTTGCCTCATGAGAACACACAACCTTATCCACATTCCCTCCTTCAATAGAGGTGTCCACCAACTGAAGAGCCTCATCAACCAACTTGTTCTGCAAGGAAGACATCATTGATCTTAATAAAATAAAATAAAAATCAGTTATGTATTTCAAATGTACGAAAATTTGTTAAAGTATAGATCAATTACTTGATTGTGAGATATGAACAATTGATTTCTTAAGGGATGTGCCATCCTAGTCGTCAGTGGTTGGACGAACAGATGGCTAATGTCATGAAACCATTCCAGGTATTCATTGCTGCAATCTCATGGAAGCCTCAATGGCGCACTTTGGTTTTCAATTGACACAAGATGATTCGGCCAAGTTGTAGCAAATGAAGACAATATCTCGTGCTTCACCGAGTTGTTGTGGCAAGATCCACTTATATTCTTCATTTTGACTTGAATGAGGGGATTCAGAATGACATGTACCCTTCCCATCTATCTCATCACTCGATCTGGGTGATAGGATTCTTCAACTTCAGGGCATAACAAGCAGCCCTGGAACTATGTAATGCCGTGAAGTGGAGTTCTTCGCTTGGATTCCGCATAAGGGACCTAAATAACCTGACAATACAAACATGAACTTATTAAATTATGGATAAAATGAACTCATTAAGATGCCCCCTAAGAATCAAGATTTTTTCACTCACGACCCTGCTAAGTTGGGAGCAATCCCACTTAGCCATGGTGGGGAGACGATCCTTCCATGGGGCTCGGGTCGTACCCTAAAGCCTAAAGTGATCATATATCCAACGGAACAAAAAAAAAATTAAACATATCAATATATTAGTTCATATTTGAAACACTAAAAAGATAATTAACTGAACAATTAATCCAAAAATTATAGCTCCAAAAGCGACAGATATCCAGATATTTGTTGGTATCCGGTCTTCTAGAACATCCAAGTTGACGATACAAGAACGCCAAAATACCAACTCCCCATGCAAACTTCCCAACATCATCCACCTTCATCAACAACTTCAAATATTTAGTGTGAACCTTGGTTACAGTCTTATCAGCAAAGATAGTCATGCCCACAAGAAATAACAAGTAGACCCGTGCAACTTGTTGTTTCTTTTTAAGAGATTTACTTGTGCTCGCTTTCCCATAACAATGCTCCTTAATAAATTTCATCTCCACGAAACTAAGATTCTTCTGGACATGTTTTTGTGCTTTACTCTTTTGAATCCCCAAACCATTCACCAACAGTTGCACACACGTTTCTGCCTTCATTTGAGTTTTTTCACCAAAACCCGCTTATCAACAATCAGCAAATGAGTGGTACGATAGACATCATCGATTGTGATGGTCATTTTTCCAAAAGGGAGGTGAAAAGTATCTATCTCAGGTTGCCAATGCTTGATAAAAACACAAATTGTCATCCTATCGATATGATCTTTACAATGGTCTATCAACGGTTGGAGACCACCTTATAGACCATTGAAATTACTTCTTCCGGCTCGTCACTCAACCTCCAAACTACAAAATTCTTATATTGATGTTGACAACTCAACTCACCTCATTCGTACACAATAAGAAAAATTAGTCAGTGTCCAAATAATGTAATAATAAGTACTGCATATTTTTAAAAACTTGAAAATATTATAAATACCTCCTCACCAGCCCAAATGGACTAAGAAACATGGTCATCATAATCCTCTAATATGGATGCATCTTTGGGACCACTAGGATAAGATTTCTCAAGTTCTTGATGGAACCCGGTTAAATAGAAATAATCGGTTCCTCTTGACTATCCGCATCCCCCTTACCCTCCTCATCCCCTTGACACTCCTGACCCTCCTCATCACCCTCACCCTCCTTATCACTCTCATCCCCTTGTTCCTTGCCACTTCCTCAACCTCATGAACCACACTACGTTGACTTTGCGATAGCAATAGGAGTGTTGTCGCTTCATCAACGTCAATCAAATCCTTTCCAATTTAATCCTCTTTCCTCTTCATCTCCTCATCTTTCTCCCTCCATTCTTACATTTTTTTCTTTCATTTATCTTTTTTTATTTTTTCGGCTATGCTCTTTTTTGAAGATGTCGTCATTGGTCTTCTTTGAGCTGGATGATCCCTCCTACTAACACCAACACCACCAACACAAAAATCAGAACAGCAACAACAATATTGTGATACAAAACAGCAGGACAACGACATTGAACAAAAGCTCTAAGACAAACAACAGATTCGACAACACAAAACAACAAATTCAACAACACATAACAACATATTCAACAACACAACACAATTGCAATACCTCATTCTCTTCAAACACTACACCAAAGAGAGAAAATTCGCAGCAAATAATGAAAATTTTTCTTCAAGCCAAAGCCCCTTTTCTTATAGTAGTCTTATTTCCATTATAATTCTTTTCTCTTTCCAAATGGGTTTCAACCTAAAAATCCTTGTGAAATTGAGCTTCCATCTTTGACTAGGCTTCCAACTTACGACTTGGCCTTGCACATGACATTTGTTTCTTTTTCTCCTTAGCATACCATTAAAATACCTACCAAATGACAAAATACACATCATATAGCTAAGTAGAAATTTATTATAAAATACTTGAATTAACCACATAATCTAACAATTACACTTAGAAAAGTGATGTTTAAAAGTGCACTTTATACACTCATCTCACCCTCCAACCAGCTTATTGCTAGTTTCTAGCAATTCAAGCGACTCAAACTTAACTAGGAAAAAAAATTCAAGAGTACGGCCTCAATGATATCCATCAATACACTGTCATCTTCATGCTTGGGATTCGACTTTGTGAAATTATAAGTGATGGCAGCCTCCAATGGCTCAATGCTATGTACTTGAAAAACTTGCTCACCAACATTTGAAAAATATCAATATTGAAACAATAATGCTCATCAGAGGGTAATTTTAATGCATCAAATACCTTAAATTATATATTTTCACCATTTACTTTCATATTTATAGTACATTTTTAACACAAATTTTCGTATCAACAGTACGCATATAAAAGGTCTTCCTAAAATAATAGGCAAAAGATGACAGCATAGAAGATTCTTCCATATTGAAAACAATAAAATCCACATGCAAAGTAACTGATTTACCTAAACCAAAACATTCTCTAAAATACCTCTAAGTTTTTGATGATTATGTCTGCCAATTTCAATGTAATTGAAGTTGCTTTAAGTTCCCCCAAGTTCAATTTTGCATCAATCGTATAAGGCAACAAATTGATACTAGCTCCTAAATCAAGCAGAACACGTTTAATAATTGACCACAAATTCTAAAAGGAATAGTAAAACTGGCTAGATCTTTTAGTTTGAGCAGTAATTTTCTCAACTAAACCGCACATACTCTTCAGTCAATGCAACTTTTTCATATTCTTGAAACTCCATTTTATAAGTACAACAACCCTTTAAAAACTTGGCATAAGATGAAATCTTTTGAATTGCATCAAGTAAATGGATATTAATTTCTACTTTCCTTAAAGTTTCAAAAATATCACGAAATTTGTTATCGATCTTTTGTTTGACTAATCTTTGAGAGAAATATGAAAATATCACATTCTCCTTATCACTTACCTTGTTGGAGTTTGTGGTTTCTATTAAATTTTTTCCTACTTTTTCTTCCCCATTCTTATTTGTTTCCACATTTTGTCAATAACTTTACCACTCCTAAGGATTGTCACGACCTTGAACTACTCGTATCCTATTGGATTTGGTATGGTTTGTACTGGATATTCTCCATTCTTTTTCACACTCAACTCCTTGGCCATTTGTCCTACTTGTGCCTCTAATTTCTGAAGTGTTTGACTGGTTTTACCATTGATATGTAATTGTGTAGTCATAAATTAAAGTATGATATCTTCTAGACCATTTTTCTTCTGCCCAGGATTCAACTGTACCATTTGTGGTGGAGGTTGAAAAATATTTCTCTTTTGGAAATTTCTCTGCTGCACTGTGGAATTAGATTGTTATGAAAATTGGGGCGATTTCTCCACTTTGGATTGTAAGTATTGGAATATGGATCGTTCTTAAACGTATAGACATTTTGCCCCCACATAGTTTGCATGTGGCCGCTCTGTAAATGAAGACATAGGACAAGTCTTAGTAGTATGATTAGAATTAGAACATATAAAACAAACTTCGACTTGAGCAACTTATTGAACTAGAGAGATGTTCTGCATTGACATTGATTTCACAAGCATATCTAGCTTTCTCTCCATTGTCGTCATCTGAGCTTGGATTCCAACATTAGTGCTTACCTCATAAACACCCTTACCTTTCACTCATCGTCTCCCTCTTGATGGAAATTGTTGAGAATTCTCATTTAGGGTCTCAAACAACTCAATATTTTCTCACCTTTCTTTTCCATAAGCACACCTCCACAAGAAGAATAAAAAATACTTTTATTAGTGTCATTTAAACCTTCGTAAAAAGCGTGTACCTGATTATCTTGAGATAGATTGTGGTGTGGACATTTGAGAAGTAGTTTATTGAAGTGTTCCATGCTTCAAAGAAAGTATCCTTATCTTTCTATTGGAAATTTAAATTTCCCTTCTAAGTTGTTTTGTCTTTTGGGCTGGAAAGAACTTCTTTCAGAATTTAACAACAATTTTTTCCAATTAGTAATGGAACCTGCAGCCAAAGGGTTCAACCACAACTTAGCACTATTTTTTTTTTTTTTTAAAAGAAAAAAGATTAACCTAATTTCTTTCGGATCTAAACCCTGAATATTACGAGTCTTGCAAAGATCAAAGAAATTTTTAATGTGTAAATATGGATCCTCATAAGGTGTGTCTCTATAATGTGGCACAATGTTAAGTGAGGAGATAAACTGAAGTTGTGTCGTTGTTGGTCGGGATGCGATGCATGATGGTTGATTAAGATTTTGTGGAATAAATGAGTTATTCATTGGCTTCCGCACTGGTAGATTTCTACTTGTTCTTAGTCCATTTCTTCCTCAGATTCTACCTTCTTAGCTTGCATTTGAAGACGTCTAAAGGTTCGTTCAATCACTAGATCGTATACATTGATGTTTAGGGCATGGGACTGACAGTCTCACATAAATGAGATTTAATCTTGCAAAATGACACATACAAAGTAAATGTTTTGGGAAGAATAGGTACTGAAGAAATCAAAAATACAACTAATGAGCAAAAACAATTTCAAAATAAATTAAACAACTAAAATAAAGAAAAATTAAACACGAATTAACGCAATCCTCGACAACGACCCTAAAAACTTGTTGTACAATTATTAACCTAATTAATAGACTCCTAAATGTACATTTTAACTTGCAAGTGCACAAGATCAAACAAATATTATAGATAACAAGAACGAGATCATTCCCATGAGGATTTGATTAATTGTGTTTAAAACATTTTTCCTAAGACTTCTACTTCAATGAAATCTTATAAATAATTGAATATGAAAAATATAATTGTTAAACTATAAACAAAGACAAGGTATAAAGATGAGATTCAATTGAGAATAAAGGTAATGCTAGAGTTCAAATAATGAGAAAATAAGTTAGGGATTCAATATCTACTATTAGTCATCTTCTTTGGAACAATAACACGCACAATGATACAAACTAAATTTCAATGATCAAATTTTGCCAACCTAAGGGCAAGGATTGTGAATTGGTTTTTCGAGTTAATTTCAGTTCTTCGATTTTAAGAAATATTTTGTTCTGTGTAGAAAAAACGTAAAAGTTTGGGTTGTGATTTTGAATTTAACAATATAAATTGTGCATTTTAAACTATTAAATACTACATAAAATGTCTCACATGACTCGTAGTGTCATACATACAACATATTGCATAAGAATCACTCACATAAGAAACTTTTGATACTAAAAACATGTTAAAATATATGAAAATTATAATATTTATTTATTTTTCTCAGGAAAATTTTAACATGTTTTGTATTTCGAAAGAGATTTCTGTAACTTCAAAATAGGAAATATTTCGTGAAATTTTGACATATTTCGAGAAATAACATTCCTTGCTTAAGGGTTTATGGTCCACTCCTTAAGTTATTGATTTTCCTAAACAACGAATTAGGCACGGGTGTCTACTCTAACTCTTTTCATTCTCAAGGTATTTAACATGGTATCTACTAAGTTCCACCTTAAGAACGCATAAATTAATAGAAATCGACAAAAACACAAAACCCAAAACATCGTATCTGATGATATATAAAAACGGTCACATCCCTGAGCCATACACGTGTCATGATGATCTCAAGGAATTATGGGCCCCAACATCATCCCAACACTGATCCAGCCCAAGCGGTTCTAAGCCCACCTGATCCAGTCCGCCAGACGGACCCCAACTCTTACAGCGTGCTAGGCCCACATGTCTCACAGCTATCCTCAATACCCGTAAGCCCTATTTAGGCAAGTATCTCGAGGATCGGCTTTGGACGAGCAATTACAACAACTTTATGCTTCCAACTAAGAAGCAATTATCATAGTACATTCCACGCAGGGAAATATCCTCCTATGGATTGATATTGGATTGAGAGTTATCTCCCGCGTATCTAGGAGCACAGAGCTAACAGGGAACTTCCCTTCTATAACACAACTCCTAATTAAAGAAGGATCTCCACGAAGATCTCCTTTCTAAACTATGCTTATGATGGCCTATAGAACCAGAACTCATGCACTATAAATAAGACATGAGGTTGGTAGGCTAAGGTACACTACAAATTCCATGTTTACAACATTACGCCTTCCTCAAATCACTGTCTGACTTCAGCATCAGAGTGCCATCGGCCACCACAACGATGGTATGTGATTCACGTGTGTTACTTGTACAGGTTAGCAAGTCAGCAGGATTAAGTCAAAGCAGGGAGCGAAAATTGAATGGATCAGTTTGGCGCCATCCGTGGAGAAGACAGAGTTCTTAATTTTTCACTAGCGTCGTCTCCTTTCAAAACGCAGAAAGATGGTGACCATTAGGTCACATAACAACGGAGAAAAAAGGGACACGTCAAACACTCAGGCCGGCGCGGTACCGCCACTTTCAGTGGCTCATGTCATACACGGGCTACAGACTCACGCCCCTGTACCGACGACAGCAACAACAGACCTCCGAATCGATAAGCTGTTATCTCAGATACAGCAGATAGCCAAGGTGGTGGAGGTTCTCACGCAACAAAATCCACCACCCCCCCCCCCCCCAATGGAGATCAGGAGCATCACGAGCCTCCGTCTCTGGAAGATGGCAAGGAGCAAGCATATGAGAGCCAAGCCCCCGCTAGTTCTCATTGGACTAGGGGAGGCTGCGCGGCTAACGCTGAGCCCGCCGCCAGGGCAGAGAGGCTCGACCCTCAGAACCCCCAGATGTATTATATATCTTCTCTGTCCCACCATTTGTGGACCAGATCATGAATGGGACCATCGATCCATTCGACCACCTACGTCATTACCAGCACGTAATGGCCCTTGAAAAAGGACCAGAGTCGGTGATGTGCATAACCTTTCCCATTAGCCTGAAGAGGTCAACACTGACATGGTTTCACAACCTTCCACTGAGGTCGATCGACTCCTTCATGACACTGGCAAAGAAATTTCTGACACGTTTCATAGGGAGCCAACATTTTAAAAAAGGCCCACACTACATACTCTCTCTAAAGCAGAGGTCCCACAAGACTCTCAGAGAGTATGTCACGCGCTTTAACAATGAGCTGACTCTCATCGACGGATGCAGCGACGACACGGCCGTGACAGCCTTCACTACGGGCCTCAAGGATGGAAAGCTCTATGAATACCTCACCTTAGAGCCCCCTCTGAACATGATAGAGCTCCTCAACAGTACTCAGAAGCATATTACCTTGAAGGAGCTGAGAACCGTGAAGAAGCAAATCGAAGGCGAGAATAAGCCCTTCGCTCCTAAGGATATGAGGGAAAGAGACGCTAGGACAAAGAACGGAGCAAGAAAAAATGCAATGAGAACAAGTCAGACCCTAGTTGGTCCAGGCCAGAGAAAGCATCCAACTACGTTGGATCAAGGACTGTGACACCCCTCAATGCCAGCCTGTCAGACGTACTAGACTCTATGAAGAACTGAGGGATCAGAAGTGGCCCCCGAAGCAGCGCGGGGACCCTGCCAAGCGTGACAACGGCAAGTATTGCGCATACTACAAGAAAAGTTGTCATGATACCAATGACTGCAAGAGTCTGAGGTATGAAGTTGAGTATTGGATCCGCAGAGGCAAACTGAAGGAATTGCTGAACTCTGAAAAGCGTCCAGAACGAACCGGGGATAGGGGGAGTCAGTTAAAGAGATGGAGAAAGACACCCCAAGGATAATCTATGTTCTTCATGGGGTCAGACCGAATGAAGACCAATCGTACAGGTCTCATAAGCAGACCTTACTGGAGATGTAGACACAACCCGTGGAGAGCCCCATTCCCACCTTGACCTTTATGGACAAAGACCTCGAAGGAGTTTGAGTGCCACACAATAACGCCCTAGTCATCTCGATCTCCATAGCAAGGTGGGAAGTACAGAGAGCTCTGGTGGATACAGGAAGCTCGTTCAACGTCCTGTTCTATAGCGTGTACCACAACATGGACTTCAAAGAGGAGAACCTGATACCTTTAGATCACTCGCTGATTGGATTCAGCGGGGAGAAACGCTTCCCCCTCAGAAAGATAAAGTTAGCAATAGTGGCAGGGGAGCCACAGTTAAGAAATGTCTTGTTTCTGAACTTCATGGTAGTAGATGCGCCATCAACCTACAACCTTGTCTTGGGAAGACCATGGCTCCACCAGATAAAAGCAGTAGTCTCCACCCTTCACCAGTGCGTTAAGTATACTGCTAACCACTCCGAAGGGACAATACATAGAGACCAACCTACGGCATGAGGTTGCCATTACGCCGCACTGAAATTGATAGAATGCTCCCAGATCCAACTACATCCTGCAGAGCAGCCTGCACCAGTGCTAGGAACAATGACAGTAGATACGTCACATTTAAGCGGCACAAGAGTAATAAGCTCCTCCGCCTAGCCAAACGGAGAGGCTATGGCAAGGGGGAATACATCCCCCTGACGTTCCGTCAGTACAGAGAATGACCCTTTACAAGGTTTACTCTTTAGTAACCTCAGAAGCGCCTCAACAGTTCGCTGAATAATCCACAAAAGCAACCCGAATTCACTTCAAGGCCAGAATCAATTTATCCTCGTCAATAATTAATCTACTTTCATTCGTTTGTTTCCCTTTCCGTAGTCAATGTAGAGTTTTAGTTCTTAAAGACTTATGTGTTTGCAATCATTTAAGAAATAAAGGAAGAATTACGAAAACAAACTTTATTGGTTATTGGAAAGATGTAACAACAAGGGCCTTGAGGCGAATACAAAAGACTGCATATTACAAGCATCTGAATACAGTGCGATATGAAGTAAAAGACCCACTTAGATGATCTAACCATGTAAAAGTGTCTGAATGAGGACATGTAAGCTATTTAAAAGTGACAACAAAGATATGCGAATGGACTTCGCTTGACCCCTTCCCAAGATAAAGACAAGGTGTCAGAGGGGATTGAAAGGACTGAGCGACCAAATGGCTATGTTGAATCACCCCAGAAAGTGCTTGTACAATGGCATTGTAAATCTTACAACAGACTAATGATTTCCTTAAGAGACATCCCACCCCTTACTGACTTCCTCAAACGGTTGTTGGCATACAAGGGAATGGAAGAAGGAAGATGAGGATGGCCACAAGCGGCGAAGCATATGTGGTCTCACAGTGCTACCAAGCGAGGCCACTTTTCCCATGAACGAGGCCAAGAGTGACTGAGAGATACCACACCTGGAAGCATCACACATCGGCTAAAATTTTGATCAGCCATTGGTTAGCAGCATGATCCACGCACGCACGGACACAAGCGGTACAAAATAACACCAAGGCATCTCCCTTGGTAGCAAATCCATACTATTTTTCCATGATTTGAGAAGAAATTACAAGACCTCAGTAGACCAACTACATGCCCGCCCAGAACAGGTGACCACGCATAACAACAACTATCGTCGTGCCTGATCAGTGCAAATGTCAGAACATTCGAGGACTTCATTGATAGAGATCTCCTTTCATCTTTTGGAAAACCAAAAACATTTTCTTCAAACAAAAACATTCAGAATATAAGCTCTGCGAAAGATAGTGCCTACAACAATTAGAAGACACCATTATATAAGCGTAATGGTTCACCAAATGGGCCTTCTGCATTAACTACTAAGCATAGAATAGCGTGTGAGAAATGAAAAAATGACGGTTCCCAAGAAAACTATGGAGACCACGTTCACTCAATTAATGGCGCTGCAGGTAACCCCATCAATTCAGGGGGAATAATCGGTACTCAACCGTCCCACAGCTTACGCCGTACATGTGTCACCGCGCGATCTATGTCGTACACGTAGCGCAACCGTACAGGAAACCCTAACTCTTCCTTTGCAGGCCCAAAGGCTTGATCCACTCGGCCCACCATTCAAATAGTATTCTACTACATGTAGCAAATAAGGATATTTTTTTCTTCCAGCCAAAAGCCCTTTCTTATAGTAGTCTTATTTCCTATTTAATTTTTTCTCATTCCTAATGAGTTTTTACCTAATAATTCTTGTGAAATTGGGCTTCCAACTTTGACTAGGCTTCCATCTTTAACGACTCGGCCTTGTACGTGATATTAGTTTTTTTCTATCTTTAATTCATGTGTCACTTGCACAACAATTTCCTCGCTCTGGGGTAGACTCGCTCAATGGCTTTGATCACGCTCAACTCTCTATCAATGACAAACACAGTAGGCAAGTTGTCTGACTAAAAAATTCCCAATAGTTTTTCCAAAGCTCAGATGTACGACTCTTCTTTATCAGAAGACCTAAAATAGCATGCAATATTGAAAGTCTTGGCGGCCGACATGACACCCACAACCTCAAATAGCGACATCCGATAATGACTTATTTTATAAGTACAATACATAAGCATCACCAATGGGAAACACATTGCTATTTTAATTGACTTGAGATGCACCCAGAAATTATTATTAACTTTATTTTTCTCATCCACAGTATGCCACTAGATTTTTATGTTTGCTCAATAAGTGCATAGTGTGTTGCAAATCGTTTTGTCTTGTTGGAGTGTCTTTAGCATAGCAATGACATTGTAAATAGTTTTCAAATACGAGACATTACTGGGAGACATCTATTTCAATCTAACCAAGTTATAACGAGGGGCGACACCTAGTGTCGACATATTATTCAAATATATGATCTCCACTTCATTCAGCCTGCTAGCAAATAAAAACTAATGAGAGATTTCGCTCGAGGATGATTGTGAGTTCACATATCACTTACAAGTTTACTCGTGTCACTCCTTTCAAATGAAATGGGCAGCCACATTTTTATGTACTGTTTGATCGACTATTGCCAATATGAAGCTCATTCTTTTGCCTTTTGTTAATTTTAGGCTTCATTTCTCCCTTACATCCACAATGGATCATTCATTTACCTCTGTGATCAGTGCACTCTGATTTAGTGATTATAACAACTGTATTATTATTCCTATCAATGCCTTGACACCAAGCTATTAAGGCCGACCTCAATATTACGAAAAACAATAAATTTGTATTATTACGAAAAACAATAAATTTGTGAAAAGAGTTATTTAATATTTAATCTTGCCCGTTCCGTAAGAAATAAGACGCCATCATCGACTACTTCTTTCAATGCTCTTTCCTCAGTATGGCCTCAAGGTTTGCCTATTGGTCTCAACATTTGCATCAACCTTGCCGTCAACATGTTTGTCATTATTCTACATTAAGTAAATCAAACAAATTACAATTATTAAAATTATATATTAAGTAATATAATGAAGAGAATGATCAAAGCAATGATTACCTCTAGAAGGTTGGTTTCTCTCAAATACATTTAAAGTAACTCAGGGTTCTCAACATCGTTCACATGCATCTCAAAATTTATTATATCCATGAGAAGAGCCTACACACAAAATAATCATTAACTATTAAAATCGACAAACAATAAGAACAACAACAATAACCAACATTATCAAACTAACCTTAAAAACAAAAACGAAAATAAACATGAAATTATCAACTAAAATTGACAAACAAAAACAAACAAGTTTTAGGGTTCAAATGTTAACAAATAACTCTAACAATAACAATGTGGCTTCAAATATAAATAAAATAGGAAATTAAACATGATATTACAATAATCACAACAAAAGAAACTACCCATGCAAGTCCATCTCAAGTTGAGAGTGTTATCTCAAATGGAGTGAGTTATTATTCCTCTTGAAATTGTTCATCTTCTTCATTTCCTCCTATGAATGGAGCATAATGCACACCCTCACGTCTACAATGGTGACCCTCACGTCCACCATTATCATCTTCAAGTCTACCATCATAACCTTCACCAACTCCATCCATTTCCATGCCAAAACTTCAACCAAACTCCTTCTAAACGAAGTTGAGGAACTAGAAAAGAGAGAGAGAAGTTGACAGATGACGAGAGATGCCAGTGATAGGCGTCATTCCGACAAGCTTGGGATGGAGAAAGAGACGACGCGAGTGCGAGTAGGAGGTTTTTTCTCACCATCCTAATCCGGTCCAAACTTTTATTGCCAAAAAGTTGGCAAACATGTTTTTAGAACCCTTTTATTGGACGTGTCTTTTAGCAGGTATAAAAAAAATGGGTGGTGGTGTCAAAGAGAGGATGGTGGTGATAAAAAGTGAGGGTTGTTGCGGGTTTAACCGACCTAAATAAAATGACTAATTTGACCCACTTGTAATAACTGCAAGTGCACGGTGTCTAACTGGTAGACAACGGCAAGTACGGGTCGATCCCACGAGGAAGGTGGATTAAATTGAATTTAATAATTTACCTAAACTAATTTGGAGAAAATGGGGGTTACAGTGTTTAAAAATCCGAGTTAAACAAAAGTTATAAAAATAACAATAAATAAAAGAAAAGAGTTGGAGGGAAACCACAATTTGCAAAATATTTTTCAAGCTCCTAAAATTATATTCAATTTTTCTTATTATTCCAATTTCAAATAAATGACTCTAGCAATGTATACACTCCTAGGATTAATTGTCTTTTTAGGGCACAATTAATCAAAAGTTTAATTATTCAATTAAAACATGCTTGATTTATAACATAATATTTTTCTAACAACCTAAGATGCATGACATATTAGGTGAAAATAAAATATTATAAATCGCGAATCAATTAATATTAATCATGGAATAATAAAGTAAAATGAAATTAATTCTAGAGTTTGAGACTTAATTCACTATGGTGTTACAGAGCATTCAGCAGGGTGCAAACAGAAACAGGTCTAGTGTGGCTCAGCAGATCCCAGTGGGTGCAAATAGTTCTGATTTTTCTCAGCCGAGGTGCTCTCAGCAAGGTCCACTGGGTGCCAGTAGCGTCAACCTGATTTAAGTCTCTGTGGTGGTACTGAGTTATAAGGTGGGGTGCAAATAGTACCCCAACCTTTCTTCCTCAATTCGAACATTGAGAGAAGCGGGAAGATGTTGTGGGCGATCTGCTCCTGAGTGGTGGTGTAGCCAGTGACGATGGTTGAAGATGAAGTGAAACATGGTTGTCACGCCCCTGTTTCGGTGGAGTGAATGAGAGAAAACAAATATGGATAGGCTGTGGGTGGTGATTTTGCTTGGTTGGGATGGTGATGAGAATCACAAATTGTGAAGAAGAGGTTTTGGTATTCTGTATTTTTTTTTCTTTCCCTTATCTTCTTCCCCTTTCTTATTCATTTCTATTGTATTTATAGAGAATTAAGAAAATGAACTTGGACAAGTTAAGGAGAGGGTTCAATGAGTGATTTAAGGCTTAAATCAAACTAGAATCTTGGATAATTAAGAGAATATGCTTTGGGTTTGAGAAAATGAACTTGGACAAGTTAAGGGGAGGGTTCAATGAGTGATTTAAGGCTTAAATCAAACTAGAATCTTGGATAATTAAGAGAATATGCTTTGGGTTTGGGTTTACGGATTTGGTTTTGGGTTTGGTTTTGAGTTTAGGTTATGGGCTTAGGCTATTCTCACCTCCACTTCCTCTGAAGTCACCGTCTGTGATTTATTCATTGCATTTTTCTTTGATTTCTTCGTTATTGCTCCGAATTCTACAAAAACACAAAAAGTTTAATAATTAATTTAAAATAAAATAAAACAAGGATTAACAAAAATATAATAAGAGGTAAAAAAAATGTTATAATTATGTGATTATCAAATACCCCCAAACCTATATTTTGCTAGTCCTCGAACAAAACAAAGAAGAAACCGAAAAGAAAATCCTAACTCACTTTCGCAGGCATCGTCGATTGCACTTACCTTTGAAAACGTGCAACAAGACTTTGAACCCCTAGATTACCTCTAGGGACAAGTTATAGTCTCGTGAGGGTTTACAGAAAATGTTACCCACAAACATTACTGACTCAACAAAACTTGGTCAAACAATGTTTATTTTAAAACTTCAAGATATGCAAGAAACCAACAGTGTCATTTTCGTGTATCAACAAATCTCCAAATAATTTAATATTCTCCAAAAGTTAGAAAAAATTCATAATCATCCTCAACTCAATGTGTGTGAGTGTGAAAAGCACTATCAACATAACTTTTCATTTCAAAGTAAAATAATAACTAAATCTCATGTAGAAAGTTTGTTTTGACTTCAAACCTCTCATGCCACTCACAATAAAGCACTCAGAGATTTGGTATTTCACTCAGTTTATATGTGAGGAAAGAGTAAGTAATGGAAAACAATCATCTCACATATAGTATTATGAAGAACGGACTTTTCAAGAATGGAATGAACATGATCTCATGGACAGGAATATCAATTAATTTTGGGAATGTTGAATCAAACACCATAGGTCTTGGTTATTAAATCTCCACATCTACGGAACCAACCTTTACCTAAAATTAACTAGGACTTTGTTGGGTTGTAACGGGGCTTGGGTAATGGTTAATAAAGAATGTCAAAGGATTCTAACATAAATTTCTCGGAAAAATAGAAAGGTTCAAAACTTTCAGGGTTAAGTCTCCATTATTATTCTAAGGTTTTCTAGTATATACTTCACTCATCAACTTCAAGTTATGCTAACATGGCTCATGGTGCAAAGATAATCGAGTTGAAAAATCTTATGAACTAGATCTAACTTAAGGATCATACTAAACTTTCAGTCTTTATCAATATACCAATATGTCAAGTTAGCTTGCATTTTCTTGAGCATAAAACATTTAAAATCTATTTTCATAATCGCAAAAGACCAAGTTTTCTTGACAGAAAAGCACAATTTTTTTTTTTTAAGAATAAGAAAAGAAAACACTACGAAAAATTCACCGACTCATGAACCCTACCCCCAAACCTAATCCAAACATTGTCCTCAATGTTTAACAAAATAATTCTTACAAATGAATGAAATAAGTACATGAGAGGAGGTTAGAACAATATTACCGCGGTGAAGATTTTACCAATTTCCACAAGTAATCCACCGATGAGAGCTCAGAGACAAAAGAATTGTGGATTAGTTAATAGAAATAGATAAAATATACACTCAACATGCACTCTTACAACAAAAGGTGGGCTGCATCCCAGTAGCGCTTGGTTTAACGTCATCAGCTCGACAAAACCCAAAAAATCCTCAATTCTGATACACAGGGTCCTCTGATAGAATCACATCAACCTCGACTTCTAATCGAGGTAACTCTAAGAATGGCCTAAGTCGTTGACCATTTACCTTAAATACATGGCCATCCTTAGGGTTAACGATCTCCACAGCTCCATGTGGGAACACTGCTTTCACAATATAAGGTCCAGACCACCGAGATCTCCACTTTCCATGAAAAAGTCGTAACCGAGAGTTGAACAACAAAACTTTTTGAGACGGTTCAAAGGACTTACGAAGAATGGATTTATCATGAAATATCTTCGTTCGTTCTTTGTAGATTTTGGCATTGTGGTACGCATCATTTCGGATCTCTTCCAACTCATTAAGTTGAAGCTTACGATGCGATCCAACCTTGACCATATCAAAATTGAACGTCTTGATGGCCCAATATGCAGGATGTTCCAATTCCACAGGCAAATGACATGCTTTTCCAAAAACAAGCCTATATGGAGACATTCCAATCGGGGTCTTAAATGTTGTTCTATAAGCCCAGAGAGCATCACTCAAACGTTGAGACCAGTCTTTACGATCTGGTCTGACTGTCTTCTCTAGAATGTTTTTAATCTTCCGATTGGAAATCTCAACTTGCCCACTTGTTTGTGGATGATAGGGGGTGCCAACTTTATGAGTGATGGAGTATTTTTTTACTAATAGCTCAAACGGTCTATTGCAAAAATGAGAACCACCGTCACTTATAATGGCACGCGGAATACCAAAACGAGAAAAGATATTATCTTTCAAGAATCTTACCACAACCCTGTGGTCATTCGTTTGACATGGTATCGCTTCTACCCTTTTGGACACATAATCCACAGCAACAAGGATGAAAAGATTGCCAAACGAAGGCGGGAATGGTCCCATGAAATCAATACCCCAAACATCAAAAATTTCAACCACAAGAATATTAGTAAGGGGCATAATGTTGCGACGAGAAATGGAACCCATTCGTTGGCATCGATCACAAGTGGTGCAAAAGGCATGAGTATCTCGAAAAAGGGTAGGCCAATAAAAACCACTCTGCAAAACTTTTGTAGCTGTCTTTCTAGAGCTAAAATGACCACCACAAGCTTGCTCATGACAAAATGAGATGATGCTGTGAAATTCACTCTCAGGATCACATCTCCTGATAACCTGATCAGGACAATACTTGAACAAGTATGGATCATCCCAGAAGAAATGTCTAACCTCAGCAAGAAATTTGGATCTATCTTGTTTAGACCACTTAAAAGGAAGTTGACATGTAACAAGATAGTTCACGATATCTGCATACCAAGGTAATTGGGAGAGAGCAAATAATTGCTCATTGGAAAATGACTCATTCAATGGTAAATATTCGCTAGATGATTCTACCAGAAGTCTAGATAAATGGTCAGCTACAACGTTTTTCGAACCTTTCTTGTCCCGAATTTCAATATCAAACTCTTGTAGCAATAGGACCCATCGAATTAAGCGAGGTTTAGCATCTTTTTTAGAGAAAAGATACTTTAACGCCGCATGATCAGTAAAAATAATTACTTTGGATCCTATAAGGTAAGACCGAAATTTGTATAGAGCAAAGACTACAGCTAATAACTCTTTCTCAGTGGTGGAGTAATTAAGTTGTGCGTCTTGTAGAGTTCTACTAGCGTAATAAATGACATGTGGTTTTTTGCCCAATCGTTATCCTAGGACAGCTCCGAGTGCAAAGTCGGAAGCATCACACATAAGCTCATAGGGAAAGTTCCAATTAGGAGATTGGATGATTGGAATTGAAGTCAATAATTGTTTAAGCTTCTCAAAAGCTTTCAAACAATCTTCATCAAAAACAAAAACCGCGTCTTTAGCAAGTAAATTGCATAAAGGACGAGCGATTTTGCTAAAGTCTATGATGAATCTCCGATAAAATCCAGCATGGCCTAGAAAAGATCTAATTTCCTTAACCGTCTTTGGAGGCGGAAGACTCGAAATTAAATCAATTTTGGCTTTGTCGACTTCAATTCCCTTGTGTGAAATTACATGTCCAAGAACAATGCCATGTCGTACCATAAAATGACATTTCTCCCAATTTAAGACAAGATTTTTCTCCACACATCTATTTAACACTAAAGTTAAATGATGTAGACATTCATCAAATGAATCACCAAATACTGAGAAATCATCCATAAACACCTCGAGGAACCTCTCAACCATATCGGAAAAAACACTAAGCATGCACCGCTGAAAAGTAGCGGGTACGTTACACAATCCAAAGGGCATTCTCCGATATGCGAAAGTACCAAAGGGACAAGTGAATGTGGTCTTCTCTTGATCCTCGAGTGCAATGGGGATTTTGTTATAACCGGAATACCCATCAAGAAAACAATAGTAATCATGTCCGGGTAACCTTTCAAGCATCTGATCAATGAAAGGAAGGGGAAAGTGATCCTTCCTTGTGACCAAGTTCAACTTACGGTAATCAATACATACTCGCCACCTCGTGGTCATGCGGGTTGGTAATTCATTCTTGTCATTCTTGATTATCGTTACCTCTGACTTCTTTGGGACAACTTGAACAGGACTGACCCAAGGACTATCCGTAATTGGGTAGATTATACCCACATCCAACAATTTGAGCACTTCGGCTCGGACAACTTCCTTTAGATTAGGATTAAGTCTACGTTGCATTTCACGCGATACTTTGGCATTATCTTCGATATGAATGTGATGCATGCAAACGATTGGACTTATTCCTTTAATATCGCGATAGTCCACCCAAGTGTTGTTTTATGTTCTTTTAAAACATCTAACAATTTTTCTTCCTGTTCTTCAGTCAATGCAGATGAAATAATAACAGGTAAGGTATTGTCAACACCTAAAAATGCATACTTGAGGTTGTCAGGTAATACTTTTAGGTCGAGCTTGGGTGGTTTTTCAACGGAAGGGACTTGTTTTGACTCAGTGAGTGGAAGAGGTTCCACCCTAGGCTTCCATTTATAACTGGTTTCCATTATAGGGGTAGAGTCAAGCAAAATATTGACTTCCCTGATGGAATCATTAATATCAAAGTCTAAATTAAAATGAGTCAAACAAGCCTCTATAGGATCATTAAACTGAGGAAATGAATGTTCCGCCAAATTCTCAATCATGTTAACCTCAAAGGAATCCTCAGACTCGGGAGGTTGTTGACTTACATTGAATACGTTGAGTTCGACGGTCATGTTACCAAATGATAATTTCATGATTCCATTTCGGCAGATAATGATAGCATTGGATGTGGCCTAAAATGGACGACCCAAAATAACTGGAATGTGACTAGAGGGATTGTGAACAGGTTGTGTGTCAAGGACTATGAAGTCCACAGGGAAATAACATTTTTCAACCTTAATGATCACATCCTCTATCACACCGCGGGGGACTCGGACAGATCTGTCTGCCAATTGCAATGTCACTTGAGTTGGTTTCAACTCACCAAGACCCAATTGCACATATACTGAATATGGCAATAGATTAACACTTGCCCCTAAATCTAACAGTGCCTTCCCATTCATATGATCACCAATCACACATGAAATAGTCGGGCAACCAGGATCTCTGTACTTAGGTGGGGTTTTGTGTTGAAGGATGGAGCTGACTTACTCAGTTAGGAAGGCTCTTTTGTGCATATTCAGTTTTCGCTTTTGTGTACACAAATCCTTCAAAAACTTGGCATAAGATGGAACTTGCTTAATGGCCTCGAGTAATGGAATATTGATTTGAACTTGTTTAAAAATTTCCATTATATCGTTGCCATTTGTTCCTTTCTTGGTGGGATCAGAGTCAAGATGATGATCCTCTTGAGAAGATGAGGCTTTATCAGCCTCCTTCTCAGATGGAGGTGTGACTTGCTTTGGCGTGGATTGGGATTCAGGATCAATCAAATTAGGCATTCTAATTTAGTTGTCAACTTGTTTTCCACTCCTAAGGGTGATGATAGATTTGACATCTTCATTGCGTGGCTGAGATGCACTGCCTATTTCGAATTGGCCCTTAGGATTTTGAATGGGTTGACCAGGGAATCTTTCTGCTTCTCTTTCAGGAAAGGATTTTGCTATTTGACTCACAGTCATCTCAAGCTTTTGGATGGCTTGAGATTGTTGTTGAGAAGTAGCTCTTAGTTCGTTGAAAGCCTGAGAGTTCTGTTCGAGCATGGTTCCTGTTCTCTGCATAAATTGGTTCACTGTATCCTGTAAACTCTGAGTGTTAGAGGGAGGTACATCTTGATTGAATTGAGGCCTATTAGCAGGAATTGGAGCTCAAGGAGCTTGAGGGATAACAACTGAGCCTTATTGATGTTGACCATGGGCCCATGAGAGATTAGGGTGTTTGGCTAAACCTGGATTGTAAAAATTTGAGTGTGGATTATAACTAGATTGCCTAAAGGTATTGAATGCATTTACTTGCTCAGCAAAATAAGCAGGGTACTCATTTTTCAAGTGACAGTCTGATGTGGAATGACTAGAACTTGAACATGCAGCACAAATCTCAGATGGAACATTGGTTTGGACTGATGGCTGAGACTTTTCCAGATATGCATCAATCTTCTATGCCATTGTCATTACAATTGCTTCCAACCTTGAAGAAGGAGAAAGATGAGGAGTAGATGATGTATCCCTTACTTCATACAAACCACCCTTTCGCCTATCCGAGTCTTTTCTTGAATAATCCCATTGTTGAGAATTTTCAGAAATAGCTTCAAAGAATTCCCAAATCTCATTAGCACTCATCTTCATAAGTGACCCACCACTAGTGGCGTCAATCATTCGACGGTTTTGAGGGGTTAACGCGTCTTAAAATTATTGAACCAAGCGCCACTTTTCAAAGCCGTGATGGGGACACCTAGCAATGAGTTCATTGAATCTTTCCCAACATTCATAGAAATGCTCACCCTCTTTCTGTTGAAAATTAGATATATCTCTTCGGATGGCATTTGTTTTATGAATAGGAAAATATTTTGTCAAATTTTTTCCTGATAGGGCATCCCAAGTGTCGATGGATCCAGTTTCTAAGGAGTTTAACCATGACTTCGCCCTATCTTATAAAGAAAAGGGGAACAGCCTAAGACGAACTTAATCATCAGAAAAATTGGGATATTTCAGAGTAGCACAAATGTCAAGAAACTCTTTGACATGAAGATAAGGATCCTCTTTTTCTAGACCATAAAAGAAAGGCAAAAGGTGGATAATTGATGGTTTTAGCTCAAAGCTACTTGCAGTGGTCTCAGGTAAGACAATGCAAGATGGGGTGTTATTGAAACGTGGAGAGAAATAATCCTTAAATGCTTTCTCCCCAACCATTTCAGTGGTCTCACTCGACAAGGAGAAAGATTCTAGAAGGTCAATGGGGACTTCAGAACACTCTACAGGATCCTCTCGAATTAGTCTACCTCTCCAATCCCATTCCCAAAGACGCATAAACAGGTTTACACCAAGTGAGGTTTGAAATGTTTACTAACCTTAAAAAAATCACGCACAGACTCAAACACAATCAGCAACCAATTGATGCACAAGAAAAAATGCCTCCCTAAGCAATCAGTGTTTTTGAGATTAATTATCTTTTTATCTTTGGGGGAAAGATTATTTCTTATGTAATCTTTATATCAAAGCAATGGGTGCTACAAGATGATCCTAAGAGTGTATACTTTACACCACAAAGTTCAAAATCAGTAGGCTGGAGTTTTGTTTCAAAGAAACCGGATTATCACACAAGAAAAGGAGGTCACAATGGTCCAATTAAGTACTTCCTTGTGCTACCGCTCTGTAAGCCAATAGATGTGAGAACGATGTGATGTTAAATGTACACTTGAGGCTTGTGTTCCTAACCCAAAACTGTTAGCTACACCAATTCTTCTTGTGGATCGTAGCTTACTTATGACTCGGCGTACCGGGTAAATTACCCTTGTGGCAGTGACCTCTCGGAGTTCATTGAATGATTAAACCCATCGTCACTTTTAGCTTTGGTCAACACAAAAATTATTGGATTCACCTTGGTCTTGGTTGTCCTATGAACACCATACCTAAAAGATGGCTCTATCTAACTTGCTAACTGATTTTAATTATACTTGGCTATTGGTTGCACACAGATGGAGTGATGAGGTGGGGATATCAAGTCCCACCAGTTTCTATTTAGAAGTTGGGTCTGCTTATTATGAATTACTAAAGTTTAGCATCCACAATTACAGGAATTAAACAACCAATCACACAATTTCAAACAATTACACAAAGCACCCGGGTCGCTAATATATTGCGTGTGATAGAAGTACTTACAGTGTGCGTATTCCGTTCTGCACAAAAAGTTAGCACAATTAAAAAAATGTCCGACTTCTTTTTATCCCTTTCAATCAGCATACAAGCATATGCAATCAAATTACTGGTCTTGGTATTAGAAGTCGGATTTCTAAATCATAAAAAAAAAAAATATATTGGGTAACAATTAAAATTGTTTCCCTATAATTTCTTTTGACTTGGAAAATTTTGGGGTTTTTTTTTTTAGGTGATTAAAAATGGAAAACAATAGAGTTTACAAAAATTATTATACCACACACTCGTAAAACGAGGTGAAAATAAAATTAAAACTCCCCTCACAAAATAAAAAAATTAAAATTAAAATTTGTTTGATGTTTGCAGGATTGTCCAATTTCCTCGAGAAGCGTGTATTCTACAAAATCAAACAAATAACACGAAATGGGTTAAAAAGAACTTAACAAAATAAAAATAAAATTTTTTTTTGATTTTTTTAGTGAAAATAAATCTTAAATTTAATTACACCGCTACCTTCCCCGGCAACGACGCCAAAAACTTGTTGAGGGTTTAACTGACCTAAATAAACATGTTAATTTGACCCACTTGTAATAACCGCAAGTGCACGGTGTCTAACTGGTAGACAACGGCAAGTACGGGTCGATCCCACGAGGAAGGTGGATTAAATTGAATTTAATAATTTACCTAAACTAATTTGGAGAAAATGGGGGTTACAGTGTTTAAAAATCTGAGTTAAACAAAAGTTATAAAAATAACAATAAATAAAAGAAAAGAGTTGGAGGGAAACCACGTTTTGCAAAATATTTTTCAAGCTCCTAAAATTATATTCAATTTTTCTTATTATTTCAATTTCAAATAAATGACACTAGCAATGTATAAACTCATAGCATTAATTGTCTTTTTAGGGCACAATTAATCACAAGTTTAATTATTCAATTAAAACATGCTTGATTTATAACATAATATTTTTCTAACAACCTAAGATGCATGACATATTAGGTGAAAGTAAAATATTATAAATCGCGAATCAATTAATATTAATCATGGAATAATAAAGTAAAATGAAATTAATTCTAGAGTTTGAGACTTAATTCACTGTGGTGTTACAGAGCATTCAGCAGGGTGCAAACAGGAACAGGTCCAGTGTGGCTCAGCAGATCCCAGTGGGTGCAAATAGTTCTGATCTTTCTCAGCCGAGGTACTCTCAACAAGGTCCACTGGGTGCCAGTAGCGTCAACTTGATTTAAGTCTTTGTGGTGGTACTGAGTTATAAGGTGGGGTGCAAATAGTACCCCAACCTTTCTTCCTCAATTCGAACAGAGAGAGAAGTGGGAAGACGCTGTGGGCGATCTGCTCCTGAGTGGTGGTGTAGCCGGTGACGGTGGTTGAAGATGAAGTGAAACATGGTTGTCACGCCCCTGTTTCGGTGGAGTGAATGAGAGAAAACAGAGATGGATAGGCTGTGGGTGGTGATTTTGCTTGGTTGGGATGGTGATGAGAATTACAAATTGTGAAGAAGAGGTTTTGGTATTCTGTATTTTTTTTTCTTTCCCTTCTCTTCTTCCCCTTTCTTATTCATTTCTATTGTATTTATAGAGAATTAAGAAAATGAACTTGGACAAGTTAAGGGGAGGGTTCAATGAGTGATTTAAGGCTTAAATCAAACTAGAATCTTGGATAATTAAGATAATATGCTTTGGGTTTGAGAAAATGAACTTGGACAAGTTAAGGGGAGGGTTCAATGAGTGATTTAAGGCTTAAATCAAACTAGAATCTTGGATAATTAAGAGAATATGCTTTGGGTTTGATTGAGTTTGGGTTTACGGATTTGGTTTTGAGTTTAGGTTATGGGCTTAGGCTATTCTCACATCCACTTCCTCTGAAGTCACTGTCTGTGATTTATTCATTGCATTTTTCTTTGATTTCTTCGTTATTGCTCCGAATTCTACAAAAACACAAAAATTTAATAATTAATTTAAAATAAAATAAAACAAGGATTAACAAAAATATAATAAGAGGTAAAAAATGTTATAATTATGTGATTATCATGGGCATTTTCTTTAACCAAATTTAAACATTCTAATAGAACCTAAACATTCATATTTTTAGGAGGTTTAGAAAATTACTAATTGTCTTTAAATAAAAAATAAAAATTCTAAGACGATGAGACTTGAGTGGGGAGTAGTCTATTTTTCGAAAATTGATATAGATTTGAAAATCTTTTTGTTGAATAGTTTGATTTCGAAGATCCTCCGCCTAAACATGTTAGAGAATAATATTGCAACTCTAGAGAAGTTGGCTACAAGTAGTTCTCTGTCACTGTGTTTAGTTGATTCATCCGAAAGATTCAAACAAGTGGGAAAAAAAAACTTACATGGAAAGGTCTAAATTAATATGGGAGAGTCTAGTCGACTGGAATGTAATCTACAACTTGATTTTTTTTTGAAAACTTGTATAAACTCGTTCTAACGAGAGCTCGTCTCTTAAAGCTACAATATACGACCTTGTAAAACCAAATTGAAACTCCCAATAAAGTTCAAAACTCATAAATGGGTTGAGTTGAGTAAATAAACGTTTTAACTCAGATTTTTCTCTTCTAGTGACACCCTTTTTTTTTTTTCTTTTTTTTTTTTAATAAAGAGGCTATAAGCTCTTGTATAATCAACCCTCATTCAATGGATGAATGAAAGCTTCAATCTCAAAATGAGAAGAAACAATCCTAAAAAGAGGCACAAATCAAATATGAGTGTTGCTTCACCCTTTTTTCGTATATTTTCTTTCTAGTCATGACACCCTTGACTTGGTGTTAATGAGACTTCCGTACTTTTATCATTGACTTTGATTTTTGGGACATTTAACTACACTCTTTAAGAATTTGATTATTCTGGAATTATCTTTTAAATAAATAAACTTATGTCTAATATACCAACTATAGTTCAAAATTATACCATATGATTTTACAAGATTTCATAAGCTTTTCCTCATAATTCATAGGTATTCGTAAATGTATTTTCACAAAAAATACAAATAATAAATTACTATTGAGGGCCAACAACAAAACTAAATCATAACTATTATTTAGAGTATTTTCAACGACCTCCTCCCAAGGCTCTAAAGAAATTTAATAAAATAATATAAACTAAGGAGCTCCTTGCTCACTCTCTAGGTCTTTTTGCATTTGCTTTCCAAAAGACTCTCTAGACCTACTAATTAAATTTTTATTTTTATTTTTATTTTTATTTTCTCATCTTTAAAGTAGATGAGATTCATAATTTAAAATTGGTTTGAAATGTAAACAGTGAATGGAGTCCATAAATTAAAATATTAAACAAGGATTTAATGAGCCAAAATGGCTAGCTACATTTAATAAATGAAGAAAAGCTCCTTGAGCCTCCAATGCCACCTTAGATAGGAGTCTCTCATGAGAAGTCTATTGGAGCATTTTTTTTTCATCCTCCACTTGCTAGATATTGCCACATAGCCATTGATTCGTGTAAGGAGATTGTTGGAGATGTTATTAGTGCTTTAAATAATATGATAAGGAGATGATCAATGATAATGTATCAATTATGAAATTTTGTCTAACTAGTATTGAAGGTTGAACATAATATGGTAAGGATACGATCGATGAGAACATATTAGTCGATAAATTTAAGAATGTATTCTTTGAGTTAAGGAAAGCTCGAAATGGTTGGTCAATAGGGATGGCAATGGGGCGAATTTTCACGGATATCCGTCCCACTCGCCCCGTTTGGGGTGGATTTGGTTAAGGTTAAATGGAGGTTGGGGTGGATACGGATATCCAAAGTGTATCCGTTTATTATTCGGGGCAGATACGAATTTGGCCATATCCGCCCACGGATATCCGTTTATATAAGTATTTTACTAAAATACCCTTAAGCCTTTAACAAAACCATAACTCTTAAGCCGTTTATATAAGTATTTCACATCTCGCCTCTCTGCTCTCATCTCCATCATCTCTCATCTCGCCTCTTTGCCGACCATAATAGCTTTTGGAAGATGATGCTGAGCAAGGGCAACGAACTCTCTTTGTTGGGAGGAGAGATGGAAGACTTGTCTCATCATTTATGCTAAGTGGTTCAATCTCCCATGGAAAAAGCTTATTTGGACGATCAACCACACATGGTCCATCCCACTTTGCCAATACAGACAGGGAAATCAATGTGCGTTACTCAAACTCATCTCAACAGATGGTATCAATTCAATCACCTTTTCCTTTTGAATTCACAAGAACAGATTTGCCTCTCTGCTCTCATCTCCCTCTTCTTTTCGTCTTCTTCTTCTTCTTCTCCACTGAATATCTTCCAAGTCCAACCTCTCCATACAAAACCCCAAAGGCCGCAGCAGAGCAGATCTGAAGAAGCTGCTTTGGTTCGTTCTTTCTTTCTTTCTGTAGCCAGATCTGAAGAAGCTTTGGTTTGGTTCGTAGCCAGATTTGAAGAAGCATAACGTTATTTCTTTCTGTAGCAGGATCTGAAGAAGCATATCTTTGCTTTGGTTCGTTCGATCTTTGCTTTGGTTTGATATTCTTCAATTGATTTTGTATGTATGGTTAGAGAATTGAAATCAATTTGTAAATGATTAGAGAATTGATCTCAGAAAATGGTTAGAGAATTGATCGATCTCAGAGAATCAATTTGTATGTATAAATGTATAAGTACATTCCCTGTTCTAATTCATTCAACATTTTTTTTTAAAATTAAACGGTTAGGGCGGGGCGGATATCCGCCAATCCGTTTGGGATGGAGATGGTTTTTAACAAAATATATAAACGGATATTCGGGGCGGATTCAGGGATCCGCAATTCCTGACGGGGCGAGGACGGGTTTGTCCAAATCCGCCCAAATTCGTCCCGTTGTCATCCCTACTGGTCAATGAACTATTGACCGATGCACTATCTTATATAGCACACTTTCTTGGATACCAAGCCCGGTCAAACTTTTATTATATTTTTTTCTCTACATGTTTAATCCATGAGTATGACATTTGACCAACATAATTATGGATATTATTTAGCTAACCAATGTTATTGGTTCCTCGAGATAAAATGAATAAACCATGTGATTAAAATGGGTTAGGGCTTAGGACCACAATTTTGATAATTAGTGGTCAATCCATTCAACAAATTTTATGATCAGTCAAAGGTTTCATTTCACATAAAAATAAAATAAAATGTATCCTCTTCCACCATTACTGACCTAACCTTTTCCACCTCGACAAAACCGTGTGAATGGCACAAACCCGTAATTTCACCCAAAAGCATGTCCCAAAATTAAGAACCAAATTTAAAAAAAAAAAAAGAAAAATAAAATTGTGCTCTCTTCTTCGTCCTCCTCCGCGTTCGCCTCATCTTCTTCATTTCACCTCTCTAAATAAATTTTCTTCAAAAATCAACTTTTTCTCTCTCCTATCTCTCTCTTTTTTCTCTCTTCGCGAGTAGAAGAAGAAGAAGAAGAAGAAGAAGAAGAAGAGCAAGCAACACCGCCATGTCTCTGAAGCTATACTTCCTTTCCCGGAAAGGGTCTCGACGTTCTTCTTCGCTCTCTAAACCCTTTCAAGATCTAAGAAATTTGACCTACAACGAAGGAGAACAGATCGACAGAAGAGGAGGTGGTGACGGGGATCTGGAGGTACCCATGGAGGAGGAGAGATTGCCCACTGAGGATTGTTGGTCCAAACTTCTCCCAGAGCTTCTTGGAGAGATCATTCAACGTGTAGAATCGAGTGAGGATCGGTGGCCTCTTCGTAAAGATGTTGTTTCTTGCGCTTGTGTGTGTAAGAGATGGAGAGATGTTACAAAGGGGATCGTTCGGTCCCCTCTTCATAGCGGGAAGATCACCTTTCCTTCCTCTCTCAAACAGGTCTCTTTCCCTTTATTGGATCTGATTTGTTTCCATTTGATGGCTAATTTGGATGAGATGCAAAGGGATGATGAAATCCAACTCAAATTTGAATTAATTTTTTTTTTTGGTTTGGGTTATTTTTAAGATCTGTGTTTAGGGATTTTAAAGTTAGTTTATCTCAAATTGAACAATGGGGTTGCTTCATAGCAAAGTTTGGAGCCTTGGGTACTTGTAAGGGGAAATTTTGGAGATTGATGTTTGTGTTGTTGTGTTTGTGCGAATTGCAGCCAGGGCCAAGAGATGCACCACTTCAGTGTTTCATCAAACGGAATAAGAAGAACTCAACATTTTATCTTTATCTTGGGTTAACACAAAGTAAGGATTTGCTGATTTGAATACATTTATTTCATTGAACATTGAATTGTCTTTTTCATCATCTGGTCAGCTATACTAGTTTCAGTGGGATTAAAAATGTACCTTAGGAAGACCAGGCTACAGATTGAAACAAATTTGACTTAGATCTTTATATTGACTTTTTGGCATGTGTTGGGTATAGTCAGTTCTGTACACATGTCGAACCTGTTTGAAGTGGACTTTGTCCATGAAATGTTTTTCAAAGAAGTTATCTATATTGCTTGAAGGAAGTTCTACATGTGAATCATTTTCTGAATTGAATAATTAGGAATGATGCATATGAGTCCAAAAAGGAAAGCTAACATAGGATAAATGAATTGTTTGTTCTTTGTGCTCACTTAGATATTTACTAATTGATGATTCAGTTTTGGTTTTATCCACTTATTCTTATTATTTTCAATCGATTAAAGGAAAGTGGGGAAGCGAAGAATATGGAAAACAAAGATAAGGCATACCTTTTTGTCCCATATTCCATTGATTATGAGAGATTTGACCTCCAATTTTCAAAAGCAAAAGTTGTCGGTCGCTGCGACAAAGTGACATTTGAGAGTTTGATGGTGGCCATTGAGTGAGGAAGGAGAAGCCTTCCATAGAGAGTGAGAGATGAAAGGAGATAAGGGAGTTTCTTAAAAATGATTTCTCAGGTTGCACTGGTTAGAGTTTCAAATTTAGCATCTGATGGTTGGGAGAGTTTACACTGGATAGAGTTGCAATGGTTGGTGTACACCTTTTTGGAGAGAAAAAGAAGGTAGTCAAGAAACAATCCTTTTGAGTTCTGTATTATAATTTGAACTAGGGTTGGGTCGGTCCGGTTAATTGGCCCGAATAGCCCAGACCGAAGATCTCACCGAGCTTCAAAATTTGGATTTTCAGGGACCAAGCCCGGACTGGGTGAGGTTGGTTCACCAGGGTCTCGGTTAATCGACATTTCGGGCCGGGCTAGTTTGGTCTTGGTCCATTTCAACCAAGTGTAAGATGACTCATCTCGAAGAAATCTAATGAGTGAAAAAAGTAAAATCCTTCCAACAGCAGCCTCCATTTTTAGTTTTCACCACTAAGTTCCCACTTTCATAGAAATCACCATTTTCCCAACATCAACGCCTCCAATTGACACCAAAACTCCAGCCATAACTATTGGAACAATCGATTTCATCACCCATACGACGTCTGTTAAAAAACTGGTGATGAAGCTAGTGAATATCCTCAAGCAAGGAGAGGATTTGAACCCAGTGTTCAAAACCGCCCCAAAGGAGCGAAACATTCCATAGAACTGTAGAAGAAGGTGACGATCATGGATCATCAACATCACACATCTGGTAAAGAGAATGAAAAGGTGAAGAACACAGACAAAGAATTGAAGCTTTTCTCCACGAGTCAGTTCGGTCTGAGCCAGATAAGGTACCCAAGCAAACAGATCCAACTCATCCACAGCCACCCCACATCGCTATCGTCTCCCTCATGTTCTTCCTTCGTTTACAAAGACATTGTTGAGAAAGAGATGGCACCCCTGCAAATCGTCAATGATGACCGCCCACATCCAGCTCTCATTTAAGTCACCACCATGCCATAACTTGCAATATCATCAATTAAGGGTTATTCACCCCAATTAGGGGGTGGAAATGATTTGGATTTCAGAGGCAATAGGGGGTTATTGATGGCCATGGAGTTTAAGTTGTTGGTTTTCTGCGCTGTTATTTTACAGTGTTGTTTTAGGAGCTATATATTAGAGACCTTTTTCCTTTTTGTTTTTTCTTTATCTGATGCTTACTTTTTTTTTTACTCAAATTTATCGAAGAGTGAGATGGGGTGGGGTGATGGTGTTGGAAGGAGATGGGTGGGGTGGGTTGATTTCAGTTCATAGAGTATTTGGAGGGGGTGCATTGATTTGCTTAGCTATGGAAAATATTTGTGTTGGATTATCCAAAGAGTTGAATAGCCCATAGCAAGTTGGACCTAAATTGTTGTTTTGGTTTGGATATTGTATATGTTTCAGTCAAAACCAGTTAGTTGAGACTAGACTGGACTCGTTGAAGTGCAAGCTCAAAAGTCTCACTGATCTTATTATGAATCCAATACTCGGGCCGGGCCAAGTAACAGACGGGTTTTGTAAACTAGAACCTAGAATCGAGCATTCAGGTCCTGTCCAGTTTTTGGACTGACTATTAAATAATTAAAAAGGGCTCGATCGGTCCGGTTTTTGGTCCAATTGCCCAGCCGTAATCCGAACTGTTTGACAGGCAATGGTAAATACTGCACTCTGTATAGTAGTATGGATATATAGCTATAGTAGTATGGATTTATAGTTGGTTACAACATATAAGTTGTTTCTTCATTGATGATCTTGGCTGGAATCGGATGCCATTTTCGTTGTATCTACTTTGAGTATTTAAAAGGGTCATTCATAGTTTAGGGACAAAAAATTGTTTTTAATGACCAAGGAAGACCCCCTTAGTTTTTTATTGTAAATCAAGGATATTATTAAATTTAAAAAATTGATTTTTAATTCGTTTGAGCTTTTTTTTAGCTGAAAATTTCAGGAAAATTACGGATTAATGCTAGAAAATATGGGCCTAAGTTGTAACCCGTTTTGACACTGTTCCTTGAGATACATGTTTAGGTCCACTCCACTAAATATCTTGATAAACTGTATTTTTTGGGTGTTCCTCTAGCCGGATTGTGTCGTGCCTAAGGTGGGCCTCACTCGCTTCGTGGTTATGATGAAGAAATCCACTTTTTCATTTTTTTAACACGTATTTCGCGGCATACGTGTCTAAACAAGCTAAAATTTTGACACGTTTGTTTCTGATATTGGTCTTTCAGCTCAAATGATACAGTTTTCATTTAGTCATGTGTGTAGTGCCCTTAATTTATAATGAAAATGAAGGGGGGCTTTCTAGGCCCGTAAAAACCATTTTTGTCCTAAAATGTGCCAATATTTGTATTTAAAAAAGAAAAGAAATGATATTCTCTGTTAAAAAAAAGTTGCTAAAAAGATCAGTGATGATTTTTTACCCAAAAATTGATGGAATATACAGAAAATTCCATGAATGAAATTTTCTGGATGAAGATAAATGTTAGTAAGTGGGAGGATAGGTACTAATTAACTAGTAGAGCAAATACAATTGAGTTGTACAATGGATGGATGAATGAAAGGAAATACATCTTATACGCTTGAGTATTGGGGAGTTCAGCATAGCCACAAGGAAGATTGAAAATTGATTTTCAGTGACATCTGATCTGTGCACAAGGTAGAATACAGATGACATAATTAGGGGCATATCATACACGGGGTTCGCCTAATAATATCCAACACTGACACGCCTTCGACATGTGGTCAACATGTCGGCAGGTGTCAGACACATGGTCAATGTGTCAAACATGCCTTTGATACACATGAAACTTGGTCAAGAGATAGTCAAGACTCGGCAACCGATTTCGTTTTATTCTTTACTTTAAGATCAAATATTTGTATGTGTGTTTGGGGAGGGGGGGGGGGGGGGGGGGGGGGGGACAAATGTAGTGGTTGTCATTTTTTTGGCGAAGCCCCTAATTTTGGGGCTTCATTGTAACATCCATGGTAATTAATGAATTAGTAATTTTTTGAAAAAAAAAAAGGGAATGTTATAACTAATCAAAAGGCGTGTCAAGGACGAATAAAAGATGCTAGATAAATTTAATTTAGTTAGTATTTGTGATATAGTTGCTGCTACATGGTAAGACCAAAAGATTCGGAACTAGATGTTGATTATACTGGCTACAAATACAAATTAAAGACGATAGGTAGACTCTTTAGTCTCGAAATATATGAATCACTCTTACAAATTTCTAGGCTAGATTTGGAACTAGAATTTGATCATACTGGCTAAAACTGTGATTATTAATTAAAGACAGATCAAAAGTATAAGAGGGAAAAAAAGTATATAGACAAAGAAGTGAAATCGCGAAAGTGCGTCATGCAAACGTTAATTGAAACCAAGTTGGAATGCAAGGCACACTGTACTCTTTACCATTTGTTGGCAATCAGTGGATATACCACCATGTTTTATAAGCATTGTGGTTTTGCTTTCCAGTAGGAGATTATTTTGATGCAAACTAAAACGTTGAATCAAGTTTTGGCATAAGGTTGTCAGGCATGATCTTTTCTTCTTGTGCATCTTTCTGTAGCGATTAATGCTGGACAGCAGGCGCTTAAGGCCTTTCACAAGAAAAGCTTAAGGTTTAAGGCTAGGTCTTGCTCACACTTTTTTTTTGGTTCAGTTATTGACTGTTCCTCTTCTCCTTGTGTGTTAATAAATAATGACTGTTAATCCAACTCATGAGACCTTCCACTTTCCTCGTCTCTGAAGTAGTGAGCTGTCTTCAGGGCCATATATATATATATATAACATTTTTAAATAATGAGCTGTCTTCAGAGCCACTTTCCTCCTTGTGTGTTAATAAATAATGATTGTTAAAGCTTGTATTTTTAACTATATGACTTGGTGCTGGCATGTCGATTATTACAAATATAATATTTTTAAAAATGATGTCAATATGGATTGGATGGTTTGCATCTTCTACTCGGCTATTTTCATGATGCCCCAAAAGAGTATCTTTCCACACTACAAAACTAGTTCTATTTCTTTCTATAGTAATTCAAATTTCAAGTTCCTTGCTCCTGTATAATATTAGAACTTTTATCTTCTTTCTTATCTGAGTTCTTCTTGCAGCTTTCTTGGATAAAGGGAAGTTTCTTCTAGCAGCTCGCAGATTTAGGCATGGTGCTCATACGGAGTATATCATATCGCTCGATGCTGATGATTTGTCACAAGGAAGTAATGCATACGTTGGCAAGTTGAGGTGAGGTCTTTAACTTTATCTGCTTAAAATTATATATTTTTAAAGGATATTTTCTGCGTAGAACTCTATTTTTCTGGGGAATTGTTTTTGATCTGGGTTACACAATTTTGGCATGAATTTGTACTTGGCAACACGCTTGAAAAGTATAAGTAAAAATGTAAATTATGATAATAATAATAATAATAACAAAACATAATGTTAATAGCCATTCTTAGGTCCATTCAACTAATGGAGTTAAGTCTACACAAAGCACCCAATACACCGTTAATTTTGAACATTAGATTTTCAATTTTAGGTGAAAGAATATACAATTTTAATTTTCAAACCTGTTATATGGAGTATTAAATTTTTTATAATGGGTTATTTTTTGAAGAAGATTATTTTACCCTGCACCAGTAGACCTTATCTCAGTGTGTGAAGCTAGACTGAAATTATTTTAGTAATGTAAAAGAATTTTTCTTTACATTTGCACTGAAGCTTTTCCTGTGTTTCTCTTCTTTTGCAGCTCGGATTTTCTTGGCACAAAATTCACAATTTACGATAGCCAGCCCCCATATGATGGTGCAAAACCCTCAAGCAGCCGAGCAAGCCGCAGGTTTGCAAGCAAGCAAATCAGTCCCCAGGTTTCTGCAGGCAACTTTGAGATTGGGCAGGTTTCTTACAAGTTCAACTTGTTGAAGTCGAGAGGGCCGAGAAGGATGCTCTGCACCCTTCAATGTCCAGAGTCAAAGCAAACTGTTGAGGAAGAACCCGGGAACAGTTTAGAGTCGCCAAAATCAGCACCACCTACTGGTTGCATGGTATTAAGAAATAAGGCGCCAAGGTGGCATGAACACTTGCAATGTTGGTGCTTGAATTTCCATGGTCGAGTGACAGTTGCTTCTGTAAAGAATTTTCAGCTGGTTGCAACGGCAGATCCCAGCCAGCTAGGAGGGAAGGGCGATGAAGAAACAGTGTTACTCCAGTTTGGGAAGGTTGGCGATGATATGTTCACAATGGATTACAGGCAACCCTTGTCAGCCTTCCAGGCATTTGCAATATGCCTTACTAGCTTTGGTACAAAACTTGCATGTGAGTAATATTATGTCGTATGTAGGTAATGGTGATTGTTTATATTCAGCGGCTGTGTTTCTGTGGATGCTGTTGAATATGAGCCTTTTGTTTATGTTAAATATGTAACTGTGTTTCACTGATGTATGAATATGATGGATTTTGGATGGGTCAGGGTCAACTGATCCTACCAACAAGGAATTCTGACTTCTGAGTTTTGTAATCTGAATGAGCCTTCATGTGTATAGTTGGGTAAAGATGGCCATGAAAGAAAGGTTTCATTGGACTTTTGCATTATTGTCACCTTCAATTAGACAAAAGCTTCTGTATGGTTTCTCGTTTTGCAAAGCAGAAACTAAAAAGGTGATGTGGAAAGTATGCTCCTTCCTTCTCGCTTCCATGGTAAAATTCAATTTTGCAACAAGACGCTTAAGAATTTGATTCCTAGTTCATAACCTAAATAATCATATCTTGCAGAAGCTCTCTCGGATATGAGCTTCGTGTTGTAGGAATTGAATTTTCGGCTACCTGACATAAGCCTTAGCGTGTCAGTCATTGGCAATGTTTTTTGTTTGCTAGAAAGAAACCTTAATTGAAACAAATATTTAAAGGCCACTTATTCATTTTGTAAATGGCAATTGGAGGACAAATACAAGGTAATCCTTATTTTCTTAAATATTACACATTGTATTTTGTTTCTCGTTTTATAAACTAACAACTCTCATGTATTTTTTTTGTTTTTTTACCATAATAGCACAACACGGCATACATATGACAATGATTTCTCATCTCAAAGGTGTAAAGAAATTATTAATTATTAATTATTAATTTATAAATTACATAGAATATGAATGAAATTTTTTTTATAATGTATAATCTTATAAATTTAGCAATTTATTAATTTAGCACGTTAATCCCAAGTCGAGACCGGTCAAAAATATTATTTAACTGAGATTATTAATTTATCAAATATTAAATTATCAAGGTTCTACTGTACTTACATGTCAACGGGGCTTGATATACAATTTGAGGGACGAACTTGTGTAGCATATGGCTAGGAAGCGATGTATCGCCAACAAAAGGGGTGCCTAGAATATCATTCATTCCTCTGTTTTGCAAGTAAGTCCTTCATCTGCACTTTTTCATAGTAAAAAGGAAGAAGGTTCAAAATATGGTGTTATCCCAAGGAGGGAGGATCTTCCTTAGAACTCTTAAATATGACAAGCACAATGGCAAGTTCAATCCATTTTTGCTTAATCTCATATTTGAGGCCTTAGAGATTAGCATTTCAAATCATCAAATTCCATCATTTTGGAGCTTCCCATAAGTGAGGGTTTGAACAGATCTCGCATGCAGAGAGGGTTTGAACAGTGGATCTCGCAGGGAGGGCTTCGACAGAGAGGGTTTGAATAGTGGATCTCGCAAAGAGGGCTTCGACAGAGAGGGTTTGAACAGTGGATCTCGCAGAGAGAGCTTCGACAGAGAGGGTTTGCACAGTGGATCTCGACAGTGGAGGATCTCTACCAAGTTGTGGAGGATCTCGACAGTGAGGGGTTGCAGAGAGGGGTTTTCGAAGGGGAGGGCTTTGCACAGCGAGATGTTTTGCAGAGAGGGAGGGTAGAGAGTGAGGGTTCTGCAGAGAGAGGCCCTTGACGGTGAAAAGAAAGATTTGCAGAGAGTGAGCTTCGACGGTGGTGAGCTTCTTCACAGACAAAGATGTTTTATCTTCTAAAGCGGTGGCGAGCTAGGGCTGGTGAGCCTCTTCCTTCTTCTCGATCTGCCAGCGCCAAGTCTTGACGGTGGTGAGCGAGGGCTCTTGACGGTGGTGAGCTCTTTCTCTGACTTTGGAACATATTTGGCATTTTTTCGACAATAAGTATTATCTTTCAGTTATTTTTAATCTTCGTATTGCTATGATGCTTGTATGCTAGTGAACTTGTGCTTGTATGTTTGTAACTTTGTGCTAAATCTTGGGAGAGATGGAGTTCAAAGAAGGAAATAATCGTCTGTTGAAAATTGATGGGAAAGAATTTGGGATTCGAAAGTCAATAAGAGGTTTGTTGTTATTTGAATCGAGCTCGAGGGTTAGAATCAAAGTTTTTGTTGAATTGCAGACGGGAGAATGGATTGAGTTTCAGCTTACGAATGGAATCAGGCTCTAATGCCTTCTCAGCCAGTTGGAAAATCAACAATCGATGGGTTATGCTGGTGAAAGAGGCCAATAAAGGAGGAATCTTCCTTTTTATTATGGTGGGTTGGGGTTCAGGGTCCAAAACTCTCAGGGTGCCAGCTGACGTGGAAGGGAGGGGCTGGACACAACTCGCCCAAGCTACGAAGGAGGTGGTTTTAAATAAGGTGCCTCAGCCTTATCCTAAGCAGCAATTTAGAAGAGATGGAGTTTCAACTCTGCCAGATATTAGTGTTGTCCCACCCTTGCGCAACAGAACCTTTGTTGAGGTAGTGGCCACCAATCCCTCAAGTGTGAGCCCCACCTCTATTGCCAGTAAGGGCCTCATTGCAGCAACCTCTATTCATCAAAATTCTCCCATTGATTTCTTGTCCCAAGTATGGGGCAATCATCTTCCTCCAGATCCCGTTGCAAGAAAGAATCTTGCAAGGTCGTTGATAGAGTTGCCTGATTCAGTGGACACCTGTTGCTCCTCCGTTTGGTCACACAGCTTTCTTGGTCTTCACTAACTCTCCACACGTGACCTCATGCGAGGCATACGAGCCGCCTCCTAGGTTGCTCACACTGAGTGATCAGTCTCCCCAGCAATACCCAACGCTTCCCCATTCCCCTGCTTCTCGTGCCGTTTCAGCGGGTAAAGTTGGTAACTCGATGTCTGAGTCAGCTCGTCCATCTCAGCAGGATAAAGGCAAAGGTATTGTTGGGCCTTCACCTGGCAAGGGGCCCAAGTCATTTTCAAATCATAATTTGGCCAAGTCCAATGATCAACAGACATCTGGCAATTATTGGAGGGTTTTAAAAGCGGTGGAAGAAGATGTCTTCAACTTGGACCCCCTTTTGACCAAGATGTCTATGCAGGCCCGCAGGGATCGAAAGCTGGCTAGAAAAGCACAGCGTGACAAAGCCACTGAATGGGCCAACTTTTCAGTTTTTCCCACCAGATCTAGGTTCATGCTTAAAAAGAGATCCACCACATCCAGCTCAACCAACAAAGCAGGGCAGGTAGAAATTAAAGGATGTAGTGCTCCTGCTGGGCTGACAAGGGGAGAGTCTTCCAACCAGACCCAGGAGTGTTTGGTATCTCTCCCTTACCCGCCGGGTTTCGAGCCACTAGCAGAACAATGTGTTGAAGTCCATGGTTTGTCTACAAAAGTATGTGTTTCTCATTTGGAGAGTTTCTCATCTACACCAGACCACGTAGGCGCTCCCCCAGGCTTCGAGGTCCCACAGACGAAAAATCTTGGGTTTCTACTCCCTAGCGAACAGACTTCTGGCAAGTCTCCAGGGTTTGTTTCTAGGGTCAATGACAGCGTGGAGCCTTCTGTCTCTGACTGTCGTTCGACTTAGGAAGAAACATCAGTTCGTTCAGCTTTTAAATAAATTGGCTTGACAGTGAGAGTGGACCTCAGTCAGGATGAAAAAAGGGCTTTAGATATGGTTCAAACTGCAGCGCAGGGTATAGTTTCTGACAAAGCAATGGACAAGTGCAACAACCCCGGAGTTGAAGGTCTTTCATGAACCTCAAAATTCTTTCGTGGATTTGTAGGGGGCTCGGGAATACTGAGAGGCAAAGAGGTTGTCGTAGATTAATTTCAGAGAATCGTCCAGACCTTGTTTTCGTTCAGAAAACGAAATTGGAGAGATGCTCTAAAGAATTTATCAGAAAATTGTGGGGTGATAGCTCTTTTGATTGGGCTATGGTGGAATCCATTGGCAGCTCGGGAGGCCTTTTAGCTATTTGGGATGCTGATCTTTTGCAGATGAGGGAAGTGTTGAAAGGAGCTTTTTCACTTTCTATTCAATTTCAAATGATCTCGGATAACTCATTTTGGTCAGGGACTAACATTTATGGTCCGTGTGATCCTTCGCTAAGAGAACACTTCTGGGAAGAACTATATGACACTGCTGGTTGGGTGCAATCACCATGGGTGTTAGCGGGAGACTTCAATGTTGTCCGTCATATGAATGAAAAAAAAGGATGCAGGAGGAGGTCTATGAGCATGCAGAAATTCAATCAGTTCATTAATGAGGTGGAACTCGCTGATTTCAGTCTAAAAGGGGAAAAATTCACATGGTCAAATCGAAGAGATCATCCTATCCTTTGTCGACTTGATCGATTTCTGGCTTCGGTGGATTGGATTAACAAATTTGGTGATAAAGTTGAATGGCTCAAGGGTGCAGCAGGTTCTGACCATCACGCAATTTTGCTTGTGAACTCGTCTGTTGGTGGCTGTACTCGCCTTTTTTCATTTGATAATGGTTGGTTAGATCACCCTACCCTGGCAAAAGAGATGAAAGCTTGGTGGAACAACTCAGTAGTCTCTGGCCACCCTGGCTACTGTTTATGGTGGAAGCTTAAGGCACTCAGATGCAACCTTAAAAGTTTGAGGACTAAAGTTTGGGGTAAGACAAATTTATGTATTCAAAATATTTCTGCCTTAATTGCTAACATTGATGATGATGAAAAGATCAAAGACCTGACTGCTGAGGAAAGGTCTTGTAGAGTGCAGCTACATCAGGAGTGGGCAGCATTAACCAAAAGAGATGAGGAGTTTTGGAGGATCAGATCAGGAGTCAACTGGGTTTGTCATATGGATCAGGGGTCCAAATTCTTTCATAATTTGTCTAACAGACGCAGACTGTTTAACTCCATTGAAGCTCTTAGCATGGGTCATGAGTTGGTATTGGATGAAGTCAGTATTAGAGAACTCTTGATATCTCACTTCAAGGAGTTGTTCTATGAAAAGGAGGAGTGACGACCTTTCTTCTCGGGGATTACCTTCAAGTCTATCTCCCAGTCTACGGCTACCGCCTTGGTAGATAATTTTTCGGAGATGAAAATTAGAACGGCAATGGAAGAATTAAAATCTGAAGTTTCTCCAGGTCTTGATGGTTTCTCAATGGTGTTCTATTTGAAAATGTGGGAGGTAATCAAAATTGATTTTCTGAAAGTTGTTGAAGATTTTAACTCGAGAAATTTTCTTGATTGGCGGTTGAATACCAATATCATCTCGCTTATTCCTAAATGTGCGGGAATGCGGACAGTCAAAGATTTTAGACCTATCAGTATTTTGAATGGGGCCTATAAGATCATTGCCAAGGTGTTGGCTAACAGATTGAAAATAGTTCTTCATTCAGTCATTTCTCCTTTTCAAAGTGTAGCAGTCAGTGGAAGACAGGTGGTTGATAGCCCTCTGATTGCCAATGAAATTATTGATTCTAGGAAAAACAAGGTGTTCCAGGGCTCGTTATCAAATTAGATTTCTCCAAAGCCTTTGACAACGTCTCTTGGAGATACTTGGATTTGGTAATGGCTCGCATGGGGTTTGACTCCAAATGGATTCATTGGCTTCACACTTGCAGATCTACAGCTAATTTCTCTCTGAAGATTAATGATCAGCTGCACGGATTTTTCAATAGCTCGAAAGGCTTGCGCCAAGGCGATCCCCTGTCTCCTCTTCTATTTACTATAGCAGAAGAAGGTCTAACACAAATGATTCTTAAAGCGGTTGATGTTGGCCTAGTGAGAGGGTTTTCTGTCGCGGAGGGTAGTCCTCATGTTTCTATTCTCCAGTATGCGGATGATACTATCCTCTTTTGTGACGCTTCCGCTTCTCAGGTTCTTGCTCTTAAAAGAATTATGCTTTGGTTTGAAGTTATTTCAGGTCTGAAAATCAACTATCACAAATCAAGGGTGTTGCCTATTGGAGAAGTCCCTCATCTGCACCAGTTGGCGGGTTTATTGGGTTGTTCAGCGAGTCATCTTCCAGTTAAGTACTTGGGCATGCCTTTGGGTGGTAGTTTTAAAAGTAAAGCTATGTGGGATGAGACGATAGAAAGGATGGAATCGAAACTAGCATCTTGGAAATGCAAATTTCTCTCTAAAGCAGGCATATTAGCTCTTGTACAATCCACGTTAGCTTCTATCCCGGTGTTCATCTTGTCTCTTGTCAAGGTTCCCTGTTCAATAGCAGCCAAGATGGAACAGATCATGCGCGATTTCCTTTGGGGTTCTACTCAAAATTCTAGAAAGATGCATTTAGTGGGCTGGGAGAAAATTTATTGTCCTAAATCTCGAGGTGGTTTAGGCATTCGTCAGGTGCTCACCTTCAATATTGCATTACTGTCTAAGTGGCTTTGGGGATTTGCAGAAGAAAATGACAATTTATGGAGATTTCTCATTATGGACAAATATGGGCGCAATAGATGGGTTTGGGAAAAGAGAACTAAGTACACTTCCTACGGATGCTCTTTGTGGAAGTCCATCTCCCGGTGCGCAAGTGGCTTCTACCCTCACACCTCTCTCCAATGTGGAAATGGTGATCTCATCTCTTTCTGGCATGATTTTTGGTGTAGTAACCAATCTTTGAAGGATCTGTTTCCAATGTTGTTTATCATTAACAACAATCAATACGGGAGTGTGAGCAATTTTTGGTCTAACGACAATTCTTAGGATCTTTCCTTTCGAAGACCCTTAAATACTGGGAAGCTAGAAGAGTTCGCTAATCTAATGCATCTGTTGGATAGACAGATGCTCTCATAGGCATCTGACAGTTTGGTGTGGAAGGGTAAAGGTGTGGGCTTCTCGGTGAAAGAATTTTCGGATATGTTGGCTGCATCTCATTATGAAACCCACTCCAAGCCCTTCATTTCCTCTCACAAAAATCTAGTATGGGTGAAAAACCTTTTTCCTCGAATTAATTTCTTTAGTTGGTCGGTGTTGCATGAGAAGATCTTGACTAAATTTAGGTTAAGGAAAAGAAGAATCCACACAGGGAGTCTTTGTGTGCTTTGCAATGAAATTGACGAGACACTGGACCATTTGATGTTTCACTGCTGTTTCTCCAAATCCATTTGGAGCAGTTTCTTGTCAGAATTTGGTTTGAGTTTGATGTTTCAAGACTCCATTTTAAATTGGCTAAGTTGGTGGTCTCAAGCTAATCCTTCCCGTCGGGGGGGGGGGGGGGGGGGGGTGGTTATGGCATAGGGTCCCTCACGTTCCCATGTGGTGTGTGTGGAAAGAAAGAAACAAAAGGGTATTTGAATGACTCAACAGATCAGAGCACTCTATCTTTATCGAGATTAAAGAATTGTTGTGGAGGATGGGTTCGACTTGTAATTTGTTTAGGGATTTGGGTTTTAACACTTTCATGGTGTCTTGGCATTCCTTGATATAGGAATGTTTATCTTTGTTTTATGTTTCCTTTTCTTTCCTTAATAAATATCTTCGTATTTGACAAAAATATATATATATATATATATATATATATATATATATATATATATATATATATATATATATATATATATATATATATATATTATATGTATATATATATATTTGAGGGAGTACGGCAATTTGAGAATAAAAAACACTGTTAAATACAAAGGCAGCTTTTTTCTTGGCAATTTTGGACAAGTGAAGAAGATGCACAAAAATGTTTTCTTGGCATGTATTTGAGCGATTATGTTCAGTTCAGCTTTGGCTTTACAATTTTTGGAACAAATACTTCATCAATTGCCCTTTTAATTCAATATATCAACTCCCCTTGCAGAATTATCTTGAACATCTCTGAAATGCTCAGAAATCTTTTAAGTCACATTCTCTCAAGTTAAAATAAAATACAACATAAAAATCCTTAAAATAAATCAAATTCAAGAAAATTATCAGATCCATTCTGATTGGAAGTAAGTTTATCACTTGTGGAAGCTATCAGTACCGGAATTCGATCAATCTCAACTGGTTTTGGGATTTCTGGTGGACTAGCACAACGTATCAAAGCCCAGTTCATGCCTTCGAAAAATGGATGTTGCTTAATTTCTGTTGCACCGCGCTTATATGCCAATCGATGTTGCGGTTCCTTCACAAGCAAACCCCTTATCAAATTCTTAGCTGAGAAGCTCACAACTGGAGATTCTGGGAAGCACAATGGTTGGCCCACAACATTAAACAGCGTAGCTCGGTTGCCAGAGCCCTTGAAGGGAGTTTTACCAAATAATAGCTCATATAAAAAGATACCGAAAGTCCACCAATCAACAGCACTCCCATGGCCTTCACCTTTGATGATTTCTGGTGCTAAATACTCGTGGGTTCCAACAAATGACATGGACCGAGCTCCGGTTGGCTCGGCCATGAGTTCAGGTAATGGAGTGACTTGGTTTCCAGTTTCACTTTTGGGTTTGCAGTCTTTTTTTGATTTGCTGGAGAAGAGACGTGTTGAGAAACATGAAGTGGGAGCAACACAGGAGGGTTGAATGCAGGCTGGTTGAACACAATAAACTGGGTTGTTTCGGTAAGGATCAGACTCAAGGGATGATGCGGACTTGACAAGAGTTGGGCTCACAGTGCACCGGAGTGACAGGTCAAAGTCAGTGAGCATAATGTGTCCATCTTCTCTTACAAGAACATTTTCTGGCTTCAAGTCTCGGTAGATGATTCCGAGCATGTGAAGGTACTCCAGAGCAAGGAGAACCTCAGCAACATAAAACCTTTGTATTCGAATCACAGTCCCAACATAAGTACACAACATTTATGCATAAATAGAACAAATAAGCTTTTAGCACCATGGATCAAAGTACCACATTAATAACAAAATGATAATTGACATTTGGGATACGCAAGAGAGGGAAATCCCATCATTTATAAATACATACGAAATCTGATAACTTTCAAGTAAACGTTCGTAGGGGAGGGGTTGTGGTGGAATGAACATCCAGAGACAAATTCAAGTCAGCAATCTAACACTCTCATCTTGCCTGAGACAAGTGATTAATTTATCTTATCACCAGGAAAAAAAAAATAATAATAAATAAATAAATAAATAAATAAATAAAAAACAACCTACTGAATCAGCAATGAAACCGAAAGCTACAGAGTGGAGATGGGAACAGAGTTAGAGGGCATAGGAAAAAAATGTTTTCAATAGATTTATGGCTTTG
Organism: Berberis vulgaris; assembly: GCA_963556465.1. Taxonomy (NCBI): domain Eukaryota; kingdom Viridiplantae; phylum Streptophyta; class Magnoliopsida; order Ranunculales; family Berberidaceae; genus Berberis; species Berberis vulgaris. The sequence goes on from OY747128.1 coordinate 64,955,365, forward strand.
ACAAGTGGGATAGTCATTAACCTCTCTGACTCTCCTCCAGGTTATCCTTAGTTGGTCAGCTAAGGGAGCAGCACATAGATCCCTTTAATAAATTTTGGGGAAAGGGGTATTTAGCGAGGTTAGGGATGACCGGGGATGCAAAATTCGCCCTGCCCTATTGCCATCCCTAATTCGTGACGATCATAACAACAAACTGAATATGTTTAACCCATGAGCCAATCAAAAGTATGAGAGGAAATTCCCTTTTTTGTTGATTTTTTTTTTTAAATTTTTTAACTTTTAATTTCAAGGAATTATCCAAATTTCCAAAATTATTAAAATCTCCATATCAAATGTAAATATTTTGCAATAATATAACAATATAAAATTATATCATTATATAAAGGGTGATTTCGAGATACCCCCAACTTTTTGACCAACAGTAGTCGTGTCGTCTTGATCGTTATATTTTGCATGTATTGTGCACGTGCCTTCCCAAGTATTTTCATAACGGCAGAATTTCCCATAAACATAAACTCCCCCCCCCCCCCCCCCCACACACACACACAAAGTAATTAAAAATATTAGTGTTAACCCCTCGAATTTCATACAATATATCTCAATGATGATCGTGAGGGTTCTAATCAAAATCCTTCATCCATCTTCAACCTCTCACTTCTTTGAAAATGAACCACCATGCCCCTTCATATTCATGATCCTCCCCCTCCACACCTTCGAACGAACCACCATCCATCTCCATATCATATGTAAATATTTTGCAATAAAATAACAATAAGAAATTATATCATTATATAAAGGGTGATTTCGAGAGACCCCCAACTTTTTTACTAGCAGTAGTCGTGTCGTCTTGACCGTTATATTTTGCATGTATTGTGATGCAGGAGGATCCGAGTCAGATGATGCTGAGTTGTCAGATAGCACATTGTTGGCATTGAGATACCTTGAGTTGGCAGATCAGCGCAAAGATGGCAGGTAACCTAATTGGGGCAATTTTGGGTGCGTTTCGGTATTTTTGCCATAACTTTGGTTACGGGTATCAGAACCACACATATGACCCCAATTCGGAAAGCTCTTTTCGGCGCGCACGTCGTGGCCACTGAGCTTTGCTCGGTGCACATCTTTTCCGAGGTCAAAATCCACTGCTTTCCATTCCGTATCCACAATTTTAGTAATTTTTTCTTTTTATGGTAATATTTTATTTATCGTTTAGGAAGAGATTTTGAACTCGATTTGGGCCAGATTTTTAGCAGATTACTTCTTTTATTACGTATTTTATTTTAGCATGATTATTGGGATTTTGCTATTTTTTGTAAAATTCTGATAATGGAGAATTTTAGCTATAAAGCCCGGCTTGTGGGCTGACTTTCGAAGCACTTTTGATTTGCATAATTTGAATTGAACATCAGAGGTGTTTCTCTGTGTTTTTGAACGATTCTCTTATGTTTTCCCTGTGAATTATCTGTTGAAACTAGCCTGAAGAATAATCGCTATTTTGTCTGGCGTCATATTGTGCACGTGCCTTCCCAAGTATTTTCAAAATGGTTGAATTTCTCATAAACATAAACTCCCCCCTCCCCCCACACACACAAAGTAATTAAACATATTAGTGTTAACCCCGCGAATTTCATACAATATATCTCAATGATGATCGTGAGGGTTCTAATCAAAATCCTCCATCCATCTTCAACCTCTCACTTCTTTGAAAATGAACCACCATGGCCTTTCATATCCATGATCCTCCCCATCCACACCTTCGAACGAACCACCATCCCATCCCACTAACACCTCCACTGCCACCATCACCCCCGCCGACGAACACATTCAATTAATTCAAATCCACCATCATCACAACCTTTCAATTGAAATCTAACCCATTGAACACCTCCAATTTGAGTTTAACTAGACCCAAATCAGATTCATCCCCCAACTTCACTTAGCCCACCACCACCTTGTGTTGTCATTAAAACATGACAATAGTACTAAAAATACATATAACCATACCGCCCATTGCTAGTACATAAATGAATATGCCCACTCACTGTTATATAAAATATTAGTGACACCTCCCAATTTCATACCATTCATGAAGACAACTTCAAAGTTCAAACGAATCTGTAACTAGTAACTGAGTGGCGGGTCTTATTCAATTGACAGTGTAGGTGGGTTTGATTGATGGTGGTCAGTACGTTTCCATTGAAGGTGGTGGGTCTTATTTAATTGAAGTTGTTGGTTATTAAGCGTCAGTGGTGGTGGTTCAGTTAGAGGTGGAATAGGGTTTGGGTGATGGTTGTGGGATGAGACGGTGGTTTGGTTCCATCAATGATTTGGAAGGGGACGATGATGGAAGTGGGGGTGGGGGCATGACAATGGTGGTTTAGGTTCAAAAGAGTAGAGGTTGAAGAAGAAGAGCTTGATTAAGGAAGAAGATCAAAGAGTGGGGTTTTGGTTAAAACCCTCAAATTGTCCTTGAGATACGTTTAATACAGCTACACATCCCAAAAGATGAATACTTTAGGCATTATGAAAATAGGAAAGGAGGCATTTGCACAGCACATGCGAAGGTCAAACCACAAACCGAGCCATATTCGTCAATTTAACAGAATTCAAATAGAATGTATACCGAAATGAACTGTACCGACAAAACTAAATATTTTATGTATTATCTATTAATTTTATATATTATATATATAATTTTAAAAATTAAATACATACATCGGGCTTATGGTTTAAATCTATTATTTGCTGTCATTCTTACATGCATAATGTGTTGGTAGACAAACCCTACATATATATTGCACCAGTAAAGCGTAGGTATCTCTACAATGTAAACTTCGATATGTGCTAAAACGACAACAACGTTCTTATCATTTCATTTTCATTGCTTCTCTTTACCTTATTCTAAGTGAACTTAATAGAACAAACACTCTGCTTGAGTTTTAGATTCTGCTTTTGAATTCATTTTCAAGCTATGCTCATTTTTATGCTTATCCAAATATGCAACTATTTTTGTAAGTCATGATGACATGTTTGTAGGGTCTCTTAAAATGTCACAAAGTGAACCAAACCGAAATTGTTCAGTTTGGTTCGGGCGGTATAGTCGGTTTGTTCGGATTTTTTGTTCAGCCCTAACTTATCCTCATCGAACTTCCACAAAAAAATTTTAGGCTTGATTCATGAGCCCCAACTTCATACTGTAAGGCCAAAAATAAATTCGTTCATATTAAGATAAAGGCTTAGGTTGTAGGAAGATCAACACGCCTTTGGTCATCTCCTGCCAGGTAGGACTTTTCTAATAGAAAAAACTCAAAATCCTCATTTTCTTCCTACTTTGTTCTCTTCTTTAGAAAAACACAATATCCTCATTTTCCTCCTACTTTGTTCTCTTCCTGCTTCAATATTTCTGCTCTTGCTGCTTTTTTTGTCCCCTTATCATTGAGATAGACAGATATAACAGCCTTACACATCAACCATGAAGTGAGCAAGCATACACCTAGGTTGAAGTGAAAGCAATAGCGACTTGCCTCCACTCCACACCATTAGGACCTGAGCCTCGGTTCAAGGCTAGCCTGAAAATGAAGGCTTGTATGGTTTTAGAATTATCGTTATGAAAAAAACTCATCCAGTTTTTTTGAACTTGTGGATTTCTTTATCATCCCAAACAAAAAATTTAATAGATCCTATGGCATTTCTAAGAAAGAGACCTATGTGCTCACTACCAAGAGAGATAATAGCCCCAGATGTGAGATGTGGTAAACATGCTTAACTGACAAGTTTATAACAAGAAAACATTCAACTATCAGAACCCAATGAGTTGGAGAGGTGGAGAGGTACTGAATCCCAAAGGAAGTTTAAAAATTATTTGTAAATTAAGATCAAAACTCAGAGAATTCTTGTTAAAATCCATGATGAAATTATAAACCATGTATCGAGTATTTGGGTTAGTGGTACACTTTAAAAGATCATTCAAGAATTATCTAATTCATGAAGACATTTAACTTGAAAAGATCAAGATCAAAGAAAAGAATAATGAAGTAAAAAATCACAAAGCTCAAGTCAAAAGCAGCGAAAAGATTGTAGCCCAAGCCGAAGTCGAGGAAGTCAATTCCAGTCCGTCTTCCGAATCAAGTGAAGACCAACACCTAGGGCATGCCAAACCTCTTAAAAAGAGTTACCTGCCATAGCCTAGTCGACCAGAGATGCTTTGAAAAGGTCAAGGTAGACCCTGGCTTTCTGGGAGCTAGTCGTTTTAAATGTAGTCGCAGACTGGTCAACTACAAGTGTGCTGAAAAAAAAAACTCTATTCAAGGACTTGGACCCCTTCATTGTTCATAAAAAACTCTCATACGCTTTCAAGGGTTTCATAAGAGATAAGAGATAAGAGAAGAGAGAAGCTAGAGAAAGGTTAAAGCAAGGTTTATTTGGGTTTTGGTTTTATGCCTCCTTTGGAGAGTGAGAAAACCATCAACTAATTCACCACATCTTGAGGTCGAAGACATGAGGGAGTAACCGTAAGCATAGTTATTAATATCGTACGATATATACCGTACTGGTATCCAAACGGCATATACGGCAAGTATATATTAATATCATTTTACACATTACTAAATGTATCGTACGGTCCATACCGGAAGTATTGCATGTATCATGTGATACATAACATGTACTGTACCGTTCGAATTGCAAAACCAAATTTAACATATATATAGAACACATAAGTAAGACTTATTCACATAAGTAACCACCATCCATCATTCATGTGTATCCACAAGAAACCTATGTCAGTAGTATCCACAAACGTAAACCTACCAAGTATGATGTTAGGAACCCAAAACATTTTTAATGCTCACCATATACTAGCTGAATGCTTAATGTTTGAGTAAACACACACAATGTGCTCCTTCGGAAAAAACCCACCCATAAAAACAGATTGTTATTCCAAGTTGTGTGGAAAAAGATATGACAATTTTGGTGATTTCCATATATGAGAGTGGTTTTTTTTTCCGCTAAAAAACTCTTAGAAAGATTAGATTTTGATGCTAAACCCAAAAGGGGCTGATAAGACATACGTAAAAGAGTTAAAAGTGGAAAAAATAAACAAAAATAAAAAGGTGATTTTTGGAAATTTAAAAACCCAATTGCAATGGTGTGGCACATATTTATGTATCACACGGTACATATTATGTATGGTCTGGTACATATTATGTATGGTCCGGTACATACGATATGTACCGTACGACAATGTTTTCAAAGCGTAAATCAAATTGAGATTCAGATCGTGAATTATAAGATTTAAAATAGAACTCAAATCTTATTTATGAATCATCTGATTATATATAGTCTAATTGATATGCACCATGGAAAAGGAATTTGTTTCTTCCCGAATGCGTGTTAAAGTTGTTTGATAGCCCAATATTTTTTCATGGCTAATTTTCTCTCTATAGAATAGAAACCCTCAATTTAGGCAATTTTCCCTCCACTCCAATTCTTTCCCCCCTTTAAGGAATAGAAACCAAGGAAAATAAACCCTCTTGACCTTTACTATTGACTAAGCTTGACTGCTAACCCATGTTCAGTCTTGACTGTTGACCTAAGTTGAACATGGTCAGTCTTGATTGTTGACTGAAGATGATCGTTGACCAGACATTGACTAAGTTTTGATTTATTTTGACCCGGCTTTGACCAAGTCTAAGTGCAAACATTAACTTCGATTTCGACGTTACAATCTCACGTCAAGATCTATTAAATGAAATTGTTATTTTGGTAAAATTATATTTTACCTTTCAAAGTTAATATGCCTCGATATGCGTTTTTAAATTATGACTTGTTTTGGAGCATGTAGAGCTATGATTGATGTGATAAACATTATACAAGTGGAATAAAGAAAATTTACTTTATGAGTACTTGTTTTGTTTATTATGTTATACACACATGTATATATATTCATATATATACATGTATTCTATTTTCATGATTTTCATGGAATATTGCTATTCAAACATCTGTTAACAGTTCCATGTGCCAATCAAATAACATAAATCTTTGAATGTTCCAAGGAGACTAAAAATGTTGGGAACAACAAAGGGGACGAGGAGGCCGAGGATTGAGTAGCAGGGATAAAGATATTGACATATAAAAAGAAAAAAAAAAGGAAACATAGGTAGTGGTGGCGTGAACAAATCCAGTGTCAAACTCCAAATCACATGCTTTGAAGGTGAGAGTGCCATTGGTATTCAAGGGATCCACTCAAGTGGTTAACTTATACCTAAAAGGAAGAACTCGAGGAATCAAAAGATATATGATATTAGTAGGACCCTAAAGTGTTTTCTCTAAAGTGTATATCAAAACAGACCCTAAAGTGTATATCAAGTGGTTCCATTTTGCCCTATCAATCAGACCCTAAAGTGTATATTATACATGACAGTGCATTTTGGATGACCTAACCTTTTCTTCCTTAATAGATGAATATATCTGGTTCCTTTAAATAAATCTGGTTTTAAATGGACAGTATCAAAAGAACAAGGTTATATCAAAAGACCAATGCCAAGACCCAAGTTTGTTATTTGTTACCAAAATTGTGTGGTCGCCTTAGAGCTTCTTATATGTGACTAAGTTAGGATTTTTAATGTGCCTATCAAAGGCTGACAATAATGGAGATCCATGTAGTTAACTCCTTTTTTTTTCTCCCATTTTCTTTTTTTTTTCTTTCTTCTTCGAATGTCTTCTTTCTTTTTGTGCAACCCGCAAAGCTAGAAAGACCTTATAAGATTCATGCTTTAAAAAAAATTTGAACTTAGGTTCTGCCAAGTCTTAGGATCCAATTTAAATCGCAATCCAATCAAAATTGAATCCTGCAACCTTTAGGTTTCAAGATTTGGTGTTGTGACTTGGACCGCATGGGCTACAACTCGACTCAAATCACAAGTCGACTCATACGACTCGTGCGATTTTAACAACAATGTTGTGTGGTACATCAGGTATTAAGGTGTAAAAACAATATATATGCGCAGTATAAACCAATACTACATATACTGAATGATATTGATAACTATGGATTGTAAGTGAGCTTAAAATCTCTCAAATTAGACAGTGTCATGGAAGAGTATTGACATGTTTTCGCTCGTGAGTTTCAAGCCCTTGTGTAAATTTCAATATGCAAGGTCGTGGATGTAGTTTCGAGAGAGGAGCTCTCCTTAGAAAGAGTTTTATACTCTTGTTTGTAAAGAATTGGGTATAGAAGCTTGTGGCATGCGATGCCCTTCCACCGAGGAAGTAACTCCGAAACCAATCAAACTCTGATTTAGGTAAACCGCGTTACACTGTGCCTTGTGGTTTGCTTTCTTTTTCTCGTTACTCTACTAATTTTGCATGCCTACTTAGTTGTTTGGATTGTTTGCTCAAATTTAATTTACAACTTGCATGCTTAAGAAGATAAAATTTGGGGATTTTGAAACCTATATCAACATGATTGCTCTAATAGATGCTTGAAATATGCTTTATACATGTTTTTAGAGTACCTAATAATCAGCTTAAACTATTTTTAAGGAAAAAATTTATTTCAAACAAAAACGCTATGTACACTCTAGTCGACCAGACCACGTATCACCAGTAAGTTTATTGATAATTAATTTGTAACTTGTTCATTTTTCAAGTTAATCGACTAAACACGTGGTGGATAAGTACTTGTAGTCAACTTCTCTAGAGTTATTCTCTAAGAGCATCTCCAAGGGTAAAAGTTAAATTTGATACCCTATTTTAGCCAAAAGCTAAATTTAGGGATATATATGACTTTAACTTTTTCATCATTATTTAAATATATCTCCCACTTTTTATATCAATTTAATTTTAATTATACTATTATTAATTTCAATTATACTATTATTAATTTCATTTATACTATTATTTAGATACTTTTTTAATTATGCTATTAATTTCAACTTAAGTTTAATTTGAAAAATTAAACGGGTTGAGAGTTTTTTTTAATATTTTTTAGGATTTGAGGATGGTATGTGATGGTATCAATTCCTATTCTCTTTGACTTTGACCTGCACAAGGAGCACACGTGAGCCAAAGGCCAACATTGTGGTGACCGATGGCACTCCGATGCTTATGTAAAACAAGGCTTGAGAAATGTGTAATGTTGTAAATTGGGTTTTGTAGCGTACCTTTGTTCCTCAACCCTGTGCCTTATTTATCATGCGAGAGTCCTTGTTCAGCTATGTCTTTGGTGACATAGTTTAGGAAAATATATCTTGCTAGAAATCATTTCCTTGTTGACGGCGAGTTGTCCATGCAGAAGAGTTTTTATACACGATTTGTACTCTGATATTTGATGGGGATTCTTCCTCGTGATGTGTTGTTCACGCAAGAGAGTTTTCATGCACGACTTATATTCTGGTATTTGCTTCCTAGTAGGAGTCAATGTATTATTGGTCTGGCTGTTCTAAGTCAAACTCCTAGATACTTGCCTTATTAGGTCTAATGGATACTGGGTCTGACCATATGACTTATGGGCTTAATAGGGCACCGCTGATTTAGCCCAACCTCCTGGGACCTACCTCAGTGGGCTTGGAGTAATCTGGGTCTTGCCAGATTGGGCATTAATCCACTCATCCAGGCCGCTTTACTCTATCGACGAGATCATCAGACACGTGTATGGTGCGGATTACTAGACGGTTTGGTATATCATCAGTATGGATGCCCCCAAATATAGGGGGAAGAGAAATGCCAAGTTAAAATAGGGGCATGGATAGGGCTTCCATTGGATCATGGTTTTTCCCACATGAAACCCCCAAATTAAATTTTTGGCTAATTTAGGGATCCCTTGGAGATGATCTAAGGTGTTTTAAGTGAAGATCTTCAAAATCGAATACTTTCCACAAGTTTTTTTTAGAAGACATTTTTTTTCCTTTTTCAGCTACCAATTTTATCACATTAATTCTATTTTACTTGTACATCAATTATGCAACACATACAACTAAATATAATATGCTTTTATATATTTAGAATTAAAATCCCTTGAAAGATGTGGTGTGTCTAAGGCATGGCATGTTCTCACAATGTAAAATAGAGGAATTTTTTTAAATGAAGCATCCTTGTAAGTGAAATATTAAAAAATCAAATCAAATCAAATCAAACATAACCTTAAACAATTGTTTAAGGAAAAGAATAAGGACAATTTTCACAATCAGTTTCCTTGCTAACTCACATTTCATACTTTAATTATAGTTTAAATATGATAAGTGGGATGCTTGCACTCTGATTTGGATGCAAAATGGAGTCAAACAGATGTAGAGTGTTGCATGCTCTTTAACTGGTTTTAAAATAACAACTAAATTTGACATGAAATAGTTATACACACACAACAAAGATAACAACACACTATACCAAATTTATTTAAATGAGTTTAAGGTTGAAGTGTAAGTTCTCTTACTTCACTGCTTGCTCAGAAAAACGCTTCCCTGGTTGCCTTTGACGAAGGGTGTGCAAATCTCCTCCAGGACACATTTCCATTATCAAACACGCGAACTTATCAGTCTCAAAGTGAGTATATAATGTGGGAAGGAAGGGATGATCTAGGCATTGCAGTATCTCTCTTTCCGTTTGAGCTCGTAGCAACTTCTTACGGCTGGCTAGAGACCCCTTCTGCATAACCTTCATCGCAAAATAACTCTTTGTTCCATTCAATTCTGACAGGTAGACACTCCCAATATCGCCACATCCCAATCTTTTAAGCAGTCTGAAATGACTAAAACCTAGAACTCCATCTTTTACACGGGCGGCCTGGATTGCCTCCCATCGCGAGTCATTAGCTCTATGAGGCCTGCTGATAGTGCTAATCACGCTGCTACAACTGCTTTCATCGCTCACATCTGTACTTGTGCTCCCTCTGTATAAACTGCTCTTCCCACTCTCAACAAAATCAACACGGTCACTGAAAAACTTAGTGCTTCCACTGGTCTTGCTGAGACTGCTGGCTCCATCACTAACTTTTGCAGAAACTGAACTATCTTTCACACTACCATACTCAGATATTTTCTTTTCTTGATCCCCTCCTCCATCTAGTGAGCACCTAACCTCTTTTACAGCAGCATTTACATGTGTTGGTAACTGATCTACAATTCTGTACGAAGAATTTGAGCCTAACTTACTGGGTGCCTTTGTATCCTCTGAGGCATCTGTGATAACCAGCTCTGCGACATCTTCTTCAACAGAATGTGGTAATTGTTTAGATGTAACTGGTTCTTGTTTTCCGGTTTTTGTAATTTGCAAAGGTGAAGGCGTGAGCCTGTTTCCTACTACATTTTGATTACCAAATTTTGATGACATTGAATGATAATATCTTTAGAGCATATCTAGTTGACCAAGCCCATTTTCCACTCTTTGCTTTCCCTCCATTAACAACCCCCCAAAGTTTTCTTCTTCAAGTTGATGCCAACAGCTTTAACATAATATTAGCACTGCAAGAACGAAGTCGTTTATCATAAACATGCCACTATCTATAAAGGTGCATATAAAGGATCATTTTTTCTTTCTACTAATCAAGAATGTGAATAAGATAAAACAAAATTGCAGGAAATATATATTTTCTGTCCCAACAAAATATTTTTTCATTATAAAATCAACTTGAATTTTTAAGCAAAATGAGGAATAAAGCACTCTCAGCTTTGGTATAGATATGTGCAATTATCCGTGATTAAAACCTCAGAAAAGTAAAATAAAATAAAATAGGGTATATCAAAATCCAATTCCTTAGATGTTCAGTTATTTACTGAGATCTGGACATGAATAGTCACTACAAGGAACATTACAGGAACATAAACTTCTTAAGTCCAACCAAAGCTATAGATATAGAGAAACAAGTTAACAGTTTGTTTTTTTTAAGCCAAAAGAGGTAATAAAAAAATAATATGCTAACTCCCAATTGAGAATTAGGAGCCATATCATCACATCAAAATAGTTCAAACAAACCAAACATCTGTAAAAATTGACCAAACAATCAAAAGGCTATCTCAAATGAAGCAACAACCAGCATAAATTGCATGTATCATTAGATCAAGGTCGCTTTCACCAAATAATGGTTCAAAACCCAACAAGTAAAACTGATGCTGAAGTAGACAATCACAGTGCTTAACTTCAAATTGTGAGGTTTCCAATGAGGGAAACTTGAAAGAAGAAAAACAGAAGAACTTACTTGGAAAAACAAAAAAACACCCCATGGACCTCAGATGAGAAAAATGTAGGCATCTGAAATACCCAAAATCAAAAGAGAAAAGGATGACCAAAATGAAGTGAGAAAGATGGTTGGAAAGGCAATACATAGAGATAGATCTCAAACACAGAGAGTACCTATTACTTTTCACATCCTAACACCAACAGTCCAGCAGATGCAATGCAAAACCCCACAAACATAGACACGCCGAAGCAAAACAAGAAAACTAGAGAAGGAGAAAACCCATTAGAGTAAAATGAGAGTCACACTTGAAGGAAAAAAAACATAAAAAAATAAAAGGTACCTGACAGGTTTGCAAGTATTGAAGCTTTAAAGAGAAAAAGTAAAGTAGAGAACAAGCAGGGTAAGAAGACAGCTTTTCCCACTCACTCTGATGATATTATATTGAGCAAAAATTCAAGCGAGCATCTCGGAGGGGATGGACGGTCCCCCTATCCTACCACCCCCTCCCATTACTTGTGGGGTCCCTCGCTGTTTTCCTCGCTGTTTTCCTCGACACTATATTGAGTCTTTGAGAGTTGGACGAAATGAAGGGTTTGGTTTGCGGAGAGGGAAAGTAGGAATGAGATGGTGAGAGGTCAAAAGTAAATAACTTTTTTTTTTCTTTAATTCTCTAATTATTTCAATGCTTTTTTTGTTGTCCTCAAATCAAGCAGATGAGCCAAGGCAAGGCAAGGCAGCCATGGAGCTCGAGCTTTTGCAGTGCAATTTTCCTCAGAGCATTTAGGGGTGCACATTTCATTTCGCGATCTCAAATTTAATTTGATTTTTTTGAGTTATTTTGGGATTGATCAAATTCATTCTGATCTCGTCCCGTCCCGATTCAGAGTGGGATGAGATCGGGATGGAGATTTTCAATCCCTCCTATCCTGTCCTGTCTCGAATTTATTTATTTAATATTTATTATTATTAATTTTAATCAAAATACTCTTCTAAATTAAAGTTTAGGATGCGTTGAAATTAAATCAATGTAAGATGAAATTCTATATGAAATTTAAATGAATTGAATCATTTCTAAATGAAATTTAATATTTATTTGTCTTCTTAAAAAAAGTTTAATATTTATTTATTTAATATCTATTATTATTTATGATGTAAGTTATATGTCTATAAATTTGACATTATTTGTGTACGAGTAATGTGAGATAAAAAAAATTTTGTTATTTTTTATTTTTGTCTCATCCCGTCCCGTCCCAATCCCATTTGAAATTGGACGAAGTCGGGATGAGGTCTATCCCGTCTCGTCCCGATCCCAAATGAACGGAATGGATCCATCTCGTCCCATCCCGTCCCCACCCCTAACAACATCCACAATTGGCTTTATAAAGTTGCACGCTAAAGCGACCACTTTCCCTTCAGCAAAAAATCAATCATAACTAGCATGCCCACGATTTAAGATTTTATTTGAACGCGTGCCTGCCCCTTATGTGAGACAAAATTGGTTAATGTTAAATATCTGGTTAAAATTGAAATTCAGTTGGGGCCACTTGATTTTTTTGTTACAGTTAAGAACGCATGCAGGTGAACACGTCATTTTCATCTTCGGCCGGCTTTCCATAGTCGAATGGCTCCTTCAACCATCACGGAAATTGCATTCTATCCCCAGTGCATTCAGAAAGGCACTTGAGTTGTTAGTAGTGTTATAGGAGTCCAGTTTCTGTTTTACGTTCCATAGAATCCGCGAGTCATGGTAGTTTTGTTGTGTACTAGACGCTTCTCTCCTCTCTCCATGGAAAGGAGATCAAAATGTTTATTCAATTAAATGGCTTTGTTCGCAAACATAATAAAACAATAAATAAATAAATAAATAAATAAATAAATAAATAAGAGCTTAACAGAATATCACCCAATCAATCAAATCCCAAACTGACTCTAGTATTTTTACAGCATCCGTAAAAACTGGAATTAACTCCTTGCAATCAAAACACATTCAGGCCACACATTGCTCTGTACCAAGGGGTTCAGCAATTAGTTACAACACATTGACAATGAGAACATGTTTGCTAATTGCAACCAGCTGCACAAGCTTGCATTATTTCTATTCCCGGAGCAAAGGTACTAGTGGTCAAACCAATCCAATAACAAGCTACAACTGTTGAATCACTGCTCCAAACAAATTAACATTAATCTTCATAACAAATGATATCAAGGTATGCATAGTAACATCTTGATAGGAAAGGCAATTTTCTTGAGAAATACCCTCAACATAAGCTATGGAACTTCATGACAAATGAAGTCAAGGTACAACCTACTTCAACTGGAAGGGCTCACAAGGAAATTTGACACTGCTCACAATATTGCAAATATTTCCATCTAACCAGCTACAGGGTTTGACAGCTCTAATAGCTGGTAATTACAAAATACTATTTGAAAAGACTAAAGGTGATAATCTAGATCAATGCCCTTGATGGTTCATAATAACGATTTACACTAGATGTTTTACCATAATAAAGAAAGTCAGAAACAAAAGTGCCCAAGGCACCAAACACCACAATGAGAAAAGTTGAAAGATACTCGAGATATTTCCACAAGAACATAAAAAGGTCAATCCTGCCAGAACAGATTAAGTTTGTGCACACCAACTCCAACATACTAGACCACACCACCCAAGACACTGTAATGTTAAGGAGTACCAAGTATCATATAGTAGGATTACCACCACTGTTATCCAAACCTAATTAACAAGCATTTCCTTATGTTTACATGGGCCAGCTTTACTTTTTCCCTCGCAGTTTCACACCCAGTGCCCTCTCCAGCTTGGTAATTATTTGCTGATTTGGAATTGCCTTCCCAGATTCATACTCTTGAATTATCTGAGGCTTCTCATTGATCATCTGCACAACATCATCAGCATTAATAACAAACTAAAGCCTAATCACACAAAATGCAACAAAGAACTATCAGCAGAAAGTAGAGGTTAAAAGCCAAGAGATGAGTGAACTCTTACTTGTGCAAGCTGAGCTTGGGTAAATTTCTTGTCCATACGGGCTTGCTGGATAGCTTTTTTCAGTTCAGTAGGCACACGATCATCTGCAGCACAAAAATTGGAAGGTCGGATGCAAGTTCAATGCTCAAGTGAAACTGCAGACTAATCTAAAGTCTACATGTAGGCTTCATCAAATGTATAAAAAAAATTGATCAAGTGTTACCATTAGATCTTCAAAAATACTATCATTAGAGTAAAAAGTGACTTATATTGGTGTCCAGTGTACACTTGATCATGCCTACACTTTTTTACTGGAAAAAATCTAGGTCAATGGCTTCTACATAAGTGCACCTAATCTAAAGTTGAAATAACAATATGTTCGATCAAAATACAGACACGTCAAAACTAAATGTGGGCACCAATAAACCCTTCCTTTTAATCAAACAAGATCGAAGGGGGCTGAGATAGGCTCCCGTACAAGTAGTTGTGTTTGCAACTTTGTAAGCAATGGTATATAGCTACAAGTTAGCTGGTCTATGAAACATGTATAGGCTGCAGTACCGTTATTGAGAAATTGACCTGATGCATCAGACAAACATGATATAACAGTATACAGCTTAGGTTGTGTTCATTTCTGTAGTTATCTTCATCTTGACAAAAACAATGTACCATATGGAAGGTGGTTTACAAAAAAAAAAAAAAACATGCGCAACACAGGATAATGGATATGGTTAATTGCTCAAGCACAACTAAGATAGAAACATACACCTTAAGTTTCGGGCGTGCAAGGACTGAAGGAGTTCCCATGTTCCACCTTAACCATTGTACTTGCACAACACATGACTTACACACCTAAAATATGTATATGTTATGTAGGCATTGAAAACAACAGACAATACGTCTCTGAGGAAAAGGAGAACACCTCCAAAAAATCCAAAGTACTCAAGGCTCTAAATGTGACTTCCATAGCATGCATCATAAGCTGACAAAATACATGCAGCAATTAGAAGATCTTTTGGCTTCAAAGATATCTTTTTTGTGCAAGTATACAAACTCTTAGACACTGTTATGAGATTCTTCAAGAAGTATGAGAAGATATTGTGTACTAGATCAGTTCTTCTAAAGAACTTCAGCCCCCTCCCCCCTTTCTTTTTGTCACTTCCCCCTTTCCAAGACCACTCAACTAATTTTGTACAGTTTCAAGGCTTCCTCAGACTCATAGTAATCTTTGACATGCAGATTGGCTTTCAGACATGGACTGCAGAAAACAACTTCCACTCACAAAAAGTTTTCCAAGGTCAAACTTCACCAAATGTTGAAATGTGAATGAAGCAATCATAGTATAGCAGTAGACACAAATAATGGCATATTATCATTCCTCTTATAGTCAAAACTAGATGCAATCTAATCACGATACAATTAAACTGTAAGAAACCACAGAAACCAAAGAGTTGAGCACTCACGAGCAAGAACCTCTGTTTCTTCATCAAGCTTCCTCGTGTTCAAAGTAGTGCCACTGGAGGTAGCCTTGTTTGTTCCCGCAGTAGCTTGATTATAGACAATCAAGCAATGTTATCATTGGGAATCCAATATCAGAATATAATTATGAGACACGCACAAAAAAACCACGATACAAGAACATGATGTTCTCACTAAAACAAGAATCAATGGTCAAGTAGCAACTGGAATGTACAGTACTCTTCTGATTAGATTTGATGTGTAAAACCACTTTTTTTGGCATATTAAAATGTGCAGCATAAAAATGCATTACAGCACTAAGCGAAACAAGTGAAGATTGGGTTATTAGAGATAACAGTTGTCACCAACAGGTTCAACAAAAAGACCATAGACATAAAAAACGGTTCTAGTTGATTACAACAAAATGGAAAGATGTATGATATGACGAATGATTAAAATGTATTAAATATGCAGCACACAGTTTGAGATAAAAAAATTTAATATTTCTATGTAAGAAAAAACCATTAACAGGAAATAATAAAGTTGAAAATTTGAATAAGTGAAGGAAATCCATGTGTATCAATACAGAATTTGCGGACCAACACATTGAATATTTTTCCAAAAATGCAGTATACAAGTTGAAATTATCCATTAAAGCCTTGCTTGTAGGAGCAAAGTTAGGCAGCAGACTCTAACAGACCACGAGCACTCAATCGTGTACCCTAAACAAAACATATACAAACAGACTTACAGGGTTGTTCGTTTTTGAAAAGGTGTAACAACCATATATGTAAAAACAAGTTTCACGATTGCAACATGTTTAATTTGAGTGGTAAACACATAACACGGACAGACAAATGGAATACAACACATTTGATATTTGGTAAAACGATAAAAGAAATTGGTGATTGGTAATAAGATAGTCCTAGTTGGGATGAAAAAAGTAATCTAGCTTCTCAATGGCATGCCATCAATATGCATATCAGACATGGAAAGAAATCCAGTCCTCCTTTTTCTAGTTTATCCTTAAAATAGGGAATACGATCTATCTAACATCACTTTTGACTGAATGACCAAATTTCACTGTGAATCCATCTACCAACTCAATCAATCGAATCGAATCGAATCAAGAAGAGAGAGATCAAACGTAAAGCTAATCCATAGGGAAATCAATCAATTTGAGTAATCACAAGAATCAAAACCCTAGAAAAGCACGAAACGTTTGTTTCATGTGAAGATCAAGAGAAACCCTAAAGGATAATCGGAACACAACAAAAGAAAACAAAAACTAGATATACATACAGAAACCGATGGATTGGGAAGAAGAGTGTGTTTGTTTGTTTGACGCACCTTTCTTGACGGTTTCGATTTCAGCACCAGCGCGACGAGCAGCGTTGACGGCCTTCTCGTCCTTCTTAGCAGCCGAATTGGGTGCCTTCTTGCGGATCACAACTGGTTCCCAGTCTTGTGTCAATGGTCCCACTCCTGCCATCGATTCGATTAGCTTCTAAGGTTTCTGATAGAGAGACGAAGAGGAGGAGAGCTTTTGTTCTCCAATCAAAGGGTCGGTCGGTTTGTTTATATACAGGCCACGAGACAGATTTTTTTTGTGGCTGGTGGGTGGTGACCATATGTCAGTTTTTGGGTTCGGAATACTAGGGGTGGGCACGGTTCAGGATTGGGCTTATCCCAGTCCCGATCCCAATCCCGATCCAATAAAACGGAATGAAACGGTTTGGGATACCATTTTTCTTTTTATAGAACCGTTTGGTCCCGGAGTGGTTTGATTCAGGTCGGTCTGGGTCGGGATCATACCATCCCGAATTTGTTGTTTGGCCCTTAAAACTTATAAAGTTAACTATGGCCCATGACACATATCTACCATAACATTACACAACAATTACACATATTTCATCGGAACAAACTTTCTCTACATTTTCACTCATTGATTAGATACATTTGGCATGACTCACACTTATATTCATTATTTGTCAACTATTAGCTGAAGTGGTACTTCATTTAAGAACCAATGCACAATCACAAACAAACACAGTAATGAACAAGAATTAGTAAGCAGTAAGTTCCATATCATGTCTAATGAAATGAAGAACCCATACTTCAAATCCAACAAAGCTAAGATCTTTCAAATATTAAACATTAATCAACAAATACCCATTCATCACAACTCTCAAATTCAAACCAACCTTATTGGGCTCCAGCCTTCTGATAAACATAAGTAAGTCCACACTTTCAACAATAGTGTTGATCAAAGAAATTCACCATGAATGTCCCTCCACCACACTCGACATTGAAGCACTCCTTAACATCTGGACCTTCCCCGCATCATCCACCTCGTAGAACTACAACACAACTAGCTTCACCTTCTTGTGCTTGTGCTTGATCTTCTTAGGCTTGGTATAGGTTTTCTTCTTCCTCTTCTTAGCTCCTCCTCTCAATTGAAACACCAAGTGAAGGGTCGATTATTTCTGGATGTTGAGTCCATGAGTGTTCTCCCGTCCACGAGCTGCTTCCCTGCGAAGATGAGACATTGTTGGCCTGGTGGGATCCTTTCCTTGTCTTGGATCTTAGCCTTCATGTCATCAATCGTGTCTGATGATTCGACTTCAAGGGTGATTATCTTCCCCGTTAGCGTTTTCACGAAGATCTGCATCTTCTGATGATATTTGATACTGATCTGTTGCTCGAATAACACTCATTTCACTTTGCATTTCTTGAAACATCTCTCTTTGACAACTGAAAAGATGAGGGGAAGGGGATCATTTGCGCAGAGGGAGAGGGGGGAATGAACCTTACCTGATGGTGGTGGACGACTAGATGGTCTGGCTATTGCCAGCGTTGCTTGGTAGTGGAGGTTGTGGAGCTGGAGGTGGAGGTAAGGGAGAATGGATAAGAAATTGAAATCCTTAACTCTGTATAGTGGAGATTGAGGTTTAGGCGAGAATAGGGTTAGGGTTAGAGTTGGGCTTTAGGGCTTGGACTTGGGCTTGAAGCAAGTCCACTACATTATTCAGAACGGTCCAGGATGAAGCAGGACTGCGTTTTTAGAACCGGATCCATCCCGATTCCAACCGGTTCGAGATCGGGATAAAATTATCGAAAACTATTTTGGTATGGTTTGAAACGGTCCGGAATCATAGAGGTACGGATCAAAATGTGATGGACCGGGAATCTTGCCCAGCCCTGCAGAATAATATCAAATAATACGCTCGTATTCCCTTTTTTTCCGGCTATAAGCCCAAAGGCTCAAACTTGGGTGGATTTGTATTCCCTTTTGATATTATGATATTCTCATTTGATTTTTTGCTAAAGTGTTGTCAATTGATCGTTGAACCAGAAATCCATTACAATACCAAAAGATACACAAACTCCACACAGGATAACACAAAGTTATTCAAGCTTAAATCTTATATTTAATAATCAACAATTGAGTACCGATCTTTTTTTTAACCTTATTTATAAAATAAATTAGCCCAAACTCTTCTATACTTGCTAAAACTACTTAAACTTGACCTCTAAGGTACTATAATCAAACTAAAACTAATACTTTTAAACTCAAAATAACTCCTAATATACTAATATAGGTTGATATAAAATAATTATGACTTTACTAAAGACTAATTAGTTACATCTTTATAGCTCATGCATCAGTCTTGGGCTTAAAAAAATTGTCCTCGAGTTTTGCCACATTGTTGTCCTTGTTTGAATCCCCGCATCATTTTTTTTAGTTGAAAAAGTATTCGGCCGCGTATTCGACCTTTATAATAACTTTCTAGATCGAAATAAAATGTGGAAACATACCAACCCACGATTTGAATTTTGACATGGCCAAAACAAGCACGTTCCAAAATGTTAATTGACTTGCAACTTTTATCAAAACCGGCCAGATATTGATCTTCCTACCCTTAACTTGTATTATGCCCTTGATAATAATAAAAAATTCAAGTGAGTCAATGGCCACCAAAAAAAAAACTCGCTCCTTGGAAGAGAACTACAACATGACTGTTTCTTTCACCAATATCGATTTTTCTTCTTCATGATGAATGATCAAAATGTTATTGATAGATCAATTTTCGTTCTCCTTGACCTTGACATGCACAAAGAACAAACTTAAGGTAAAGACCCCCGTTGTAGAGGCCTATGACACTCCGATGCTAAAGTCAGACAAGGCGTGAAAAATGTATATTGCTTAAAATTAGGTTTTATAACGTACCTTAGTTCCTCAACCTTGTTTTCTATTTATTATGCAAGAGTCCTTGTTCGGCTATGCCTTTGGTGGCATGGTTTAAGGAAAAATATTTGTTAGAGATCATTTCCTTATTAAGAGTTGTCCATGCAGGAGAGTTTTCATACACGACTTATAATCTGATGTTTGTTTCCTTGTAGGAGTCAACATCTTACTGGCCTGCCTGTTTATGGTCAAACTCCTAGATACTTGCCTTGTTAGGTCTTATAGTTACTGGCTTGTCCATTTGACTTAAGGGTCAGACAGAGCTTTGTTGTCTGGGTCCAAATCTTAGATACTCGCCTTAGTGGGCTTAGGTGATCTGGGCTTGGTTCTTCGTCTGTTGGGCTGGCGCTCATTCATGCCCGCTCCACTCTATTGATGAGATCATCATGTCACATGTACGGAGTAGATTTCAAGACGGTTTGGTGTATCATTAGCTGCTCCCCCCCGCCCCCCCCCCCCCCCCGCCCCGAGTTAGTGAGCCAGATTGTCGGTCCACTAAGTCATTTCATGAGGGAACTGGACAGTCATGGTGATTGAGTTTGAAACATTTCCTCGAGCAGCGCGCTTCATTAATTGAGTATGTGACTACTCAAAAAAGGCGTGAACTATTTCATCTCTATATAAGCCTCCTTTTCTGCAAAGTTGAGTTGTGTACTTCTGCAATTTCTCAGAGACTCTACTTTGTTGCTTTTTGTGTTCTTGCTTTGCTCAACTTCCATTTTCGCAAGTGTAAATGAAGGTTCACACATTTTTCAATGGCTGATAGGAGTAAACTCAATCCCACTGAGAAACTGGCCCTCTCTTGTTATGAGTTTTTCATGGACATGTTGATTGACGAAATTGGTATGGTTGGTCACCGAGATAAGTATCAGATTCCTGAGGATCTGCAATTTTTTCCATTGGGCTCAGATCAAACCTCAATTAGGCCTCGAAGGGGATCATCGTTTTGCATAGGGGCATGCTTCAATCGGGACTCCACTTATTTGTCCCAAAAGATATCTTGTGCTTTTTGGCATATCTGCGCATTTCGCCTACTCAGATGATGTCGAACGGGTATGGAACCTTGATAGCCATTCTCATCAGGACGAAGGACACTGGCCTTCAAGTGACTCCGAAGGTGATCCATCTGCTGACTTCTCCTTGTTTGAACGATCACGGGGTCTGCCAACTTCATATGCATGCTTGTCTAGGTTTTCTGTTAGACGATTTCAAGTTCTAGCAGAAACATTATTTTCTGGCATCTTCGGACTCTCAATATTTTATGTTGGATGGTCCTCCACTTGCTAAAAATTTCAGACTGGATAACACTAAGTATTGTGGATGTTGTGCTGGACTGTTGCCCATCTTTCTACAAAGAATTTTTTGGCTCCAGTTCTTTCTGAGGATGAGGGGTTAATAATGGCAAAGTTCAACAAACTGGCCTTTATGTGGATTGAAGATGTTGTGCAACTGGGCAACATAGCACGAAGTGGGTTGTTCGAGAATTTTTCACGAGGCTCCCACCCTTTTCAAGACATCGACCAGTGTGGGTCGCGGTTTCCCTTCAAGGAAGTGGAAGCTGAAGATGTTCAGTCCAACCAAGAAGGCAAAGTTTGATGCAGCTTTGCCACCTATCGCTCGGCCTAAGAAGAAGCGGGCTAGTTCCAAGGTCGTTCCCTCTTCTCAACCATTGGTTTTTCTAGAGAATGGGGTGACTATTGCAGAGTCGGGGTTGGCCCAATCCGCCAAGGAGATAGTTCTGGAAAAGCATGATGTTTTACCTAAGCTTCCTGCCCCCATCATTGACTTGTAATGGGATCAATCGAAGCTTGTAGGCGCTGATGATGTTAGTCGACCAAGTGCAGAGCAAGCCGAGCTCCCAAACTCTTGATTCACCCAGACTGCAATGGTTGCGTCCTAAGGCTGGTGACGTCTTCCCTCTTATGTTGAAGTTGTTTCTCTGTCTTGTTCTACTAAGGTTGCTGCTCAAAGGAGTGATTTTCCTCCTCCTGCCGCGCACACAAACGCCGATGCAAGATCTCAAGCTTTTCCTCAAAATGTCCACTCCTAGTGAAGCTGCTCCTCAAACTGGTACTGTGTAGAAGCCCAAGAGTGGAGCGTGCGTGTTTGCGAACCAGAGAGATGGATATTGGTGCCCGAATCAGCCTGTTTGGATATGATGCAGCTGAACTGAATGTCCATGACTGGCATCAAGAGGTGGATGCGCAGGTGGCATGACTGGCTGAACATTCGCTCATCGTTGCCTGAGGGTGCAACGATGGAGGACCCCATCGATAAGGGCAAGAGACACATGATGTTAGGGATGGCTCTGCTGAATCAGGCTACCATGGCTGGGACCGAAGTGGAATCGGCGCGCCATAAAGTGTATAGCATAGACAAGGCTTTTGCTAACTTGCAGAAGTCGTACCCTGATGATGCACTCTATGAGCTTGAGTTGCTAAAGAAGAAGTCTGGGCAGCCTGGTGGGGAGACAGACTTTGAGACTCATTTGGAGCTACAGTGGCGAACTTTGCAGCCAAACTAGGGGCATCAAAGGCGTAGCTGGATTCGTACAAGGCTCGCCTAGGGTTCGCTGAGGCTGACCTGGTTAAGGTTCAATATTCAGTTAACGATGTTGAGGATGAGTTGAGACGTGCTCAGGAGGGGTTGAGGCGCTTTCAAGAAGCGGCAGACAAGGCACAAACTGATCTGCAAACTCAGGCTGCTGAAATAAAGCATGTTGAGTCTGAGTGCAATGCCTTGCGCAAAAAATTCGAATATACAATTATTGATGGCCTTCTCTGTGTCCGCAAGGCGGAGGATCAAGTTGCTTCTGTGCTGGATGAGCTCAGTCTACTGAAAAAACGATTGGCAGATTAGCAATCTAAGGCAGTTGCACTTTCGGCTAGGCTGGAGAAGGCCGAAAAGAGCTTGGCGGAGTTTGAAGCCCTCAAGAAGAAGCTGCTTGAAGGTCAGGCGACTTTAGACTTCAGCCAGGTCGTCAAGGGTAGGCTGGAGCTGCTAGGGCTGATTGAAGACGACCACCCTGATCTTGACTTTGCTTTTTACAGAAAAATTGCTTATGCAAAGTTTAAGAAAGAAAAAGCTTCTGGCTTGGTGCCTTCAGACGACGATCCAGAGCCAACTCCTTAGACCGTCGTTCCGTCCCATGATGTCTCTCCCTGATGTATCTGGCCTCCCAACCATTGAAACTGACTCTCCAATGTTGTAATTTTTTAATAATTAATGGAATAAAATTTTGTTAAGTAACTGTCTGCACTTGTATTTTCTAGCTGAATCTATTCTGTGTCGTCTTGCCATGGTGTTGGTCTTTAGACATGAAATTTTACTAAGTCTGAGAACTGTGTAGCTAACTTGTTCATGTGAGTTCAGACCACTCAACTTGTATGTGCTCTTAAAGCCAAGCGTTCTTGGTTTAGACTCTTGAAGGGTGCTGAAATTATCTTTGCCAAACTTTGTGAGTTGGCTAAACTCTATGCAGCAGAGTAAAAATACTATTGACGGACCAAAAATCATTTGAATCCATAAGTTAATCATACTTTCGATTTCTCAAGCCATCTTAATCCACTCTTGGTGGACAAAGTTGTAGAGTGAACCAGAAGTTGTCTTCATGGGCCAACTAAACTTTGGTCAAATTTGGCCATCATTTTCTATGGTCATATAATGATCCCTAGCAAGTCATCTTGGTCGGGCTTCATGAGCTCCGACTAGACCCCCACATTCTAAGTCATCTTTGTCTGTTATTGGCGGACTAGGCTGTAGAGCGGACCAGAAGTTGTCTTTATTAGTCTTGATGAACTGACTAAACTTTGGTCAAGTTTGGCCATCATTGTCTATGGTTGGACAATGATCATTGGCGAGTCATCTTGATCAAGCATAATGAGCTCTGACTAGACTCCCACTTTCTATGTCATCTTTTTCCATTCTTGGAAGACTAGGCGTTAGAATATACCAGAAGTTATCTTCATCAGTCTTATCAAACTAACTAAACTTTTGTCAATTTTGGCCATCATTGTCTATGCTCGGACAATGATCCCTGTCGAGTCATCTTGGTCAGGCTTCATGAGCTCTGACTAGACTCCCACTTTCTAAGCCATCTTTGTTCGCTCTTGGCGTACTAGGCATTAGAGATGACCAGAAGTTGCCTTCATCTGTCTTAATGAATGGATTAAACTTTGGTCAAGTTTGGCCATCATTGTCTATGGTCAGACAATGATCCATGGAAATTCATCTTGATTAGTCTTCATGGGCTCTAACTAGACTTCCACTTTCTATGCCATCTTTGTCCATCCTTGGCAGACTAGGCGTTAGAGCCGACCAGAAGTCGTCTTCATCAACCTCAATGAATCGACTAAAATTTGGTCAAGTTTGGCCATCATATGGCCTTGGGCGTATACGTCTAATTTGGGTGTCTTGACTTATTTAATTTGCCTAGTAGTCCGAAATAAAGGTCGGACCAAAAGGTCTGACACTTAAGTCAGATTACAATAGATTGACCAGATTTTCTGCCAAATTTAATGAACAATAGTGAAACTTTAGTAAAGCAAATACCTTGAATTGATTGATAATATTTCTTTAGGTGTTATATATTCCATTGTCGCTTAAGGCCTTCACCGTTCATGTTTTCTAATCAATATGTTCCTGGTCTATTGACCTTAGTTAGTTTTTAGGGGCCTTCCCAATTTAGATTTAGTTTGCCCGCGTATGGTTCCTTAGATTTTTGCTGAGTTTTTCTAAGTACCCAGTCTCCCACTTTGAATTTTCGTGGTTTGACCTTTTTATTATAATACTAAGCCATTCTCTGATGGTAGGCAACTATCTTGGAAGAAGCCTCATCTTTTTTTCCTCAAGGAGATATAGTTCGACGCGCAAAGTTTCATTATTGTCATCCGACCTAAACTCCTCCATTTTAAATTTTGGCGTCCCTAGCTCTATTGGATCATTGCTTCCGATCTGTAAGCTTGAACGAACGGTGTTTCAGTAGGGGGTTTTTTGTGGTCCGATATGCCCATAGGATTCCTGGTAGCTCTGAGACCCATAGTCTTTTGGCCGCATCAAATTTTTTTAGCGCTTCCAAAATGTTCATGTTGGTGACTTCCGCCTGTCCATTGGCTTGGAGTACCCTGGTGAGGAGTAATGGTAGCCGATGCTAATGATGGACGCCTATATGAAATTCTCAATTTCATTTTCACTTATCTTGGCTAGGGGCTCCACTTCAACCCACTTGGTGAAGTAATTTACAACTACAAAGAAAAACCTTTTTTTGGCGGAGATGGGGAATGACCCAACAATATTCATTCCTCATTGTGCGAAAGGCCATGGATTAGTCATTGAAGTTAAGGGTTGAGCGGGGACGTGAACGTATGGCGCAAATCTCTGACACTTGTCGTATTTTCAGATTGTCTTTGGCATCTTGTTGCATTTTCGACCAATAGTACCCTAAGGTTAGGGCCTTGTGGGCCAGAGTTCTCCCGCCTGTTCCTGTAGATGCCCTCATGAATTTATTTGTGAACGTAGTCTGCCTTTGAGTGGGTCAGACATATGAGTTGGGGTCCCGTGGCTGACCTTCTATATTACTTGTCATTCAAGAGAGTGTATGATTCTGCCCTGTTTTTCAGCCTTCTGGCTTCTGTCTTCTCCGTTGGGAGGACTCCATTATTGACATACTCAATGATGGAATTCATCCAGCTTGCCTCATTTCTTGTTGTGCAAGCATCATTGGATTATTCTTCTTCCAGACTTGGTTTTTCTTGGAACTAAATGAGCTCGTCTGAGGTCCCAGTCATAGTTAAAGCCTTTTTGGCTAGTGCATCAGCCCTTTCATTGTCGTCTCTGGGACTTCGTTGGAGCTCTAACCTTTTGAATCCACTTATGATGTTGATCACTTTCTCGCGGTAAGCCAACATTTTGGGATCTTTAATGTTGAGTTCCTCTTTGATCTGGTTGACTACTAGACAGGAGTCATTGTACGCGGTCAACTCATCTATTTCGATCCCCTTGGCGAGCTTTAGGCAAAACAAGAAGGCCTCATACTCTGCTTCATTATTGGAGGCAGGGAAGCCTGCCAACTTTCTTCAAAGTCACCCCGCCTAGAGAGTGAAGAGTAACTCTAGCTCCACTTCCATTAACCGTGGATGATCCGTCATAGCGCAGGACCCATCCTTGGTCATCTGACTTCCATTCTTAGTCGTCTGAAACATGTTCTCCACCGCTAGTAAGTTCATTGATGAAGTCCAGCAACACTTGAGCTTTGATGGCTATTCTTAGGGCATAGTTGATATCAAACTGCCCTAATTCGACTGACCATTTAATCATCCTGCCTAACAACTCAAGCTTGTGTAATACTGTGTGGAATGGATGTTTAGTTAAGACTGTTATAGAGTGGGCCTGGAAGTAGGGCCGCAACTTCCTGGAGCATACGATCAACATCGAGGCTAACTTTTCTAGATCTGGGTAGTTTTCCACTGTTTTCACGAAGGTTTTGTTGGCGTAGTATACTGGTCTCTGTACTCCTTTATTGTTTCAGACTAGGGCCGAACTGACAACATGCTTTATATAGATAGATACAAGTAAAGTGTCTCCCTGATAATGGTTTTGAAAGTAACTCCGTACTTCCCATATATGCTTTCAGGCTTTGGAAGGGTTTCTCACATTCTTCATCCCATTTAAACCCCTTACTTCCTCTTAGAATTTTAAAAAAATGGAGGCATTTATTGGATGATTTGGAGATGAATCTATTGAGTGTTGCCACCGTCCCAGTCAGGCTCTGAACTTAACAGTGGTCGGAGACTTCATATTGAGAAGAGCCTGAATCTGCTTAGGATCGACTTTTATCCCTCTTTGGTTCACTATGTAACCTAGGAACTTGCCTGACTTAACTCCAAGGGTGCACTTATGTGGATTGAGCTTTATCTAATACTTGCGAAGCTGATTGAATTCTTCGGCAAGGTCAGTTATGTGTTCTGGACTGCGAAGAATTTTGACCAGCATGTTGTCTATATAGACCTCCATGGTTTTGCCAATTTGCTCCTTAAACATTTGGTTTACAAGTCATTGATACGTTTCTCTAGCGTTCTTTAGATCAAACGACATTATCCGATAGCATTATATTCCTCTTTCAGTTATGAAGGAGGTATTCTCTTGGTCTGGGAATGCATTTGTATCTGGTTGTATACGGAATAAGCGTCCATGAAGCTTAGAAGTTGTGCCCGGACATGGCGTCCACATTCTGATCAATGCGGGAAAGTGGAAAGTTGTATTTCTGACAAGCTTTGTTCAAGTCTGTGTAATAATCCACACAGACTCTCCATTTCCCATTCTTCTTTTTCACCAAGACAGTATTCGCCAACCAGTCTAGGTATCGTGCTTCCATAATTATATCATCGTTAAGTAGCCTTTGTACCTCTTCATTGATGATCTGATTTTGCTCAGAGGCCATAAGTCTCTTATTCCCCCTAATTGGTTTCCGCTTAGGGTCAACTTTCAATCGATAAGTGATCACGAAGGGATCAATTCCCACCATGTCCCGCATCGTCCAGGCAAATATGCCTTGATTCTCCCACAACAGTTTTATCAGCCATTCCGCCAATGTTTTGCTTAGGCAAGAACCAATATGGACTGCTTTGTTGTTATCAAAGCTGTCAGGGTAAACCGTGACTAAATTCTCCTCTGCTTGGTCGACATTCGATATTCCCCTTGGATTGACTGAAGCCTCATCATCCAAGTGGGGAGACCCTTCTTTCATCTTTGGGTTCGAGTTATGAGATTTCTGACCCGTGGGCCCAGACTGTGATGGCTAATTGTCTAGCTGTTTTAATGCTGCATATTGTTGACAACCGATCTCCTCGAATGGTCCTTATCGCTTAATTGGCAGGGTACTTGATGCATTGATGCAAAGTAAACTACCGTCTCCATCTGATAAAGCCAGGCCTTCCAAAGATGATATTGTAGGTGAATGGGGCGTCGACCACCATGAACTCCAGGAACATGACTTTCTACAGTTGTGGTTCTCCTGCCACCACCGTTAGCCTAATCTTCCCGACAGGGAAACACTTTTCCCCGCTAAACCCAATCATTAGGTGACTGGTGGGCATCAAGTTCTTCTCTTTGAGCTGCATGCTGGGGAACACATTGAGGAATAGGAAGTTCACGGAGCTCCATTTGTCAACCAAGGATCTCTTCACTTCCCACTTCACTATGAGGACTGAGATAACCAGGGCGTCATTATGAGGAAAGTGGATGCCCTGGAAATCTTTATCTGTGAATGTCAGCGACGAGATCAGGTTCTGAACACGAGCGTATTGCACTTGTCGGTTTTCATAAGTGGACTGATTCTGCATCTCGCAGAGCATCCTCTTTCGGGATATGTTGGATTTTTCACCTTTCGAGCATACCCCGTGCAAGACATATATAATAACAACACCTTTTCTTTTATCTCTTTAATGACTTCTTCTCTTTCCTTCACCCGAACTTGTATCTTTTTTGGGCTTGGGAATTCTTTGAGTTTTCTGTTTTTAATCCAGTACTCAATCTCGTTTATGAGATTCTTGCAGTCTTTAGTGTTGTGGTCGTTGTCCTTGTGCAAGGATCAGTACTTGCCATTGTCTCAACGGGAAGGATCTCCTCGGAGTTTGGAGGGCCATTTTACTTCTCCCCAATTCTTAATGGTACCAAAGATGTCAGACAGGCTGACGTTGCAAGGGGTGTAAGATCTAGATCCAACGAAGTTAGAGGTTTTATCTTGCCCCGTCTTGCTAGAGTCCGACTTATTATCACTCAGCTTCCTCTTCCTCTTTTCATCTTCCTCTGGCTTTCTCACTTCCTTTAATCTCGAGGGCTAGGGGAATATTTCTTTAAAGTTTTCCCTCTTTTTGGCGACCAACATCTCCTCAAGGGTGATGTATTTCTGAGCACTCTTTATCAAGTCTGCCATGTTCGTCGGAGGCTTCAGGGTCAAGAAATTGTAGAATTGACTTCCCCTTAGCCCTAAAGTGAAGGTTGTGACTGAGGTGTCGTCGCTGCAGTCGTTGATCAAAGTTAAGTTATCATTGAAGCGGGTGACATACTCCCTCAGCATTTTGTTTGGCTTTTGCTTGAGGCTGAGCAAGTAATGTGGGCCTTTCCTGATCTGCTGCCGACAAAGCGAGTAATGAACGCTTTGGCCAACATCTGAAATGAGTCAATAGACCTTGGAGGATGACTGTGAGACCAGGTTAGTGCTGCTTTCTTCAGGCTAGTGGGAAATGTTCGACACATTACTGATTTAGATCATTATTTCAGCACCATCACATGATGGTAATGGCACAGGAGATCAGACGGATCCGCTGTCCCGTCATAGAATTCCAGCTTTCGGGACTGAACATCTTTGGCAGTGATGCATTCATGAACTGATCCGTGAACTGGGGATGGTGAGGTTGTACAACACATCCGGATTGGTGCTCCCAAGCCGAACGGGATTTAGTGCATTGGGCTTGTCTGCCTTAAATGTCCGGACCCATTAGACCGCTCCGGTCCCCTGGTTTTCGTCGTTTCTGGTTCTGAGAACCTGAAGGGACATTGTGGCTTTCCTGAAAGTGCTTTGTGTTTTCCTGCGGAGACATGGTCATTTCCGCCTCCCCATCTTCACTTGCGAGTGGTGGTTTCTGATGAGCAAATATCTCCACCACTTGAGCAATCAGTTGCACTTGGGCAAAGAGTTGATCCACCCTAGAGTCTGTCATGGCTACAATCGGTATGGGAGCCCGAGGCCATTCTCCCCTCGTGGCTAGCACCATCAGAGCTGGTGGTAATGCGTTGGCTCGAGCGTTTCAAGGCTCGACAATCTCCCCATTAGTACGAGATCTTGTGGCTACCATCTTTTTGGAATGTAATGAAGGGGTGTTATTTCTTTTATCTTAGGAACTTTGTCGTTCCCCACGGACGGGGCCAAACTGATAGATCAATTTTCATTCTTTTTGACCTTGACCTGCAAAAGGAACAAATGTGAGCCAAAGACCACCATTGTGGCAGCCATGGCACTCCGATGCTAAAATCAAATAAGGCACGGGAATGGTGTATTGCTTGAAATTAGGGTCCTGCAGCGTACCTTAGTACCTCAACCTTGTTCTCGATTTATCATGCAAGAGTCCTCGTTCAGATATGCCTTTGTTAGAGATGTTTTCCTTGTTGAAAGTTGTCCATGCATGAGAGTTTCCATGCACGACTTATACTCTGATTTTGTTTCCTAATAGGAGTCAACATCTTAGTGGCTTGCCTGTCTATGGTCAAATTCCTAGATACTTGCCTTATTAGGTCTTACGGGTACTGGGCTTGTCCATTTGACTCAAGGGTCGGACACAACTTTGCTATCTGGGTCCAACTCTCAGATACTCGTCTTAGTAGGTGATGGAGTTTTTATTAACCTAAATTAATAAGCTAATAAACTCTACTTGTAATACCGCAAGTGCACGGCTGTCTAACTAGTAGACAGTGGCAAATACGAGTCGATCCCACGAGGATTGACGAGACAGTCGTATTCTAAGACTTATTTAAACTAATTTAGAGTTGGGGGTTACAACAGATGTAAATTACTAAATTATGAAAATGAAATTGACAACTAAAATTAACTGATTAGATGATAAGAGAATGGACCGAGACATCGAATCCACCGCAGGTTCTTTGAAATTCGTGTAATCTAAATTATTGTTTTCAAGAATTAACATGACTAACCTAAAGATTAATCTAAGTTGACAATTGATCTCAGCAAAGGTATAAACCCCTAGCATTGTGTGTCTTCTTACGACACACACAATCACAGGTTTATTTTAACTAATTCTAAACCCCTAGCATTGCATGTCTTCTTACGGGACATGCAATCACATATTCAGATTAATTGATTAAAGCAGACTTTGAATATCAATAAAGGGTACTTCTAACTACCGACTAGTCTAGATAATTAATCCGGATATAATCATTGAAAGCAAATTATTGAAACTCAGAAATCAACTGTGTTTAACGTTCAAGTATATAGAAAACAATAAATTCAAATACAACAAACTCTAGGAAACCCAGTGGTTTCATCTTCGGCTCGGCGCGGGGTCTAGAAAATCATGGTGGCGGTGGTCACAGCATCAATGGAGGTGGAATTCATCTTTGCATGAATGTGAATCCCGAGGAATAGCTGTTGGTGGACTATGGTGGCTCAGACAGAAATTGGGGGTGCCAATAGCGAAACTGTTTGAAAAACAGTTGTTTCCCGCAAAAAAATGCGCGTTCCTCTGGTCGTCGTCTCCAGCGAGCCGCGCTGCCTCGTCTTCGCTCCTCGCGAGATCCCTCTTCTTTGACCGTCGCCGGTACCTGCAAAAGATAGAGAAAGATGGAAGAACAGAGAGAGAGGCGCGAAAGAGAACAAAAAGGAGGGAGAGTAACAGCGGCGGTGATCCCTGTTTCTGCTCCTGTCGCATTGGTGGTGCACGAGCTGGTGCGCCCCTTGCGACGGTGGTCGTGAGAGAGGGAAACAGTAAGAAGGACGAGAGAGTGGGTGGTGGTGATGGCTGGCTGGACGGTGGCGTGGAAGCGAAAATGAACATGTATGGTGGCGACTCTGTCGCGAGATGGAACCGGGTGGTGGCGGTTCTGTCTAGCGAGCGAGGACGAGCGGGTGAGGAAGGAAGGCGAGGTGGTGCGTTGGTCTGTTTCGGTTGTGATGGCGAGGTGAGGCGGTGATGGCGGGATGAGATACACTGCCAGAGAGAGATTAGTGAGGTGGAGTGAGATGGAGGCGATGGCAGTTGGTTAGTGGCGAGAGATGAAGGTCTCTATGTCTCTGCCAAGGAGGAGATGAGAGGAGTGGTGGCTGCCAAAAGAGAGGAGGAGCAAAAACAAACGTGGAAGAAGAGAAAGCTTTCTCTAAAAATGGGGAAGACCTAAATAGGGTTATCTTATTTCCTTGGGCTTGGGTTTCTAGATTAGCTTTTTGGGTTTGGGCTTTGGTTAAATTAGGTGGATCTAGGTTTATTTGGGTTAGGTTTAGATATATGACCCTCTACTTTGTACCACCGCTAGAATCAACCAATTGATCATTCCTTAAATTGTCGCCTTAATGCGATTTCATCGTTCACGCACAAATTCCTACAAAGACATGAAAATGAAATAATTAGAATAAAATATACTAATCGCAACACTAACATATATAAATTAAGGGATATATTATGTAATAATTTCGTGAATAACAAATACCCCCAAACCTATATTTTGCTAGTCCTCGAGCAAAACAATAAAAATAAAATTCTAACTCACTTTCGCAGGAATCATCGGTTGGACTTACCTTAACTGTGCAACAAGGCTTTAAACCCCTAGATTACCTCTAGTGGACGAGTTATAGTCTCGTGAGGGTTTTCAGAAATGTTACCCACAAACATTATGACTCAATAAATTTCCAAAACATGGTAACTTGGTTACTCGATCTATTATTCTCAGAGTAATAATCTAATTGCCAAAAATTTCAGAAAACAATTAACCGTGTCACAATAACATATCAAAGAGTCTAACAACGATTTAATAGTACCCAAAGGTTAAATAAATTTCATCATTTATTCTCAACTCGAAGTGTGTGTGTGCATAGCCTTATCAACATAACCTTCTTTTTTCTCAGTAAATATACAACTAGATAACCTTTGGATAATATGCTTCGACTACAAATCTCTCTTGTCACTCAGAAATGAATCACTCAGAGATTGGTTAGTTATCACTCAGTTTATATGTGAGAAAGAGAATAAATTATGGAAACACAAATATCTCACATATAATAATCATGAAAAACAGACTTTTAAAAGAATGAAATGAATATGATCTCATGGACAGAAATATCAATTACTTTGAGAATGTTGAATCATACGCTATAGTTCTTGACTATTTAATCTCCACATTTATGAACCAGACCTTTACTTAAGATCAGTTAGGTCTTTATTAGGTTGTAATGAGGCTAAGATTTTGGCTAACGAGAATGGAAAAGGATACGAGAAAATTATCTGAGAATGGATACACCCTTTAATAAACACGTTGGGCTTTGAAGAATAAACCAATGTTGTACACCATTAATTTTTCTTCCTTCGAAATTCTTCATATTTTTTTTTCCGAAGCATCAATCTTTTTTTTCTTTCTTTTATAAGATCAACGACATGCTTTCCCCTTCTGCACAATAAAACATTTCAGTCCTGATGATTCATGGAATATTTAATTTCAACTTTTTTTATTTGCCCATTTCAAAAATACATCAACCATACACATTCTCAGACACATTGGGTAAGGATAAAAATAATATGAGATATTACTCCATAATTGGAGTAGGTAATGGAGATGGGGTTAGCAAAGAAAAAGTTTATTTAAAGGCTCATAGGGCTGCAAACGGATATTTATCATCAGGTAGGCTAAAAGGCTAAAGAACGGTTCAAAGAAAAAAAAATGCCTATATCACTTCTTAAGCTCTAGTCGGTATTATGACATTTCAAATAAATAAATCAAGAAGTTCTAGTGTAATAATTCAATTTTAACACCATTCTCAAAGCAATCAATAAAAGAAACAAAAATAATGAGATCATCAACGAGATAATGCAGATTAAAAAAAAGTCAGAGTTTATTTAATAACCCACAAGAAAAATACAATGTCTCAAAACTCACAAGGGTTAAGTCTCCACTATTATTCTAAGATTTTCTAGTTAATATCTTACTGATTAACTTCAAATCATGCTAACTCGGCTTATAGTGCAAGAGTGGTCGAGTAGAAAAATATCATGAAATATATTTAACTTAAAGATAATATCAAACCATATGTTTTCTTATTGATATATAAAAGTGACAAGTGTAAGCATGCATTCCTAAAATTTTCAGGCATACTTGAAAGCACATCCTCCTCATTGGAAAGGAACTTAGATTTTGAATGCATTATCAAATCCAAAAATTTTCACACAATCATAGTTTACTATGTATTCAATAGAGATTGAGTAGAATACAATAATCAAATGTGAAATACATTTTAGTTCAAATTTTTTGAAAAATGCAGAAAAACTCATAAACCTCACCCCCAAACCTGAACCAAACATTGTCCTCAATGTATAAAATGATGATTATGACAAATGCAGGAAAAAGAAAAGATGAGATTTAGAGTGATATTACCATGGGAATTTTTTACCAATTTCGACGAAATCGTCTACCAATGAACGCTCAACAACTATGGACTCATCAAAATAAATTGATAAAAACAATACAGGACACAAAAATATATACAAATGAAAAAATGAAAAAAATTAAATGTATCAGTTGTATGTCAAAATTGTTACGGAGCTAACGAGTATGAG
Source organism: Berberis vulgaris (assembly GCA_963556465.1). Taxonomy (NCBI): domain Eukaryota; kingdom Viridiplantae; phylum Streptophyta; class Magnoliopsida; order Ranunculales; family Berberidaceae; genus Berberis; species Berberis vulgaris. The sequence goes on from OY747128.1 coordinate 64,989,561, forward strand.
TGAAATGCAACTAGAAAGAACTCGAAAATAATCCAGACTAACCATAATGACACAACTGAAGCTAGGCTGCCTCCTAGAAGCGTTTGGTTTAACGCCATCAGCCCGACATATATTCTTCCTCATAAATGATGTACCATGAAATGACGAGAAAGACATAGTGAACACTCCCCCAAACCTAGACACTTAGTCCATGATGTTGACTAGATCATATAGCAATAACCGAAAAAGTTGAGGATCCATCCAACATATAGTAGCACCTACATGCAGTACAACAAAAACTAACATATCCCTAAAATGACGAAGACGCCATGCAAAATCATAGAGAAAATGCAAACGAACCCGCGGTCATAAAGAAGTCATAGGGATCTGGAGCAGAAGGTTGTCACCAACAGGAATATCCTGCAAATGACTATTTCCTACTCCTAAAAAGGAACATCCTATGTCTGGTGTCAAATCGGAAGATTGAATGTGTTGCACAATAGGATGGTCAAAATTAAAATCATCCCTTAAGAACAAGGGATTTTCATAGGTAGCATCAGTCACTATTAAAGGGATGGAAAGAGGTATGTCTATAGATATATCAGGTGGTACAGGCTCATCATAACAAAATGAATTGCACAAAGATGATGAGCTAGACAGCTCAACAACACCCCCAAACCTGGAATCAACACTACCTATGGGAGAATCAGACTTCATGTAAAAGTCACTAGGAGGACATATGTCAAATGAGTCATCATGAACAGGCGAAAAAGGGAATGGGTCAGAAAGCCCAATAGTATCAGCATAAGGGTTCAGTTTTGACTCACTGAGTGGAAGGAGTTCCGCTTTAGGCTTCCATGTGTAACCCGAATCCATAATAGGGGCTGAATCAAGCAAAACATTCACTTCCCTAATGGAATCATCAATATCGAAGTCTAAACCGAAGTGAGTCAAACATGCTGCTAAGGGATCATCTGATACAGACTGCAATAAGGAATTCTCCACCGAACTCTCAATCATGTCAACTTCACAAACATCCTCGGACTCGGGAGGTTGTTGACTAACATTAAAAATGTTGAGTTCGACGGTCATGTTGCCAAATGACAATTTCATAATTCCATTCCTGCAGTTAATAATGGCATTGGATGTGGCAAAAAATGGTCGACCCAAAATGACTGGAATGTGACCAGAAGGATTGTGAGCATGTTGTGTATCAAGAATTATAAAGTCCACGGGGTAATAGAATTTTTAAACCTTGATAATCACATCCTCTATAACACCACGGGGGACTTTGACAGACCGATCCGCCAATTGCAGTGTTACTCTAGTCAGTTTTAACCCACTGAGACCTAATTGCTCATAATTAAAATATGGCAATAAATTAACACTCGCCCCTAAATCCAATAATGCCTTATCTATCACATGATCACCGATAATACAAGAAATAGTCGGGCAACCAGGATCCCTATACATAGGTGGGGTTTTGTGTTGAATAATTGAGCTTACTTTGCTCGGTGAGGAAGGCTCTCTTTTGCACATGGAGCTTCCGCTTTTGTGTGCAAAGATCATTCAAAAACTTGGCATAGTTAGGAACTTGCTTGATAGCATCGAGTAATGGGATATTTATGTGAACTTGTTTAAAAATTTCCATTACGTCGTTTACACTTGTTCCTTTCTTTGCCGGAGCTAATCGTGATGAAAATGGTGCACTAGGCAAATAAGATGCCTGAGTGGGGTCAGAGTCAAGAGGCACATCTTTAGAAGATGAGGCTTTATCAGCCTCCATGTCAGATGGAGATGCAACCTGCGTTGACTTAGACAGAGATGCAACGACACTTGAATCAGGCACTTGTACCCGATTGTCAACCTGTTTTCCACTCCGAAGGGTAGTAATAGATTGGATATCTTCATGGTGTGACTCAGATGTACTACCAACTGCGAATTGACCCTTTGGGTTTGGAACAGGTTGACTAGGAAATCTCCCTGACTCTTTCTCCAAAAACGATTGAGTAATCTTACTCACAGCTATCTCAAGTCTATTGAGGGCTTGAGATTGGTGTTGAGTCGTGGCTTTCAACTCAGATATGTCCTTAGAATGCTGCTACATTATACTTTATGAGCGCTGCAAAAACCAATTAACCGTTTCCTCTAAACTTGATGTGTTGGATGGAGGAACTTGGTTATGGTGGGGCCTAACAGGGCTAGGGGCTTGAGGAACCTGGGAGACAACAACAGGTCCCCCTTGGTGTGGGCCATGGGTTCAAGAGAGACTTGGATGTTTGGCAAACCCTGAATTGTAATAGTTAGGTTGCGGATTATTGCCAGGTTGTCGTATCGCATTAAAAGCGTTGACTTGCTCAGCATAGTATGCAGGATAATCATTTTGCAAGTCACAAATAGCTATTGAATGACCAGGACTCGAACATGCAACACAAACTTCAAATGAAGCGTTTGTGGGAAGTGCAAGTTGACTCAAATTCAAAAGTGCATCTACCTTTTGAGTCATGGTCATAACAACCGTTTCTAACTTTGAGGCAGAAGAGGGTTGAACAAATGTATCTCTAACTTCATATAGACCGCCCTTACGCCTATCAGACTCCTTTCTCGAATAAGCCCATTGCTGAGAATTTTCGGAAAGCGTCTCAAAGAATTCCCAAATTTCACTGACACTCATTTTCATTAATGACCCACCACTAGTGGCATCAATCATACGCCGGTTTTGAGGGGTTAAACCGTCTTAGAAGTATTGAACTAGCCGCCACTTCTCGAATCCGTGATGGGGACACCTGACAATGAGCTCATTGAACCTTTCCCAACATTCATAGAAATGTTCACCCTCTTTTTGTTGAAAATTAGATAAATCTCGTCGGAGGGCATTCGTTTTATGAATGGGGAAGTATTTTGTCAAGAACTTTCTTGACAACGCATCCATGATGTGATGGATCCCGTCTCTAATGCATTTAACCAAAATTTCGCCTTATCTTTCAGAGAAAAGAGAAATAACCTATGACGGACCGAATCATCAGAAAAGTTTTGGTATTTCAGGGTAGCGCAGATGTCAAGAAATTCTTTGACATGAAGATAAGGGTCATCTTTCTCAAAACCATAAAAAGTGGGAAAGAGATGAATCATAGATGGTTTGAGTTCAAAACTGTTTGCATTTGTCTCAGGTAAGACAATGCAAGATGGAACACTACTAGGAAGAGGGACGAAGTAATCCTTAAAGGCTTTCCCCTCAGCCATCTCAGTGGATAAGGACGATGAAACTAAATAGGTAATGAGAACTTCAAAGAACTCTTTGAATTATTGTCGAACAAATCTACTCTTAGAATCACGCACCAGGGTATGCATAAACTACTGGATAACGAAGGTTCAAAGTCAACACTCCTAAATAGACTTCAAAATTTTTATTTTTATTTTTAATTTTTTTTATGCAAGCCTAACTGCTATATGAAGATGACCTAACTCTAAAAGATAAAAACAACGAAACCCTAAGTGACACCACTACACCAAAAGGCTTGATTAGCTACACGGAGATGGCCACGGCTCAAAACCGTTAGTTTATTTGCCACGGCCCAAAACTGTGGCTAAACCCTAAAACCGTCACTACACCATTAGCTACACGGAGATGGCCATGGCTCAAAACCGTTGATTTATTTACGGCCCAAAACCGTGGCTATAAAAAAATTGCTTTGGCGCCATTGCGAAAATAGTTTCGCGGTCTTGCGATAACAATTGAAGGTCCCGCCTCCTTCCATTTTCATTTTAGGGAAGGAAAGCAGAGCAAAGTGAGGAGCAGGGAAGGAAAGTGAGAAAGAGGGAGTGAGGAGCAGGGAAGGAAAGCAAAGAAGCGATTCTCCATTTTCGTTTCAAATCAGGGTGAGGAGCAGGGAAGGACAGCGATTCTCCATTTTCGTTTCAAATCAGGGTGAGGAGCAGGGAAGGAAAGCGATTCTCCATTTTCGTTTCAAATCAGGGTGAGGAGGTAGGTGTCATGAACCAACCAACTCTCCCAAAAGCCCGAGCTGTCCAGGAGGGGAAGGTTAATTACATGACCTAGGATCGTGACATTGCCCCACGCTTCCAAAGTCGACGTCCTCGTCGGCCTACTCTATCGACACTGGCCCGATGGTAGCCCTTATCCTTTTTTTTTTCTCTTTGGGGTAGTTCCACTCACCTACCAGTATTCAACAACTTAGCTTATGCTAAATTATTTTAATCCAGCCTATAGGTCGCCCCTGTCGGGAATCGAACCTTGGATGTGGGGTTTGGCTCTGATACCAATTGTCATGAACCAACCAACTCTCCCAAAAGCCCGAGCTGTCCAGGAGGGGAAGGTTAATTACATGACCTAGGATCGTGACAGTAGGTTTTTTGTTTCTTTGGTTCGACTGTTTCTTTGTTTTAAGCTTATCAAAAGAGTGGGTTTTGGGTTTTGGGGTGCAAGGGTTAGGGTTCAAGAACCAACGCTACTCTCTCGTCTACAGACCCAATCGATTGAGCTTCTTCACTCAGATTCAGTGAATTCAATCAACCTAGTTGTTGCAATCGATTGAGGTATCAGAGCATCTGAGCGACTTAGTTTAGGGTTTGTAAATTGCTTTAATCGATTTTGCTTGATTTGTGTTTCTTTATTGTAATTTGCATATTGTTTTGAAACTAATCTCATGTTTACCACTTCATCACAAAATTTCCCATGTATTTCTGTGGTGGCTGTGAAATGGGGTTCTCTTGAGAGAGATAGAGATTGAATCAAAACTTTGGATGAGTCCATTACAGTGTTGATCTTCCCTATCAGTTTTGATGTTGGATTGATTTCACAGTTTTATGTGTAAAAGAATGAATTGATTTTGACTTTCTTAAAATTTGATCTTGACAGGGAATATCTACTAGTGAAACTTGGATCAAGCAGTCAAGGAGAAGGTAGGTAATTAAAAAAACATTTTTTTATTAGTTTGTATGACTTTATTGTCGAATTTGTAAGAACCAATAAGGAGAATGAAATTCATTTTGGACCAAAAAGAGATGACCCAAGTTAGTGATTGCGAAATGGTTTTACCTCGAGTGAAAGAAATCTTAAATATTGTTGCTATGTTCTGTATTTTTCCTGTTATGGACGGCCTGGTAATAAATTTTATACGATACATACATTGATCTAAGATATTCAAATATAAGATGATGTAGGGATCTACCGTCCTTGTACACGTGACACGAATAAATTGATACGATACATACATTGTTTGTTGGGGTTTTCATGATCACAGTACTTTTGTTATCTTTTCATACCGAGTTCTTAATTATTTATCTCCAAAAGTTGATGTGTGCTCCAAAACAATCTGATGTCAGACAGGGACCACATCTCACGAATATAAAAATGCTTAGATATATTCTAGGTATCTTTGTTTACATAGCTGTCACGTTGGCGTTGCATATAAGGGCGTGAATATGCGATTTTATATAAGATATTTGACACAAACTCTAAATAGGGGTCTTTACTCAAAGACCTGGCAAATGATGGACCCAAAGAGAAAAATATTATGATGAAGTATAATCTGATGCAATTTGAGACGAAAGATGAGGTATCTAAATCTTTTATTATAATAATCATATACCAACTTCAAGATTAAGCTAACAATTATAATGAGCTCTACAATAAGTAGACAATTCAATCCAAAGTGCTCAATGAGCGGATTTTTGTCTCCGTGGTGGCTTTTTCTTCATCCTAAGGTGAAGTTCTTGTCCTCGATGTACATCTCAAGATCTAAAACCATGGAGCTCTAATTAAAAATGAAATTTAAGGAAAAGGGCGAAGAACTACTTGTGACTTGTGGTATAGCCTTCTTTCAAAGTGGAGCTCAAAAATCAAAGTTGGAGAGAGTGAGCCTGTATTATTCCCTTTATAGGTAATCAGTCAACTCGTCATTTGCATCATTTTAGACATTTCTGGATAGGCTTCTGGAGCTACATCATTGGAGCCGTTGCACAAAAAAGGAAGATGCATGTCATTGGTTAACGATGTATTTTTATACGGAGAGAGTTTGTTCCTCCTTTATATCGTTGTTACCTTGTGAGCTTCTTACTTTGGATTATTATTAATATTAGGCTTCTTTTTGTATTGATAAAAAAATGAATTATTTTATGTTTAAATTCGTTAGGATGACTCTCTTGCAAGTGCCTGTATGATGATTTTATTTATCTCAATGCTGTTATTGGTTTCAGGCTTATGAGAAGGGATTAATGATTGCAGTTATTCCATTTACCTCTAAGGTAAGTATCGTTGATGATTTTGTCAAATCACCCTTTATTACATGAATGCTATGGTATTTATGTCGTGATACTTGTTGCAGATACTAGAACCATGCAAGAGTAGTCTTGCATACCAGCCTCCGAATTCGTGGACAATGGGGATTCTTGGTTTGCTGGCTGAGATTTATGCATTGCCAAATCTGAAAATGAACCTCAAGTTCGACATCGAGGTAATTCCTATTTCATATTGCATGACAAAGAATTATATTGGCATCTGACATGGATATTTAGACTGTAGAGTCAGATAGGCTGAATATCTGATGATCATGTATCTTATTTAAGGCAAAAAAATGAGTGTATGTAGAAGTTAAATTCCATTAAATATATAAATACCCTTCTCTGCATTTATTGTGCAAGTTTTGAAGTAAGAGATGGTGCTCAACATGGCGAATTCCTAGAAAGTATAGGTACCTTGAAAGTCAACTTGGCTGCTGCATTTATTTTGACTCTTCTCCTTCATTTTTGGTGTCTCAGGTCTTGTTTAAGAACCTTAGTGTAGATTTGAAAGAAGTAAAACCAACTTGTCTTCTGAAAGATCGGGTTAGGGAAGTATAAGGAAATCCAGATTTTTCAAACAAAGACATCGTGGTGTCCCAACCACAAGTGGTTTCTGAAGTCAACACCGAGATGATTTCTGTCTTAAATCAAGTTGAACTGCAGCCTGAGGTGGGAAATCCTTCCCATGCTGGCAGTCATTCGCATTTATTATCTCAGGTCTGTGTGCTCCAATATATCCTTTTATTAAGTGCAATCACTCTTTTGCTCCGTTTTTTAATTGTAGATGTGTTTGGCTATGTATCTGGCTTTAGTATACTGCTCCTCTACATCTTGCGTCGGGTGTGCTGGTGGAAGATGACAAGATGGCCTTAGGCTTGTCTGAGAGGCTTCCTACAGGTCAGGGACTCTCACAAGTCACTCCATCACAGTCATCGTTTCCAGGAAGTCAGTTATGGTAGCGAACCTTGGTCCTTTTTCTTACAAATTCTTATCAATTTATTTCTCTGAAAAACTGAGTGGATTTTTTTCAGCTGCAAACACCAATTGCTAATGAACTGCTTCAGGGTTTAAATATTACTAATGAACTGCTTGAAGCTGGTGTACAACTTGCTACCAACGACAACCTTGATTTGGGTTGTGCATGCAGTGGTTGAACAAGCTGCAACAGAGAAGGTATACTAGGTTTTTCTTGTTCTTTCAGATGAACCATTGAGATTTCTTATTTTATGTATTTATTTATTGTGTTTTCCACAGATTTTCGATCATAAGTGAGCATATTTTGTCATATCTAAATAGGTTTACACGAGTAGTTTCTACGCCCCTTTTGTTATGTTATATGTATTGAGTCTTCCCAGTATTTTGTGGGATTTTCAAGTGTTATATCTAGAGATGAAATATGTAGACTTCATGAGAATGAATTTGTATTTGGGTAACTATGTGTTCTCTGTAGGAAAAATAAGGGGAATTTTCACTTTAGTGTTATACTTGATACTAAATGTCTATAAACACAGTCAACTATCTGATTTTACACTTCCAAATTTTACTACCTCAAAGTTAACAGCTTACTGATTGACAGAGTCTTGAGTATTATCTAAAAACCATGCAAGTTTGTTGAAATCTCAATGCTTGGAGCTAATACAATATTTCCAGTTACTTTATGTTCTTTTGTTTTATTTCTTGTTGTTCAGATCTTCTAATAATGTTTTTACGAAGCCTATCCCCAGCTTTCAAACCACCTTTCTTGTATTTGCATTAAGAACATTTTATTCTTTACAAGTTACCCAAGTTAAACTAGAAATCATTATGAGAACATTTTTGCCTCGTATCAGTTAAGTGGTAAGCTAGTATCATTTGAGGAAACTGATAGACCTCCTGTCAGATATACTTACACAAGGAAGAGATATAAATCAACAAACCAATGAGGGGCTTTGAAGAATGCAAGAGAATGCAAGTAATGCTATATTTTGCTAGTCTGGATGGTATTCTGCAAGTCTGCAAGTCTGCCAGTTGGACTGCAAGTCTGGATGGTTAGCAAGTCTGCAAGTCTGGATGGTTAGCCAGTTTTTTCATATTGAATGTTATTGATAATGGTGAATTGGTTTTCTTATTGTGTGACCTGCCTAATTATGCATGAGCATGTCATATGATGATCTGTTGGTTGGTAATGTAGTTCTTATTCTAGCATATATAGATGGGAAAAAATAATCCAAGCTTGGTTTTATCAGCAGTCCTAAATTAGCCTACTGATTAATACAGAATTAGACTATTAGTTATCAGATTAACTTGATTTTTCTTTGCTTTCTCAGTCGCTGGAATATGGAAACTTTTAGCTCTTTGCCTGGCTGATGACCCGACTCTCTTTTTCAACAATCTCTCTTATGCAACTCAACTGCAGGTATGGACAAGTACGAAGAAATGTAGCTTTCATACTAATTACATTTTGATGTCAAGAGCCCTGTGCTGAGATATATACTTCTTAGAATCGAAAATTTGAACAATAACATCGTAGCAATTACGGTGCAGTTCTTTGATTGACAAGGCTTGTACTGGAAATAACTTTAGATCATTTTGTTCATTTAAGCCCCTACCACTTCTGTTTGCTTAAAACTACAAGTGTTTATATTTTCAGGTCATGCAGATACCTTGGTCTTTGATGTTATAAACGTCGAGTGGTCTGTGGCCGTGGCAACACCTCCTTCATCTATTACCACCTACAAAGTAAGGTTTTTTTTACTACTGGTTTCTTTTCTTCGTAATGACAATAATTTTCAATCTGCGAAAACTATTCTATTTAGTCCCTATTGGGTATGGGTAATTGCCAGAGAATTTTTTCTTAGATTAAGGGAGTGAATGTTGCATCTCTATGTCATTGTAACTTCATTGTGTTATTAAGGGAGTGAATGTTGCACAGAGGGATGATCAGCAATTAAGTGGTTCATTCAGACTTTGGAGGTTCAGAAGCCTGGGTAAATTTGCATCTTGCTCAAAATGTGCTCAAAGTTGTCAGTAGACTTCTCGATTGGGTGAGTGTGCATCCCTTCCTTTCTCCCTATAAATGCAGGTTCACAACACAACTTTTGATTGTTTTTATACAAAAGTTCTGCTCCTAAATGAAACAAAAAGTTTTTCCATGATGTTGTAAAGTTGAATTCCTTTTTCGAGCTAAATTCTATTTAATGCAATGCAGGAAAATTGTGGTGTTACTGTCGAATGCATTCAAGAGTAACAGTAAGTACCTCATCAACATGCCTTTTGTATGCTTGCTTATTCGTAGCTTTTCCTACAAAAGTATATGTAACTTTAAAAATAACACAAAACCAGGTGCTAAGTAATTATTGTTGTGTAGTTGTTCCTGATTCTCTGGTCTGAAAACTTGGGAGAGAGAATTTCATGAAAAAAAAAAACTTTGTTTTTCCTTTTGATTCATGGAGAGCAGAGGTCTACATTCTTTCAATTTAAGAGGAGCCTATGGGACAAACAAAGCTTTAATGTCCTTCTATTCAGATAGACTACCACAATTTTATGCTTTCGAGTATTTGGTACTCGGTGTGTAGAAAGCTTCTTACTTTATCCTCCTCATAAAATCAGGTCAGTTGTTATTTAGGTTATCCCAGTTTTAGAGTCACGGTGACACACAACCTAGCTGTAAGTGTTTTTTTTTAATGGTAATGTAGGCACGACAATTGAACAATAAATAAAACATTGTCTTAGACAAGATTCAAAATATAAAAGTGATTATTTGAAAAAAAATTGCTTTAAATATCTCTCTTCTTCCTTTAAGTTATAGTAGTATCAACTACGTTGTAAATTTTGGCTTGTATTATTTCTTGTTTGCAAGCAGTCATGGATGAAGCGAGATCTCAGCAGGCTGCATCTATGACCGAGTTTCATTGGCTTGGTCATAGGTTTCCATTTGGTCATAGGTTTCCAATCTCTAATGCGAAGACCCGGGTATCCATTCTAAAAGGAATACCATTTTGTCTTAATACATCGATTGTTTAGTTACACAGTTTAAAATGGCGTTGTATCTCTTATGTATCCAAGCCATCTGTGATCAACACGATTCAACTTTCATTTTTAATTGAACAAAGTGCACTTAAAAATTTCTCACTGAAAGGTCATGACCTTGTCTTTGCTTAGCTCATCTGTTTTGTTTAGCGGCAATGGCTGAGTTTTGTGGGGCAAAGCAGGATCTGGAACAGCTGCGAGGAATGAATGCACGGGCAGTCTGTGGTGTCGAGACATCGTTTCAGCTGGGGGAGGTTGTCTCGCTGGATGCTGGATTGTTTTGTGCTCAAGTTCGGTAAGGAAAGATGCAGTAAGGCGCTTTCATGCTGCCTGGGACCGAGGAGCATTCTGCAGGAGCACTCTGTTTTTGGTGATCTTATAATAGCACGTTGTTTTTTGGTGCTCTCTGTAAAGCAGGGAGTTTGTGGCGAATTTGCTGTGCAAAGCCAGGCACTGTTGCTGGCGGATCTGCTGCGAGGCAAGATGCAGCCAGACGTGTACATGCTGCCTGGGTACTGCAGGGTGTGGTGTGCTGCTTGGTGTGGGAATGCGAGTGCTGGTTGGTGCTGCAGGAGCGAGGCTGCGGATTGAGCAGGGAGGTGCACTAACTCCACAACAGAGTTGCTAACTCTGTTTTTATTTTTGGTACTTCTTTATGCTTATGTGTTTGTTTTAAGTAATTGTTAGTGGGCTTTTAGTCTTCAAGTCTTGTTAGCCAGCTTGTGGCTGGGGTTGCAGTAATTTAGATTGGGTAAGGTTTTTTTTCTATTTTTGTTTGGTTTTTATACGGGTAAAGTCGTAATGTACCCTCGTTTTGATTGTATATCAATTTTTTTGATAAGTAATAAAGGTCTGGCATCCCATAGCTGTCCCTCCCCACTGGAGGTTTAACTAAAAAAAAATTAAAAGGTGTGGGGCTGTGATTTTGCTGCAGCAGCAAAAAAAATTACATTTTTTTTCGATTATATTAATTTGCAACGGTTTCAAACCCTCGCAACGAACTAGGTTTTTTTTTTTTTTTGAATTTTGTTTTGACTGGCCATGGCTTAAAACCGTGGTACTTCATGCTTGCCACGGCTTAAAACCGTGGCCATCATGCTTGCAACGGCTTAAAATCGTGGCTAAATTCAAAAAATCATCAAGCATCCTCGAACATAAAACCGTTGCTAATATGTGTTGCCACGGTTTATAGCCATCAATAGTGATTTGGCGACGCCTCAAATGGCCAGGCCTCTAAGTTGTGGCAATAGCTTATCCCCATGGTCCCAAACCGTTGCGGATGGGTATTTTTGGTGTAGTGCACCTAGATGATGCACAAACAAAAGAAATGGCTGGCGGCCTTAGAGCTTTCCTTTACTAATGCAGGGCTGATATTCAATTCAATTTACCTAACCGTGGGAGAGGCACGGTAATTTCCTATCAATCCGCCACTACAGAGTTGCTCTTACCTCTTTTTCCACTATCTAGCTCAAAGTGAAATGCCAGTTCAAGAACTGTTCTCAGATGGGATATGTTCCTTCACTCGACCACTTCAAGCTATCAAACGTCCAAAGAGGGTTCCTATGAGCATCGCACCTGTCCTAGATAATTATCTTGCTACAATTTTTAAATAGTGAAGGTCTAGGTTCCTAACCCTAAAATAGATGGTGATTAACCTATCCGCGGGAGAGGGCACAAAAGTTTCAACTTAATCCTGCCACTATTCAAATTTGCATGCAATACTTCCTAGAACAAGCTAAACACAAGTGATCACACAGAAATCGCGTGCAGATGCGGTGGGTAGAAGTTACCTCCGGCGTGAACCTCTTTCGGGTTACTTGCGACACCGGGTAAAAGTCGATTTCTGAGAGTTTCCTCGCGAATCGCAATATTTCACTTCGTTCCCACTTGAGCTCCTATGTGTGTGACCGCCTGCAAAAATAATGCAAACTCAAACAAATAAGACAAATAAGAAAAGCAAATAAAACAAATAAGAAACTGGCTCATAACACTGTTCCTAAAAAGAAAATTAAACCTAATTTATAAACTAGCAAAAACAATCATAGATTTCGATTGTACCGTTACAATCCCCGGCAACGGCGCCAAAATCTTGATGGAGTTTTTATTAACCTAAATTAATAAGCTAATAAATCCTACTTGTAATACCGCAAGTGCACGGCTGTCTAACTAGTAGACAGTGACAAATACGGGTCGATCCCACGAGGATTGACGAGACAGTCGTATTCTAAGACTTATTTAAACTAATTTAGAGTTGGGGTTACAGCAGATGTAAATTACTAAATTATGAAAATGAAATTGACAACTAAAATTAACTGATTAGATGATAAGAGAATGGACCGAGACATCGAATCCACCACAAGTTCTTCGAAATTCGTGTAATCTAAATTATTGTTTTCAAGAATTAACATGACTAACCTAAAGATTAATCTAAGTTCGCAATTGATCTCAGCAAAGGTATAAATCCCTAGCATTGTGTGTCTTCTTACGGCACACACAATCACATGTTTATTTTAACTAATTTTAAACCCCTAGCATTGCATGTTTTCTTACGGCACATACAATCACAAATTCAGATTAATTGATTAAAGCAGGCTTTGAATATCAATAAAGGGTACTTCTAACTACCGACTAGTCTAGATAATTAATTCGGATATAACCGGTGAAAGCAAATTATTGAAACTCAGAAATCAACTGTGTTTAATGTTCAAGTAAATAGAAAACAATAAATTCAAATACAACAAACTCTAGGAAACCCAGTGGTTTCATCTTCGCCTCGATGCGGGGTCTTGAAGATCATGGTGGCGGTGGTCACAGCATCAATGGATGTGGAATTCATATTTGCATGAATGCGAATCTCGAGGAATAGCTGTTGGTGGACTGTGGTGGCTCAGACAGAAATTGGGGGTGCCAATAGCGAAACTGTTTGAAAAACAGTTGTTTCTAGCCAAAAAAATGCGCGTTCCTCTGGTCTTCGTCTCCAGCGAGCCACGCTCCTCGTGCTGCCTCATTTTCGCTCCTTCTTCCTTCGACCGTCGCCGGTACATGCAAAAGAGAGAGAAAGATGGACGATCAGAGAGAGAGGCGCGAAAGAGAACAAATAGGAGGGAGAGAAACAGAGGCGGTGCTCCCTGTTTATGTTCTTGTCACGGTGGTGGTGCGCCACTTGCGACGGTGGTCGTGAGAGAGGGAAACAGTGAGAAGGACGAGAGAGTGGGTGGTGGTGACGACTGGCTGGATGGTGGCGTGGAATCGAAGAGGAGCAGGTATGGTGGCGGCTCTGTTGCGAGATGGAACCGGGTGGTGGAGGTTCTGTCTAGCGAGCGAGGAGGAGCGGGTAAGGAAGGAAGGCGAGGTGGTGTGTGGGTCTGTTTCGGTGGTGATGGCGAGGTGAGGCGGTGATGGCGGGATGATGTACACTGCCAGAGAGAGATTAGGGACGTGGACTGAGACGGCGGCGATGGAGGTTTGTTAATGGCGAGAGACGAAGGTCTCTATGTCTCTGCCAAGGAAGAGAGGGGAGGAGTGGTGGCTGCCAAAAGAGAGGAGGAGCAAAAACAAACGTGGAAGAAGAGAAAGCTTTCTCTAAAAATGGGGAAGACCTAAATAGGGTTCTCTTATTTCTTTGGGCTTGGGTTTCTAGATTAGCTTTTTGGGTTTGGGCTTAGGTTAAATTAGGTGGACCTAGGTTTATTTGGGTTAGGTTTAGATATGTGACCCTCTACTTTGTACCACCGCTAGAATCAACCAATTGATCATTCCTTAAATTGTCGCCTTAATGCGATTTTATCGTTCACGCTCAAATTCCTACAAAGACATGAAAATGAAATAATTAGAATAAAATATACTAATCGCAACACTAACATATATAAATTAAGGGATATATTATGTAATAATTTCGTGAATATCAGTAGGCTTGGAGTGATCTGGATCTGTTAGGCTGGATCAGATTGGGCGCTTATTCAAGCTGGCTCCACTATGTTGATGAGATAATCATGCCACGTGTATACAGTTGATTTCAAGACGGTTTGGTGTATCATCACTTATCTTCTTCGACAACACCATCAAAAGTAGGAGAACCCAAATCATTCAATTCAATTTCATCCTCCAAATATTTATCATAAACGAGAGCAAATTAATATCAAGCAATTCATATATTTCAACCAAAATTTCTTTAAAAAAATTGGTGGAATCATAATATCGATCAATGCATCCGCAGAAAATAAATCATCTTGTGACCGTAGTAAAATATTAGAATGACATTTAGCCGTTATCCTTTTTTCTTTTTGCTTTGATCGGATCTAAAATATGCTAACCTAAAACTCTCATAAACTTGCTAAAACGTTTAGACTCTAAATAACTCATAAGATATTAATTTAGCTTGATATAAAATAATTTTGATTCTTACTAAATACTAATTAGTTATGTCTTCTTAGCTCCCGCATCATAAAGTTTTGGTATAAACATGGTTTTGGCATTGAAGACGCTCTCAGGCCCAAACATTTCTCATAAAAAAACATACGAACTGATGATACATAAAAACAGTCACATCCCTGAGCCATAAACGTGTCATGATGATCTCGAGGAATTACGGGCCCCAACGTCAGCTCAACACTGATCCAGCTCAAGCGATTTCAAGCCCGCCTAATTCAGTCTGCCAGACAGACCAGAACTCTTACAACATTCTAGGTCCCCAAACGTTTCACAGCTATCCTCAATACCCGTAAGTCCTACTAAGGCAAGTATCTCGAGGATCAGTTTCGGTCGGGCAACTACAACAACTCTTTGTTTCCAACTAGAAAGCAAATAACAGAGTACATTCCACATAGGGAAACTCCCTTCTACGGATTGCTCTTAGATTGGGAACTATCTGTCGCATATTTAGGAGCACAGGGCTAACATGGAACTTCCCTCTTACAACACGACTGCTAATTAAAGAAGGATCTCCACGAAGATCTCCTTCCCAAACTACGCCTTTAATGGCTTGGTGGAACCAAGACTCCTGTACTATAAATAAGACATGAGATTGGTAAACTAAGGTACACTACAAATTCTGCATTTACCACATTACGCCTTCCTTAGATCACTGTCTGACTTTAGCATCGGAGTGCCATCGGCCACAACAACAGTGATCCATGGCTCACGTGCGTTACTTATGTAGGTTGGCAAGTCAGCGGGACTAGGTCAAAGCAGAGAGCGGAAAACAATTGCATCAATTTGGCGCCGTCCGTGGGGATGATAAAGTTCTTAACTTTACACTAGCGTCGTCTCCCTTCAAAACCCAGAGAGATGGTGACCACTAGGTCACGCAACAACAGAGAACAAGGGGACACATCAAACGCTCAGGCTGGCACTGCGTGATTCCGATCATGCATGGGCAACATACTCACGCCCTCGCAGCAACAACAACAACGACAGACCCCAGAATTGATATGCAGTCAGATCGCCATGGCAGTGGAGGATCCCACGCGACAAAAATCAACCACCTACTAATGGAGACCAGGAGCAGCACGGGCCTTCATCTCTAGAGGATGGTAGAGAGCAAGCACAGGAAAGCCAAGCCCTCGCTAGTTCTCAGTGGACTAGGGGAGGTTGCGCGACTAACGCTGAGCCCACCACCAGGACAGAAAGGCTCGACCCTCAGAACCCCTTCCGCAGAGGGGCTCATGACCCAGACGTGCTGTACTGTCTCTTTGTCCCACCATTTGTGATCAAATCATGAACAAGACCCTCCCGAGGAAGTTCACTCCCCCGAAGCTCGACTTCTAAGATGAAACCACCGATCCTTTTGACCACCTGCGCCATTACCAGCACGTAATGACCCTCAAGGAAGGATCCGAGTCGGTAATGTGCAGAACTTTTCCTACCAGTCTGAAGAAGTCTGCACTGACGTGGTTCCACAGCCTTTCGCCAACGTCGATCGACTACTTCAAGACACTAGCAAAGGAGTTCCTGGCACATTTTGTTGGGAGCCAATGTTTCCGAAAAGGCCCACACTACATACTCTCTCTCAATCAGAGTTCCCACGAGACACTCAGAGAGTATGTCACACACTTCAACAACGAGCTGACCCTCATTGACGGATGTAGCGGATTGCCTTCACTGCGGGCCTCAAGGAGGGAAACATTTATGAAGACCTCACCTTTGAGGCTCCACTGGACATGACAGAGTTCCTCAAGAGCACCTAGAAACACATTACCTTGGAGGAGCTGATGACCGTGAAGAGGGAAACCGAAGGCGAGAAGAAGCCATCTGCATTTAATGACAAGAAGGAGAAAGAGACGCGAAAACAAAGAAAGGAATAAAAGATAGCGTGGAGACATAGTCCGTCAAGGCCAGAGAAAGCATCCAACTACGTTGGATCCAGAACTGTGACGCCCCTCAATTTCAGCCCGTCGGACGTACTAAGCTCCATAAAAAACTGGGAAGATCTGAAGTAGTAGATGCACCATCGACTTACAACCTTATCTTGGGAAAACCATGGCTCCACCAGATGGATGCAGTAATCTCCACCCTTCACCAATGCATTAAGAACACTTTTAACCACTCAGAAGGGACAATACGTGGAGACCAACCTACGACACGAAGTTGCCATTATGCCACACTGAAATAGATAGAATGCTCCCAGATCCAACTACATCTTGCAGAGCAGGCTGAACTAGTGCTAGGCCAAATGACGGCAGAGACGTCATATTCAAGCGATACAGAAGCAATATGCTCTTCCGCTCAGCGAAACGGAGAGGCCATGGCAAGCGGGAACACATCCCTCGACATTCCGTCGATGTGGAGATTAACCCCTCCTCAAGGTTTACTCTTCAGTAACCTCTATAACACCTCAATAGTTCGCTGAACGATCCACAAGAACAACCCGAATTCACTTCAAGGCCTTCAAGGTTAGGATCAATTTCTTTCCGTCAACAATTGGTCTACTTTCAGCCGTTTATTTTCCTTTCCATAGTCAATGTAGAGTTTGTGTACTTATAAAGGCTTATGTGATTTGCAATCATTTAAGAAATAAAAGAAGAATTACGAAAACAAACTCTATTGATTATTGGAAAGATGTAACAACAAGCTCCTTGAGGCGGATACAAAAGACTACATACTACAAGCTCCAGAATATAGTGCGACATGAGTAAAGACTCGTTTAGACAATTCAACTATGAGAGGCATTTGAAGAAGACTCCATTCCTCAACCTCTCCACGAATACTAGAATTAGCAAGAGCATGATGAAAACATCATGTCCAATGCCTTCGCAGACATATCCCTCAAATATGATCGTAGGTGGTACAAAATCGCCAAGTAGGAGCTCTGCGAAATGTTACGGCCAACTCACACACTTGATCCGATCAACTAGATGAACTTGAAACAAGTATCAGGTGGACTCGAAACTCATACACCCTCCTATGCAATGAAGACAGGAATATTTGGAAATCAATGGTCCACTTCGATAGGCCATGTCCAACTCTACCCCATCCCGGATGCCGACTTCCAGTGCAAGGCGAGGCGACCGAGCTAATCGAGAAGTGGTGGAGGTAGGCGCTCGGACAATGGCTACTGGTGCTATTTCTGAAATTAAACATTCAAGAACAACGATATGGCACCAGCACATGAATGACAAACACTTCCCTTGGGAGAAAATCCGTATTACTTCTCCGCAATATGAAAAGTAGGGCTGAACAAAAAATCGATCAAACCGACATCGGTTCGGTTTAAATTCGGTTCGGATCGGTTTCGGTTTTAGAAAATTCAAAACCGAAGTGGTCGGTTCGGTTTTCGGTTTCTATGTGACTTTAACCGACCAAACCAAACCGACCGAATATATATAATAAATAATATATATTTTATATATAAATAATACAATATGTTTAAAATAGTCGGTCGGTTCGGTTTTATTTCGATTTTGGTTTGATTTCAGTTGGTTCGGTTACTGTTTGCATAAATTAGAATCGGTTCGGTTTCGGATCGGTTTTGTTAATGGTCGGTTCGGTTTCGGTTTGAAAATTTTAAAACCGACCTAAGTCGGTTCGGTTCACGGTTTAGGTGAAAAACCGAACCGTCGGTTCGGTTTTCAGCCCTAATGAAAAGAAATTATGAGATCTCAGCAGATCAACTACATGCCCACCCTGAACAGGTGACCACGCATAACAACAACTATCATTGTGCCTAATAAGTTCAAATGTCAGAACATTTGGAGACTCCAGAGATAGAGATCCACCGTCAGCCTTTGGAAATCCCAAAACATTTTCTTCAAGCAAGAACATTACAGGAGATAATTTCTGTGAAAGATAGTGCCTACAACGATTGGAAAAAACCATTATATAGGCATGATGGTTTACCAAACTTGCGCTCCAACATTAACTGTCAAGCTTTGAACATCGTATGGGAAATGAGGAAACAACGATTCCTGAAGAAACTGCGCAGACTATGTTCATTCAATTAATGGCGCTGCACGCAACCTCATCAATTAAAGGGGAATAACCGATACTCAACCTCACGCAGCCTACGTCGTACACGTGTTACCGCGCCATCTACCTTGTACACATAGCACAACCATGCAGGAAACCCTAGCTTTTCCTTTGCGGGCCCATGGGCTCGGCCTACCATTCAAGCAGTATTCTACCACATGCCTTGCACGAGCACTAGAAATCCTAGTCAACTCGGACATAAGGATTGTACCTACGGATCACTAGCTGATTTAAGGTAACTTTGTCCACACAATGCACCATGCTCATGGTTCACACAACACACTGTGTTTGTGGACGTAGGTTCGCACGCCCTTTAGCAGGCGGAACCCTTCTCAACCCGAGCTACATAGAACCCTTGGGTAAATGCTACATAGAATGTCAACCCGAGCTTACAACGCCTGACTCGACACAAATGCTCTGACACATACACTCGACCCTCGCAACTTGCCCATAGCTGCAGCCGACCAACCAGACAAGCAAGGCAAGCCGCAAGTAGCTTACCTTGGGGATATGATTGCTTGCAACATGCCCACTATCGAACATGACTACGCAACAATGATCCTAAGTCATTTGCAATATAAAGTAGTCAAGCTGTCTACTACAGATAGACCACTTGGTTTCCTATTGATTCAACTAGCCTATGTCAAAGCAAGACGATAAGACGAAACGAAAAACATGCAATAAAGCCAACAAGCACAAAACTGATAAAACTCTTTTCATTAACAGTCAGAACGGAAAGGGTACAAGTATACAAAGTTTACTCCTTATCAGGAGAAGGTATAGAAACAAAAGAGCTAAGCCTATTGGCGAAAGGAGCATGAGTTGCATCCGCACGCACCAAGACCTAGTCATCAGAGCCCGAACTGTCCTCCTCGTCCGATGACGCAAAGGCAATAAACAAGTTTACATATGACATCTTCTTGTAACAACCAAGGACCCATTATGAATGCTCCTCCTTCATCAACGCTAGCAGCTCTAGCCTACTATGTACAACCCAATGGAACTCACATCTGCCTTGTTCCTACAGAAGCTCTTCTTCCCACGCCTTCGAGTCAGCAAGGTCACGCTCCAACAGCTCCAACTTGCCAGTCAGCGCGTCAACCTGAGACTGCTCCATGGCCAGACTGCTCTTCACCGCACTGAGCTCATGACATTCCAGTTCGAGCTGGTCCTCAGCCTTCCTTGCCTATCGAGCATTAAACTCCACATCTAATTCTAGTTGCTGCTTCTGAGCAGCCCAGTCGGCCTCCTTCAAAATTTTTTCTTCAGCAAGAGACCGTTGTTCAGAACACGCCTTAGCTGCAGCTTCCTGTGCAGCGTCTACATCTCGGTGGATCCAGCTCAACTCCTGCTTGAGTTCGTCTCTTTTGGACACTGCCACTGCCATATCGCACTCAAGGGCCTCCAGACGAGCTCTCTAAGTCTCAGTGGCCACGGTTGACTGATCCAGCCTCTTCTCCACAGTCTGCTTCGACAGTTTCTAAATTTCATAAAGTGCATCACAATACAGTGCCTACATGCGCGAGAAGACACGCTCCATGGTGTATACCCTCTCACGAGCCGCCTCGACTTCCATCCCAGCAACGACCACCTGGCTCAAGTGAGACATACCCAACATAAGGTACTTTAAACCCTTGTTCATACACCCTTCCAGTGTATCCTCCTCGGGCTTCAGAGCGCAATCTATCAGTCAGCTGTGACACTTGCTTTTATGCTTTCTTAAAGCATACTCCACATCAGCTTCTCGGTGCCAGACCTGATAACTCATCCTTACCAAGTCTAGTGCAAACCGGCTTATGTGCGCATTCAGATGAAGCTTCCCGGATCAGGAATCACATCCGCACCACCCTTCGCAGTCGCCACTGTTCCCAAGCTCTCATTCACGACCTTCCCCTTGTCATGAATAGCCGACCCTTTAGTGCGAGACAGCTCGACAGGGTCCGAAGGAAGAGGAGGAAGAAAATTATCCAAATGACCCTTTACACTTCTAGCTATGGCCTAGAACGAGATGGTAAACAACGCGGATTACAAGAAACTTGGTCTGTGCCACAACCACTTTTAGACGGCTCGCCAATGGGACGATTAGATTTTATAACCTCAGGCGGATCTTCACAGAAGCCTTCTACTAAAATAGTCTCGTGCGAATCAGGACCGACATAAGCCTCCATTTCAACCCGCAGTAAACGCTCATTCAAAGCTTCGGCCTATGCATCACTGAGATTCAACCTGTTTTCAACCCTTGCAAACCACATGTAATCTTTCTCCCAGCCGAACACATCAGTCTCCACCGTAACAGGCCAATCAGACTCACACACTTCTCCCATTGGAGCGGGTCGTGCTGAAGGCAACCCAGTCCTGACACGGTACCTCTTCAAACTCACGAACGAGGCAAGCGTTTAAGATGGCTCCTCCATGCCCGACATAACGGGAGCTCTGGCCCTAGCAACCTTCCTCTTTCTAGAAGCGACCCCATCTTCCAACTTAACTCGCGACGCTCGGTAAATAGTGAGAGCCATATGCCAGTTGTCCCACAACCCACTGCGGATGAAGTTGGAAACGCCTATGATGTCCACCACATTCTTCATTGACATGCCGCAGAACATCTCCATAGTGTTTTGCTCCTCTAGGGTAAGAGGAGTAGTGGAAAACCTTATTGCAAAGATACGCGAGCAACAATTAGCTAGCTTGCAATCAAGCATACCGAAGTCAAAAGAAAAAGTTGAACCTACAAGGCGGCCTGAACTCTCGTTCGAGCGGACGACCCTTGCACCGAAAATACTTCGAATACGTAGGGGCTAAGAAGCAATACTTATGCCAGAACTTGAAATCATCGAGCAAATTCACGAAACAAACAGGTGACATCATCTTACAGACGACGTTACCCTTCAGCCGAGGAGAAGTCAACAATTGGATTACTCGCAGAGTCACGCTGACGCCAACCTCCTTCACCCTAATCAGGATGAAAAGGGTGATCCTATATCCATTAGGCCCTAATTGGGCAGGAAGAATCCCTAGAAAATCCAAGAATTCCTAGATCACGTCCAGAACGGGAAAGCACACTCCAGTTTGAAGCATCCCACGATGTAAATAGATGAACCCTGCCGGTGGCGACATTGGTGTCTGGTCACCCTTTAGGACATACAATGGCATGTCTTCAAGGACCCCAAACTTCGTACGGATTTCAGCAAGGCCAGGCTCTGAAAGCAAACTGTCTTCGAAAAACTCCAAGCCCTTGTCCAAGGTTGCGACATCAAGAAGATTTTGTTGAGCCATGAAGAATATGAACAATCTTTTCTAATAAGAAGACGAACATAACAGTAACTTCAAAAGAAAGGAAAATAGAAGAGTCAGACTCTGCACTACGGATGACCTAAATAGGGATTAGGTTCCCGTCTCTTTTCCGCTAAACCGACGCATGTACAATTAATGCAGCGCGCGACTCAAGCATCGATTCAGACACAATCATCATCATGAGAAGCGTATCTTTTTTACAGATGCCTTAGCAAACTAATGTGACGACCCACTAATTCGGGAGGAGTAGCTGATGATACAAAAAAATGGTCACATCCCTAAGCCATACATGTGTCATGATGATCTTGAGGAATTACGAGCTTCAGCGTCAGCCCAAGACTGATCCAGCCCAACCAATTCCAAGCTCGCCTAGTTCAGTTCGCCACAAACCCAAACTTTTACAGCATGCTAGGCCCACATGTCTCACATCTATCCTCAATACCTGTAAGTCTTACTAAGGCAAGTATCTCGAGAATCAGCTTCGGACGAGCAACTGCAATAGCTCTTTGCTTCCAACTGGGAAGCAAATACCAAAGTACATTCCACATAGGGAAACTCCCTTCTACAGATTGCTCTTGGATTGTGAACTATCTCTCATGTATCTAGGAGCACCGGGCTAACATGAAATTCCTTCCTACGACATGACTCCTAATTAGAGAAGAATCTCAACGAAGATCTCCTTCATAAACTACACCTTCGATGGCCTGGTAGAACCAGAACTTCTGCACTATAAATAAGACATGAAGTTGGTAAGCTAAGGTACGCTACAAATTTCCTGTTTACAACATTGTGCCTTCCTTAGATCACTGTCTGACTTTAGCATCGGAGTGCCATCGGCCACTACAATGGTGATTCGTGGCTCACATGCGTTACTTGTGCAAGTCAGCAGGACTAGGTCACAGTAGGGAGCAAAAATGATTGCATCTTGAACTAATCTCTACATAGATAAACAAGTTCTGATATGCATACACATGTCCCTATTTATAAAATTAATCATGCAATTCATGAAAGATAAAAACATGCATTGACCTATCACATATCATTATCTAATCATAGATCAATATGCTTCAAAACACAGTTATAGATTGAAAACATGCATTACCGAGGCATATGAACTATGAAGGGTACACTTTTGATTTTACCAAAATTACAAAATAATAATTTCATTTAATAAATCTCGACCAAGGATCGTAATTGTAAAATCATGTCGAAATCGGAGTTACGGTGTGCACTTTAGGCATGGTCAAAGCTTGGTTAAAATAAGTCAAAGTTTAGTCAAAATGCACGGTCAATGTTCAACTGTCAGGACTAATCACAGACAATTCAGGTCAACATTCAAGACTGACCACATGCAACTCTAGTCAAGCTTGGTCAACTGGCACAGTCAAGAGGGTTTATTTTCATTGGAGAGCAGAAGAACTGGAATAGAAAGAAAAAAGCCTAAAGTGAGGGTTTCTATTCCTTAGAGAGAAAATTAGACATGGAAAAATATTGGGCTATCAAATAGCCTTAACACGCAGAGATAGAACACATATACTTTTATTTCCATGTAAAATGTGTGTGTTAAAGATATCAATAGTTGATAGAAATCTAAACGACTCAAGCCAAAACAAACATGTTCAAAGTGTGTTTATTCATCTGAACGTCCCCCATACCAGTAACCCCGATTCCCAAGATGCTTTGTTTTTTTAATATTAGCTTGTTGATATTTGGAGAAATCTTAAGATAGTGTATCATTATGATTCTCCAATAAATACAAAACCTACAAAACACTATAGTAAAATCTATTACAATGGTTAGTCAAGATCAACAAAAACAAGAGAAAATCTTAATGAAAACTTTTAGTTAAATCTAATCAAAGGACATGAGAAATACTATTTTTATAACAATTTGGTCTAAAAGCAACTACAAGATAAAAATATTCAATTTTAAGGAAAAAAAAATATCAATTGGATACGAACTCACAAGGGTAAAGAATTCACCACCACAATTTCATATAAGCAAAAGTAGTATTCTTCCCTTATCGTTGAACCAATCAATTAATCCTATCAAGTTCTATAACTTCTTTTCTACACAAGATGTAAATACAAGTAGGCATTTGAAGATTGCCACTTAAGGCGAACACAAATAATACCCCTTGTATTATTTATGCATTATAGACCTATAAGAAAAGTGTGAGTTCATCTTGATGTGAAACTACACACTCCAACTCTCCATCTAAAAGACTTGGTTATTAGACTATCAAAGAATTATTGACATAAATAATAAATAGAAATAGAATAACACAAACATCACTTATATTTTAACCATCGTTGGTTCATCTCTCCCTTGAGAGAGAAGAGATTAAGCTAACATTTTAGAGATAGAGAAAATAAAATAATAAAACAAATCAAACATTCTTTATTAATAAAAAGATTGAATTTAAAAGCTTGTGTTATAGAGTACTTGCTCCTCATTTTCCCTATTAAGTTCTCATAAAGAGGAGAATAAAATCCTATTTATAGACAATTGCACCAAGAGATAAAATTCCTAAAACAATAAAACACTTGAAGTCTTCTATTTTGCATCAATCTTGTTTTGTACTTTGAGAGTCCAACTTATTGGGTCTGGGTAATATGATTGGTTGATGAGAAGTTCGGTTGAATTTGATTGGAAAATGAAACTTAGTGTTTGAATTGAACTATAGTTAATATGGCTAGAAGTAGTGGTTGTCAAATAAAAAAAGGATATGGGACCTAAAAGAGATGTTTGTGTAGAAGTCTTAGTGAAAGAGTTTAAAAAAAATGATAGATGTTGGATAATTAGACTCTAATTAATATGGGCCTGGGTTTTATGGTGCAAATGGGTCATGGTTATGCGTGGTTGGACTTTGTGTAGGAATTTGACTTTGATTAATTGTACGAATTTGGCCATAACTTCAAATTTTTTTCCGGAATTTTTTCATCATGCTTTGGGTTCCAACCTCAAAATAAAACATTTAATTGCAAAACTCGATAACTATAAAAATATAAATTTAGAGGGTTTTCAAAACACGTTAACATGCATCTTTCATCGAGTTATAATAATGTTGTGATATTACGTGAAAAAACATAAATGCACTTGAAATGTGAAATTGGCAACTATACGAAGAAAATAGAATATATTTTCCAAAACGGTCACATCCCTGAGCCATACATGTGTCATGATGATCTCGAGGAATTATGGGCCCCAACGTCACCCCAGCACTGATTCGGCCTAAGCGGTTCCAAGCCTGCCTAATACAATCCGTCAGATGGACCTGAACTCTTACAGCCTACTAGGCACATATGTCTCACAAGTATCCTAAATACCCGTAAGCCCTACTAAGGCAAGTATCTCGAGGATCAACTTTAGATAGGCAACTACAGTAGCTCTCTGCTTCCAACTAGGAAGTAAATACCAGAGTATATATCACACAGGGAAATTTTCTCTTACGGAATACCCACAGATAGGGAACTATCTTCCGCGTGTCTAGGAGCACAGGGCTAACATGGAACTTCCCTCCTATATCACGACTCCTAATTAGAGAAGGATCTCCACAAAGATCTCCTTTATAAACTACGCCATCGATGGCCTGGTCGAACCAGAACTCCAGCACCATAAATAAGACATGAGGCTGGTAAGCTACGGTACGCTACAAATTTCATGTTTACATCATTACACCTTTCTCAGATCCCTGTCTGACTTTAGCATCGGAGTGCCATCAGCCATCACAACGGTGGTCTGTGGCTCAAGTGCGTTACTTGAGCAGGTCAATAGGTTAGCAGGACAAGTTAAAAACAGGGAACGAAAAACGAATGCATCAGTTTGGCGCCGTTCGTGAGGAACGACAAAGTTCCTAACTTTTTACTAGCATCGTCTCCCTTCGAAACACAATGAGATGGTCACTAGATCATGCAATAAGGGAGAACAGGGGGGGGGTAGCGTCGAGCGCTCAGCCTGACATTGCTTCACCACCCTCGATAACGCGAGTAACACATGAGTATCAAGTTGGCGCTCCCAAAACAACGACAGCACCAATGGACCCCGAGTCTGATCCACGATCGCTTTTCATATGCCAGGCTTTGTCAATGATGAAGATGCTCAAATCAATGAAACAAAGGCCTGACGAGACACTAAATGCATATCTGACCCACTTTAACAATGATTTAACCACCGTCAACTAGGGGTGTTAATCGGTTCAAAGTTGGGCCAAAACCAAACCGAACCAAACCAAGAATTCGGTTCTCGGTTCGGTTTTCAAATTTATCAAATAAATAACCAAACCCGAACCAAACCGATCGGTTTGGTTCCAGTTCGGTTATTTTCGATTAGTTTCCTTTTTATTCTTTTTCTTTTACTTATTTGAACGGTTTGGTTCATTTATTTTCGGTTATTTTCCCTTTTTATTCTTTTTCTTTTATTTATTTTCTACTGCTACATACAGCCGAGTTGGCTGTAGCACAAAAGGAATAAGTCAAAGCTACAAAGAATGGAAATAAGGAAATGAAGCTTGGTTTGCAAAGGAGGAAAACCCAGAGACAAAGAGAGTACAAATAAAATAAAAGAGAGAGAAAAAGGGAAACAGTAAAGGGAAAGCAAATGCTAGATGAACACAGAGAGTTTCAAGGCTCCGACTATTCATTTATAAACAATTCTTTCAATTTTTTTTCCTATTTCTCTTGATAATTCCATAAGATTAAATTTTTTTACCCTGTCTCTCATATACACAATACTATAACATCATACAAAAAACTATAACCATAACTACATTGTTTGCATCTTAATCTATCTCCACCACACCCATATGATGATCTGAACAAGTCCGAAACCTTTTATGATGGCACAAGTCTCGTAATTTCATCCTGCAAGAAGATTTTTTTTATCAAATCAGAAGTGTTGAAGTTGTCGTCATCGCTATTGCTCATCTTTACTACAAGCAAGCAAGTAAAAAGTTTGGTTTTCTTCAACAAGATTGAGTCAAACTCTGTCTCTCTTCCTCAACTTGCAAGTGGTTGGATAGAGAGAAAGAGAAAGAGAGTTAAAAAAGAAAAGAAGGACATTAATAAAGAAAGAGAAGTTGGGTAGGTGGGGAGAAGTGGGTGGGGCTTAAATAAGATAGAGAAGGTAGTCTTTTTCAACTCTTTATCTGAATGAGGTATTAAGAAAATGAGAAAGTGGGAGTTAAGAGAGAGGATGGGGACGTGGGGTGCATTGGAATGGGGTGAGAATTTAAATAAGAGTCGGTTGGTGGGGGATTAAATAAGAGATAGAGGGCTAGGGGATTAAAAACAAGATAAGGGGAAGGGTTCGGTTCGGTTGTTTCGGATGTGTGAAAAACAAAATCCGAAACCGAACCAAACCAACTCGGTTCGGTTTTCTAATGTTCGATTTTGGTTTTTCTCGATTTGGGTTTTTTCGGTTATATTTAGGGATGGCAACGGGGCGGATTGGAGCGGATTTGAGCAAATCCATCCCCGCCCCGCAAGGGATTTCGGGTCCCCAAAACCGCCCCGCATATCCGTTTGCCATTTTTTTGAAAAACCATCCCCGACCCGGGCAAATAGGCGGATATCCGCCCCGCCCATTTAACCCGAAAAAAACAGATATACCGAAAAAACAGATCTCAGTTAAAAAAAAAAAAAAAACCTAATTTTATCCATCTATATATATTTCATTCATTAGATAAAAGAATTACAACAAAAATTATAACAAAAAGGATCCATACAAATATTACAAAAAAAAAAATCGATCTGAGATCAAATATCTAATTACAAAATACAATACAAAAATTTGCAAAAAAAAAAAAACTAAATTTCGATCTAAAGATGATCTGATATCAGAGATGAGATCTTGATCTTGATCTTGATCTGAGATCTGAGATCTTGATCTTGATCTTGATCTTGATCTTGATCTTGATCTTGATCTTGATCTGAGATCTTGATCTTGATCTTGATCTGAGATCTTGATCAGATCTGAGATCACCGTCTACCTTCGCGGCCTTCACGGCTTCACTGTGAGAGAGAAGGGTCGCCTTCGTCTTCGTTCGCGGCCTTCGCTGTGAGAGAGAAGGGAGGGTCGGCCTCCGCCACCCTTCGCGGCGGGCCTTCGCTGTTTTGAGAGAGAAGAAGGGACACAGGGGGGACGAAGGCGGAAGGCCTTCGCTCTGCTTTGAGAGAGACTGGAGACGAGAGCAGGGTGAGGGGAGGGGTTTCTTCGAGTGGAGAAGGGTTTCTTCTTCGAGTGGAGAGGGAGGGGTTTTCTTCGAGTGGGTTAGGGTTTCTTCGAGTGGAGAGGGAGGGATTTCTTCGAGATTTCTTCGAGTGGGTTAGGGTTTCTTCGAGTGGAGAGGGAGGGATTTCTTCGAGATTTTCGAGTGGGGAGAGTGAGGGATTTCTGAGAGTGGGGGATTTCTTCGAGTGGGGAGAGTGAGGGATTTCTGAGAGTGCTTGGGTCTGAGAGAGTGAGTCAGTGAGATTCAAGAGTGGGTAGGTTGGTTTTTGTTTTGTATTTTTTTTTTTTTTTTTTTTTTCTATTTAAAGGGTCAGGGGTATTTAAGTAAATTTCATACGTAAACGGATATCCGTGGGGCGGATATGGCCAAATCCGTATCCGCCCCGAATATTCGACGGATATTATTTAAATATCCGTATCCGCCCCGAAACCCATTTAGCTATATCCAAATCCGCTCCATACGGATTGGGTGGGGCGGATATCCGTGAAAATCCGCCCCACTGCCATCCCTAGTTATATTTCGGTTTGGTTCGGTCGGTTTGGTCGGTTTTCAGTAACCAATTAACACCCCTACCGTCAACATGTACAATGACCCAACAACCGTCTCAGCCTTCATTAACGGCCTGAGGAAAGAAGAGTTCTATAAGTTTCTGACACTGGAACCTCCGACAAGCATGACAAACCAAACAAAAAAGTGCAGAGCTTCATTGCCCTAGGAAGAACGGGCAGCCCGAAGCAAAATCGAACCCAATGAACAACCAGTCAACACGATATGCGTGCTTTATGGAGCCCAATCCGAGTCCGAACTATACAGCAGGTCCAGAAAAAAGGCTCTCTTAGGTATGAGGATCCAAGCAATACGCGGCGAGCAGCTGGTACTGCATGATCAAAAGCAAGGCTCGTCCGTGTTGCTAGTATTTATGAAAAAAGATCTCCAGGGCATACAACTCCCGCACAATGATGCCCTGGTGGTAACAATTTTCTTGGCAGGCTGGGAAGTAAAGAGGTCCTTGGTAGACACAGGGAGCTCGATGAACGTCTTGTTTCTCCGTACGTTCTGCAGCATGCAACTAAAATAGAAAAAATTGACCCCTGATAATCATCCGATGATTGACTTCAGTGGTGATAGACGGTTCCTCGTGAGAAAGATACAGCTGACAACAACAACAGGAGAGGAGCCAGCTCATAAAACCTTGTTTCAAGATTTCATAGTCATCGACGCATTTTCGGCGTATAATGCGGTCCTAGGGATACTTTGGATACACCAAATGGGAGCGGCGGTTTCCACTCTACACCAGTGCGTAAAGTATCCAACAAACAGAATGGTTGGTACATTGAGAGGCGACTAGATAGCTGCCAGGGAATGCTAGTACATGGAGAACCTGCCACCTGGTGATCCTTAATCAGCGGCTAGCCCAACGGCTAAGATGACCCTCTGTTCTACCTGAAGCGTAGGAGGAGAACAGGCGACCCCAGACAACGAGGCCCTAGTTAGCCCTCGGGGCCGACCCAATGCCGGACAATCGGAGGAAGAGACCGTTACGGTCTACCTTGACAGCCCTCTCAACAGCAAGGCTATCCAGATCGGTTCTTGCTTGAGCGAAGAATTGGTAAATCAACTCACGGAGCCGCTACAATGTAACCAGGACATCTTCGCCTGGACCATGCGAAACATGGTGGGGATCGACCCGTCGATAACCACCCATCGCCTAGAAGTGGACCCCTCAAGGAAAACCGTTAGGCAGAAGAGGAGGCACGTGGAGCTCGAAAGGAACGCGATCATAAACGAGGAAGTACAACGTTTACTCAACGCGAGAATGATTAAGGAAGCACGATAGCCCAACTTGCTGGCGAACACCGTTTTTGTAAAAAGAAAAATGGGAAATGAAGAGTATGTGTGGACTACACATACCTGAACAAAGCCTGCCCAAAGGACAACTTCCCATTCCCCCACATCGATCAGATCATGGACGCCACTTCTGAGCACAACTTACTCAGCTTCATGGACGCCTATTCAGGCTATAATCAAATATTGATGCACTCTCCAGATCAAGAGAAAACTTATTTCGTGACCGAAAGGAGGGTATACTGCTATAGGGTGATGCCATTCGACTTAAATAACGCAGATGCTACATACCAACGACTGGTCAACCAAATGTTCAAAGAATAGATCGACAGAAACATGGAGGTCTACATAGACGACATGCTGGTCAAGAGCCTCTGCAACCCCGACCGCATGCATGATCTCGCCGAAGTGTTCAACCAACTCAGGAAATACCAAATGAATCTCAACCCTTAAAAATGCACGTTCGAAGTCGAGTCTGGAAAATTCCTAGGCTATATAGTGAACAAAAGGGGAATCAAAGCCGACCCAAAACAAATTCAGGCCCTTCTCGACATGAAAGCCTCAGCCAACATCAGAGACGTTCAGAGTCTGACTAGGAGGGTATCATCACTTAACTGATTTATATCGAAGTCGTTCGAAAAATGCCTTCCCTTATTGAAGATACTAAGAAGGAGCAAAGGATTCTCTTGGAACGAAGAGTGCGAACACGCCTTTCAAGGCCTGAAAGCGTACATGGGGAGTCCAGAACTATTCTCAAAACCTGCGATAGGGGAAATACTAACTTGTATTTGTCTGTTTCCAGGCATGCTGTCAGTTCAACCCTCGTGCGAGACGACCAAGGGACCCAAAGACTAGTGTATTACACCGGCAAAACCGTTGTAGAAGCGGAAGCACACTATCCGGACCTGGAAAAGTTGGCTCTGGCACTGGTCGTATCCTTCAGAAAACTAATGCCTTATTTTCATGCCCACTCCATGACATCCACTTCGTTCGATATTACATAAACCCGAGCTATTGGGCAGGATGGTGAAATGGTCAGTGGAGCTCGGACAGTTTGACATAAACTACGCTCAGGAACCACCATAAAGCCAAGGTGCTAGCATATTTCATAGCTGAGTTCAAACCAGTGGAGAAGAGCCAAAGACATACCACCAGCCTTCAGATTCAAATGTCCAAGCGTGGATCTTGCGCTGCGGCGGGTCTTCAATTGGGAAGGAAAGCGGAGCCAAGATCACTCTCCGCTCCCCCAACGGCTTCACCCTCGAAAAGGCAGTCAGGTTGGCCTCCCTTGCTTCAAACAACGAGGCCGAATAAGAAGCCCTGTCTGGCCTAAGGCTAGCATTTGTGATCGATATAGATCGCCTAATGGCATACAACGACTCAAGATTGGCGGTCAACCAGGTCAAGGGGGATTTCAACAACAAAAACCTCCGCATGATAGCCTACCGCGACAAGGTACTTGGCATAATGGGCAGGTTCAAGAACTACGAACTCATATAGTGCCCCCGCGACGACAACAAAAGACCTGACGTGCTAGCAAGAAAAGCCTCAACTTCCGGCGAAATCTCCAGCGGCCTCATTGAATACCAAGAACAATCAAGCCTCGAAAAAGAAGAACATAAAGATATCTACACTGTGGAAACGTAGCCAAGTTTTATGACTCTGATACTGAAATACATAGCAACCGGAGCCCTACCAAGTGAGAAGGTTGAAGCGAAAAGACTAAAAAACAAAGAAGCAAGGTACACTCTCATAAATGACAAGTTATACAGGAGATCAATAACGGGGCCCCTGCTCCGATGTCTATCACCTTCAGAGGCATGCCAGGTCTTGGGAAGAATCCACAACGGCATATGCGGAAATCATCCTGGCCGGAGAACCCTCGCCCATAAAGCTTTAACTCTGGGATACTATTGGACGACCATGCAGTGAGACGCCAAAGATATTGTTCGCAAGTGCGACAAATGTCAGAGGTTCGCACCATACACCCATATGTCGGCCCAACCACTAACTCCGATGACTAGTCCATGGCCATTCGTGCAATGGGGAATTGACATCGTCGGACCGCTCCCGGCATCAGCTGCTAAAGAGTTCATTCTTGTGGCCGTCGACTACTTTACCATGTGGGTCGAAGTCGAGCCCCTATCCAAAATCGGGCCGGTCCAGATCAAAAAATTTATATGGGCCACCATCATCTATAGATTTGGCATCCCCAGAGTATTGGTCAGCGACAACGAAACACAGTTAAAAGGTAGCAAGGTCAAAAAATTGTGCAAAAGTTTGAGTATTGATCACCAGTTCTCCTCACCAAGACACCCCAAGCCAACGGCCAAACGGAGGTTACCAACTGGACGATCCTAGAGGCCATCAAAAGAAAGCTTGACGCATCCAAAAGAAAATGGGTTTCAGAGCTACCAAGGATACTCTGGGCATATCGGACAACTAAAAGAGTCCCTACCGGAGAGACACCTTTCACCCTAGCATATTGTTTGGAAGCTATGGTTCTGGTAGAACTCGAGGTGCCAACCTTTCGAACCAAAGAGTTTAGATCAGACGGTAACGGCGAAGCCTTTTGCTTGGGGCTAGACCTCCTTGATGAAATGCGGGATCTAGCCTCCGCCAAGATAGCCGCCTACCAACAACGAATGGCACAATATTACAACAAGAAGGTCAAGCCACACGAATTCAAGGTGGGAGATTGGGTACTCAGGAAGACCCAGCAGAACACCAAAGAAGCCAGTGTGGGAAAGCTAAATCCAAACTGGGAAGGACTTTACATAGTTGCTAAGGTCAACGGACCGGGAACTTACTGGCTGGAAGATGCAGACGGCGACGGGCTTAAACGGCCATGGAATGTAAAACATCTCAAAAAATATTATCAATAAAACTATTTGCTTTTATCAAAACTTTCACTGTTGTCCGTTACAACCCTCGACCAACCCGGTTATGGCCAGAATCGAATATCAACCCAATGCCTAGTCCACTATGCGCAGACCACAACGACCGAGGAAGTGGGAGTCTAGTTAGCGATAGTCCGCTGATGACGACGACTCGCCAAGGGATCATTGCTCTCCAACAGACAATGATCGTCAAACATACCAGGAAAGCTTAGTCAGTTCACGACTGATGACGATGGCTTCTGGTGCCCAACGCCTAGTCCGCTATGCATGGACCACGATGGCCGAGGAAGTGGGAGTAACGACTCTCTCCAAGGGATCATTGCTCTCCAGCAAACAATGATCGCTGAACTTACCAGGTAAGCTTAGTCAGTTCACGACTGATGACGATGGCTTCTGGAGCCCAACGCCTAGTCCGCTATGCGCAGACTACGATGGCCAAGGAAGCGAAAGTCTAGTCAGCGCTTGTTCGCCGATGACGATGATTCGCCAAGGGATCATTGCTCTCCAACAGACAATGATCACTAAACTTACATGGTAAGCTTAGTCTGTTCGCGATTGATGACGATGGCTTCTAGTGCCCAATGCCTAATCCGCTATACACGGACCACGATTGCAAAGGAAGTGGGAGACTAGTCAGTGTCTGTTCGCTGATGACAATGACTCGCCAAAGGATCATTCTCTTCAACAGACAATGATCGCCGACCTTACTAGGGAAGCTTAGTTAGTTCGCGACTGATGATGATGGCTTCTGGTGCCCAACGCCTATCCGCTATATGCGGACCACGACGGCCGAGGAAGTGGGAGTCTAGTTAGCACTTGTTCGCTGATGATGATGACTCACCAAGGGATCATTGCATTCCAACAGACAATGATCGCCAAACTTAGTCAGTTCGCGACTGATGATGATGGCTTCTGGTGCCCAACGCCTAGTCCGCTATGCACGAACCATGACGGCCGAGGAAGTGGGATTCTAGTCAACGCTTGTCTGCTGATGACGATGACTCGCCAAGGGATCATTGCTCTCCAACAGACAATGATCGCCGAACTAACCACAGAACTTACCAGGTAAGCTTAGTCAGTTCATGACTGATGACGATTGTTTCTTGTGCCCAACGCCTAGTCCACTATGCGCGGACCATGATGGCCAAGGAAGTGGGAGTCTAGTCAGCGCTTGTCCGCTGATGACGACGACTCGCCAAGGGATCATAGCTCTCCAACAGATAATGATCGTCGAACTTACTAGGAAAGCGTAGTCGGTTCGTGACTAATGATGACAGCTTTTGGTGCCTAATGTTTAGTCCACCGTGTGCAAACCATGATGGCTGAGGAAGTAGGAGTCTAGTCAGCGCTTGTCAGCTAAAGGCAACGACTCACCAAGAAGTCATTATGTCCAAACAGACAATGATCAAGAGAGCCTAGTCAGCCCTCGGCTAATGACGATGATTTCTGTTGATTAGCACCTAATCTGTCACAAGGTCAATGACAACGACCTAAAGCAACAATATATTTTGACTGACAAAGACAGGCACTCCACCCAATAGTACAAATTTTATAATCTACGAAGCATCTAAAGTAAACTCGAGAATACGGGGCAAAATAATACTTTCATTCAAAAAAATTTGTTTTGTCTGTCCAGGAAAGGACGTCACAACTATTTTAAGGAGAAAAATCCTCCTCGGCAGCTAGTCCTATGAAGCCAGAGCCCTCCCCTTGATTAATCGGTCCGAAAGCAACCCTCCTGTAGCGGGCAAAATCAAGATTGACACCAAGATGCTTTTCTATGATTAGCTCCAGAAACTCCAACCTGTCTTGAATAACTTTAAACGAGAATAACAACCTCCTGCCCAACACGTCGAAATCTATCGCACCCATCAGGGCTGCATAGTGCGAACGCTCCTCTTCCAACAATGGCTCCACTTCACGAACGGATGAAGCCCCTCATCAACTGCAGACTCCAGTTGCTGTCGTTTGACAGCCCATTCCGTCTCTGCCCGCTTTCTCTCGGCTTCTTGGGCCTCCAGATCGGAAGACCATCTGTCCATGGCTACATCCATGCACTCTAGTTTGGCACTAGTTCGCCTTAGTTCAACACGAGTTGACGCCAAATCAGACTTGACCGCCCTCAGTTGAGATCTCATACCAACACATTCCACTTCGGTGACAGAGACCATGGCCCCGAGGTTCGCGGCAGTACCAGAACTCTACAGCTGACCATTCAAGGAATCCACCCGGTAAAGAGCATTCAAATATGACCTTCGCAGGCCCGTAAAGGCCTTCTACAAAGCAAAAAATCTCCCACGAGCTTCGGGGTGCAGCGAAACAGGACTATACGACTCAAGGGCACGAGCAACCATCTCGAGAATACGGTGACGCGAAGCATCAACATGTGGTCCAACTTCCTCCCCCTCTAAGTCAACAAGGGAAGTAGAAGCATTAGAAGGGAAGCTACGACCCCCCAAGGGTGCCTCATGTGCAGACCGCGAAGTCCTAGGGGAGAAGCCGCCCAGTCAGAGGGTTGCCTCCTCTTTGGAACAATGATGGGAGGCACGTTAGCCTCCAATTCAGTAAGCCTGGACGGGCTGGGCAGGGCCAGACTTCTCCCCATCAGCCGGTGAACCAGGCATGGGGCGGACATCAAGAGAACACTGCAGCAATCCACTGCGCACAACATTACCTGACATTATGACCTCCCCAACGGATGTCAAAGGGAGCTTGAGAAACTCTCTCCTTATCTGCCTCTTTTCCTCATTAAGAGATGAAATAGCAAACTTCCCTGAAACAAAGGAATAACATCAGAACCAGCGCCGCATCAAGGATACAGAAAAATATATATGTAATATGCCGGCAACTAAGATACTCATCAAGATCAAACTGAAAGTATTGGGACACTCTACGACTCCCAAGCTCGAAGTATGCAGAATCCACCGAAACCAAGAACTAATACTTCTCCCCAGGTTCAGCGCCACCCGCTACCAAGCGCAGACAAGAAAGGCAGTTCAATATGCAGAAACCTCTGGGGTCCAATCGAGCAGTGGTCATGTGATGGATCACCTCCGGGGTCAAACGGAGACCAGCGTCATTGTAATATCTATTTTTTTTTTAAATTTGCTTGAGAGGGTGTACTCAGTAAATACGGTGGGGGCACATAGCCACCCACCCTTTAAGAGACAACCCCTCCCCTTTTCTTTCTTCTTCCTTTTTTCTTTTCCTTCGCAGAGTGCGGTTCCCTGCCGCTGCTATCCTCCGCCAGCGTGTTTGCCGTCTGATCAAGCGATTCCTTCGCAAAATCTTGCCCATTTGTCCTACATTTCTTCCCCTCTTCATTCTCTTTTGTTTTTCGAGAAAAAAAAATCAGTTTCAGATTGTGAGTTTGACGAGTTGGGTTGATTGATCGGTTTGCGTAGCTCCGATCAGCCATTGAGGAGCCGTTGTGGCGTCATTTGGAACCCGTAGACCCCACATGCAAGAGTGATTTCGGGGTTGGCCGGGATTTTCAAAAAATCACGGTGCATGTTCTTTTTGAGGGTTCTTCGGCGTGAATCCGGACTTTGGGTGAGTGGGTGAGCTGCACATTCGTGACTCTGAGTGTTCTTAGACCTATTTTCGGCTTGTTGTGCGGTGCGGTGGCGATCAGAGCGGAGTAGGGAGGGTTTCGGCGAGTTTTCGCCAAATTTTGGGTTTCGTCGAGGAGTTTGCCAGATTTTATTTGTCTGTAAGTTTCTCTTTCAATAACGCGCCGATGGTAACTTATTTATTATTTCAGTTTTCGTCTAGTTTGCTCACCTTTGAGTCCGCTTTGCAGTTTTAAAAATTTTCGTGGTCCCGCATTCGCTGTTTTGCGAGTTAGGAGCGTCGACCTGTAGGATTTGGGTTCTGAAAATCCCATTCCGCTCAGGTGAGTGTAACTATAATATTTATTTTGAGAAATAATTATTTGAAATCCTGAATTTAATTTTTACATTATACCGTCGCTTGTGTATAATTGAATCCAAGTCCGAAATTCGGGGTTTTTAGAGATTTCGATGGTTGTGTTGTTTCTTTGTGAATGAATTACATATTGAGTTTCTGAAAGCATGATATACTTGAATAAAATCGAATAGTGGATGAATTTGGGTGTGATTAGGCTTTGGTGTAATGACATTGGTATAATGGCATTGGGCTTGTATGCTTCGTTTTCGAGTTTGCATAGTATGTCATGTTTTACCGTAGATTGCTGAGTCTTGAGCATGTATGATAGTTCGATTCGAATGAATTTATTGTGGTGGATTGGGTCATGTTGGGACCTTAGAGTAGTCGTGATTTATGAAAATTGCCGAACTGATTATGGTTACACGTCTGTTATATTTGATTCTATACAGACTCGTAGTTTGTGCATGTTGATATTAGTGTAAGTGTCTTTACCCCGCTATAATGCCTGTTGTGCCGATGCTTAGGAGCTTGCTCGCATCGTGAGTTGGATGGTGCTTGAGATGACTCGCACCTGACATTGAGGACGCTATTGCATGTGGCAAGCTTGCTGAGGTGCGGTGAGCTCTCGCACACACTTGCTACTAGAGAGTGCAGTAGGACGGGTCCCGGAGGACGTGCTTTGGAGATTACTCACTTTCCCTCCCAGCGCGCTTGAGTTTGATTTGTGTTAGGTTGGCCGTGTTAGGCCAGTCGTTCGGGTTGTTTAAGTTTGTATCCTAGCAAATGGCACCCCATTAGGATACAAACCACCCGAAGTGGTATTGGTGCACGTTGTGGGATGCGTTTGGGTGAAACACATTCGTAGGGTATGCGGATACCTACGTTATGAGACACTTATACAGAATTTTTGGTTTCGACTTGATTGCTATACCTAGGAGACTATGAAGAATTATGAGATTGTCTTTATTTTCATCGCTTGATATTTACCATGTTTGAATCACATGTAATGATTGGCATATCTCGTAAACTTGTAGTTATTGTTGAATCTGAAATGCTTGTGTTGGTGCTTGAACTTAGAAATATTATCCTTAGAGACACGGTGTGATTTAGACTTTAGAACCTGTTACTTATCCATTATTGTGTGGCATAAATTTTTTCTTGTATATTATTTTGTTATCTGTATTTAGTTCGCTTGCACCAGCTAGCTTTGTGCTTTGCTGACCCCGCAAGGGGTGTGCTTTTATTGGAGTGCAGGCAGTGTTGGCGTTCCTGCCGATCGTGGTGCTTAGGCCCAATTTTCTGTTGTAGGCGCGTTTTGTGCAGTTTGGTCGTGTCCACCCTGTACGGGTATGTTTTGCTTCCCTTGTATTCTCAGGTGTATTATCTTGTTATACTCAGATGTTTGTATATTGGTTTTGTCGCTATGACTCTGGCGGGGCGAATCAAATATACTTATTTTGTTCAAATTTTATCGTAGTTTTTATTTTCGTTTGATTCTCGTATCAAGAATGTGTTATATTATGATGTTGTGGCCGGTTACGATCCGCTTGTATTACGGGTTAGTTCAGGCATCGACACGCTGCGATTCCCGTGGCGGGTCGGGGCATGATAGTCATGAGCCCTCAGAAGAATCACAAGCAGAATCTTGAACCCACTTGGAACCATTTGAGCAGGAGGCATACAAATATTAAGAAAGAAGCGGCAGATGTCATCTGGTACTAGAAATCGAAGCAAGGCTCGAACATGCTTCGGTGCAAACTTATGTAGCTCTGAGGGGGTGTAGTCGGAGCCAAATCTCCAAACGCGGGAGTGAATTTCAAATCTCCTGGAATATCGTATAGACTACGAAACCTGATCAACTTGGGTTTGTCAACCAAGCTACCCTCAATGAACTTGACGCAAGTAAAGGATAACAGATCCTTGGGAGAAATTTCAACATTATCAGCCATCAGTAGAAAGAACGGATCAAACTTCATAGCGAAATTATTGCTTGAAAGAACAACGTAGATAAGAAGAATAAGAAAATCTTTATTGAAGCAGCAAATATTTATAGGGGAGGCAAATCGCACTTTCCCTCTTTGAGCAGTCGCGTACCAATTAAAGTCATGCGCCGCTCGAGACAAACGCTTCGAGTCCAATCATCAAGATAGTACAATTGCTTTTTCAAAGAGTTAGTGGACCGACTTAACGCCCCACTAACTCGGGGGGAGTAGCTGATGATACACAAAAATGGTCACATCCCTGAGCCATATACGTGTCATGATGATTTCGAGGAATTACGGGCCTCGACGTCAGCCTAGCACTGACCCGGCCCAAGCGATTCCAAGCCCGCCTTATACAGTTCGCCAGATGGACCCGAACTCTTACAGCCTGCTAGGCCCATATGTCTCATAGTTATCTTCAATACCCGTAAGCCGTACTAAGGCAAGTATCTCGAGGATCAGCTTCAGACATACAACTACACCAGCTCTATGCTTCCAACTAGGAAACAAATATCAGAGTACATATCAACACAGGGAAACTTTCTCTTACGAAATACCCTCAACTAGGGAACTATCTCCCACGTATCTAGGAGCATAGGGCTAACAGGGAACTTCCCTCCTACAACACAACTCCTAATTAGAGAAGGATTTATACAAAGATCTCCTTCCTAAACTATGCCATCGATGGCCTGATCGAACCAGGACTCCTGCACTATAAATAAGACATGAGGTTGGTAAGCTAAAGTACGCTACAAATTCCCTTTTTACACCATTACACTTTCCGCAGATCCCTGTCTGACTTTAGCATCGGAGTGCCATCGGCCACCACAACGGTGGTCCGTGGTCACATGTGTTACTTGTGCAGGTCAGCAGGATTAGATCAAAGCAGGGAGACGAAAATGACAACATCAATAAGAATAATGAAAATGATGTTATTGGCATTTATCACTCGTCCTCTTAGGACGTTTTATACCCTAGAAGTTTGTGCTTGAAAATGTTGTTTGTAGTGCAAAAACAACATTGGCTAAGCTTGTAAAACCTATAAAGGTTGAGTGGGAAGTTATTATAAAAATGTATTGACTAAATTATAAGTTCATCCATATTGGGTTGTGAGTGATTGATGAAATTAGAATATTTGAATGCGACTATGAAGACTCAATCAAATGTGACAACGTAACAAGATGAAATCAAGTCATGCACTAATCAAAGCCAAAATCAAAGTCAACCAAGGACAAAGTTAATTCAAGAAACCGAAGTTGAATATATGAAGAGTGGTCCAACATTGTTAATGCTATAAGAAGATAAGTCCAAGATTATTGAAGTCCAAGAATGTGGATTATGTCAAGTGGCATTTGAAGTCTATACAAAGTGTTCTTATAAGCTACTAACCATTTTGCAATCTTCCGCAAAAGTTTTTACAGAAAAATGTTTCGAAAAAGTGACTATTCACTCTCTCTTACTCATTATATCTTTGAGCATTCGTGAGTGGTGTTTGAGTGTTACCGCTACATTTTCAATGTTAAACCTAGTTGCGACTGACTTTGATAATTCCTATCATTTTCAATTCACTCTTAGATGAACCTAGGGCTGGCAATTTAACTTGGGCCCAGGAGCCCAGCCCGAAGCCCACCAAATATAAATGGTTTCAGGATGAGCTCTAACGTGTTTTGGTGTACCAGGATGAAGGTGGCTCTCCACCTAGGAGTCATAACTTATTAAATAACACAATAAAAAATTATGAGAAAATTGGTGAATGACAAACGATGGTGATGTAGACGATGACAGGAAAAAATAGCTTGAAATTTGAGCTTGAGTATGTGATGGTTAGTTTTTCTTAGTATGTAATGTTCTTGTAATTGAGATAAAAGTAGAAAAGCTAGGACATAAGCGAATATTATCTATGGTAGAAATTATTGACTATGTATATTGATTAATTTATATTTTTTTTGTGTGCAAGCTTCACACGTTTTTGCGACTACCTTTTAAAATACTAGTCACTAAACATATTTAATAAAAGACTAAATCAATAATAATATTTATTTTATCTTCGAATTGACAAAAATAGAAATTAGGTCATAAAAATAGAAAGTGTCTCCTTTATCTACACGAACTCCATTGTTCTCAGTGACGGAGCCAGGATTTTTGTCGAGGGGGCGGAGTGATGTCATAATTAATTAAATATAATATAAAAATTAGTTACTTTAACATGAATTTTCTTTTTAAATCCGAAATTCTTCCTGGCCTGGAAAAACCAGTGAGGTTGTTGCCTGGGGAGGCAAAAATACACTTTTGCTCCCCTATTTAACAACCTTTTTGGAAAATGTGTTTAAAGAGGGGGGGCAAAAGTGTATTTTTGCCCCCCAGGCAGCAAACCAAGCAGGAGGACCCAGGCCTTGTAGAATTACTACTATATTCATTGATTACTACTATAGCAAAAAGGGGAGTATAACAAAGACAGTCATTGAAGATGATTACTATTATATTCATTGAAGATGATTACTACTTATAAAAACACAATAGAAGAGAAGGGTTTGAATCGTTGATTACTACTACATAAAGAAAATGAGGAAGAGATTGAGTTGCTTACGATTTTTTTTGTGGAGATGACCAACACAGTGATTAATGAAGGCACCTGATACCTAGAAGAAGAAGAATAAAGTGGTTTGGATCCTACTGGATCTTGTGAAGATGAGCTCAAATAACTCAATAGTTATAGATCTTTGAAGATGATGAAATATAAGGGTTTCCCTCATCTTATCCAATCGATGGAGTGTAAAGAAGAAACTGTGGATTTTGGTTTCTTTGAGGAGCAATTCTAGCTGGCCTGAGAAATCAGCCTGGTCCTTGCCTGGGGGGCGAAAATACATTTTTGCCCCCCTCTTTAAAACACCTTTTTGGAGTATGTGTTTAAAGAGGGGGGGCAAAAAAATTTTGCCCCCAGGCAGTGGTTTCTCAGGTCCGCTAGAATTTCTGTTCTTTGAGAGATTTGAGGGATTTAACATCTATCTCTAATTCTAAAAGTAGAGTTTGAATTTGATATGTACATGATTTGAAGGCTGAAGTCCTGGTTGAATTAAAAAGTGAAAATAGAGGAGCAAATTAAAAACTAATTAAGAGACAAATAAATTATTAAAAAAAAAAAAAACAAAAAAATCTCAAAAGTCAGCCCCACTTGCCCCCACCTGAATCCGTGATTTGTTCTCACTATGTTCTCCTCTTTCAATCGCATGACCTGTTAGCCACCCCTCCTCATTGTTGTTCATC
This sequence comes from Berberis vulgaris, assembly GCA_963556465.1. Classification (NCBI taxonomy): domain Eukaryota; kingdom Viridiplantae; phylum Streptophyta; class Magnoliopsida; order Ranunculales; family Berberidaceae; genus Berberis; species Berberis vulgaris. Next base: position 65,031,737 of record OY747128.1, read on the forward strand.
TTTTAGCCGTGCCTCCTCCCTTAGTTGTCCTATCTCACTCGTGCTCCTTTTTCGTGTTCCTCTCTGTGTCATCCTCCCTATTTGGTCCATCAATGCTCACTGCTACTCCTTCAAGTTTGTGGTGCTCTCTCCACGTTTGTGAAGGTGAAGGTACGTGTACTTATCAAATCAACATACTAATTATGGGATTTTAGTTGTATACACTGGCAGCCGACACGTGCAAACAATTCCTTCTTTTTTCTTAAAAATATATATTTTTTTAATTGTCCTGACTACAATGAAATAAGTTATAATCATGTTTTAATCATATACTTCATATCTGAAATTGCATACAATTTGGCAATAACTAAGAGTTGATATACTTCATATACAATTTACAAAATAAACAATCATTCATGTCTTTCTTACCACTTTCATTTGCACTTAATAAAACATTTTTTTAGCAAAATTTTGGCAGGGTCTCTTTTGTTTTCGGAGATTTGTGCATCTGTCATAATCTGTGTAATTTCAAAATTGAAAACCTTAAAATTATAAGTATGTCACAAGTTTGCTTTAACATTAAACATATATACATCCACAAAAAAAAGGTCCAGTTGACAACATAAGCAACCATCCTTATTTTTGGCAGTCTCCTTCAGTTTTCAGAGATTTTTGCATCTGTCATTAACTCTGTATAACTTCTACATTAAAATTGTAAAAAACCTTACATTCTATTATAAGGTTGCTTATGCATTAATCATACACACACACACAAAAAAAAAATGTCCCCAAAGAACATCCATAATCAAGCTGTATTCAATTTCACAAGTAAGCATGATTTTGTAGGGTTTAATAATGGGATTAGGTCATGTATTGATTTGTGTTTTTTGGTCATCAATATGAAACCTGCGTCATTACACGCTACAATCATTTTTTTGATTAAAATATCAAAAGTTAAACACCTACATTTACCTATGAATAATGATTTTAGTGTAAGAAAATTTAATTTCTTTGCCAAAACTCGTAGCAAGAAAATGATCTGTAAAATACTAAAAAAACAATTATTTTACACTGACAAAGAAATTATGTTATTTAGAAATAATTTATGATATTCGAATAAAATGATAGTTATTGGGTGGGGAAAATGCGTGAGTGCTTCACACCAAAATAAGTTTTTTGAAATCGAAGGAAAACGATTTATATATCATTCTGAAGTTTACAATACTTATGCACAGGGGCGGACCCAGGATTTTAGTCGAGGGGGGGGCGAAATGGAAAATACTTATTAGTTGATAATAGTAGTTATCAATAGTAAAGCCAATTTTTTTTTTACCGAAGCTAGTAACCAGTGTTCTAAAAATCGCTAGGCGCTGGGCGGGCGGCGAGCAGGTGCCTAGCGCCCAGGGGTTTAGGCGGGTGCTTAGGCGACGCCTAGGCGGTCTTAGGTTTTGTATTATAACTTTATTAATTTACAAAAGTTAAGCATAATACCTTAACAATTACATCCAATTTAATGCCAATATACATATGCAAAATTTAAAAACATGAAAAATTAACAATCGTGAACAAAATTTATTAAAACTCAAATGATTGAAGTTGGTCATGATGGGTACTTTATATAAATTTGAATTTGTGTACTCTTTTATTTTTCTTCAAATTGCATGAATAATCTCAGTTATGTTTGATAAAATCTACATTAGTAAAATTGGTACCGGCAGATCCTTTGAGAATTCCATTAAGTAATCATCATTTTGCTACATACATATACTGAATTAAAAACAATTAAATAGTTTATTTCTAAAAAATAGGAAAGAAAAATAAAATAAGAACACAATCAGCCTTATTAAAAAATAAAAAAATAAAAAATAAATAAAAATCGCCCAGACCGCCTAGACCCCGCCTAGAGTCCGCCTAGACCCCGCCTAGAACCACCCAGATTGCCCAAAACCGCCTAGACTGCCCACCCAGCCATTAATCTGGGCGGTTTTCCACCTTCTAGCGCCTAGGCCGATTTTTAGAACACTGCTAGTAACTAATAAAAAAATTCAACTATAAAAAATACAATGTATATATCAAATTGGATCCAAGGGTAGTCAATTTTAAGCCAAAATAAGGTCACTATTGATAATCTTAGCAAAGAGCAAACAAGCATAATAACTAGAATATATAACTAATATCACAAAAGAGTTTGTCTAGGAAGCTAGACTTTAAAGCCATTTTTTAGTCAGGCTAGAGCATTTTTACACCTTTACCCATTCTCTTTAAAATACAACCACAAACATTATCTATAGAAGGGATAGAAATGTAAAAAACTTAAAACCTGACAAAAAAAAGTGGCTATAAAGTCTGGTTGTCTAGAATTGAGAATCACAAAATAATTGGGATAAGTTCTAGGTGAAGCTAAAAAAAATTTGAAATTTGCGAGTCTAATATGATCATAATACAATTTCAAAGAAAAAATAGTTTATATGAGACTCAAATTGTATACGAGTTGGCTAATGGTATATATTTTCATTGAATTCTATCGTTATTATTTTAAATATTTTTTTGTTAGGGGTTTAATATCACTTGTGAAAAACAATTCATTTCTTTAATGTTAATAAATTTTTATTAAACTAAATATTTTTTAATGTTCGCAATTACTAATAAAATTGCATTGAAAATAAAATAAAAAAATGCACTCGAAGAGTATCGAACTTAGGTCTTTTACTAAAAGTGATAAACCTACAACAACTACACCAACAAAGACATGTTTGAATATTTTCATAAACAATTATCATATTGTATTCTACATTATATAATCGATTTTTTAATACTAAAATATATATACTAAAAATATTTTAATGCCCCCCCTCGCCCCTTAGTAGGCCCGCCCATGCTTATGCAAATAAAATGACTAAAACAATATATGCATTTACAGTTACTGATTTATTAATTTGGTTACCTGAAATGAAGGATTAAACTCATATATTGTAATGAAGTTTACAATATTCATACACAAAAAGGAATGAATACCTGCATTTGCAAATATTATTATAGTAAGTTAGTTCATATTTTTTCACATCATATGATAAACTATCAAACATACAAATACTAAACAACAACAACAACAACAACAATTGTTAAGCATACTTAGCTATTAGTCATTAGCTAGTCATACATGTTATAGGTTGTTAGGTGGTTGGTTAAGTCTGTTTTGACAGCAAGTCTATCAGTGCTCTGTCTATATAAACAGGTGTGTTGTATACATTTGGAAATATGAAATGAAATGGAACTTTCTCTTTAATTCATTATGAAAGCTAACATGGTATCAGAGCTCTTTCAGTTCCTCCTTCTTTTCAATTCCTCTCAGTAGCTCTAATGGCAGATGCAACATCATCCAATGCTACACCTCTTACTAACTCTGTTTCAACAGAGTCAAGACCAGTGATGTTCACACATGCACTGTCTGTCAAGTTGAATGAAAACAACTATTTGTTGTGGAAACAACAAGTCTTGGCAGCCATTCGAGGGCATAAACTTCAGTAGTTTATTGATAAAACTTCACATCCATCACGATTTCTGTCTACTGAAGATCAAATCAACAACAATGTTAGTTCAGCTTTTCTCATCTGGGAACAACAAGATCAGTTGCTGTTTTCTTGGCTTCTATCCTCCATGACAAAATCTCTACTCACAAGATTGGTAGGATGTGAAACATCAGAGCACATTTGGTATGTTCTTGAAACATTCTTCAATTCACAAACCGTAGCTAAGATATCACAGTTTAGAACTCAGCTTCAAAATCTCAAGAAAGGAGATCTCTCTATCAATGCCTATTTGCTGAAACTCAAGTCGATTATTGATCAACTAGCTTCTGTAGGACATCAGCTCTCTCAAAAAGATCATGTTAATGCCATCTTTGATGGCTTACCACAGATTTATGATACGTTTGTTGTCTCTGTGAGTTCTAGATCTGATGATTTCAGTGTTGTAGAAGTTGAATCCCTTTTGCTTGCTCAAGAAGCAAGAATTGAAAGACACATGAGAGATCTTGATATTTCTGGTTCTGTGAATGTGAATGTGGCACATACATCTTACAAACCTTCACCTAGATCCTTTGTGTCAAGCTCACAAGGTTGGAGACCTAACTCTAGAGCTCCATATAATCACAGGGGAGAAAGATCTGGATCTGGGAGAGGTTTTAGACCATCTGGAACTGGATCTGGTTTTAACTCTAATCGTCCTCAGTGTCAGATATGTGGTAAAATTGGACATTTAGCTTTCAAATGTTATAATAGGTTTGATAGTAATGTATCAAATCCATGGAATTCCAATTCATCTTCTTCTTCTGGTCCTGGTTCGGGGCACTCATCTCAGCAGTTCACTGGTTCTAATGCTCCAAAGACATGCGTACTCTGCTTCAACCAGTCAGCAATTGCAACCTACTTGGAGGCCTGATTCCAATGCCAGTGTTCCATCTACTTCCATTGATAGTAGGTGGTATCCAGACTCAGGAGCAACTGATCATTGTACTCCCTATCATCAGAATTTGATGAATCCTATCCCGTATCAAGGCAATGATCAACTTTTTGTTGGCGATGGATCTGCTTTGCCAATCGAAAATATTGGTCAGTCCACTCTTTTCTTTTCTAACTCTTCAAGAGTATTGCACCTTACAAATGTTCTTCAAGTTCCAAAATTAACTAAGAATCTCTTAAGTGTGTCTAGATTTGCTAGGGATAATAAGGTCTTCTTTGAATTTCATCCTGATCTATGTTTTGTCAAAGATCAGGTCACACGCCAAACAATCTTGGAAGGGACACTTAAGAATGGTCTTTATGTATTCCCGTCTATGCCTCTTCCTGATTTCAAGTTTGTGCATTCTTGTTCCAACTCTACATCTCAATCCATTCCAACAAATAGTTCTTTCAGAAATTTCAGCAAGAAAGTCAGTCCAGTGAGTAGTCCCGATTACAATTTCAGCAATTTCAGCAATACCAATTTCAGCAAGCAAGTCTGTCCAGTAAGTAGAACTGATTGCACCTTCAGCAATTTCAGCAGACCTGATAGCAATTTCAGTAGCACAGTCAGTAGCCCAGATACTCATTTCAGCACCTATCAAAGCATTCCATCTGGTTCTAATGCTTGTATCAATTTGACTGTGTCTAAGCCATCTACTTCATTGTCCATTTGGCATGCTAGATTTGGTCACCCTGCCTTTCCTATTGTACAAAAGATTCTTACAAAGTGTAATATTGTTGTTCCAAATAATGTCAATATGGATGTTTGTTCTTCTTGTTGCTTGGGTAAGATTCATAAACTTCCTTTTTCCAAATCTTCTACTGTGTATACCAAGCCTTTAGAACTTATACATACTGATCTATGGGGTCCTGCTTCAACTTTATCCTCTTGTGGTTACAAATATTATATACACTTCATTGATGCATTTAGTCGTTTCACTTGGGTTTTCCTGTTGCAAAATAAATCTGATGCCTATCCCACTTTCCTTAAGTTCAAGGCTCAGGTTGAATTAGAGTTTGGACTTCCAATAAAATTTATTCAGTTAGATTGGGGAGGGGAATATAGGTCATTTTCGAAGTTTCTCAATCAACATGGTATATCCCATCGTCTTGCTTGCCCAACTACTCATCAACAAAATGGCGTGGCTGAAAGAAAACATCGCCACATTGTTGAGTCAGCCCTCACTCTCCTTGCTCATGCCTCTCTTCCCCTAAAATTCTGGGATGAAGCAGTCCGCACTTCAGTTTTTCTTCTCAATCGTGTTCCATCCACTGTTCTTAAGGGACAGTCTCCTTATGAAGCTCTTTATCACAAAGTTCCAGATTATATCAATCTAAAAGTATTCGGCTGTTCTTGCTTTCCAAACACTAGACCCTACAACTCTAATAAACTCCAGTTTAGGTCCACTGAATGTGTGTTTCTTGGGTACAGTTCTCAACATAAAGGGTATAAGTGTGTGTCATCCACAGGACGGGTTTATATCTCTCGTGATGTAGTGTTTAATGAGAGTCATTTCCCTTATTCAAAATGGAGTCCTACTTTACTCTCCTCTGATCTCTGTCCTACTACTGAGATGCCTGCTTCAATTAACTTTTCTGCTGCACCTGCTCCACCTGCTGCACCTGCTGCTAGCACATCTTCTAGCTCAAACCATGCATCTTCACATAGTCCATTGGGTTCTCTTTTCCCTATTTCTGACCATTCTAGTCCTAGTGCTCATGTTACTTCCAATGCTGATTCTAATAATGCTTCTAATGTTGCTTCTTCAAGTGATCATCTTACTACTCATGTTACTCCTAGTCATCCTATGATTACTAGATCTAAGGCTGGTATATACAAGCCCAAAGTCTACCTGACTTCAGCTGAACCTGCCAGTATGGTTGAAGCCTTGGCCACTCCTCACTGGTTTTCTGCAATGCAAGATGAGTACCTCGCCTTGTTGAGAAATGTTACTTGGTCTTTGGTTGATATGCCACAACATAGGTCAGTTGTTGGTTGTAAGTGGTTGTTTAAGGTAAAAGAAAATGCTGATGGGTCAGTACATAGATACAAAGCTCGATTGGTGGCTCGCGGCTTTCAACAAGTGGCTGGGTTTGATTATGCTGAAACCTTCAGTCCGATTGTTAAACCAACTACAATCAGGGTGATGCTCTCGGTGGCAGTCACATATGGGTGGTCTGTTTTTCAACTAGATGTTAACAATGCGTTTTTGAATGGAGATCTACAGGAAGAAGTCTACATGATGCAACCTCCTGGCTTCATTGACCCTTCTCGTCCTACTGCTGTTTGCAAACTTCATAAGGCTTTATATGGCCTCAAGCAAGCTCCTCGGGATTGGTTTGATAAGCTCAGACATACCCTTATACAGCTTGGTTTTGTTTCTACTAAGTCTGATTCCTCTTTGTTCATAAGACATTCTCCATCTCCAATCTTTCTTCTGGTGTATGTTGATGATATCCTCGTTACTGGAGCTGACTCAAATGCTGTTTCTCAGCTTATTCATCAATTGAATGCTTGTTTTTCTTTGAAGAATTTGGGACTTGTTCATTACTTCCTTGGTATTGAGGTTCAACATACTAAGCATGGATTGTTCCTATCCCAGTCCAAATACATCATTGATTTATTGTGTCGAGCTAAGATGCAATATGCTAATGGGTTGCCAACTCCCATGAGCAATGGTGAAAAGTTGTTTGCTACTGGCAGTGATCCAGTCAGAGATGTCCAATTATATAGGAGTATTGTTGGTGCTCTCCAATATGCTACCATCACCAGACCTGAACTTGCTTATTCAGTAAATCGTGTTTGTCAATTCATGCAGCATCCCCTTGAGTCGCATTGGCGGGTAGTGAAGAGAATTCTGCGATATCTCAAGGCTACTCCTAATCTTGGTCTTCATATTAGTCCTACTCCTTCTTTTCAACTTTTTGGTTTTTGTGATGCTGACTGGGCATCGGACCCTACTGATCGAAGATCTACATCTGGGTATTGTGTATATCTGGGAGCTAATCTCATTTCTTGGTCATCCAAGAAACAGAGTGTTGTCTCCAGGAGCAGTACAGAAGCGGAGTATAGAAGTCTTGCATCAGTTACTGCTGAACTTACTTGGTTGAGATCTCTGTTTCATGAACTGAAAATTGCTTGTTCTACTCCTGTCATCTGGTGTGACAACAAAAGCACTGTGATGCTTAGTGCCAATCCGATTCTTCACTCTAGGACTAAGCACATTGAGATTGATGTTTACTTTGTACGTGAGAAGGTTGCTCGCAAGCTTATTCAGGTTCATCACATTCCTGCTATTGATCAGGTTGCTGATATATTTACTAAGGCCCTTGGCAATACCAGATTCTTGTTACTTCGTCGCAAACTAAGTGTCATTGATGCCTCTACGCTTAGTTTGAGGGGGGATGTTAAGCATACTTAGCTATTAGTCATTAGCTAGTCATACATGTTTTAGGTTGTTAGGTGGTTGGTTAAGTCTGTTTTGACAACAAGTCTATCAGTGCTCTGTCTATATAAACAGGTGTGTTGTATACATTTGGAAATATGAAATGAAATGGAACTTTCTCTTTAATTCATTATGAAAGCTAACAACAACAATAATAATAATAATAATAATAATAATAATAATAATAATAATAATAATAATAATAATAATAATAATAATAATAATAATAATAATAATAATAATAATAATAATAATAATAATAATAATTTGAAAAGATTAAGCGATATAATCTTGGGGTATATGAAATTATCACTTCAAACATATAAGAATAAAATATCGACACCTAATTCTTTATGAAGTATCATCAAATGCATGCAAGTCCCTACCAAAATTTCCATATGAATGTAAAAAGGGATATTGCAGAGGATTATAAAAACATCGGTATCTGGGACAATCAGTAGTATACTGGTTCTTGTGTCCACAGTTATATCCCTCTTATTTCTCTCAGTTCGGTCCTCATAGTGAACTACAATAGGAGCTACTTGAGAAGCAGTAGGCATATTGTATTGGTGCCGATGATAATGTCGATATTCTATATGAAGTTGAACTTCTTGCATATCTTCACATGAGAAATTTGTCGAAGAACATGTACAAATGGAATGTGTCTGTCAAGAACTCTCTTTAGAATGGCCAATACTTGTGGCCTAAGAGTTCTACTTTAAGCCAAATGATTGTTCACCTCATGATCGTATTATAAACATTGCAAGTACCTTTGGTCACTGGCCATCCTGCTGTAAGAGACTTCCAATTTTGTGAAATGGTTCATTGTCCACAGTTAGTGTATATGCCATCTCTTTCGATTGCTAGGCTTCATCAATATATACACTCATTGATGTGAATGAGAAGACATGATTGTAAGAGTGAATATTTTATCTGAAATGGATTCCTTCATCTATCTGTGTTGTGTATAGATACATTAGCTCATTCGTGTTGTCGTGAGGGGCAGTCTAACACGTCCATTGCAGCAACAAAAACCTATTAATTCAAAAGGAAACAATTTTGCGTGATAGTTACTACATTTTCTATAGTTTCCTAGATGAAATTGTTGGTATTTTGATGAATACACGAAATCTCTTGCACAATTATAGAAGACCATGTGAGAGTTTATTCGTTGTGGCTGATTTTGGGTACGGCCTTCGCTATTACATGATGAAATATACATGATAAGATTTTGTGTTAATTTAATTAACTCCATTCTTTTGTTGAGGGAGGCAATAGTAGTCATTATACATTCGTTACCATTGTCATTTTCATCATTGTCATTGCCACTAGTATTACTACTATCTTCACCATTACCATCTCTATTTGGCAAGGTGTCACCCAATATTTAATAAATTATAATGAAATTTAGACTAACAATATGTAAACATTCTACTAGGGGCTTTTTATAGAAATTGCAAGTATAGAAAGTTATCTAACCTTGAGATTAAGAAGGAGAAGAAAAAAACATGAGTTGAATTCATATAATGAAACACAAAATATCCAACTTGCCTCATAGGTTCATGACATAACCAAGCTATATTACTAATCTAACTAAACATGTTTCTCTAATATGTAAAAATGGAAATAAACTAATCTAAGAGAGCCATCTTGGAGTTATCCATGGACCACTACACCAAAATGGGTAATTAGCAACATCAATATTTTTTAGTTTGTAACTCTTAATTATGTTACAAGTCTTGTAACACAAAAATATGTTACTAATTATTGAATTAAGTTACTATTATAAATTTTAATAAATATATTATTTGTAGAAATAACTAAGAAATGAAAATAGTTAAATTAATAATTATTGGTTCCTTTTACTATTCTTTCTTTTCTAAACCAACTTTTGCAAAACCTAAAAACTATTTTCCAAACTTCTATCTCGATCTCAAATTTTCTATTTCATTTCATTTTGATCATTTTCCAACTCTCTTAATCAAAGATCTCTCCTGCTTTCGATCAATCTCTCCCGCTCTCGATCGATCTCTTCTTCCCTCTAGATCGATCCCTCTTTCATCATTCTCTGTTGATCGAATTTCACATTACTCCATGTCAATATTGATCGATCTCTGTTGATTCTCAATTGGTGTTGTGAAGTGGATGTGATTTCGTAGGTTATCATCATTTTTGCCATTGTTGGAATTCGACCTAGGGTTTAGAAATTGCTCTTCAGGTGAGTTTTTAGGGGTTTTATTTGGGTTGAATTAGCTTATTTGATTGATTAGAGTGCTAGATCAAGGGTTTCGATGTCTGATTTGACAGTTTTATTAGAATTATTGATGTTGAAAGGAAGTCTTCAATTTGGTCAAATGTTTGTGTTTTGTTGAAGTATTTGGAGGTTTTGTGTGAAAAATGGCGAGTTGGATGAAGGAAGATGAGAAGAATGAGAGGATCATTCGAGGTCTTCTCAAGCTTTCTGAAAATTGCAGATGCATCAATTGTAACAGCCTGGTCTTTAAATATATTGCTCAATGCTGACGAAGTGAAATGAATGGGGAAGATAAATGTTGGAGGACATGAAGGACAATGGAATCTCCATGACTCCACTCGCTTTATATTAGTTTAAGGTTTTCAAACATGAAGTCATTTATTTCGTTCAATTATACTTTATGCAATTTGCGTTTTAACCTAATGTTTTCCCTTTGTCAAAATGGTATGTGAAAACTGCTAGTGTTCCAAAGATTCAGTCAGTATTCTTCTTTTACCGTTGGAAATATTGTTGTGATGAAAAGGTTCGATGTTCCTATGTTGGTAAAGGATTATGTTAAATAAGTAATATGTCAAGACTTTGATATTTAGTAATCCTTCTCAATAACAACATATCATTTTCTATCAGCTTTGCCTTTGAGTATAAGACTGACTTCTATATCAACCTTCTGAATGCACAAATCTTCCGAATTCAAACCTGTAGCCACACTTAATAACAATGTCACTTTGGGAATAACTATGTGAATCATTAGTCTTCTTGTGTAACATTCCTTTGTTCTCAGCCATCCAAACTTTATCAAGGAAACATTAGGAGCTCAATTCGGAAGAAACTGAGAAATACCTCTCAATTATGCCATGAATAAATTAGTAACACAAGCAACATTGCTCGACGACCTGATACCTCCAAGGTTTGTGTGGCATCTCCCAGAAAATGGAAATTTACAGTGAGAGCTCAGGACCTTCTATGGTATGGCCCCTACTGTGGTGGAGATGTGTGTTCAAGGGGGTGCTTCCATACCAGATTAGTACAAGGCAACCGTGAGATTATACATCGGGATTCCAAAAGATATTAGAGAAGCTGAAATGGTAATCTAAGGTGATATCGCTTTTCTTTTTACCTCACACATTGTATTTAATTTACATTGTTAATAATATGAAATGCTAATTTCCATGCCTATGCAACTCTTCAGTCTGGACTTTGTACCATTGTGTTGTATGTGTATTGCAAGTATTGTTCTGTATGTTAAACCTCAAAATCTTCAGTGTTCTGTTCGTTAAACCTCAAAATCTTCTGCTTGGCTTTGGATTGCTAAACGTATATTAGCTGGTTTTTTCTTTTCTATATATGATTTCTCAAATCAAAATTTAGCTACAAAGATTTTCATGTGAATAATAAGGTCATCATGTAAAGAACACTATACTTGCATACAGGTTCATAAAGCAATCAGTCTGGAAATATTTTCTGGTCTCTTTGAATCACTATCTTCAGGAGGTGCAAAGATCTTGGATCTAACTTCATTGTTTAACCCACATCTATTGGTTTTGGATCCCGAGAGTTAGTTTATTTAGAGAAAGTCATGTAAGACACGATAAATTTTTTTTTCGCTTTACATTCTTTTCCTTTGCTTCTTCCTTATCCGCAGTGTAAAATTGAAAGGAAATAACCTACGGGTTTCCTTTTTGGCATTGCATTGTGTTTCATTTTGGGTAGGTGATTTATCATTTTCTTCTGTAATATGTCTTTTAGGTGGTGATTGTAGCCCAAAATGTCAAATGCATTTAATTTCATATATCATAATAATTAGGGCTAGGAGCTTATTTAACCATGCTTAATGACTACATCTCAATCTCCGGAGGCTGCATCAAGTAAAATTGCAGTAGTAGGAAGGAGAACTTTCATCACCTAGGAATTTACTTATTGCTGTACATATGTAAGTAGGATTTTTATTTATTTATTTATCATTTCTTATTTATTTATATTTTGGGTATTTGTTTTTACTTCTAAAGTTCTAATTAAAGTTTTTAATAAGTTATTATTTATTTTCCAATTAAAATCCAATCTGGTGAGTTGTAGCATATTAAAAGGTAAAAAGAAACCAAACCAAAATGCTTTGAAGATCCAGGTTTGAAGCTTGGATTTTAGGTTCTAGTGGTTGATAATTTTCATCAATCATGTCTAATATGGTGTCTGATGAATCTCTAATATCAGCTCATCCTCCTACCCCCATAGGAAGAAAAATGGAATGCGCCTCCAAAGGAAATAGTCAACCATTTGTCTCCCATGAACCGTGCCCCAAAGAAAGGTATTTTGGGAATGATTTTATGGATAGGAAAGTCAGAATTTCAACTTTATTGATAATTATTTTGCGAATAGGTTCTTTTCCTGTATTAGCACCTGAACCACACAAAGCTATGAGGCCCTCTGATATTGTTCCTGCGCCATCTGTCATCATCTGAACACCCAGGAAGGAAGTGGATTTACAGTTCTGCATCTTCACCTCCTATTCCAATTTATAAGCATCATCATGCATGGAAAAGAGCTAGTGGCCCTTATTCTACACCATTTCATTGCATTGTTCCTCCAACTTATCACCAAGGTTTGATTTCTCAGTTTTTATTTCTTTGTTTCTTATATGAAGAAGACTCAGTTTTTTAGATAATTATGCTCTTTCCATTTTCATTTTCCCTGTTCATTTTCTTTTACAGGTCCCTCCAACAACTCAACACCCTTCTTCCGACGCCTTCAGTCTCTCCAACAACTCCTTCACATGCCATAACATCATCACCAAAAAAAAGTAGGGAAATGCACCATAATCCCGTGCCACCTTATCATGGTACTAGAATTTCTCGAATTATTTTAAATTTGTGCACAACTATTTTGTTATTTTGCATTAATTATAAATTTCCTACGTGACAGGTTTGTTTGCCTCCCCATTCCAATATGCCTTTCCTAAAAAACCCACTCAGAGTTCCCTTGCACCTTCTCTTTCACCAACAGATGCATATACCCGAACCAAAAGTATGTAAAATACTCTCTTACTATTTTATGTTTTATCTTGGACTTGCTATTTTCATCCATGGCACTCATTGTTGTTAAATTCCTCCTTCTTTTTGCTAGGGACATTTATTACTCCTACATTTTCTTTTCCAAAGTCCTCCCAGATAAAACCCAAGGCCACACTTCCACCACCAATGCAGGTGCTACCACCTCCACTTCCTAATCAAGGTACATAACAATGTTATCCTGTTACACTTAATTTAGTTAGTGTTTCTGTTTTATTTGGCTTCCCTATCATATTAGTTATGCGACAATGTGTGTAATCTGAGAGTTATTTTCGATCCTACTTGTAGATTGTACTTCACTGGCATGCACAAAGCCATTAACAAATAATCATCCTTGATCACCCTGTGCTTGTGTGTCGCCAATACAAGTTGGATTGCGTCTTATTGTGGCATTATAGTATTATACACTTTTTTCCATTTAGTTTCGTAACTTGCTGAAGAAATAGCATCTGGTGTTTACCTGAAACAAAGTCAAGTTTGCATAATGGGAGCAAATGCAGCTAGCGAGCAACTGGATATTGGAAAGATTTGATAACACTACTGCCTTTCGAACGTATGACAAATTTTGGTACAAGCGAGTTTCAGTGTTATCAACACAACCAAGTCAAAGACAGAGATGCCACACAGACCCAAGTTTCTATCAAGCCATTAGTAGATTGGAAAAGGATCAAAGTGGTGGCCAATTTTCTTTTCTTAGCAATGGCCTCCCCAGTTGTTGACACATCGAACATTTTGTGTGTTCTTATGTTTGAGGATAATTTCTAGGGTGTTCCCAATATAGATTTTTTTTTCTTATTTGTTAGCACACTAATGATGTACTTGATACATGTACTTTAAAAAAAATATTGATCCAATATGAGAAACGATGTTGTAATTAATTGAAACTATTTCATTTTGTAATGGTTGCAAGCTTATTTTAATTTGGGTATTAACATTGGTATTTGAATATTTGGGTTTTATAATCTCATTGGATGTCATTCATTTGTTGACACCTTTTTATTTATTTAATTAAAACAAATAAAATTTTACATATTGATTTTTGTAAAATAAAAAAAAAAACATTTGTAACACGTGGAGATGATGCTAATATTTGAACATTGTAACATACTATAGTGCCATTAGTAACTTTGGACAATTGATACGAAAGTTGAAGGTTGTAACACATCGATGTGTTACTATATGCCATGATTTGCAAGATTTGTGTGGTGTTAAATTTTTTTTTTAATAACACAGCTAGTGTGTTAGAAATTGTCATTTATGGTGTAGTGGTAAGCTCTAGGCTTTCACTCCACTTGTTCCTACTACTACTTTTCTTTCAAAAGTGTTCTCCAAAGTGTGTTTCATGAATTCCAAGTATGGGGTATTTGTAGGTAAAAAAGGGTGAGACTATTACATGGATAAGGTAAAGATATTTAGGGATAATGGGGTGGTTTGTATTTTGAGCATGCACATGAGCTCAATGAAATTATGGGGAGTTATTTATGAATGAGAATAACAAAATATGCATGTGGAAGGTGGAGTAAATATGGAAAAGGGTAAAAGTGATAGAGTGAAATAAGGAAGAGGGTTAAATTGATAGGGGAAAATAAGGAAAAGTGACTTGGATGTGAATTATGCGAATAAGGGAATGGGTAAAAAGGTGAGAATGGATAGTGGAGTTTGACTTATCACTTTGAAGTTTGTAGAGATTTTCTGGCTATGATAAAGTTGGCCATGTGGATGTCCAAATTTTCATGTTGATTACCTGAATGTCTCGTAGATGGTGGTGTTTTGTGGGTTTGACTTCATAGGTCTTGGGCTTGAAAATTTTTGGTCTTTGACAATGGATGTGTGAATTTCTAATTGGTTTTCTAGATGTTGAACTTAGTTGTACCACTTTGTGTATGTTTTGAGATTAATGCTTGAATTTCTACAAAATACACAGTACATGTAATGAGATATTTTTATTAGATAATTAAACTTAGCAATTATACTCAAGGGCATAAATCATATGCTTATCATATCACCCCAAACCTATATTTTGCTAGTCCTCGAGCAAAAGAAAAGAAAATAAAGACTAAAACCTAACTCACTTTTATAGGAATCACGATTACAGTTAGCATATGCAACAAGCCTTTAGACCTCGAGGTTTTCCCTAGTGGACGAGTTATAGTCATGTGAAGAGGTTTCTAGAGATGACACCCACAAACATTGATGATACTGAAGACTTAAGACTTTCTAAACCATAGTATAAGCAATTATTTATTTATTTATTCTTAGAAAGTTCATATTCAAATGCATAAGTCCTAGGAAGCATATTCATCAAACTTATCTAGATAGTATAAAGTCAATAACAGATATTAGTAAGTACTACCCATAAGCTACACACTTTTATCATGGAAGTTAACATTAAGAGTTTGAATTGCTTATTTGTCACAAATTTCTATTCAAAGTGGAGTAATATCTAGATTACTTTTTTCGATAATTAACTTCAACTTCAAATCTCAAAAGGTAATATAATCGCTCAAAATGAATCACTAAGGAATTTGGCTAATTCTTTCACTCTATGTGAATATGATGAGTAAATAATTTTGAAATACTTCACATACTTTACAAAGGAAAGACAATCAAGAGTTTATAAAATATGATCTCTAAAAGGAATATCATCCATTGAGAATTTTGAAATCATTCACCGTCCACATTTCTTAATTTGACCTCCACATTATGACCATACCTTTCTAAAGATCAAAATAGGATTTTGATTAGATACTAAAAGGGCTTAAGACAAGGATAAACAAAAAGATAAATTTTTTTTTTGAGAAAGTTAGAGGTCTTCTAAGATAAGTGTAAGGATGACTTCAAAGTTTGAGTCAACTCCTTCTTCGTTTGTGAGTATCCAATTTTCTTATTGATGGTAAAGAAGTAGTACTTCACATTTTCTTTTATGTTTTTTTTTTCACTATATTAAAAGGCATTGGATCCTGAGTCTATTTGTAATTTTTCTTGGATTCTATGGAGTATAATATTCCATGATGAAACATTTTTTTCTTTGATAACTCATCATTAACCTTTCTCCAAAGCAAATGACATGGTAAACATAATTGGATAATTAGTGAGTTGAATTGGTAGTTAATGAGCTAAACATGATAAAATGTTAACATAACAGGCTTCAAACTGATTTTAAGGGTAAACAACAAATAAGGTAGGCTACAGGAATCAAACTGACAAGAAAACTTTCGAAAGAACTGTGGTGAAATGATTCAATTTTGATTTTATTCTCAATATCTGAAAGATAAACAATAAAGTATACAGATCATGCAATGAGATAATGTTGGACTAAAAAAATCAAGAATTTGTTCATAATCCTCAGAAAGAATGCTAGAGAACTCACAAGGTTCAAGTCTCCACTGATATTTTTTAAGTTTTCTAGAGAATCAATCATTTTTTCAACTTAAAAAAATGAATATCTAAGACACAAACACATATCTTGGTGTAACCTAGCAAGAAATGTCTTACAAATAGGCAACACATCCTCTTATAAATTTTTTACTAAGTACTAAACTTCAAAGTTTGAATCATTTACACTTATTTATATGCATCTAAGACTTACAAGAACATTGCTAAGAACAAATAAATACTCAGACGACAATTTTTATTTTGAAATTAATGAAAACGTTTTGGAAAATTATTCAAATGAGACACCTCAATTTGTAGAATCACCCCCTCAAACCTAAATTGAGCATTGTCCTCAATGTTCCTAACTATGACACCATGAGTCGCCCATGAAAAAAAAGAGTGACAATAAGAAGTAGAAATAAAAAAAAGTTTTACTGATAAACTGCATGAGTGCTCAAATGATTTCTGTCAAGATCAAAAAAATTTATATGTGAAATGGCTCCTATCAAATCATAGTCAAGCGACTTTCTATAAGACTAAAAACTTTTAAAATTCAGTTGACCTAATATGTACACTAAAATCTTAGTCTAACAATGAATCATACAATAACAACCTAAAATTTTGTGGGTCATGCCAAACATATGTATATGGGACAATAAGTTGCAATTGATTTGACATGCACCACACTGAATCCAAGGAAACCTCTCAAGATGAAATTCTAACTTTAGCTTAGAAAATATTTTCTCAAAAAATTGATACAAGTTCAACTTGTCAAAATGAGTAAAATCAAGTTGTTTGTCTAGGAGAAGCCATGGGTTAGGCACGTGATGATACATCAAACCTTCCTTTGATCAGCACCGTACATGTGTCATGATAATCTCGCCAACAGAACAAAACAGGCCTGATTGCATGCTCAATCTAACGAGGTCCAAACAACATTAAGCCCATCATTGGTATGATCCAGACAATCGGGTCCGAGTTGCAATAAGCTATTAAGCCCACACGTCACGCGGTCAGGCTCAATACTCGTATGACTTCTAAGGCAAGTATCTGAGAGATCTGCCCAAGATTGGCACGCCAGCAACACATTGAGTCCGAATAGGAAACAAATGATAGAGTATAAGTCGGGCAAGGAAACTTCCTTGCATGGACAACACTAAAAAAGGGAAACCTCTCCCACAGACCTAGGAACACTAGTCGTATAGGGAAACTATCCTATATGGACCGCTCCCAATTAGAAAATGATCTCCAACAAGATCTCTTTCCTAAACTATGCCACCAAATGCCTAACCGAACAAAGACTCCTACACTATAAAAGGGAAATAAGGTCGATGAACTTAAGGTATGCTACAAAAACCCAACTTACAACTTACAACTTTAAACCCAACTATAAGAGGCTCACGTGGGCTACTTGTGTAGGTCTAGAAAAGTAGCGCGGAAAGAAAGCAGGAATCGACTACATCAGTTTTGCGTCGTCTGTGGGGAACGATAGAGTTCTTCAGAAAAAATACTTTGTACCACCTTTTCCAGAGAATCAGCTAGATGGTGATAACAAGGTCTCGCAACAATGGAGATGTTGCTGAGCCCTCGAACGCTCAAGCCGGCATAGCACCGCCTATTCCACCACCGCCACGGGAAGTACATCCTCAGACCCTAGCGCCGGTAGTAGTCGTACCAGAGCCAAGGGTGAATTACTTTCAACAGAGGTGCAACAAATCGCAAAAATGCTGGAGGCTCTCAAACAACGGAATCCTCCACTTGTAGAAGGAGATCGTGAACAAATATGGGCCCGGTGCCCAAAGAGTTTCAGAGAGCATGTTTAGGAGAGCTGCATTGCCCTGACAACTTCTCAATGAACAAGAGGCAGATGAGCGGACAATAGAGACCCAACGTCCAGAGTCGACATGCACGTCTCGCACAACCCTATTCTCAACGGGGCCACAAACCCAGACGTACTATTTAGTTTCACTGTCCTTCCGTTCATGGACCATGTTATGGACGAACTACTGGCAAAGAAATACACACCACCGAAGTTGGAGTTTTACAGCTAGACGAAAGACCTGTTTGACTTGGGCTACTTCCAGCACGTTATGGTGCTCAAAGAAAGGGTCTGATGCGATAATGTGCTGATCATTCCCTGCAAGCCTGAAGACATCAGCACTGACGTGGTTCCACAACCGTCCTCCAAAATCCATCGATTCATTTCAAATGCTAGCATTGACGTTCCTCACACGTTTCATGGGCAGCCAATGACTCAGGAAGGGCCCACATTATCTGCTGACCCTCAAACAAAAACACAATGAGACGTTGAGGGAGCACGTCACTCATTTTAACGATGAGTTGACCCACATTGACAGTTGTACAGATGAAATCGCCGTCACAAAATTCACTTCGAGTCTGAGAAGAGGCAAGTTTTATGATTTCCTCACCCTGGACCCCAACCAATATGGCAGACTTGCTCAGAGATGCCCAGAGATACATCAATCTAAACGAAATGCTGGTCGCCAAGAGAGAAGTGGAGTCAGAGAAGAAACCCTCTAATCCAAAGCACAGGAAATAGGGGAAGAAAAAATGGACAATGCCGGTAACAAGAGGTAGCGCATAGACAACAAGACCGATTTGGGCCGCACAAGGAAAGACAAGGCCTCTAATTACGTTGGGTCCAGGTCTGTCATCCATCTCAATACCAGTGTGTCCGATCTCCTTGATTCCATAAAGGATTGGGAAGAGCTGAAGTGGCTGCCTAAGTAGATAGGAGACACTGCTCGGCGTGACAACAACAAATATTGCACCTATCACAAGGAAGGCAGACATGATACCGAGGATTGCAAAACCCTCAAAAGAGAAGTCAAGTACTGGATTAGGAAAGGAAAGCTCAAGGAGTTCCTAGGCTCAGACAGGAGGCAGGGTCGAGCAAAGAAAAAAGCAGACAATGTCAAGGAGATTGAAAAGGAAACTCTTGGTGTCATTTACGTCCTCCACGGGGTCGGTTCCGAAGGGGAGCAATCAAACATGTCTCGCAAGAGGACACTGACTAAGGTGCGAACACCATCTCAGCATGAGGACCGACAAGTACAACACACACAAGTTCACAGACGCAATATGCAGCTATAGAAGAAAGACATGACGCCCGCCACCCACCCTATAGTCGGATTCAGCAGAGAGAAGTGCTTTCCCATCGGGAAGATCAATCTAATGGTGGTGGTAGGAGAGCCACAATTACTGAAGTACCTTATTCAAGAGTTCATGGTAGTTGACGTCCCGTCATCCTACAACATTATTTTGGGAAGGCCATGCTTCATCATATGGAAGTAGTGGTCTCCACCCTGCACCAATGCATAAAATATACAGCCAACCATGCCCAAGGAACTATCCGAGGAAATCAACCAACAGCAAAAGACTGCCATTATGCAGCCCTGAAGCAGCTGACTTGTTGCTAGTTAGAGCTCGGGCCCAAAGAACCAACATGTCAGGCATCAGGCCTAGACAAAAGAAATAATCACTCTATGAAGGCGGAAGAGCCCAGATAACCAAAATGCAGCTATGACGAGATCCAGAGCTAGTAGTACAGTCTAGGCTAATAAAGAGCTAACTAACGATACTTTAGCAAACAAACAAACACCAACTCCAAGAGCTGTTAATCAACAAGGAACTACCCGCCAGCATGAAGTCCACTATTCAATAACTTCGCTAGCTTTTAAACAAAAGATATATATCTCAGTCACCGCTCGAAGTTAAATTATTTGTTGCTTTGATTTCATTTCTTGTTTTCTTTTTTTCATTTCAATTTAGAAGAGTTGTTTGTACAAGACACATTCCAGAATAAAACAAATTTTATTGATTGCAATGAGAGTTATTACAAAGCTTGCTGACCAACTAGTACATCAATTTATACACTACAAGTATCTAAGTCCGATGCAAGCATCTATCTGCTGAAAAAAGGGTAGCAACTCTAATCTACTAATCCTTCTACAAAAGAGAATGTGGTGAAAGTAAAGCGTCTGCAATAGAAGGCGAAGGAATGCACTCAATTCATTGCTCCGTCAAATCACCTTGTGGGGGTGATTATAAAGTGGCAATATGAGCCTCGAAATGGAACGCAGATGCCTTCAACCAGTTGGACTACCCCACGGAAAGGGACAAGAACTGGAGCAGAAAAAGGCAAAAGGAGGATGACCTTCAAGAAGGAAGTGTCTGAAATGCAGCTAAGCTAACGTCACTGGAAAGAAGGTCACATTCATCAGATTTTCGCTACACCAACCTGCCCTCTAGTTGGTGCATCACGCGTGAAGCCTAGAGTGAACAAATGCCACAAACTAGCTGCAGGACAACAATTGCGAATGGAAATTTGAGAGCCACAGTAGATGGAGGACACACCTGTCCCCTAAGGAACAGTCCATACTTTTTCTACGAAATATAATAAGATATTACAAGATCTCATAGGATCAACCTGGTACCTACCCAGATCAGGCGACACCGCATAATAGCAAGTCTTAACAAAACTCATTGACAGAAATGTCAGAACATTCGAAGATTCCAGTAATGGAGATCTTCCTTTAGCCTTTGGAAAAAACAAACTCTCTGGTAAGATGCATTTGATTAACATGCACTAATATTCTCATTGCAATGCTTGAACGCAGAATAGCCATCCTATATATAGGCAAAATGGTTCACGAAGAGGCGTCAACAAGCAGTTACTACAACATTAAATGTTGTACGGGAAATCGGGAAAACAACAGTTCTAATTGCAACTACACAATTCCACATCTTTCTAATTAATGACCCTGTAAACAACCCCATTAACTGAGGGGAGTAATCGATAATGAACCATCTCGCAGAATGCGCCGTATCCCTAGCATGCTGATCCACAAAGATTTTTTCTAATTGGGCCCAAGCTTATGCACAGCCAGATCAGGCCCAGCACACGGAAAAAACAAACAGCAAAGGCCCTCAGAGCCCACAGAATAAAGAGCGTGCCTACAAAGTGTTATCATTAAATTTAAGGCATCTGCTCTACTATTATTCCACTGTTGTTCATTAAAGCCGGTCAATCTATTATTAATCCAATCAATCGATCTGACAATGGAATCAGACCGCCAGGCGAGCTAAGTAAGTCAGGACACCCATGTCAGACTTCCACGCCCAAAATCTTATCCTGACCAAAGCCTAGTCAGCTCCGATTGATTACAACAGTTTCTGGTCTGCTCTAACATCTTTCTCGTCAGAAGCGAACGACGATGGGTTAGAAAGTGGGAGCTTAGTCAGTGTTTGTAATACCTGACCGCAATGGCTTGCCAGGGACCATTGTCCAACTATAGATAATGGTCGCCGAACCTAACCAAAGCTTAGTCGGTTTCGACCTATGACAATAGCTTTTGCTACGCTCTAATGCCCAGTCCGTTAAATTAAATGAGTGTCAACGGTTTAGAGAGTGGCAGCTTAGTCAGTGCTCTGATGCCAGATCGAGACGGGTTGCCAGGGATCATTGTCCAAACATAGGCAATAGAGACCAAACCCGACCAAAGCTTAGTCGGTGACGACCAACGCTGATGGCTTGCAGTCTGTTCGAAGCCTAGTATGCAAATAACGGATTTCAAGGGCTTAGAAAGTGGGAGTCTAGTCAATGCTCTCGAGGCAGACATGGATCGCCAAATCCCAACCAAAGGTTAGTCAGTAGCCGCTGATGACGATTGTTTTGGTCTGTTCGAAGCCTAGTTCGCTGCACGCGGATTACGACGGCTTAGAAAGAGGAAGCTTAGTCAGTGCTCATGTAGCTTGGTGAAGACGGCATGCCGGGGATCATTGGACAACTACAGACAATGATTGTCGAACCCCTGCCAAAGATTAGTCAGAAAGACTGACAATGATAACTTCTGGCTTGCTCCAATTCTTAGTCAGCCACGAACGGATCAGGATGGGTTGGAAAGTGGGAGTCTAGTTAGTGCCCTTGACGCCTAATCAAGATGGCTTACCAGGGACCACCATGGTCGCCAAAATCTGACCCCGGTTTAGTTAGTTATAACTGGCGATAACAACCCCTGGTCCTATTAAGCATATTATAAGAATTACAAGTAAATACGGGTCAAAAGTTCCGTCGTAGTTTTGACAACTCGACCCAGACGACTCACAGGGACTCCTATCCAATCATCTACAATGGTGCACGCGTTGGGACCATAGTTTGACTAATTCGCTTACAACAACAACATCAACTGCTGGTTCAATAGACAACCAAGCTGCCAAACAGAGGGTGTATTACACTCCTCGACTTCTAAAAAGAGTTTGATAAGAATTGCATAAACTATTGCAACACAAATGGTCAGAGCTCTCAACAATAGATCAATCATAAAGCTTCCTAGCCTAGCAGAGCTTTTTGTTTGATAATTAATGTCGAAATAAGACAAAGCAAGTAAAAGCTAGCAGAAACAACAAAGGAAGACAAACAAGTGAGAAGTACTATTCATTTGCAAACTAGAAAGAAAATACAAGATTCACCCCTTATTAGGAGGAGAGTCAGATACATTAGAACTAGACTTAGTAGGGGAAGAAGCAGGAGACACATCTATAGGTGTTGCCTCTCGATCCCCCTCATCAGGACCTTCTTATTCTTTAGACGAATCAGAGGTCGCTTCAAACTTTGCATATGCAATCTCTTTATGATAGGAGAGATCCTCGTCAAGGTGTTTCTCTTTTATCAAATGCAACAGCTCCAGCCTTCCGTGCACGACTCTGCTGAATTTAAAGGTGCCTCGGGCCTTGAGAAGCTTCTCCTTACGCCCTCTTGATTCAATAAACTCCCGCTCCGGCTCACCTAACAGCATGTCAGTCTTTGACTACTCAGCATCCAGCTTATCATTGACGATATTCAGCTCATTCTACACCAGATGGAACCGCTCTTCGGCTGCCCGCGCACTCTTGGCATTGAACTCAATGTCAGCCTCCAACAGCTAACATCAGGCAGTCCATTCCGACTCCTTCTTGATCCCCCTAGCATGCAGAACCTGAAGTTCAGCCTGCACTCCAGCCACAGTTTCACGGGCAAGATGTAAGTCACGACAGATAAGGTTCAATTCATTCTCAAACCGATCCCCCGCGGACACTACCCCTGCCAAGTGCTTCCAAGCAAACTTTCTGAGCCTCCGACCTAATGGACCAGGACTCCGCTTCAGTATCCGAGAAAACTTCAAGTTGTTTCCTCAACGACTTAATCTCGCAGAGAGCATCAGAGTATGGCTTCTGCAGGTTTTCAAAGACTCGCTCCATAGTGTACATTCTCTCACGAGCGGCCTCAACTTCAACCCCAGCTGCGGCGACTTGATTCAGGTATGACATCCCCAGCACAAGATGTTTTTACCCTTTATCTAAACGCACTCCTAGTGTCTCTCCCACTAGCTTTGAAGCGCAGTTCCCCAGCCAGTCATTCCACTTGCTAATATGTTTCCTTGAAGCGTAAGAGATGCCAAGCTTGGTTGTTCATCCTTACTACGTCCGAAAAAAATAGACTGATCCGGACATCCGATGAAGATCACTTGAAATCGGAATCACCCCATTACTGCCCTTGGCCATCTTCATTGCATTAGGGCTCTCATCGACAACTTTCCATTTGCCCACTACAATCGGCTCTTTTTTATGCACCGATTCATAATTAGTTGACGAAGAAGAGAAAAGCGTGTTATTCCTTGGACCCGTCGTCAACTCAATATGAAGACAGAAATGAGATGGAGCATAGTACGGGCGATGAGAGCGGGACCCTTCACCATAACGTCAATGATCAGACGACTCTTCAACAGGTTTGTGATCCAGAGAAAGGCGGAACTCAAATTCCTTTATTGAAAAGGGACGACCATACGAAGCTTCCTACCCGTCTGCAACAACATTTTATTCAAAAACTTCGCCTTCTTGGTGCTCAGTTTGGTCACATCCTCCACGCCAACCATTTGCAGATACTCCCTCTCCAAGTCAGGAAGGGAGATAGGGGCCGCAACTTGAGTATCACGCCCCTAAAAAACATCAGCCTCATTTGGCACTTGCTCGACAGTATCACGTCCTTCTGATGAAACCAAGCACCTGCAAACGCATCTAGACAAAGCACGAAACCTTTTCGAATGCATAGAAGAAGGAAGCGCCTCATCTATTTTTGCCCTCCTTGAAAGGCTCAAAACCTTGATCTTGGGAAGTTTTCTCTTTCTCGAAGTAGACACACCTTCGAGCTTTAGGATCTTTACCCGAAAAAGAGTGGGAGCCTACAGTTCGCTGCGCTCAACATTAAAAGACTTAACGATAAACTCTACCTTTAGACAATCGAGGCATGTCGTGGAGCACATCCAAAGTGGCTTTATCTTTAGTAGAAAGAGGCAAAGTTGGGAATCTCCCTGCAAAAACCACAATGGCTCAATCTAATATGCAGTTAACGCAAACGAGACAGGGAAAAAGAGTCGACTTACTCAATGGTCTAAATTCATGCTCGATCGGACAACCAACAAGCTCAAAGTATGTCGAGTCCGCAGAAGCCATGAAACAAAACTTCTGCCATGATTTAAACTCATCAGGCAGTTTGTCGAAGCAGTCTGGCAACATCAACACACACATAACGTGCTCGTTTATCCGAGGAGAAGTAAGTAATTGCATAACCCTCGAAGACACTTGAACACAAGCGTCCTTAGCACTAATTAGAATGGCAATCACATAAACAATTATGTATTTTAAAGTCCAATCTCTCAAACTCTCAAATTTTATCAATCCATCACAATTTGGCAAAGGCAACGACTACTCCACACTACCAAAAGCGCTTTCTCACACCATTTAACTCTCCCATACCACCTACTTTCTTTCCCATGCTACCTATATAAACAAAAAACCAACATTTCCTCCCTCCCCATTCAAATCAAAACACAATCCCATCCCCTCCCCTATTTGAATCTGTTCCATCTCCCACATTAAAATCTCTTGCAAATCTCTCCCCACATTGAAATTGAAAATCTCTTCTCACTCCCACAAAAATCTCTCAAAATCAAAACCACTAAAAATCAAAGTCCAAATCGCAACCTCTAAAAAACGCAAAACACAAAATCGACTTCAAGCAATATAAACAAGCAAATAAGTATTTTCTCGCCCATTCAAAACGCAAAGGCAATGCATCTTCCCTATCACATTCAAAATGCAAAACACAAATCGCAACCACCCGATTCTTCTTTCCCCTTCATTTGATTCAATCGATTGCTTCACGAAATTAATGTTTTGTTAACATAACATTTGAATTTCAATTTCCTTAGAGGATTCCTTATTTATTTAGTCACTACTCACTAGTTCATCAGAAAATGAATCAATGAGAGAATTTTCGAGGGAAAATGTACTATTTGCACGATACAAAGCGAGAATTTGCAAAAACCTTGCAATGAACAATGCGAGTCGCAGAGGTCCAGGCGAGGTTATTGCAAATCTCGCAAAGTTTGAGGCAAGGTTTTTTCAAAATCTCGAAATGTACATTGTGAGTCATAAGGGTCTAGGTGAGTTTCTTTTCAAAATCTCGTAGAGGTCCAGGCGAATGGGTGAAAACATACTTTATTTTGGACAAATTTGCGCAACCTTAGTAAAATGACCATAACTTGCTCATTTCAAAACATTTTCAATTGATTCAAATTGTGTTTGTTATATGACTCATTGTACTATAATATTTGTTCTTTGATGAGTTTGAGGATTGGGCTCAATCGAGCATATAAGTTGGCTGAGCGTCAGGGACACTACCCCATTTTCATTGTGAGATAAATTTGCGCGACTTTAGTAAAATGACCATAACTTGCTCGTTTAAAAATATTTTTAAGTGATTCATGTTGTGTTTATTATGTAATTCAGAGTACTACAATGTTCGTGTTTTGATGAGCTTGGGAATCAGTCTTGATCAAGCATATAAATTAGCCAAAAGTCAAGCACAGTATCCTATTTTCATTGCAAGATAAATTTGCGCGGCTTTAGTAAAATGATAACTTGCTCATTTCAAAACATTTTCAAGTGATTCTTATTAGGTAACTCAGAGTACTGCTATCACGACTCGATCCATAGAGTACTATATTGTCCGTTTTGGGCCCAAGACTCGCATGGCTTTAAAACGCGTAGTACTTTTTAGATCTAAACTCATACATATATAGCACATATCCTTCCCTCACCCAGGTGATGTGGGACTATAACCTCCCCTTGGTAGCTCGTCCAACCCTTATTGGGATCCATGAGCCTATAGGGCTTCGCCATCACGGGCTCTGTCGCACCCTCCCCCTCAGGTCCGCCCACATAAGGGTATCACAGTCCACCCCCCTAAGGGAGCCCAACGTCCTCGTTGGCACACTTCCAACTAGGTCCGGCTCTACCATTCTGTCATGACCCGATCCACGAAAAACTATATTGTCCGCTTTGGGCCCAAGGCCCGTATGGCTTTAAAACGCGTAGTACTTTATAGATCCAAACTTGTACATATATAGCACATATCATTCCCTCACCCAAACGATGTGGGACTATAACCTCCCCTTGGTAGCTCGCCCAACCCCTCTTGGGATCCACGGGCCTATTGGGCTTCGTCATCACGGGCCTCTCCCGCACCCTCCCCCTCACATTTGCCCACACAAGGGTTTCACAGTGAATGGTAAGTATACTAACATTTTTGCAGGACAAACTTACCATGTTCAACCTTCATTTTATGAATGTTGGTAAAATGAATGTATATTTTAAGCATGATAAAACTTATTAGTACGAAATGTTTGTCTCGTTGAAGAACTACAAGTCCTTGAGTGTCATTTGGTTGTTTATGAAATTTAATGTTAACTCATGTAACTTATTTTATTTATTAGGATGAAGATTACTCATACTAGCTACCTCACTGACACATGTAAGTTTTTGCTTCTTGGGTACATTCTTATTGGAATGTAGCCATTTAGCTTTTCTCAGGTTAGAAAGTTATTGAAGCGGCGTTATGGGAGGTTTACTTGCATAGCGGAATCTCCAAAGAGTTAACCTGGTTAGAAATTTTGTCTATGTTAATTTTGTTTAATGTTTATGTTGTTAAAATTTCACGTCCCGAGTTTTGGGGAAGCGGATTATCCTAATCCTACGTGGATATAAAAATTTTCATTTTCTCAAAAATTGGGGCGTGACAACTACAATTTTTGTGTTTTGATGAGATTGAGAATCGGTCTCGATCAAGCATATAAGTTGGCCGAAAGTCAGGGACACTACCCCATTTTCATTGAGAGACAGATTTGCACGACTTTAGTAAAATGACCATAACTTGCTCATTTCAAAACATTTTCAAGTGATTCAAGTTGTGTTTATTAGGTAACTCAAAGTGCTAAAATTTTAGTTTTGATGAGCTTGATAATCGGTCTCAATCGAGCATATAAGTTGGCCGAAAGTCAGGGTCACTATCTTGTTTTTATTGCGAGACAGATTTGCGCGACTTTATTAAAATGACCATAACTTGCTCATTTCAAAACATTTTCAAGTGATTCAAGTTATGTTTATTATGTAAATCAGAGTACTACAATGTTCGTTTTTTTTTATGAGCTTGAGAACCAGTGTCGATGATGCATATAAGTTGGCTGAAAGTCAGGGACACTATCCCATTTTCATTGTGAGATAAATTTGCGTGGCTTTAGTAAAATGACCATAACTTGCTCATTTCAAAACATTTGCAAATGATTCTTATTAGGTAACTTAGCGTACTACAATTTTTTTGGTTTGATGAGATTGAGAATTGGTCTTGATCAAGCATATAAGTTGGCTAAAGTCAGGGACACTACCGCATTTTCATTGCGAGACAGATTTGCGCGACTTTAGTAAAATGACCATAACTTGCTCATTTCAAAACATTTTCAAGTGATTCAAGTTGTGTTTATTATGTAAATCAGATTACTACAATGCTCGTGTTTTGATGAGCTTGAGAATCAGTCTCAATGATGCATATAAGTTGGCCGAAAGTCAAGGACACTATCCCATTTTCATTGCGAGATAAATTTGTGTGGCTTTAGTAAAATGACCATAACTTGCTCATTTCAAAAAATTTGCAAGCGATTCTTATTAGTTAGCTTAGAGTACTACAATTTTCGTGTTTTGATGAGATTGAGAATTGGTCTTGATCAAACATAGAAGTTGGCTAAAGTCAGGGAACTACCGCATTTTCATTGCGAGACAGATTTGCGCGACTTTAGTAAAATGACCATAACTTTCTCATTTCAAAACATTTTCAAGTGATTCAAGTTGAATTTATTAGGTAAATTAGAGTACTACAATGTTTATGTTTTGATGAGCTTGATAATCAGTTTAGATCGAGCATATAAGTTGGCCGAAAGTCAGGGTCACTATCTCGTTTTCATTGCGAGACAGATTTGCACAACTTTAGTAAAATGACCATAAATTGCTCATTTCAAAACATTTTCAAGTGATTCAAATTGTGTTTATTAGGTAAATCAGAGTACTAAAATGTTCTTGTTTATATAAGGTTGAGAATCATTCTCAATCGAGAATATAAGTTGGCCGAAAGTTAAGGACAATATCACCTTTTCATTGCGAGATATTTGAGCTACTTTAGTAAAATGACCATAACTTTCTCATTTCAAAACATTTTCAAGTGATTCAAGTTGTGTTTATTAAATAACTCAGAGTAAAAAAATTTTGATGTGTTGATGAGCTTGAGAATAAGTCTCAATTGAGGGTTTAAATTGGTCGAAAGTTATCCTATTTTTAAAGTTTTTTGGATGGTGTGGGTTAGTAGAAACAAAATTTAAAAAAAAGTACATGGTGGTGTGAGACAGTGCTTTTGGTAGTGTGGAGCAGTTGTTGCCTTTCATAAAAGTTATAAGGAAAGAAGACTAATGAAGAAGGAAAGGTGGAAGAGGAAGTATTTACGAAGGAGAAAAATGAACACAAATCAACTATGAAGACTGAATCACTACATGTTTGGGTCATTTCAAACTACATGTTGATGAAAACAAGTCTTCAATGTCGAGAAAATCATAAACTCGATTTGTACTGAATCTCAGAGAAAGTGTTGAGTTCTAACTGATCTGCAAACTGAAGGGTGTTCAATCTTTAGTGTTGAGTTCCCATAGATGTTTGTTTCAAGTAGACAATTGATTGCTATGGATGCTAATCGAAAAGTGAAAGGGAAGGATAACTTGTTGATGACGTCGTTTTATATGCATGGTGATGATCGGAAAGAGTATCGCTAAAGGTGAAGAGTAATACAGTCGATCGGAGAAGGTGAAAGGTAAATTGTAAAAACGGTCCAGGAAAGTAATTTAGTCGAGTTGCAATGTCATAATTTTTCAAGCGTGACAAGAACGTCCTGACACTGTAGCTAGGTAGCACGAATTTGTGTTATAGTGTTAGATCTAGCTAGACTCCATTTAATTACGTTTGTAATTGTGTCAAAATCGTATAGAACCTGTAAAGAAATTGTATTATTATTATTGTGTTAATTCATTGAATAGAAAAAAGCTTATAAAGCTAACTCTAACCTAACCTTGTGGAGATAGGAAACTTAAGACTTCTATTATATTCTGACTTTCCTAACATATCCTATTTTGTAACATAGACAAACTTTTATTCTTTAACACTCCCCCGCAAGATGGACACGTAGACGTAGACGAAATGTGCAGCTTGGAGGAAACTTTGAAGTCCTATTTGGTGATGAAATCATTACTGTCGAGTGATTGTCGAATTCTAGATGATTCCTGTATGAAGAAATCATGATTCAATTCGAGTCTTGGTATTGCTCAATTCGAGTCAATACAAATTTTGGTAGTGATTCCTGTATGAAGATATCATGACTCAATTCGAGTCTTGATATTGCTCAATTTGAGTCAAGATAGATTTTGGTAGTGACCAAAGATGGTGGGTGTGAATAACGGAGAGAAAGAAATTCAAATTTCTTTCTTTTCCCTTTGTTTCTTCTTCTTCTTATTCTCTGCCATGTGATCTGATGTGTGATCGAACTTGTGACAGGGAGGACGAGAGAAAGATTGCGTGGTCTACATCTGTCTGGGTGTTGCTGTCGTGTGCGCTAAAGAGAGACGTTGCTATTGTTCTTTGTTGATTTGAGAACTTTTTTGGTGGTATTGAGTAAAGGAGTGGGGTTTAAATAGCACACTAATCAAAATATTAGTTTCCTCGGCATCTGTTTGGCTCTTCACTGTTTCTTCAATTTGTTTCTCTTCTGAATCAGATTTATTACATTCACCATCGCTGCGATACCAATGAGTAATACCAAGACTGTCCTTACCCTTTTTGTATTGGGTAACCTTGTGCAGGGTGTGTTTCTTGCACTCCTTGTTCTTGCAATATGTCTTCCTTGTCTTAGGAACATTCACCATCACTGTGATACAAAGCAAGGTCGGAGAGAAGCTAGGGTTTGGTTTTCTTCCTTCTTGATCGGGGCGATGCAAAACAAGGTTGAGATCGGTTGACGATGTTGATGATCTCTGTTGATGACGAGATCGATTGGTTGATGAAGGATGAATGGGAAGAGGCTATTGAGATCACTTGGTCTTGGTTGTGTGAGAAAGATGACAGGGAAGAGGCTGGGTGAATTGCTTGTGCAAGTGGTTACATGAATTTCTTGTTTCTTGGGTGTTGCGAGAGAGTTGCGGGTATTCTGCTATGCGTTAACTCTGATTTTGGACGTCACTGATTCTCTCTACTGTTGGTTGTGTTAGAGAGGAATTGAAGATAAATCACATGTGAACTGTTGTGATTGAGATCTCTTATTGACTGCGTGACAGAGTGGAGAGAAATCTTTGATGGCTATTGCATGAAGAGAGGCTGGCTGTGCATGATCTTGTTGATGCTTTAGTCTTGAATTCATGAAGGTTACATGGAGAAGAGGGAGCTTCTTGGCTGGAGGTTGATTGGTGATTATGAGTTTGTTTGCGGAAGCGGTGGCGAATAAGGTTGTGGATCGCAATATGGTTTGTTATGATGTTGTTGAATTGATTGATGTAGGCTATTACTAATGTCTTCCCTTCCCCACCTCTTGCGTCTAGGTAATCGTCAGAGGCGGGGAAGAGCTTGATTCCCCGGAGTTTTAGGTCACCTAAGAACCTTGCTCTGATACCATGTAAAGAAATTGTATTATTATTGTGTTAATTCATTGAATAGAATACAAGCTTATAAAGCTAACTCTAACCTAACCTTGTGGAGATAAGAAACTTAAGACTTTTACTCTATTCTGACTTTCCTAACATATTCTATTTTGTAACATTTTCCTATTTTGTAACATAGGCAGACTTCTATTTTTTAACACCAATGTCCAGTTTCTTCTTCATTTATCTGATTTCTTTGTTTTTACTTTGTTATAAATTAAGGGTGACACAAGCTTGTATTCTTAACAAAACCAAGGAAAATGTGGGTTTTTTCGGTGCGTAAGGAAGGTTTTGTTTAAAAAGGATCTAATTGAGGGCTTTACTTATGTCTGAATCAGGGAGTATCTTTTCTTCATACCACTCCCACCATCTCAAAGACTATGTTTATATGTACAAACACACACACACACACACACACACACACACACACACACACACACACACACACACACACACACACACACACACACACACATATATATACACACACGTAAGTAATATCCCCAGTTATCCAATTTAAGAGAAGTAAGCTTGATGTGGAGGGTTTAGTTTAGGTCTGTGTTGGGTCTTCAAGTTTTTGTTTTGAACTGTTAAAGTTTTGGAAAATTTAAGCTTTTTAAGTGATGGGTGATTGTGGTTAGTTAAGTGTGTTGGAGAAATCAGTAATCAAAACAAGTGTGTTGTACTTGTGAGTTTGCTCGAGTTACTTTTAGAAAACGGTAGAAATAATTCACGCCAGGCATGGCATACTTATCAATACAAGTGGAAGCCTGATGTTTAGATTTCATTAACGACATAACCATCAAACGCCAAAGACATTAAAAACTAGAGAAAACATTTGTAGGCATACAACTTTCACTAGACTACATCTTCAATTCTAGTTCATGCAATAGACGCTCCAAATTGCGTATCTTTAAACATGAAGCGAGACAAAAGTACTTTAACTGTAACTATGTCAAAGGTGTGATGACTTAGTGGTTGAGGAGTGTTGGATGGTATCACTAGATCACGAGTCAATCCTAGCCGGCGGCATCTGGGGTGGAAGGGATTAAGGAATAAAAAAAAAACTATAATTATTAATCTATCTGCTATATATGCTTTAAAAAAATATGAAGCAAAAGATGTCTTATTTCAATTTCACGATTTCATGCGTGTAGCCAAGTTCTCTGCATCTTGACTGGTGGCTTTGTGTGGGGGTACTAGATGGAAATTTTAAAAAAAATTTGCTAGTTTCTGCTCACCCAGTTCTGGTAGATATATGATTACAAAAAAGGGATTCTCTAGGGAAATATGCCACTGGGTAAAGAAAATACCTTTCTGGCCCTAGGAATAAATCAACACATTGTTATAAATAGACCCCTATATCACATCTAAAACTTCCTGATGGATTGAATTAAATTATAAAACCCAATATATTGGAACATAATTGTTGTAGTTGATTTTTTCTCCCTGCTTTGACCTTGACCTACAAACCTGCACAAGTAACGCACGTGAGCTACAAACCATTGTTGTGGTGGCCGATGGCAATTCGATGCTAAGTTAGACACGGATCTGAGGAAGGCGTAATTTTGTAAACAAAAAATTTATAACGCACCTTAGCTTAACAACCTCATGTCTTATTTATAGTGCTGGAGTCCTGGTTCGACCAGACCATCGATGGCGTAGATTAGGGAAGAAGATCTTCGTGGGGTTCTTTTTCTAATTAAGAGTCGTGCTGTGAAGGGGAGTTTCCCTGTTAGCCTTGTGCTTCTAGATATGCGAGAAGTAGTTCCCATTTCGATAGCAGTCTGTAGATAGAAGTCTCCATGTTTGACATGTATTCTGGTATTTGCTTCCTAGTTGGAAGCGAATAGCTATTGTAAATGCTCGTCTGAAGCTAATCCTCGAGATACTTGTCTTAGCAGAGCTTAGGAGTATTGAGGATAGTTGTGAGACACGTGGGCTTAGCAGGCTGTAAGAATTCGAGTCCGTCTAATGGTCTGAATTGAGCGGGCTTGGAACCACTTGGGCCAGATCAGTGTTGGGCTGATGCTAGGGCTTATCATTCCTCGAGATCATCATGACACATGTACGACACAAAGGAGGAACCGATTGGTGTATCATCAGCTACTCCCCTCGAGTTAGTGGGCCATCACATTGGTTTAGTAAGTCACTTCTTGGAAAGATACACTGTTCATGATGATTTAGTCTAAATCGTTTGCTTGAGCCGCACACTTCATTAATTGAATGTGCGTTGGTTCAATAGAGAAGATGCGAGAATCCAATCCCTATTTAGGTCTTCTTTTATGTGAAAATTGACTCTTCTATTTTCTATACTCTTAGAGATTTTGCTAAGTTCATCTTTTGATTGAAAATATTGCTCATCTTCTTCATGACTCACCAAAACCATCTTGATGACGCGACTTTGGCCAAGGGCTTTGAGTTTTTCGAAGACAAGTTGCTTTCTTAATCGGGCCTTGCTGAAATCAAAAAGAAGTTCGGGTCCCTGAGGACCTACCACTCTATGCTCTGAAGAATGATCGGACGCCAATGATTTCACTGATGGGGTTTACTTGTTTGCACCACAGGATGCTCCAAACTGGAGTCCGCTTCCCTGTTCTTGTCGTGATTTGGGACTTATTGGATTTTCTTGAAATCCCTCCTACCCAGTTGGTAACCAATGGGTACATGATCATTCTTCTTATTTTGATCAGAGTGAAGGAATCTGCTCCGCGGGTAATCCAGTTGCTGACTTCTCCTCAGCTGAATGATTACGCTGTTTGTAAGATGACGTCGTCGGCTTGCTTTGAGAATTTTCTGGATGACTTCAAGTTTTGGTAGAAGCACTACTTTTTGGCTCTTGCGGATTCAAAGTACTTCCAGTTCAAGGGTCGTCTGCTCGAACAACAGTTCAAGCCGCTTCGTAAGTGTAGCTTTATCTTTTGATTCCGTTGCATTAATTGCATGCTAATTGATGCTTGTGCTTTTTTGCAAGCAGGTTTCCCACCACTCCTCTGACCTCAGAGGAGTGAAACACTATAAAGAAATTCTGGGACTTGCCGAAGAAGAGTGTGGAGGAAGTCATATGTCCTACCAACTTTAGTCGCAGTGGGTCATTGAACAACTGGCAAGAAGCCCCCACTCTTTATCGATCGTCGCGAGTTAAGCCTGAAGGTGGGGTCCCTTCTAGAAAAGGAAAGTCATTGAAGTTAAGGCTCCTGTTTTGGACTGATTCCAAACGGCTCGCTTCTGTAGGGGAGGAACGTGAGCTTGATCGGCCTGCCAGGGCGAAGGCCGTAGTGTCCGGCTGGGAGAGGGATCACCTGCAATTAGCAGGGGTTGAAGATGCATCGAATCTTGGTATCGCGCAGGCCGAAGTTTTGAGGGAGAGGCTGATGCTAGCTGTTGTGGCGACTTTTACTAGTGCTGATCCGTCAGGGACCATTCTGCTAGAGGGTCCTAATGAGGATTCGTCTGAGGTCCTGGAGTCAATTTGTTCCATTGGTGGGTCATTCGATAGTGGCCGTGGTGACACATGCCAAGTTTCTCGTAGTCCGCATTGTTCTCCATTTCGCTCCAGGCCGCATCTCAGGGTGTTAGAGGGTCCAATGGACAACTCGCTTCATTATCTTCCTTTGGATTCCGCTTAGTCGTCTCGCAATAAAGGATGGGTTGTTGGCAACCAAATAAAGGTTGCGGATGAGGGTCTGGGAGCAGTGGCGACTACGAAGGGTGGTGCTGGCGTAATTCCTCATCCAAGAGAGCTTCATCCGGATGCACGGATAAGTCTGTTTGCCCCGGACGTAGTAAAAATGAAAAATCAGGCTTGGCACCAGGAGGTTGATGTGGATTATACTTCGAGGAAGAACATAAGTAGGCGTCATAGCTGGCTAAGGGATCACGCTCCAAAAACTGAGGAGGATACACTAGAAGGGCGTATGGATAAGGGTTTAAAGTACCTTATGCTGGGAATGTCTCACTTGAGCAAGGTGGTTGTCGCTAGGACAGAAGTTGAGGCGCTCGTGAGAGGGTGTACACCATGAAGCGTGTCTTCTCGAACATGGAAAAGCTATACTCTGATGCGCTTTTTGAAATTTGGCTGCTGAGGAAGCGGATTGAGGAGAGGAGGTTGGAGCAGTCAGCTGTTGTTGCTGAGACTCAGAAGGTTTGTCTGGAAGCCGTTGAGTCTAATTTAGTAGAAGCGGTGTCCATGAGGGACAGATTCAAGCAGGAGTTGGATCTGATCCGCCATGATCAGGAGGTTGTGCAGGAAGTTGCGGCAAAGTTGCACTCTGAGCTGTGTTCTTCTGCTGAAAAGAACGACTTGAAGGAGGCTGACTGGGCTACTCAGAGGCAGCAATTAGAGGCTGAAGTGGAATTCAATGCTCGAGTAGCGAGGAAGGCTGGAGAGCAACTTCAACTAGAGCAACATGAGCTCAGTGTTGTTAAGAACAGTCTGGCTATAAAGGAACCTTAGGTCGATGTGCTGACAGGCAAGCTGGTGCTGTTGGAACGTTAACTTGCTGAAGCGAAGGCGCGCGAGGAAGAGCTTCTCCAGGAACAAGGCAAATGTGAATTCTGTTGGGTTGTACACAGTAGATTGGAGCTGCTGGTGCTAAGGAAGGAGGAACATCCGTAATGGGATCTCGATCACTATAATAAGATATCATATGTAGACTTATTAGTGGTTTCTGTTTCATCGGATGAAGAAGGCGAACCGGATAATGACGTTCTGATTGTTGCACGTATGGACACAATTCTTGATCCCTCATTCGTTAAGCTTAGCTCTTTTATTTCTCTACCCTCTCCTGATGAGGAATAGACTTTTACACTTGTACTTTGCTTCAACTGTTAATGAAAACAGATTAATCTTGAGTATGTTCTGTACCCATATTATGCTCGGTTTCCCTATTGCGCACTTTCCATTTTGCTTTGTCGTTTTACTATGGAATAGGATGGTTGGGTCGATAGGAAGTCGAGTGGTCTGTCTGCTATTAAGAGTTTGACCATTTGTGTTGCGAGTGATTCTGACCTGTTCTACTGCGAGATCTTGGAGTCACTATTGCTTAGTTACATCCAATAGTGGGCTTTCCACGGATGGCTTAGAAGCAAGCTATGTTACCTAGCTGTAGCCCATCCTTAAGGTAAGCAGGTGTGAAGAGACAGGAGTACCTTGAATCTGGTGGTATGCAGGTGTGATCTGTGTGTCAAGAATGACTAGGGTTTCTAATGCTCGTGTCAGGCACGTGGTGGAATACTGCTTGAATAGTGGGCAGAGCCCATTGGCCTGTATAGTGAGTGCTAGGGTTTATTGTATGAAATATGCTATGTGTACAACGTAGATCGCATGGTAACAAGCGTACAGCGAAGATCGCGAGACGGTTGAGTATCGGTTACTCCCCCTAATTTAATGGGGTTGTGTGCAACCTCATTGATTGGAAGAAATTGGTCTTGCGAAATTTCCTTGGGAATCATCGTCTCCTTGTTCCCCAAACGGTATTCAATGCTGACAGTTAATGCTGAAGCACCCGTTTGGTGAACCAATATGTCTATATAAAGGTGTTTCTTCATCGTTGTAGGCACTGTCTTCTGTAGAGCGTATATCTTGTAATGCTCTTACTTGAATGACTTGCTTTGGATTTTCCAAAGGCTAAAGGGAGATTTCCATCGTTGGAGTCTTCGAATGTTCTGACATTTGCGCCTATGAGTCGCGATAAGACTTGCAGTTATGCGTGGTCACCTGCTCTGGGTGAGCATCCAACTGGCTTGCTGATATCTCGTAATTTCTTCTCATATTTCGAAGAAGTATGAACTTCCTCCCAAGGGATGAGTCTGTAGTTTATATACTAGTGCCCTGTCTTAATTTCAGAGATAACACCAACAACAACTCCGAAGCGTTCGCCTCCATCACTCATCGATTAACCATGTTGTCTCGCCTTGCGCTGGAATTAGGGATCTTAGGCCGGGGTGGAGTTGGACATGGTCCGTTGGAGTGGGCCATTGACTTCTGGTTGTTCCTATCATCCCTTCAGCAGGAAGGTGCACTCAATCTGTTTCAACCTGATACTTGTCCCAAGTTCGTCTGGTTAAGCGGATCGAGCATGTGAATTGGCAGTAGCTTTGGCTGGTGTTTCGCGGGGCCCTTGGTTTCCGATTTTGTACCATCTCAGACTATATTTGAGTAGGGGTGGGCACAAGACGGGATGGACTCATCCCAATCCCATCCTGTTGTTTTATCTTCGGGACGGGATGAGCATGGTTGGATTTTTGTGCAATTACTAAGTTATTATGATGTTCATATTTAAATGTATATTCTTATTATTACTATATTATCAACCTTCTCATTAGGTTTACTTATTTGTTCCACAATATGCTAGGTCTTATTTTTGTAAGTTTCTATTTATGTTCATATTTACATCATCAATTTAAGAATATTATAGTATTTTCTATCATTATGCATATTAAGGAGTTATCTATGAAAGTGTTATTATTTTAAACTCTTCAAACTTTGTGATGTTAAGTTCACACAACTCTTCAAACTTCATGTACCACACTTAATTTGACACACAAAATTTTGAGTTAATAAATATTAAAATTAATAATAATTAATATTAAGGACGGGATGGGCGGGATTGAAAAATCATCATCCCACTCTAGATTGGGACGAGATGGGATAGGGATGGGTTTGATCAATCCAAAAAAGACCTAAAAAAATTGGGATGGGATGGGACGGGATCGGGATCGGGATCGCGAGATGGGATGGGATGCCCACCCCTATATTTGAGGGTTGTGTCTGCATGGGCCTTGAATTGGACGTGTTATTTCATCCTGCTCTTGCTCATGCTAGTCCTTCGTCCTGCTGTAGCTCGAGGATAACGTTCATCAGAGAGTTTGCAGAGCATACTTTGAGTACCTTAGCTGTCTTATGAGTCAGACTTATTTAAGCGAGTCTTTATTTTATGTTGCATCGAATTCAGATGCTTGTAGTATGTAGTCTTTTGTATCTGCCTCGGGGCGCTCGTTGTTACAACTTTCTAGTAATCAATAGAGTGTGTTTGCGTAATTCTTTTTTATTTCTTAAATGATTGCAAATCACATATGCTTCTAAGAACTAAAACTCTACATTGACTATGGAAAGGAAAATAAACAACTTGAATAGACTAACTGTTGGCGGAGAGAATTCGATCCGGCTCTGAAGTGAATTCGCATGGCCCTTGCTGAATTGTTGATACTTTTAGCGAACTGCAGAGCTTCGCTGATGTCTTTGGGGTTACTGAAGAGTAAACCTTGCGTGGGAGAATTTCCGCGTCGACGAATTTTTGGGAGGTTGTACTCCCATCTTCATTGATCTCTCCGCTCTGCTGGGTTGAAGAGCGAATTGTTCCTGTACTGCCTATGTGTCTCTCGTTTCTGAAATGAGCCACCACTGTTGGGATCTCGAGTGAATGGAGTGGTGTGTCCACAGTCACTGGGTCTGGCTTTAGTTCAGATTGCCTTATGGGATCCAGTTGGATCTAGGAACATTTTATCTACTTTGTTGCAACATAATGGCAATCTCGTGCCGTTGGTTGGTCCCCACGTATTGTTCCTTCCATGTGGTTAGCAGTGTACTTAACGCACTGGGGAAGGGTGGACACTACTGCTTCCATCGGGTGGAACCATGGTCTTCCCAAGATCAGGTTTTAGGTAGACGGCGCGTCTACTACCATGAAATCCAGGAACAAGACTTTTCTCAGATGTGGCTTTCCTGCCACTACTGCTAACCTTATCTTCCCTATCGAGAAGCATTTTTCTCCATTGAATCCAATCAGTGGATATTTTGAAGATGTCATATTCTCCTCCTTGAGGTCCATACTGCTAAACGCGTTGTAGAACAGGACGTTGAGAGAGCTTCCCGTGTCCACAAGAGCCTTCTTCACCTCCCACCTTGCAACGGAGACCAATAAGACAAGAGCGTCGTTCTGAGGTGCACGGACGCCTTCGAGGTCTTTGTCTGCAAAGTTTAAGGTGGAGATGGGACTTTGCACCCTCGAGTAATAAACAGGTTTGTTTTCATCTACAAGCTGTGTCTGCATCTCTAGTAGAGTTCGCTTGCAGAACCTTATGACTTGTCTTCATCCGATTCGACTCCATGAAAAACATAGATTATGCCCGGAGTCTCCTTCTCGACCCCCTTGATTGACTCCCTTCGGTCCCTGGGTCGTTCTGGACGCTTCTTAGATCCTAGGAGTTCCTTTAGCTTGCCCTGTTGATCCAGTACTCGATCTCGTACCTTAGACTCTTGCAGTCATTGGTGTCATGGCCATCTTCCTTATGGTATGAACATTATTTGTTGTTGTCACGTTTGCAGGGGTCTCCATGCTCTTTCAGGGGCCACTATAGATCTTTCTAGTTTTCATGGAATTCAAGACGTCCGATAGACTAGAATTTAAGGGGGTCATGGATCTTGATCCAACTTAGTTGGAAGCTTTCTCTGGTCTGGCTCGGCTAGGGTCTGATCTGTTTTCATTGCACTTTCACTTGCTCTTTTCTTCATCCTCTCGCCTTCTTCCCTCGTCGAGTCCTTAGGAATGGAGGGCTTCTTCTCAATTTCTAATTCCCTCTTCACAGTTCTCATCTCTTCTAAGGAGATGTACCATTAGGCGCCCTTAAGGAGTTTTGTCATATCCAAAGGAGGTTCCACGGTGAGGAATTCATAAAGTTTTCTCTTTTTAGGCCCACGGTAAAAGCCATCATGGCTGTGTCATCGTTGCAGCCGGCAATGAGTGTCAGCTCATCATTGAAACACGTGACATACTCTCTGAACGTCTCATTGGATTTCTATTTCAGAGAGAGTACGTAGTGTGGGCCTTTTCGAAGGTGTTGACTTTCGACAAAACGCGTCAGGAACTCCTTCGCCAGCCTCTTGAATGAGTCGAACAAATTTGGTGGGAGGCTGTGGAACCATGTTTACGCTGACTTCTTTAGGCTGGTAGGGAAAGTCTTACACATCACTGATTTGGATCCTTCTTTGAGTGCCATTAGGTGTTGGTAATGGCGTAGGTGATCGAATGGGTCGGTGGTCCCAATGTAGAAGTCGAGCTTTGGAGGCGTGAGCTTCTTTGGAAGAGCCTCGTTCATGATATGGTCCATGAACGGTAGAACAAAGAGGCAGTACAACATGTCTTGGTCATGTGCCCCTCTGCGGAATGGGTTTTGAAGGGCGAGCTTCTATGCCCTGAGAGTCGGTTCCACGTTATCTGCGCCGCCTCATCTAGTCCTATGAGAACTAGCAAGGGCTTGACTCTCTGTTGTCTTCTGGAGTAGGAGGCTCGTGCTGCTCCTGATCTCCATTAGCGGGTGGAGCGTTGTATTGTATGAGAGCCTCCACTGCTTTGGAGATTTGTTGTATTTGAGATGACAACAAATCTATCCTGGGGTCCGTCGTTGTTGTGGCAGGCGCGACGACGCGAGTCTGCCACCCTGTGTCACCGGCACCACTGAGAGTGGCGGTATAACTCAAGTCTGGGAATTTGACGTGTCCCTTTGTTCTCCATTGTTGCGTGTTCTCGTGGTCACCATCTCTTTGCATTCTGGATAAAGATGATGCAAGTGAAAGGTTATGAACTTTGTCGTCGACACGGACGACGCCGAACTGATGCAGTCGATTTTTGCTCCCCGTTTTGACCTTGACCTGCACAAGGAACGCACATGAGCCACAGACCACCATTGTGGTGGCCGATGACACTCCGATGCTAAAGTCAGAGTGGAATATGAGGAAAGCGTAATGATGTAAAGAGAGAATTTGTAGCGTACCTTAGCTTACCAACCTCATGTCTTATTTATAGTGATGGAGTCCTGGTTTGACCAGGCCATCGATGGTGTAGATTAGGGAAGAAGATCTTCGTGGAGATCCTTATCTAATTAGGAGTCGTGATGTGAATGGGAGTTTCCAGTTAGCCTTGTGCTCCTAAATATGCGGGAGGTAATTCCCGTTTCGAGGATAGTTCGTGGATATAAGTCTCCATGTGTGACATGTACTCTAGTATTTTTTTTTGGAAAGCGAGCGAGGGATGTATTCTGGTATTTGCTTCCTAGTTGGAAGTGATGAGCTGCTGTAATTGCCCGTCCGAAGCTGATCCTTTAGGTACTTGCCTTAGCAGGGCTTAAGGGTATTGAGGATAGTTGTGAGACACATGGGCTTAGCAGGCTGTAGGAATTCGAGTCCCGTCTGACGGACTGCATTGGGCAGGCTTGGAACTGCTTGGGTGGGATCAGTGTTGGGCTGATGCTAGGGCCTATCATTTCTCGAGATCATCATAACCCGCGGACAACGCAGAGGAGGGACCGTTTTGGTGTATCATCAATAATAAATCTAGATCAAGGGCTCTGCATACCAATATTGCAGTCACTCACCTCCAAAATAAAAAAATAAAAAAAAGTAAAAAAATCATTTTGGTTCTTATTCCATAAAGGTCATATAGATTATGACCCAATTGGTATTTCATATTATATCTCATTATAGTTGGTGATGCGTCCAAACTCTGGTCTCCTGTAATACTGACATGCAAAACAAATGTTAGATTGCCAAAGACCACCTGTTTGGTGGCCAAAAGCACTTCATTGCTTAAGTCAGTAA
Source organism: Berberis vulgaris (assembly GCA_963556465.1). Lineage (NCBI taxonomy): Eukaryota > Viridiplantae > Streptophyta > Magnoliopsida > Ranunculales > Berberidaceae > Berberis > Berberis vulgaris. Next base: position 65,074,074 of record OY747128.1, read on the forward strand.
CTCTGTTGGAAATGGAGATTAATCTAGATAAAACTCAGTTGAAATTGCATACCTTTGTCGAATGTTCCCTTTACCTTATATAATGGTTTTTTTTAAATAAACCTCCAGTGGGGAGGGGCAGCTATGGGATGCCATACCTTTATTACTTGAAAAAAAAACTTTTACACTTGTCGGGGGTATATGACGACTTTACCCAAGAGAAAAAATATATTCCTATTTCAAAAGATAAACCTTGCAAAGGCCTGGTTTATCGAATAAACCAAAACATAAATAAAATGAAATTTAATTTCTAGGCCTAACTCACCAAGAATAAGGCCTAATCCAAGGAGAACTTTAGACCTTAGGATAAGGCCTAATAAGGACTAAACCATGGAGGGATTTAGACCTTAAAAGGCCTAATCATGAACTAGGCCAACACACCAAGAAACAAGATTCATAAGCAAAACAATTAAGGATCAAGAAAGACCTTAACCGAATTGCAATTTCTTGCCAAAACTATATGCACAAATTGCACCTTGCTCATATTGAGTAACCTGCAACTTGCACATAACCACTTGCATAACAAACTTTGCAACTTGCCACTTGCAAATTGCAAATTGCAACTTGCATAACAACTTGCAACTTGCAAGAATAATCTTGCGAACTCAAATTTGCAACTTGCAACCAAATCTAACAAACTTCATATGCAAAAAACCATCTAAAGATGTTGCCAATACCCAGCGCACATTCCAAGCCATTGCACCAATCATACCGACCACCAAAAAGCCTCGCCGCAGCAAGAAATTTCTCCATACATCTGAACTGGATACAGAGACAGATGCACCCTGTCCAGCCCGATTCCGGGACAACAAATCTGTCCAGATTCTCGGCACAAACGGCCTTGCAAAATCTGCTCGCCACACAGCATCCTGTAACTTCAACAACCTTTCCAACACAGATAAGTATATAAATTGCTTGCCCCACAACAACTTGAACCAATTAGCCATAAAATTTTGTCCAACACTTTTCATTGACCGAAAACAACTCTCTGTCCCAACAACGGTCTTGGAAAACCAAACAAAAATTGCTCCGCACCTACCCCATTCCAAACTCCCCCTATTCATGATCATGACGAACATAGGCCGTATTGCAACTATCCAACAAAACCAAACCTGCCAATTTCCTAGGCAAGTCACTCGCTCCAAATGCGACCGTCCTAAAGTCTTTTTGTGCTCTATCTGCTAGCGCATCCGCCACAACATTTGCCTCTCTATATATAAATGTTTGCAATCTATCGACATTTCTTCCGCCATCCACTTGATTTCTTTAAAAATGTTCTCCATCTGCCAAGGGATTTTAAAGGTCCCCCTAAACCAACCACAAACAAGTTTCGAATCCGATTGAACCATCACTTTTCTAAACCCCAAAGAAAAACAAAGTCGCAAACCTTCCACAAGCGCCAAAGCTTCTGCTTTATTAATTGAACCTTCCCCCAAAAAAAATTGCTTTCCCACAACACAACGACCCCTTGAGTCTCGAATAATCACCCCTCCTAATGCCTTGTTACTGCGAGAGGATCCATCCACATTGAGAGCAACAAAATCTACAGGAGGGAAAGACCAATACACAATTCTAATGTCCTTCCTTCCAACTTGGATCTCATGTAACCCCAAATCCCTTAATGGGACTTTATTCTAACTGATTTATTTTGGAATAATAAAAGTGTTTGCCAACCTCAAATTGTGCCTAATACTTAAGATCACAAAACCCGCATTTGGAGAAGCCTCTTCATAGACACACTTAATCTTTGCTTCCTAATTTCCGATAAAATAAACATAGGAGTCAGAAAGTATAACACACCTGTTTGTGATTTCATCTTGGCTCTTTTGAACCAAATCAATAAAACCGTAGAGATTTTTGCGGGTTTCCATATATGCACATAAAAAACCCCTTCAAAATGGTTCCACACCTTTACTGCCAACTTTCCATAAAAAAAAAAGATGATTCAAAGATTTCATCTTCTGATTGTCACAACACCTACATCTTGAGGCTAGGCTAAAACGACATCTATGCAACTCCCCATCCACTGGTACACTTCTTTTCAAAAGTTTCCACACAAAAACTGAAATTCGAGAAGGGATAATGTCTTGCCATATATTTTTACTTAACTTACTTGTCGCCCCATGACTTCGTAACAATTCATACGCCGAATGAAGAGAGAAAAGACCATCCGAATTCGGAGCCCATACACAACTATCGACGTCACAACTACCACTGCGCAATCTATCTGCATAGAGGTTACGCGCCATCATCCTGAGCACACTTCAAAATTGGGGAGTTGAACTCACTTCTGTGACCGTAGGCCAAATACTACTACTAACTAAATCCTCCGACCTTGTGAAAGACGCCACAATATTCTAGTTTTCCTCATAAAAACTAATATTGCCCTTTCCAATACGCCAAAACAAATTACTCAGTAGCATAGATTTACAAAGCATGATCTCCTTGTAAAAAGGTGAGGCCCCACATTTTACAATTTGACCACTCAAAGCAACTTTAGGTGACCAGTATTTACTTCTCATGAAAGAAGCCCATAAAGAATCCGAATTAATTAGATTCCAAAGAGCCTTAACACGAAAAGCCTTCATCACCACTAACAAGTTTCTAATGCCCAAGCCTTCTTCCTCCCGAGGGAAACAAATCTTATCCCATGACACCCATTTTTTCTTCAATCTACCTTCACAATCTCCCCAAAAGAAATCTGCTAACAAGCCATTAATTCTTGACAAAACTTTCTTGGGCACACACATGGCACTTAGGATATAAATAGGGATTGAACTCAGAACATGTTTAATCAAGATTAGTCATCCACCCAGGGATAACAACTTTGCTTTCCATCCCTGAATACGACGTTGAATTTTAGCAATCAACTCTTCGAAATAGGTAATCCTCACTTTACCTTGAAAAATTGGTCATCCCAAATATGTCAAAGGAGCACCTTTATATTGGAATCATGTAAACCTTTTCAAAGCCACAATTTTTTCCACCACTGCCTTATCCTCCACCAAAAAGGAACTTTTTCCTTCATTTATTTTCTGGCCTAAAGCATTGCAATAACTTTTCAAAAAATCCATGCATCCCAAAACTGAAGATTTTCTTCCATTTAAGAAAATGAGAGTATCGTCTGCATAGAAAAGATGAGTAATAGGACTGCAGGTCCAAGGCGTATAATAATACCCAATTTTTCCTCTATTAAAAGCCATTTGTAATCCCCTACTCAACATTTCAGAGGCAATAATAAATAATAAAGGTGAAAGAGGGTCTCCTTGCCTTAAACCTCTAGTAGATATGAAAAAGCCTTTGTATGCTCCATGTAGCAAAACTGAAAAACCACAAGAAACTATACAGTTGGAGATGATATGGCAAAATCTACTATTGAATCCAAATATTTTGAACACCGCAAAAAGGAAATTCCATTCAACTCGTTCATAAGCCTTTTCCATATCAATTTTCAACACAACATTGCCCCCAAAAACCTTCTTATGAATGTCCCTTAAAAATTCCTGTGCTAGACCAATATTTTCACCAATGAACCTTCCTTTTACAAAATCCCCCTGCTCCTGAGAAATCATTTGTGGCAAGAAAACTGCCAATCTATTGCAAAGAATTTTAATGAAAATTTTATAGATCACATTGCAAAGACTAATTGGGCGAAAGTCAGAAAAGGAACCTGGATTCTCTTTTTTAGGGATCAAAGCCATGAAGTTTGCTGAAAAGGAAGTCGGCAAAGCCTCCCTTTCAAAAAACTGAATCGCCGCCTCCCATATATCAATACCCAAAAATCCCAGCATGACTGAAAAAAACTAGCAGTAAATCCATCCGATCCAGGAGCACTATTTTTGGGAATATCAAACCGCATCTCGAACTTCCTCCATGGAAGACCTTTTAACCAAAGCATCACCTTTGCTTGAACTAACCATCAATGGAATGCATTCTAACAATTCTGTATCCACCACACAGTTTCCTTGGGAGGACAATAGATTAAAGAAATAGTCATTTGCTTTGTCAAGAATCTCACCTGGTTCTGAAATAGTCCTGCAACAAGGTAAAGTAATATGGGAAATGGCTTTTTTATTTTGTTTAGACTTAGTAGAAGCAAAGAAATACTTTGTGCAAGCATCCCCCTCCTTGAACTCTTGTTTACCTGATTTCTGAATCCAATAAAGCTCTTCCTGTTTGAGAGCTAATCTGTACTCTGCCTGACAACGACTCAGATTACAACAAGCATTAACATCCCAATTTGCATCAACATTTAGACCATTATTACTAATATTTTCAAACCCAGCCAAAAGAAGAGTTTCCCACTGTTGCATTTCATCTTCTAGAGACCTGATTCTGCTAAACATATTGCCAAAGATCGTCTTATTCCACTGTATAAGAGCTCTTCTCACCATTTTAAGTCTAACATCTACTCTGTCAATAGGTCTCATGCTACCCATGTCCGCCGACCAAATGCCTTTAACCAGATCAAGAAACCCAGGGTGTGTCATCCACCACTACAACACAAATAGTTAAAGATAGCATATGGTAATAGCGTTTTTTTTTAAAATGCTATGAAAGAGATTTTCGCTGGGGGCGCCAAAGTGTTTTTGGTCAATTGATGAATGGGATTTAGGGCGCCAAAGTGCCCGCTCGATCCAAACCAAAAAAAAAAAGAAAAAGAAAAAGAGAAAGAAGGAAGGAAGGAAGCAGAAGCCGAAGCCGTATCCCCCTCTCCCTCTCCCTCTCCGACTGCTCTCGTCTCCCTCACCGTTCTGCTCTCCCTCTTCGATCGCTCTCCCTCTCCTATTGATCACCCTGTGCTGTCAACGCCCCCTGTTTCGCCGTGTTCTCCCTCTCCAACGTGCTCTACTTCTCGCCTTCATCTCCTTCTCCGTTTCTGGTCTCTCATTCTCAACACACTCCTTCTCCGAGATCTGATCTTCTTTAGCTTCGTCAACTCCCGGAGCAACTTCAATTTCATTGAGAACAACATCGAATATCACCGATTCGCGACTTCACAGATTTGATCTCTGTTTCATTAAAAGACGCAGGTGAGTGTACGCTTGTTTTCGTTCGTTTTTGCAATTTTTTGCTTGAATCGGTTCGTAATCTGAGCTTTAGTAACTCTTGCTCAGTAGCTCAGGTATCTCTTTTACTGATTTTTTCGCTGTAGATTAGCAATGGCAGTGATTAGCTAGGGTTCTGTGGGAGCAAATCTGGCAACAAGAAAGCCTTCAGTGATGCTGCTCTTGATTTGGGAAATGAACTGGTTTGTGTTATTCTGAACTCAATCTTTAAGGGTTCGTAATGGGTTTTTATTGTTTTTTGTTATCATATTGAGTTCTTTCTTCTTCTATTCATTCATTTTGGGTTTCTGGATTAGAGATTGGTTTAGTGATTACTTGTGTTGTACTGATTTTTATAGATTGGTGTCTTAGTTTTTATTGATTTTTGCAGGTAAGAAGAAGAATAGATTTACTATAAGGTGGTGGAAGTGTTGGATTGATGGGTTTGATATCTCAAAAGGTATATGATGGTGGTTGCCATGTTCTTGGGTAATTAAGAAAGATGGGGGGGGGGGGAGGGGGGGTGTTGTTTATTCTTTTAGTTGTTCAATCTTTATTGACATAAATCATTCATTATTGTTAAGCTATTTACTTGTTGGTCTCATGGAGTTCTTATCTTGGTTTTTGCTACTCAGGGTCATTCCAACAGCTCTTGTGCCTATTGAGGTATGCGGTATGCCTTCACTATATCTTCAATTACAATGCTTTGGTGTCTTCACATTTTTTGTAGATAAAAAAGGATGAAAATATATGTGCATCATGTACTTTTATAGCTTTTAACAGTTCGCCCAAAATAGCCATTTGATAGATGACCTAAGAAAGCTCTTAAAACTTTCTAACAGATATCCTGAGCTGGCATTATAATTTCACAAAGCTATCTTGATAGAAAAATGTCACTTGTGTCTGGTGAAGCTTTATGATAAGCTCTTATAACCTCTCACATTGGGCATGGGTTTCAATTATATATGCTAAATGTCTTTACGGTCTCTTAGCAACAACCACTTCTTTTTTTTTTTTTTTTTTGTAATAAACCTCTTAATAATTCTTCTGGTGAAAGTGTGGGTGATGTTAAAATTGTAGCAGACATGCATGAGTGAAAAGCAGAAATGGCTCAACAATCTGATGCCTTTATTGCTCTCGCTTATTCTAAATTACAATGAAAATTTGTATTTAAGAGCTGTTGCCTGAGATGCTTCGATATCCTTACTTAGCAGTCATGGAGCCTATCTTCCATGAAGATAATAAAAAAAAAATTTAATTAAAAACAAGAAGAAAAAAAACCTATCTGCCAATACAAGTAACTAGAACAAGCTTGTGTTTAGAGCAAGTACTTCCATTCTTCCCAACTATAAAAATAGCCGAATTTGTAATTCTGGATTTGAGAACTGAAGCTGAATAAAAATTATTTGAGACTATAGATTAAGAGTTGCTTATTCCGCCCTTTGTTCTTGGTGAAGAGTTGCCAAAGATTGATGAAAATAGTAGCCACAAGTAAGTAGAACAAGATCGTTGTTCATGTGAGAGGAAGTATTTCCATCCTTCCTAACTATAGTCGAATGGATTTCAGGGTGTTTTTATTTTTTTATTTGAAGCCAAGAACAAATTGCTTTTATTAATGAAGGTCCATTTGAGCTATATACTAAATCATACAGATATCTATCAGTTGTAGTTTAGCTTCTCTTCTCGAACATAGATATTATGCTAGTCATATAACATCATTATCTTTTCAATTAACTGCAGCATTTGAAGTTCTTCAGAACTGGAAAACAAGATCACAGCTGAGCTCACCATGTTTCTGGGAAAAGTTGAGTATAGTTCTCCAGCTGGTGTTCATTGGAAGCTTGTTATCAATTTTATACGGAGGAGGGTATGCAGTTTTTGTACAAAGAGATCAAAAGTCATCGACAAAGGGGCAGAAAACTACCCCATCAATGTATAACTTGGCCTGAGGTGAAAAAAACACAAGTTACATGATCATGCAAGATTACCTGAGGTGGCTGAAGTTACAGGTTAGGAAGAAAATTGAGTTATATCTAGAAATTGCACATGATTGTAGCGCACCTAACTGCCTACTTGGTACTTATTGTGCTTATAGTTACTGAATTATTGGCATTGTTGGACTGTTGGTAGCCCTGCTTGTCCTGGTTGTACTTTTAGCCAGGTAACATCTGGCTCGTTAATTTCTTTTCATCCTTTTGTATCTGTGCGAGTCATCCATGAGTTTTTATTGTTGATTTGTTTGTGATTGTCATGTTTTATTGAGCAAAAAAATTCAGGGTTGAACTTGTAAGTATTAGGGAGAAGATAGATTTTGCTATATAATTCCTCTGAGATTTATTAACGACTCATTCTAATCATCACATGCAGATATTTTACTGGACATACAACGAATTCAGATGGAACTTCTCAATTCATCAGAGGAAAGACAAAATTCAGTCGTGCAATAGATGACACTATTAAAATCATCACTATTGTGGTTCGTATACTTTCCTTGTATATTTGACACTAGATTGGCAGATTCGTGTATGGCTAATTCGTTATTATCAATAAAAAAAGTGATGCCAAAGTTACTGATACCAAATGTTGTAGGTCACGATTGTGGTAGTTGCAGTTCCTGAAGGACTTCCTTTGGCAGTAACCTTGACGTAAGTATTTATCATCATTTCTTAGTTTTTTTTATATTCAGTGCTATGCTGTTGTTATTCTTACCATTTTTTGTAATTTTTCTTCTCTAATTCAACACAGCCTTGCCTATTCGATGCGGAAGATGATGGCAGACAAGGCTTTGGTACAAATTTATTCAAATTTCTTCTTTAACATTTCTTAGAGTATTAATGATGATGTTGTTTCCCTTAGACCTATATGCTATATATGGTAGCTTAACCTAGTTGAAGTGCAGGTGCGAAGGCTTTCAGCCTGTGAAACAATGGATTCTGCCACAACGATTTGCAGTGACAAGACTGGGACATTGACCTTGAATCAGGTAGGTCTTTATGAATTCAAGTCACACAGCTGTTTCTTTGAAGCTAGCAAGTTTATGCTTCTTCTGAAGCTACCTCCTTTGGTTTTAGGGGAGGAATTAGGGGTGAAATGGCTTTTAGTCAGGTTGTTCTGCCTGATCGCAATGATTAGTTGTTTAGGTCTTTGTTGTTGTCTTGTCTGGTTCTCCCGCCGGGTATTAGGGGGTTGTGAATAGTTGGTTAGTCTGTAGGGATTTTGGACTGGTAGCTGAGTTTTGTATCTCCCTTTCCAATATTCTTAGTGCTTAAATAGTTTTCTTCTTAGATGGTGCTTAATGTTCTATACATACACTTTGATTTCTTTTGTCAACAAGCTGTAGTTCAGTTGGTACAACATCACCTCTCTAGTGAGAGGTTGTGCTTTTGAAATCTAGTAGCCAGAGTCAGTTTTCACGTGTAAATAGCCTATAGTATATTTATTTACACTATATATCACATACCTTTCTGAAAGTTGCTTTCATGTTGCAGATGACTGTTGTTGAGTCATATGTTGGTGGGCAAAGAATGGATTCAGCCGATGATGGAAGGGCGATGACTTCTACTGCCTCATCTCTGATTATTGACGGCATTGCACAGAATACCATGGGCAATGTTTTCACTTCTGGGGTGAGTTTGTTAAGTTTTATTAAATGAGTCGATAAAACACAACTGGCCATCTATAAAGGGCTCTTAGGGCTGCATTTGGAAGGTGCCAACTAACCTTTGTTATTACTTACCTAGCAAGGCCTTTCAATTGGCCCTGAGTAGTATTTTGATCTTCTAATTATTCCCAAACATGAAATTGCCTGTGTGTGGGACTTGTTCTTTCATTGATATGTTATATATCTAGTATATCTTTGTATTGTTCCCTCTTTCATTCACAATAATCTTAATATATTTTCAAAATTTCAGTCGTCTCTTGTAGGCGTTGCTATGTAATTGTTTATTCTTGATCTTTTCCTTGAACTTGTGTTTTCTATGCGAGTCAAATTTCTGTACATGCTTTTGTCGTGGTGCTAAGTTATTGAGAACTATTTTTTTTTCTTGAGATACCTTTATTGCTTGCTTTTCTTGTGACAGAGTGGTGAAATAGAGCTTTCTGGATCACCTACAGAGAAGGCCATCCTTTCTTGGGGAGTCAAGGTATCTTTCCGACATCATGCGACTTCTTTCCAATTTAGTTTCCATTTTCGGTAGCCAATCTATTTTTCTCTTTGTAGCTTGGTATGAAGTTTGATGTTGTGAAGTCAGAGTCCTCAGTTTTTCATGTGTTCTCATTCAACTCAGAAAAAAAGCGAGGTGGCGTTGCAGTAAAATTGGTTAGTGCCTTATACATAAAGTCTAGTAATTACTTTTGCTAATCCAACAATGCCTACTTGTCCTCGATGGTGCATTTTCCTAGTTGTGGTTGATTTTGGAGGTGGAAGCATACTTTTTCTTTTTATATATTATATATTTTACTTATTATGTTTTACTATAAACAGGCGTGGTTTCTTTGTCATACCATTGTCAGTCATTAAGTATGTTAAATCAGTGATCTGTGATCTTTTTGCATGGAAGTCTATCTTTTTGCCCATAGTCATCTCTTTTGTTGATAATTTATGTCTTAATACCCTCTGGCTGAGAAGCTAATCACATGCTATTTCAGTTCATTTTCGTTGACTTCCACGGCTTGTCTTTACATAGTTTATTTAAAACTCAAGTGACTTGTTCATCAAAATCCATGGCTAAGACCGAGAAGCTCTGTATCTTTGGGTTGAGGCTCTTAGCCTTGTGTGCAATGGCAGTGGCAGCCATTGTTATGGTCACTAGTCAAGAGTCTACTACAGTGTTTAATCTATCTTTCAAAGCAAAGTACAGTGATGCTCCTTCATTCAAGTAAGTTTCATTTGCTTGTGTGGTGTTGAAATGGCATGTTTTGTATAGTTTGTTTTGAGTTCCTTACTAAGAACTTCATCTGGCTTGTTTTGCATAGTTTGTTTTTCTTACTAAGAGCTTCATGTAGGTATTTTGTGATTGTAAATGTGATTGGAGGCATTTACAGTCTTCTAGTCCTTTTCATTCCTCAGGACAGCTTGTTGGGGCGAGTAGCAGTGGGTCTAGATGTGGTAAGAAAGCACCGAAACTCTTTTTCATTACAAGTTCATCAAACTCTGAAAAACCAAATGCACTTACTAGTTATTAACTTACTACGACTTGTGTTTTGTAGATTGTTACACTGTTACTCACTTCAGGCATTTCTGCGGCTTTGGCGGTTGCTTATGTGGGAAAGAAAGGGAATTCCCATGCAGGATGGCTCCCCATATGTAGGCAATTCTCCAAGTTCTGTGACCATGTCAGTGGAGCTCTGATCTGTGGCTTCATTGCTGCAGTAATTAACCTGGGGCTTGTCTTGCACTCCATCCACACAGTTGACAGCTCCTCCTTCATTCCCCTGCTGCTGCTGCTGCTGGTTCTTCTTTTTCTTCCCAGCCACATGGAGTATCCCATTCTCTACCTTCACCTGCAGAGATTAGTAGATCAGATCAGCTATTGATATTAATTGAATTGAACTCATGAGTCTAAGACTAGTGAGAGAGAAAGGTGACCTTGATATTGGCGGCCTCGAGGCCTGGCATGTCAAGAACAAATGAGTAAAAGGTGGGGTGCTCATAAATATCAGCTGGGGTGCGGAAGATGGCCTTGGCATTCTTGACATATCGGCGTGCAGGTGGGTGAAGCATCTTCTCCATCTCTTCTGGGAAGTTTAGCACTCTCTCCATGTCTTTCGACAGACTCTCCATTGCTATATTGCTATTGGGTTGCAATGTGCTATGTAATGGAATGCTTGATTTCTATAATGTCAATGTCCACCAATAGTACAATATATATGATGATTCGAATGTTTGTAATTTTGAGTTGATAGCAAAAAAATTATAATTTTGTTGTTAGTGATCCTATTTGGATTCTATAATGTGAATGTTTATACTTTTGAGTTGAAAATAATTAACAGTTGATAGAAAAAAAAAAAAAAAAAAAAAAAATTTGCTATGTAGACTTACCATAGCGTTTCAGAAACGCTATAAAAGGAGCTACCATAGCGTTTTAAAAACGCTATAAAAGGATCTACCATAGCGTTTTTAAAACGCTATAAAAACCAAACTTTCTATAGCGGTTTAAACCGCTATAATAGACCCAGGGTCTATTATAGCGTCGGCAGACATAGCGTTTACTAAAACGCTATGGTATCCTACCATAACGTTTTTGAACCGCTATTAAAGGGCTTTTTTTTTGTAGTGCACATATTAAGAAAACGAAATGGAGCAAAACCTGTTCTTTGTTGAGTTGGCATGGATGCCAACAATGAAAAGTGATCTGAAAAGGTTCTGCTGAGGTGTTCAACCAAGCTGAATTTACCAAGATTCTATCCAGTCTGGCCCAAATACGATCTCTACCTCGCCTATTATTGCACCAGGTGAGCCTAGGTCCCGTGAACCCACAGTCTACTAAGCCACAATTTGCAATACAATCTGAAAAATTAGACATGCTAGCCAAAGACGGCTCAACTCCTCCAATTTTCTCTTGCGAGTGCAAAAAAGTATTAAAATCTCCGCCAATCACCCATGGAATATCATGATTCGAAGCAAAATTTACCATATTTGACCAGAACTCCCTTCTCTCTTCAACTGAGCATTTAGCATAAACAAAAGACATTAGAAAAATTCTTGAGGCAGAATCTGTTACCTTACAATGAATAATCTGGTCCGACATATCAATGATCAAGAGATCTAAATTAGCATCCCAGAAGATCCAAATCTTGTCTCCAACCCTGTCATTCGAAGCAAAGCCCGCTAGCTTGATCTTATTGCCAATCTCCGAGTATCTACTGGCATCAATCATTGGTTCTGCAATCATAAGAAGTCTCACTTTATTTTCCGCCACCATGCTTTTTAGTCGTCTTCTCGTGGCTCTATTACCAACCCCACGAGCATTCCAAAACATAAAGTTTTCCATCATATTAAATACGGGAAGAAGACACACCCTTCTTTGTCTTATGGTGCGTGTGCGTAGGCACCGCCAGTTTGACTTGTTTCTCACTTTCTTCATCCGACTGCGCCCTTAGCGCTACATCCTTGATAGCAACCGATTCCGGCCCTACCTCCGATGTGGATTTCGTCTCATCACTATCTTCTGTGGCTCATTCGAAAGTATTAATGTTCCTTGTTTTCTTCTTTTTCCGCAAAGCCCGTCCCTTTTTAACCAGATTGATAACATTGTCTAGTAACAAGCTCAACTCCTCCTTACCACCTGAAATCACTGGTTCCGAGCGATCTCAAACCTCCCCAACTTCCAATTGATTAATAACTGCCAGCTCTCTCTGCGGCCTTGATCAGCTACCTGGAACATTGTCACAATCCTGCAGAACAACTTGGCCATCAATCTATTTTTTCCTTGGGATCAATGTCTCTGAATCAACACACACTACCAATGACGCCTTGTCCACTGAATCACCTGCTCCCTTACTGCGATAGATCCATCCAACTCAGCTAATGGTGCACCTACGAACACTGAATAATCAGTCCCGACATGTGCTGCTCTGCCCGATACTTGCCCTGTTTTGGACGCAGAATTATCTGAATAATCAGTCCTGACGTGCCCTGTTTTGGACACAGAATGCTCAGTGTTGAGCGGACCAATCTCTGGCTGAGACGAAACGTCCTCTGTTTTGGATGCAACGTCCTCTTTTTTGGTCGAAACAGGGCCGTTATTTCCTGACTTGGTCCCATGTTGTTTCCCTGAATCTGCAAGCAGCATTGCATAACCATCGTTTCCTGATTTGGTGCCGTGAAGCTTCCCTGGCTCAGCATGTCACATGAAGACCTCCTCAATTGTCTCCCCATCAACACCGCAGGTGCTCTCCCTTTGAAGTATCTTAACCTGGCTGTAATTTGTAATTTTATTCCCGGCTTCAAACAGAGCCTGTGTCGCCCCTGGGGTTACTGAATTATCATGGTTAATAATCTCCCCTTGCTTCCCAGTCACTTTTTCAACCTCAATTTCTGTGTACCCCACCTCAAGAAGGTTTTCCTTCGTTGTTTCTGGAACGACCATGGCCCTGTCATGAGCCTTCTCCTTACAAGCCAATTGATTGTTCATAAGATCACTCTCATCGTCAACAATATTCTCCATAAGTGACTCAAATTTGTTTGACAACACCACATTCACCGGCTCATTGGCCACTGGCCTCTTAGCTCCAACTCCCTCCTTGATTTCTTCTCCCTGACTATTTTTTGCGCCACTGGTGCCAACTTTCGGATTGGTCAGTTTATTTTTATTGACTACTGGGACATAATGTTTCTTAATGATTTTGGTTTCCACCTTTGGTTTTTCAGTCTTCTCTTCTTTCACCAAGTTAGATGCTCTCACATTGCCCTTATGATCTAACTTTTTTTTGCAAAATTCCTCCTGATGCCCTATCAATGAAAAATAATCACAATATTTGAAACCCAGATAAAATCTTCTACCAGAAACCCCTATTGTTCGCCCTGTCAATCCAAATTCTACTCGGTAATTTTTCCGCCAACATCATCTCCACACAAAAACTGGCAGAACTTGGACGTGATAAACAACGAGTATGGTCATCCATAGCAAAAAACCACCAAAAGAGTTCACAATTGCTTTTAAAAGAAGGGGGATGAAATAAATGCAGAAGCAAGTTAGGCAACTCTACCCATAATGGAACCGATACCGGATCTACTTTCAGACTGAATCCATCATGCCAGCGGAAAGCTTTGAAGCGAACTCCCCGAATCTAGAAAGAGTCTCTCGACAAGACTTTTTTTGCTTCTGCCTCAGATTGAAGCCTGACTAGCACGTGACGTTGATCTAGCAAACTCAGCGAGAAATCACCTAGGATCCCCCAGGTGCGATGTATCAAATCTCGAATATCTTCCAACGTTGGCCTGTAACTAGAGAACTTTAAAACTATCACATGTTTTTCCATGAAAGCTTTTCCACGAGTTTCATCAGATGCCGTAAGGCCTATGACCGACTCTCCTTCTTTCTGGAATCTAGTTCCCTCAACTTGAGTTTCCTTTACATCTTCAACCAGTATTTTTTCAAGAATTTGGGCGAAAGAAAGCTTAGGAGCCTCTTCCGCAGATTCCCTACTCCCCACTGGGGGAGAGGATGTAATGACGACTTGGGAGGCCATCATGCCACAATGTGGCCTGACCTAGCCAGGCTTACAACACGGCCAAACAGTGATCATTCGATCGCCAGGCAGAGAATAGTGCAAGCAGGACAATTGCCAGGCGGGGCGGCTAGGCAATACGGCGACCAGACAGGCGACAGCCAGATGAGCTAGCAGTCCAAGTTAGGTGATGGCGACCGGACGAGCTAGCAGTCCTTATATAATGGTCGTTATTAGTTCTCTGCGTGACTTAAGCATGTAAGGCTCATCAAGGGGAGACGTTTTTTGTAACAGACTTCTCCTTTATGAAGATGCATCTTTAGGGGAATAAATCCCTCCACGACTCTTTTTCTTTGTAACGCTCCTTAAGGGAGAACTTTGTTGGGCCTGTATTTGAGCCTCTGACTATGATTTGTTCTGATTGGCCCTGTTTGGGCTCTTACGACTAGATCCGCCTTTTGGGGCTTTGTGAGTTGGTCTGATATTGAAATATTTGGTCCTCGTGATGGGCGATCTCTGCCTTGTATATGGTCGTGATGGTAGTCTTATTTGATGTATCATCACCTACTCCCCCTTTAGTTAGTGGGTACGCTAACGTGGTCACTAACTCTATGACGGTTGGACTTTTGATTTCATTATTGCACTGTATTTAATGTTGTAGCAACTTTTGATGAGATTGGTATTCTGATCTCTCGTTCATCCGTTCGTTTTCGCATGCATTTTGGGACTTTGTGCAACCATCATATCTCGCACGTCGTTCTACAAGCAGTCTCTTCATTTTTTGGCTCTATAAAAGAGGTTGTGAAAGCTTTTTTTTAACGCTATCTTTTAAATTAGTGCTTGTTTTTCTCTTTTCTTTTTCGTTCTCTTTGTTTCTTTATTCCTTTTTAATGTCTACCAATAGTATGCTAGATGGTGAGGCGTTTAGCATTTGTGAAACATTTTTTCACCTAAGAAGGCTTCGCATGCAATGTTGGAGAGTGTTCGTTCCAAGTACTCTTTGTCGTTCGACTTCTAGATAATTCTATCTAGGCATAACGGTGGTCCTTGTCGACTAAGGTTATATCGCATTTTATCCGTGTATGTTCCAGTCTAGGCTTCAATTTCTAGTCTCAGAGATATTTTGAGACTATTTAGGTTTTCTGGGCAATCCTCTTGCCCAAATGGGTCCCAACGGCTAGAGGATGATGGTTTCTACTTGTGTGAGAGTCGTTCTTACTTGTATTCCTCTGACTGTTATGGTTTTGCATGTGTTGGTTGGACTTGTAGTAACAAAAAATATTTGCTTTCTCTGTTCCCCTGCCTGTTTTGGGAAACTTAATGATGATTACAAGGACTAGTCATGACTTTGGTTTTATGCTTGTGTCAAATCCGGTCACTTTAACTTGCGGGGTTGACAGATTATGCGATCGTTCCGAGTCCCCAACTAATGAAAGGATCTGCAATTGTCTGTCAAGGAACTAGCGATCAATGACCATTTTTTAAAGCTTCCCATAGTTGTTGTGGAGTCGTTCCTCGCTGAGGGGGTTGTGGCGCGTAGTGGTTTGTACACTATGAAAGAGGCGAAACGATATTTTTTTACTGAATCTCAAGCTATTAAGATTGCTGCTCATGCTAATCCTGTTAGAGTTAGTGATCCTAGCATTGATGGGAAGTAAGCTATGACAGGGCTGTTACGGATCTCAATGCTCTTGTTAGATATGGTGTTGCTGGCCTGGCCACTAGGAAAAGAATCTTCCGAGGTTTGCTAGTCCTTCGAAGCAGTTGGCGATAAGATCTGGCCGTGTTCCCAAGAGGAAACGACTTTCTTGTTCCACTCATGGTACTACTCGGACTGCTCCTCATCCGAGTTCATCTAATAGGGAGAGTAGGAAAGAGGATCGCCTTTCTCTCGAGGAGGTCGAGGAGATGAATGTAGCAATGGAGAGGAACAAGAAGAAGGTAACCCGTCAATTGGACAATAGTGAGAAGAGGTTCCTTTCGGCTTACAGTGTGTCTGAATTCGTCGAGTGGTCTGATGATGACCCTCGAGTTATTGACAACAAGATGCTTCAGCTTGTTGTGGAGCGGTCTAAGGATCCGAATACGATGAAGACCCATGCCGACTTTGAATTTAATCCATTTTGCGAATAGGAGGTCACCGATTGTGGTCAAAGTTCGTAGGCTCTTTCTCTTCATTCTTCTCCCATTCGCGTTGATGACGTAGTGGAGTTCCCTGTTTCTCATCCAGCCCGCCTGACTGAGTTGAGGGGGAGTTTTCTGTTGAGAAGGCTAGTCATGATGAGGCCATGCATTCTATTATTGAGCAATATGTCAGCCGTAAGGTTGCTGAGGAGCGGCTGGAGCAGTTAACAACTACGCTTGATAATGTTAAGTTGGATATTTTCGCAATGTTGGCCACCATTGAAGGACAACTTATTTTGACCAAGAACAAGCTTGTTGCAACCGAAAACAAACTGAAGATTGCGGAGGTAGCGGATTGGAGGAGAGTTGTTGACAAACAAAATGACCTTCGTGACTACATGGAGGGGGATGGTCTTGATTTTTCTAAATATCATGGTTTAGTTTACCAAGTTTTCAAGGATGATGATGGCGAGGAATATGTTCTAGATCCTCCAAGTGATCTGGTGGATGAAGAACCATTGTTTCCTCCTCCTTCCGATCCTGCTCCATCATTTATTCTTGTTATCAAAGATATGGCTTCGTCTCCTCCTGCCACTGATGACATTGCCCATCCTCATTTGAACGCTCCTATTGGTGATACTTTGATTACTTCTGAAGTTTCTTCTCCAACTGTTCTATCTTCTTCTCCGGATGTAACAAAGTAGTGTTATCAATGACAAGCTTTTCTTTGTTGACATTCTTGTGTTTTTCTATCTTTTACTTATTGTTAGCTGACTTGCATGTTCTTCCTTCATGGTCGTAATTTGTTTATTGTCTTGAATCAATCATGGTATCCCATTGGACATAACAAATGTGCGTTAACCTTGTTACTCGTACTTTCTATATTTAAGTAATTTATGTTTGTATGTATTTCTACTTTTGTGCTTATTCCTTGACCATCTGAAACTTTCATTTCTTTGGTCTTGTTGATCAGGCCGAGAAGCTTTACTAGTTCGTATCGATTTTACTCGTTCAGGCTTTTGTGTATCTACCTCATGGTCGGATGTGTTGGCCGCTCCAGAAGAGTAAGTTTTGACCTGTACGCCAAGGCTTATATAGATGTGCTTCGTGGTTGGACGTACTGGTCGGGCCAGAAGGCTTATATGAATACGTCTTAACTTGTACGTCCAGACTTTTACTTCGTGGTCCGACATATTGGTCGGCTGGAAGATTTTTTACAAACACGTCTTGAGTTATACGTCCAGACTTTTACTTCATGGCCTAACATATTGCTTGTCAAAAGATTTTTACGAATGCGTCTTGACTTATACGTCTAGACTTCTACTTTGAGGTCCGACATATTGGTGGGCCATAAGATTTTTTACGAATGCGTCTTGACTTATACATCTAGACTTTCGCTTCGTGGTCCGACATATTTGTCGACCCGAAGGTTTTACGAGTAAGTTGACTTATACGT
Organism: Berberis vulgaris; assembly: GCA_963556465.1. Taxonomy (NCBI): domain Eukaryota; kingdom Viridiplantae; phylum Streptophyta; class Magnoliopsida; order Ranunculales; family Berberidaceae; genus Berberis; species Berberis vulgaris. Next base: position 65,091,912 of record OY747128.1, read on the forward strand.
GCCAACTTTTGCTTTGTGGTCTGATATATTGGTCGGCTCGAAGGTTTTATGAATTGGTCTTGACTTATACATCCAGACTCTCACTTCATGGTCCGACATATTGGTTAGCCAGAAGGTTTTACTAGCTAGTTGACTTGTGTGTCCCAACTTTAGTTTTGTGGTCCAACATATTATTGGTTGGCTCGAAGGTTTTATGAATTGGTCTTGATTTATATGTCCAGACTCCCACTTCGTAGTACGATATATTGGTTGGTCAAAAGGTTTTACTAGTAAGTTTACTTGTGTGTCCCAACTTCGCTTTGTGGTCCAACATATTGGTCGGCCTGAAGGTTTTATGAATTGATATTGACTATACGTCTAGACTCTCACTTCATGGTCGGACATATTTGTCGGCTTGAAGGTTTTAGGTATTGGTCTTGACTTATACGTGCAGACTCTCACTTCGTGGTCCGACATATTGGTCGGCAAAAAGGTTTTACTAGTAAGTTGACTTGTGTGCCCCAACTTTTGCTTCGTGGTCCGACATATTGGTCGGCCGAAGGTTTTATGAATTTGTCTTGACTTATACATCCAGACTCTCACTTCACGATTCGACAAATTGGTCGGCTAGAAAGTTTTACTAGTGAGTTGACTTGTACGTCCCAACTTTGAAAGACTCACTTCATGGTTGATCAGACCAAAAGATTGTTGTTTTCGTCTGACTTACACGTCCTAAACTTTTGTTCGTGGATCAACATGCTAATCGTGTTAATTTCTTTGCATTGTCTTGCTTTGTACGTAAGATGGAGGGTTTGAACTCAGAGTTATATTGACAATCCTGTTTCAGGTGCTTAACAATCTATAGTTGTAGTAGTTGTTATTTCCTTGTCCAGAATTTCCTGTAAAGTTGCATTATGGCATAAGGCTCCCTCGTGAATATGCACTGCGTTTCTCTATTCGACTACTGCTTGATTAATGTCGTTCCTTATGATGATAGAGGGTTGATTCAGTGTGCCCTTGTTATTTGAGGAGTACTCCTGTCTGATTTTAGATCGAATTTGGTTTTGTATTGCCCTAGAGTATGCTTCGGTGTTGTTTCATTTTGAATTGACTGTGTCTGTTTTTAACTCATTCGTTGCAACTTCTTCCTTTGTGATTCTCCTGTAGTTTTGATAGTTTTTGTCACCTATACTGTCATCGCGAGATAGATAATAAACTCAAAATGCTTCTTGATCAAATCCTTCAATGTGTGATCTTCAAGGTGCTTTGATTGGTGATTTCCTTTGCAACCAGGTGAGCATAGTAGAATCCAACACCAAATTGTCCAATCATGCTCACATCAGCTCCATCTGCCAAGTCTTCCATGAACTTCTGGGTTCCAGACCTTACAATCGTGTTAAGTTTATTCACCGAATTAATTTTTCTACGTCGGTTCCGTTGTCAATAATGGAGGAGGTGTTGTTGGCCTTATCAGGGATAATGTGGATAAAGCTCACGTTCGTCAGTGAGACCCTCAAACTCAATTAATTGGTTGATCTTTGTCTAAAGTGCAAACTTCTACGTGTCTCCCATTGTGAGTTTTTTTAGTGGCTCTTCTGGTCTCGTTTGATGATGTTGGCGCTCCTATTTTGATTTAGATCAGCTAGAGTGGGCGGTATCACTGATCGATTCATTGATCAGCCAGATTGTTCATTTCTTCCAGGTATGCAGTGTAGGGCATATTAGTTCTCTGGGTTGTTCTTTTGATCCCACAACGACATCTACCTTTTCTTTTCCTTTGGATTGCTTGTCTAGTAGCTCGACGGATTCCTCAAGTCACCCTCTTTGACTCTAATGCTCAATTTCGTCTTTAAAATTGTAGCAGTCTTTAGTGTCGTGCCCGTGATCCTTATGAAAAGAGAATTACTTTCTATTATCTTGCCCATCCAGGTATCCTCTCATTTTGAGCGGCTAGTGATGTTCTCCCATTTCGCTATGGACTTCAGTATGCTCGCTCGACTCGTTTTTTGTCACTCGTTCATGCCTGGGCCTTGCAGATTGCAACTTTTTGGGTTTCTGCTGGTTGAATTCGGATTTCCCGTTGGTCTAATGCCTCTTTGACTAGGCGTTATCCTCCCAGGGTTTGTCGTATCTCCTTCTTTCTTCTCTCCTTTTTCTCCTATTTGATTGGCCCACCCTTTCGAATTCATTCTTCTTTTTGGCCGCCAACATCTCTTCAAGGGGGATATGTTTCTTAGCGGTCTTCAACAAAGTTGCCATATTTTTTGGAGGATCTAGATTCAAAGATTTGTAAAATGATCCTCTTTTTAGTCCGAAGGTGAAGGTGGCAATGGTCGTGTCGTCACTGCAAACGTCAATCATTATCAACTCATTAGTAAAACGTGGGATGCACTCCCTTATAGTTTCTCCCAGCTTCTGTCTGATGTGAAACAAGTAGTGTGGGTCCATTTTCATCCGTTTGTTGTTGATGAACCTTAGTATGAAGGCAGTGGCTAGCGCTTGGAAGGAGTCTATCAACCTAAGCGGTAAGCTATTGAACCAACTCATTGTCGTTGAGGTGAGGCTGGTCGGAAATGTTCGACATATGATGGACTTTGTGCTCTTTCAATGCCATCATGTGGTGGAAGTGTCGTAGATGGCCCGTCGGATCGGTGGTGGGGTGAACTTTTTTAGTATGGGAGTTACCATGAGTGCATCAGAGAATGACGGTCTGGCCAATTCGCACAACACGTTAGGATCTGTGACCCCGATCCTGAATGGAACTTGTGCAGGGATTTCGTCGTTCCGGGCGGGCCATTTTATGGTGGTTCGCTACTTTCGAGATTCACTTGCTAAAGTTTTGCAGTAACTTCATTGCTCTCTCGGATGTGGTTGGAAGAGTTTTGTTGGAACGATGCTTGGACATGATAGACAGATTAAGCACATTCTTTGGTGAGTTTGTCCACCTTGTTGATAAGAAGATCCATTTGGGTCATGAGTTTATCCATGCGAGGATTCATGGCAATGCCGCCAGATGTTTAAGATGATTGGGCCACCATTCCATGTCGTGGTTCTCTATTACCTGGCATAGTTGGCCCGAATGTTATCCTTAGGTTTGAAGTAGGGGTGGGCACGGGGCGGGATGGGACGAGAGAGACCCATCCCGTTCATACGGAATCGGGACAGGACGGGACGAGACGGGATCAGCGTGCTCTCATTTTTTGACAAATTACTGCTTACCCAAGACCCAATTTGCTTAGTTGAAAATAGGCAAAGACAATTCGTTGAACTACACATAAATGATAGCCTTGGATTGAGTATGCAACATCATAATAAACTACCATAAATGATAGTTGAAATTCACATTGTAATTAAGATTTCTGCAAAGTTTTGAATGACTAAGATGTGGACAGTATAATGGCAATAGTGGACTTGCTCTACTGTTTCGAATAGTGAACAAAAGGATGAATAGATTTGGGGTGCGAAGAAGAATGTTTCATTATTGCTTTAAAAAAAACAATCATTAAATTCATTGTCTTGACACGAATGTAGTTAGCAATCCCATTTTGAGTTTTAAAGAGTTTGCAATTAAATAATTCATTTAGAATTCTAGAAATAAACCAATATCAAGTAGTTGCAAATATAGACTAATATCAATTACACTGATTTCAACTAAATTCGTTTTTCTTCAATTACACTAATATTGCAATCCTAAAATAAATAAATAAATAAAAATATTAAAAAATTAGCTCGGGACGGGATTGGCGGGATTGAAAATCTTCATCCCATCCCATCCCATTCTAGATCGGGATGCAATTATTCAATCCCATTAAGACCCGAAAAAATTGGGACGGGACGGGATCGCGAGATGGGATGCCCACCCCTAGCTTGAAGCATGCACTATTGGCAACGCAGCTTCACCACTGGAATGATTGTTTGATTGTTGTTGGGTTGGGGGTCTGTAGAATGCCATATTTGTCCCGAAAGCTTTTTTATCGCTGATTTGAACAGAGAAAGTTTCCCACTACAAACTCTCTTCAAGAAAGGAAACTATCATTCCCCATGGATGACACCAAACTAATGCTTCCAAAATCTGGTCTCCTGTAAATTTGACCTGCAAAAAAAATGTTAGATTGCCAAAGACCACATGTTTGGTGGCCGAAGGCACTCCGATGGTTAAGTCAGTAACTTTGTTAAAGATAGAGATTAATCTGGACAAAGCTCAGTTAAAATTGCATACCTTTGTTGAATGTTCCCTTTACCTTATATAATTGTCGTAATTAATTTTCTGCGTGACTTAAGCATGTGTGGCTCATCGAGGAAGACGTTATTTGTAAAAGTCTCCGCCTTTATGAAGATTACCTCTCCAAGCAAAAAAATCTATGGAAGGGGGTTTAGAGATTTTGTAAATGCTCTTCGAATTGAATTAGAGAGATATGAATTGAAGGGTCTTGGTATGGTGAGGTTGCGTTAAAGCATGTCAAACACTTTTTGTTAGAAGGGCAAGATTTTTATTCATATTGGAAGGAATATTGAGGCCACCTAAACAACGTGGCCTGGAGATGCGGTCCCAAGGGCACATGTGTTTGGCTCTACTGTCGTCCGAGCCTTTCCACAAAAAATTGTGAGCCATATTATCAATTTTGGTGGAAATAGATCTTGGAAGGAAGAAAGTTTGCATGGTATAGACAGGAATGGAGTTAAGGACAACTTTTATCATGACTATTCTGTCAGTCTAAGAAAGAATTTTGGATTTCTAGTTGGACAGTTTGACACTAATTTTGTCAATGAGGGATTGGAAGTCACTAGCTTTCTTTTTTGAGAAAAGCAGCGACAGGCCAGGTACTTGTCCTTAGGGTTGAAAAACTTTGAGCCCAAAATTCTATGTATCATTTTTGCATGTCTAAGGTGAAAATTGGAACTATAAAAACTGAGGACTTATCAAAATGAACTCACTGACCCGACGCCAGGCAGTATTGATTAAGAATAATTTTAACAGAATGGGCTTCTGCTAAAAAGGCCTGACAAAACAGCATGAAATCATTAGCATAGAACAAATGACTGAGAGCGGAAGAATGCCTCTTAATCTTGATGCCTTGGATTGTGTTGTTTGCCCATTAGAAGCAAGAGATTGAGATATAGAATATAAACATCGGTTTTGACTTCTTTTTATGTGATTTTATTATAAATTTTAGCTTCTTGAGTTGATTCTTTCAAGTTTTGCATTTAATTATCTGTTGGCTTGACATTTTTTTAAAGCTTATAGCACTAATATTAATAATTAGGATTATAGTACTGATGTCATGTTCGTAAAGCTAAGTTGTGAGCCTCATAGTTGAGTTCTATATTAATATAGTTATAGAACCAAAAACTATAAATAGAAAACAGTCTATATGTTGTTGAGAAGAGGACGCCACATCCAACAAAAGTTGGTCTGAGGTTCCCGCTGATCATCATGAAAAATAGAATTAAGTGACCTGAGTCTTCCAGCATAACCCTATCCGCCATTGCTTTGCCGGGATGAGTAACAGAGTTGCCTCAGCCGCATGGCATTCTGTCATAGTACTGTGCAAAACTTTCCCAGCAATTGGGCATGCAACTCATGCAAACACCTCTCCAAGAAAATTGAATGTAAAGATCCCTATAGCTCTCTGTTAAGATGAGGCAAAGAAACTTGCATTATAAGTGACGATAATTGCGTCCAGGTCCAAAGTATGAGGAATGGGTCTACACTATAAGATCTGGAGTCAAGTCTGTGTTGTTTGGTTGTCTGTAGTTGAACCTGTATTAGTTCCATGATTGCTATCTTGATGTGGGAGCCAAAGGTTACTAAGGGAACAACCCTACCAAAGGATGGAATTGGTCACAAATCAATTAATGCTGTAGCAAGAATGTGGTGGATGAAGACCATATTTTCTATATCACTAGCGGTAAGTGTGCAAACATGGCCTGAGAGGTTAGGTCTTGTGTTAAACCATTGATTCTGCCAGGCTGTCCAAGTGAAGTAAAAAGAAGAAAATAAATTTTAGTGTTGAAATTGATCTTGTGGAAAACTCAATGGTTGCGTGTTTGCCAAATGGTTTGGAGCATGACAGTGAACTGAGAAAGCATTGCCTCTTTTCTTCTGGGTGAGCTTTAGCAGTGTCCTACATAATAAAGAAAGAGAGGTGTAGTGGGTAAGCCGGCGTTCTCATTAAGCCAATTAATCGGAATAGGAAGGGCTTGCCAAAGATGATTGATGACTGGGCATAAGAAGAAAAAATGGGTAACATCCTCGGTATTGTTGTTGCAGAAAATACATCAGTCTTCTATAAGCATGTGAACCCTAACTAGATTGGACATAGTGGGAAAGATGTTTTGACCCATCTTCCAGAGTATGAACATGGAACTGGGTGGAGCTTTTATTTTCCACAACTCTCTAAGAAGCTTAGCCTCCATGAGGGTTGTGAATGAGTTTGAAGTGGAACACTCAATTTGGTCTTTGGTAAACACCTAGGCAACACTTTTAACTGAGAAGATACCTTTCTTGTCAAAGAGCCAAATAAGTTTGTCAGGGCAGTCTGAGGGCCTTATCAGAATTTTCTTGGATGTCTCTGGCCATTGAAACAGGGAATAGGAATTGAGTGATTCCTCATTCCATCGGAGGTTCTGACCAGAGTGAGCGAGCCAAATATCCTAAAATGTAGTAGGAAAATTTCGAACAGAAGGATTGGGAATAAAATCTGTCAGCATCAATCATGGATTAACCCTACAGTCCTTCCAGAGATCAATAGTTTCTCCAGACATAACTAGCCATATAATGTGACGTTTCATTTTGACAAGAGTTGTCAAGTTACTTCTCCAAGCAAAAAAGGTTGTGGTGGGGGGCTTTGAAAGTTGAAAGATGCCTCTTTATGGAAATAAAAAGCTTTGAGTTTGTGCGCACAAGGATTGTGGGGCGAGGAGATCGCTTGCCACAAGTTTTTTGCCACTAAGCCAAGATTTTTGTTCCTATTAGAAGGAATATTAAGACCTCCTAGATGGTAAGGCGGAGTGATATGGTCCCATGTACACATATGTCTAGCCTTGCTGTCCACGGGTTCATTCCACCAGAAGTCTTGGGCCAATTTGTCTAGGTGAGTGGTGATAGAGCATGGAAGGAGGAAGGTTTGCATAGTGTGAAAGGAATTGAGTTGAGGATAGTTTTTATCATGACAGGTCTCCCTGCCTGAGAAAAAACTTTAGATTTCCAGCTAGAGTTTTGTATTGACTTTATCAATAAGGAACTGAAAATCTACAGTGTTTTCTTTGAAAGAAGAAGCGAGGAACCCATATATTTATCTTTAAAATTGTATAATTTTGATCCCAAAATCATGTTGATCATCATGGTGTATCTTGGGTCAACATTTAAATTGTAGAAAATAGACGATTTATCACAGTTCACCGCTTGACTTGAGGCTAAGCAGTTCTGTTGGAAAATGTCTTTTATTGAGTGAACTTTTGCAAAAGAAGCCCTAAAAAAGAACATGAGATCATCAACGCATAACAGGTGGCTGATAGAAGGGGATTGTCTCTCAATATGAATGCCTTTGAAAAAGCCTTAATTTTATGCCCGGGTCAGCAACCTGGATAAGGCTTCCGCCAAAAAGATGAAAAGATAGGGGGAAATGGGGTCTCCCTATCTGACCCCCTAAAATGTTTGATAGTGGGGAAAGGAGAGCCAATAAGGAGAACTTGGAGAGAGGAGGTTGAGATACATTGTTCAATCATTTGTATCAATCCTCTCGTGAAGCCTAATTGTTCGAGAATTTGGAGCAAAAAATACCATTCAACCCTATCATAGGCTTTGGCCATATCAATTTTGATGGCCATCCAGCCTTATTTCTTTTTACGACAATGATTCATTTGAAAGAAAGTCTCAAGAGCTAGACTGACATTGTCAGCAATTGAACGACCTTTGAGAAATGCACTTTGATTGAGTGAAATGATGTTCTCCAGAAATAGTTACAAACGATTTGCCAGGATTTTGGAGATCACCGTATAAATGACATTGCAAAGCCCAATAGGTCGAAATTTATCAAGAGTGATGAGATTTGCGACCTTGGGAATTAGGGCTATGAATGTCTTATTAAGGTTTGGGTTTAAGGATAACATTAAGTCCCCAATGATCAGGCCGGGTATATTTTGAAGGTCGTAAATACTTGACATATCTTTCCAGAAATGAGTCCTAAGAGATTAGTTTGGTTCACCGTAAACAAAAATAACTCACCAGAGTTAGCATAATAATCATCCATGGTGCAATTGAATAATATTGACAAGAAGAAAGGACAGTAAGATGAATATCTTCTTTCCAGAAAAGCGCTAGTCCTCCCGAATGTCCATTCGTTGGTACTACGGCTTCGTGTTTAAATCCTAGTCTCCGGTGGATGCAATCCATCCTAGTTGAAGAAGCTTTGGTTTCTGATAAAAAGATGACATATGGATTGGATTGATTGGAGAGGGTCTTTAGATTGTGAAACGCATGGGGATACCCTATGCCCCTGGCATTCCAGACAAGAATCATGGAAATTTTGACGACCCTTCTCCGACGGTCGCTGATACCTCAATAGAAGATAGTAGTGATGGGTGGGTAAGATGAAACCTGTGTACCAACCAAAGGAGTAGCAACTGTCGAGATTCTGATGTGAGATTCTGTGTCTATGAAACTATGTGTCTCCCTAATAGCATGAGGCGTCGTCGGGTCAGGCAACCTAGAGTGGTCACCCCAATTGAACAACTCAATGTTCCTTTTTTTTTTCGACTAGTACTCGCTTAAAAGGCTTTGCTCTTGCTTGAATGATCCTTCAAGGGATCAAAATCCAGAAACTTGAGCTTGTGTTTACCCATTTTGATGGGTTCTTCAGTACTCTTAGTGGCCTTCTTTTTCGCTTTGCCTCATTTTTTTTCTTGCGACTAGGAGACAACATCAAAATTTGAGGGATCATGTTGAGCATTTCTTAGGAGGACAGACTGCTTACAACAATGGTAGTTGTTGCTTGTGTCATGCTTGTGGGGATATCGCTCGACAATTGTTCCTGTGGATTCTTATGAGAGATCAGTGCAAGTTCTGGTGGTGCTGGAATCACCACTGTTGTTTGATCAAAGTCATCTTGAAAGGGTCCAATGGACCTTGGTTGATCATACAATGAAGTGGAGAGCACATGTTGATCACATTCATCTTTATATGGTTCAAGTTGCAGTGATGGGAGAGCTCGTTGTTGGCCTAGGATTGAGGTGGGGTTTGTATGAGTAGGTGTAGGGGATAAGGGAACAAGATCATAACTCTGAAAATTAGGCTGGAAATAGGTGAGAATATGGTCCAAGTTTGGGTTTAGAACATCAAGAAGAGAAGTGTTTAGAACATGAAAGTAGTCGATAGAATGGGGAGTTGTGAACTGGGGGATGGGAGTATAATTGGAGAGGAGGTTTTGGATGAGGCCTGAATGGGGAGGGAGAGCATAGAGTTTGGCTGGGTTCAATGGAAAAGGAGAATGGATTGTAATCAGTTTTAAAATTTACAAATATAGTGGGGTCAAGTTGGTGAAGCAGGTGATGGGTGAACATAAAGGATGGGTGGTGGCCTGTATCCTCAATGGAAGGTGGGTTATCTGCATGTGACTCAGATGGCATGAATGTGTAAGTGTGATCCAGTGGGACAAATATTGGATTTGAAGCTGAGACGGGTGTTATTATCGTCGTGGGATCTGATAGCTGTCGTTGGATCTGTCTGGTGGTAGTTGCATCTGGATAGCTTGCAAAAAATTCAGATTATTTATTTTCATTGATTGAGAGAGCAAAGCGGCAGTGGGAGAGGGATTCATTTAGTTGCAGTCAATTGGGTTGAGATGGTTTGCAACCATTGATTTGCTCTGAGAGTCAGAGGACTGTCACGGTGAGTGAGGTGGATCTGCTCGTCACTAGAGAGTTGATCCGGTGAGCCGGCAAGTGGTTCGCAAGTTTGAAGCTATCTAGTCTCAGTTATAAGTTGAGTCGATGGTCTATCCGATTCGCCGATCTGATGGGGAATTGGGTATGTCGCAGACCATTTTGACTACCCAAATTAGGATGTGCCTCCAACCCGCTATCCAATCTATTTTTGATCCTGGATTTTCTGGTGAATGACAGAGAGAAGTCAGCGCACCATGGCCGGAGCTAAGGGTGCTAGTTGAATTGGATGAACTTGAGAATAGAAGGCAAACTAAACTAAAAATGTGACCGACTACCCACACCTAAAACAAAAGTTTGGTGCGTCTTCGTAACAGAAGTTTTTGTGTTACTGCCGACCATCAATAATCCCAAAATCAGTGTCCATTGAGCATGGGAGAGGTTTAGAGGTATCTAGCCAAACTTTGAATCTAACGTATGGGATCAAAAGGTTTTGCAGTGATTGATGATCTGCTTCCTCGAAATTCCCAATACAGGTCGCTAGGGTTTGTAGGTCTTTGAGAGAAATCTTCTGTGTTGGTTATTCATGGAATCGAATCCAGCAAGGCACAGTAAAGAAATTGATGGACATGAAGTCTTCCTTCCAAGGTTTGGTCGAAACCAACTACTCAAAAGGGACCCATGAACATGATGAGAACACCTTCTCCATGTCATCATAATTGGTAAAGGTAATAGTTGTTGTCTGAGTTTTTTTTGCAAGTTAGTAGTTCGACATGGAATGGGTGGGCAGTGTCTCACTGAGATGCCATTTGATGTGTGAACACTTCTTTGCGCAACTTTTGGTGATGGAAATACTTGGCCACCACTTGAAGGTGCTTATCTTCATGTTGGCATGCAGGAAGGGCATCAACGGCTGGAGCAGGTAAAGTTAGGTTCTATTCCAGCTGGAGTTCCACGACTCCTAATCAATTGCTCAGTAGATGTTGAGTAAGTTTGATTAATGAGGGGTTGCGATGGTTGGGGAGAAGCTGGTGGATCAAGTGATGGGGATGAAGATGTGATACTGTGGAAACTTTGCAATGGATCGAAACAGAGTTGTGGGCGGTTAGGAGTTGTGGAATGCAATATGCCAGTGGGGAGATGGGTTGGGATGGGTGAGGTAGTATGTTGTTCGGAAGTGTCCATGAGGATTGAACTGTTGCAATAGTGGGCTTGGAAGATGTAAACAAATGGTCTTGAAATAGAAGGGGATGGGTTTAGGGATTGAAAGTGAGCTCCGTTGGGTTGGGAAGGAACTTGGTGTAGCAATAGAGCACTACTAGGATGCCTGGTGTTGTGCCTGGTACGGCCAGGCACAGTTGATATTGCATCGGAATAGGTGTAACACCCATGCAAGATCAACGGTGCCTGACACCTACCAGGCACATCACCAGGCATAGGGTCAGGCATCCTAAAATTTCTGATAGCAATACGCTGTAATTAAAGTTATTGATGGTGGGTAAGAAGGGGAGGTGATTGCTCATTATGTTGATGTTGAGTTGAAACTGATGTTGATGTTGATGTGGTGTTAATTAAGGAAATAAATGATGAGTGAGGGGGTGGTTGCAGTTAGTATTGGTGGAGGAGTGATGGAGGTGAGGATGGAATCGCACTTCGCCTGAGACCTAGAAAAGATTAAAAAAAAAGAAAAAGAAAAAAAAGAAACAGTAAACCAGACGAAGGAATATCATGGTGCACTCTTCTAGAAAGTGGATGGAAGAGTTGTTTGTGGAAAGAAAAGGGAAGCATTGTTTATTTTAATTATTAAGAGGATTAATTTGTGCTTGGGTCCTATAGTTTGTACCAGTTCTCAGTTGGGATCCGAAGTTTGTCTAGCTTTGAGCCTGGGTCTCAAGACCACGAATATTCCTTTGACTGTCAACTCTCTATTACAAATATAAGACCTAAAAACAAAACTCTTATAAATAGTGGGACCTAAATTCTAAATTTATTTATACTAAAGTCAATATTATTTCAAACAAAATAATAAATCATTCCATTAATAGATAGAGACGTTACATTGAACGTGGTCTTGGGACCCAGACTCAAAGCTGGATAAACGTGACACTCAAACTTAAAATTGGCATAAATCATAGAACCCAAATGCAAATTAACTCTTATTAATTTGCTAGTGCAAAATGAACCAAACATGTGGTGATTTTCGTCAGTTGAACAAATGCAATTGAAATCATTTGAGGTGCAATTTCTAGGAGATGCATGTTAGTTGCATGTGATGAATGCTATGGTGAATATGTAACTTTTTGATAACCGAATTTGTTTTGAAAAACAAATGGAAGTATTCGAATTTGAATATCTTCACCTAAACTTAATAAAGGCTTATGTTGTGACTCAAAGAGAGTGAATACCACAAGGTTCACAAGTTTAATTGATTCACTTTGAAAGTGAACACCAAATGAAAAACCTTTTGCAAAAACCCCCAAACAAATCCTAAGCATAGAAGTTATTCAATCAATTTAAGCTATGGAATTGAAAGACAACTTTGCTAAGTATGCATGAAAAAGTAAATAGGTCAAAGGAAAAAGAAAGCAAACCAGACAAAGACACTGATATAACAAGATTCATATAATGGGGACTTTGACTAGCTCTGACCAATTATTTCATCGGTGGAAAAGGCTCACTAGCCTCAAATTTCTATTACCTGATAAAAAAATTCACTCTCAATCAACGTTCCAAAACCTCGCAATGTCTAATCGCTGTGATCCTATGAGACTTACCGACACGAACCAAGTGTTCAACTCCGCGAGTCTTATCTATTTACCAAGAATCACCTCATGTATCATGAAATGCAACACAACTAAGGCTTACTACCTGTTTTGGATCACTGGTGTGACACTTACTCCTAGGAATCCACTCTACAGATTCAAGAACCCAAACGAGGTGAATGTGAGTTTAGCCAAGGCTAACACTTAAAGGGTTTCTCTATTCTTATGACACTCATTTGTCGAGTAGAGAGGCTTAAAAACTCTTTTATATTCACTCCCTCACTCCATGGAAAATGGAAGCTTCACTCAAGCATGAGATGAAATGGTTGAAGGCTCAATAACTCTCCAAACGAGGCATGTACCAATACAAAGCTACCTTCCACTCTTGTTCCTTACTTATCTTCTCTCTTCTCTTTAGACAACCAAATAGCTCATGAAGAGAGAAATAATTTCTTTTTATAACACCATGGATATCTCACAAGGGATAAGGGTGTTGAGTGGGTGAATGGATCTATTAAATGGAAGGCGTAAGGGGATAGAAGGATAACTTCAAGAATTTGAGCACATGAGAGATAGATCTAAGTGAATGATCTACAGCCCTAATCATAGGCTCAACAGGAGAGAGTGAGGTTGACTTCGCCGAATGATTTATAATTGTAAATACATTTTCAAGTTGTTGTTTGAATGATTTGGAGTAGTGAGTATTGCCTACTCTAATTTGAAAGTGATGGAGAATAGATTGGTATCAAACATTTTGTAATGGTTGGTACACCTTGGTTTGCTAGTACTCCCTAACGTTAATATTATAATGACATTTTCCAATTTTTCTATATGTCGAGGAAACTGGCGAGGGAGCCTCCCTCGCACGAGTTTTGTTAAAAAAAAAAAAAAAGAGGGAAATCAAAATTTTTAGCAAACTTAAGAGGGAGGGAAGAGTCTCCTTCTCCCCAAACAGAACTCGACACAAAGAAGAAGCTCGAGTTCCATCGCTACCCTCTCCCTCTCATCAACTCAACCGACCGAAAAAGGAGAAGAGAAGAAGTTCCCTCGCGCATTCCCTCGAAGAAAAGCTCAGACCGTCGTCCCCATTCGAAGAAAAGCTCTTCCCATCAGAAAAACTCAACCGAAGGTAAGTCTCTCATTGATTTCTTGTAAGGGGTTTCTAGATATAGGGTTTCTACTAGATATTTCATGATTTCAAAAGGTGGGGTTCTAGATCTAGGGTTTCTTGTCCAGTCTGAGGAAAGTGAGCAACTCTCTCTGTAATTAGTGATGATGATGACTGATTATATGAATTGCTTGGTTGGTTTCATCGACCTTACTTCTTAAAACCAAATGGGTTCAATAATAACATCCACTAGAATAGATGAAAATCAATTCAGGCTTCCATCCAATGATTGATTGTTTAAAATAAAGGAAGCAAAATCAATGTTTGAACTGAGATATTAGTGTCTCATTGTGTTTATCTGAAAGTGCAAATGGGGTTACAGATCGCGTGCAAAATTATTGTGTTCATTGGTGCTTACCAGGGGCTATAGATACATGGAATGAGATATTATTAGAGTTGATTAAGAGATGAGAAGCTTAATTAGGCAGAGTAAGGTAAGACATGTTTCTAGTCTAAAAGTTTATAAACTCTTTACCCCAAACAAAGATAAAAGGCATTCTCTTATTTTGTTGCCTAAAAAAAGTAATCTTCTGTTAGAAGATTGTTTTGTATGTGTAGTGAGACTTGAATGGGGTTGGTTATGTACAAGAAATTTATATAGAGCTATATATTGAAAGTTTGTTTAGTTTCCTTCAATTCATGTTTTGTGCCTGGTACACTTTGTTTTAGATCTATGGAAATTACTAATTAGGCTTTGTTTGGCAAAATCCAATCCTTTATCCACCTTCAAATATGAGAGTTGTGTATTCTCCCTCTCCATTGTTAGTTATACCAGACAGGGCCTAGGTTGAGCATGTTCCAAATGGGCTCAATAATAACATCCACTAGAATAGATGAAAATCAATTCATGCTTCCATCCAATGATTGATTGTTTAAAATAAAAGAAGCAAAATCAATGCCTAAACTGAGAGATTAGTGTTTCATTCTCATCACAAACCTCACTTGAAAAACAATATTAACTTCCATGCTATAATCTCCAGTAGCTCACGTCAATGGATCAGTGAGTGAGGACTCAAAATTGCTTTAAATCAAAACAAGCCTACCCTTTGCATTAACCTAAGACATTGATAAACCCTGCTTATTTCTAGGGTTTCTACTGCATATTTCTTGTTGTTTGTTTGTTTTATGGTGGGAAAAAAAACTCATTGAATCTGTATTTTGTGTTGTTTGTTTTATGGTGGGATAAAATATGGTGTCAGTGGACCCTATTTCCTCTTTGTGTTTATCTGATGTTATTTTTTGTCAACACAGGAATGACATACAAAGCGTACGTTGTTTATCGTGGGCGTGTTCCTGGAGTATATGTGACTTGGCCAGGTTGCGCATTACAAGTAAACAGGTACAAGGGTTCTTTATACAAGGGTTTCAAATCAGTTGAAGAAGCCTATGAAGATTACAACATGTGGGTGCGATCAGAAGAGGACAGATTAGAGCACGCGGCGAGAATAGAAGAAAAAGCGAAAAGAGAGCACCAGTCAAGAAGAAACGACACTGAAGATGTAAACAACCAACCAAATAATGCTCCTGAGGGTCGTGGCGATCAAACTCATGATCAAAGAGATGAAACCAAAGTCAACGATCCTTGGGCTTTTACAAGGGACTTGATCAATAATATGTTATTGGTAGGTCTATTGATTCTTGTACTTATCGTTTTTAAGCTTTTGGATGGTATGTGAGATATAATTTTGTTTTATCATGTACTTGTAAAGAGAATTTGAGTAAATGAATTGTGTTCAGAGATGTGTATTGGTAGAGAATTTGGAGTAAATGAATGATGTTTATTTCACAATTTGATTGTTTTTTATTTCAAGTTTTGATTTTTAAGTGGTTGTTTATAATGGAAGATCACTACACCAAAAATACCCATTAGCAACGGTTTTAAACCGTTGGGGGTAACCGATTGTCACGGCTTAGAGCCGTGGGCTGTAGAAGCGTCGCTAAATCCCCAGTAACGGCTAAAAACCATGGCAAAAATATTAGCAACGGTTTTATCTCGAGGACGGTTGATGATTTAGCCACGGTTATAAACCGTTGCAACAATCTTAGCCACGGTTCTAAGCCGTGGCCAGGAGTAGCAACGGCTTAAAACCGTTGCAAGTTATGGCCACGGTTCTAAGCCGTTGCAATAGTTTTAGCAACGGTTTTAAGCCGTGGCCAGTACTAGCCACGGTTATAAGCCGTGGCAAGGTAGCCACGGTTTTTAGCCGTTGCAATAATTAGCCACGGTTTTAAACCGTGGCAAATTTTTTTTTTTTTTATTTTTTTTAAAAAATTTTTTTTTTAAAATTTTTAATTTTTAATTTCTGGTCACGGTGTTAAGCCAATGCAGTTCTACTTAATTGCATCACTGCTGCAGTAGAGCAAGATACAGTCAGAGCTAGAAAGGTCTTTCCTGCACCATGCAATACACTGGATTAGATGTCCTTGCATGTCAAATTGTTGCAAACCGGTTACTACCATTTGAAACATATCAGCAGACTGAAAGTAACATTTACAACACAAAATGTCCGTAGAAAAAATTAACAAAGATGCTACAATAAGATAAACTTACGGTACTCTCTTAAAAAAACTGCATGGAAAGTCGTATGAATTACAATTAGAATCTAGCAATATGAACCCATAGAAAACCAACAGGGCTGAAGCATCACTCCTAACCATATTTGCTGGATTGACTTATGAGAGTGTACTTAGCCGAGTAAACATCGACATAAGTAATTGCTGCAGAGGTAAGTTCTTTTCGTAGTTGAAAAACAGCCTCTTTTAGCTTGCTGTTGAAATGTTGAGCCACCTCGTTGTAAGGAGCTGCACATCTAGCTTTATCTATTTGAGACACTGGGACAGGAAGATTAACGAAAATGTAGGGGAGGCAGCCGATAGGGCCAGTGTTGTGTATCCAGAATGATCTACCTCCTTGATCATATACATTCTGCACAATTAATATATGTTTACTAAACATTCGATTACTGTTAATGACAAAACTCACACAAGGTGTTTAATATCTGAATCGACAGTTTACCTTAACAACAGCTGAGAAATCACTGACTATACCAGGGATAGAAGCAGTCACTTCTTGTATCGACATGTTACTGAACAATCCTGCCCCAATATCATTCTGCCCGATATCAAATGTGTATAAGGCTTTTGAGAAATAGTCCTCTTTAGGTAAGAATTCACTGAAAATGCCTCCTGAAACCGATCAATAAAAAATCAATAATGATTAATCAACAAATACTAGTATATATGGTAGACAGTAAAAAAAATGGCTACCTTTTAGGGTGAAAAACTGTGATCCAGATTTGAGCTGAAGGAGCTGTTTGTATTGTATGTCAAGGGAGAAAGGGCTAAAGCCACCCAGGGGGAAAACATTGCGTTGAGGTACAATGGTTGTAGCAAAATTTGCTCCAGTGGTGAAGTTGGATCCAATGGCATTGAGATATGCA
The DNA here is from genome assembly GCA_963556465.1 of Berberis vulgaris. NCBI lineage: Eukaryota > Viridiplantae > Streptophyta > Magnoliopsida > Ranunculales > Berberidaceae > Berberis > Berberis vulgaris. Next base: position 65,109,143 of record OY747128.1, read on the forward strand.
CTGAGATAAGGTAGGCCAAAGCTCTCCGCTGGAATCATACATGCCATCGTATTATATCATGTCAGAATTAAAGAAGAAAGAAAAACAAAGCGATAAATGACTCTATAAGGCATGCTTAAAGAGATAACAAATCGATAAGTAATCGAATAAAACCATGAAAACCCATCCTGGCTGAATTGGGATATGCAGAACACAGAGAGGAAGTAGAATATATAGTACGTAGCAGGAAGAATGAGTGGATGAGTTCGATTGAAAATTGTATGTAGAAAATGATAAGACTTTTCTTTTTGTTTTGTTTTGTTTTGATTTTTCAACAGAGCTTACGATATAAGTGATTCTAATACATGTTAAAATTTTGTAGAAAAACTGACAAGGATGGATGTCTCAATGAGAGACGACAATTCAAAATTGGAAAATTCATTTACGCCCACACAGTTGGAAAAAGAATATAAATAGATATGCAACATGCGCTGGTTCGAGATTAGGTTAACATAAAAATATGAATTTAATAAAAATGGGAATCCAAGAATCATTCATGAAAAAGCACCTAATGGGTATTATACTGATTTTGATAGAAAAACATGAAATGGGTGTTTTGGAGATAAGAGCACAATGAGAAGAAAAATGAAAAAAAGTTGAGAGATAAGTTCAAGCTATATATTATTATGCTTGTATAATAAACAAAAACAAAAAAAGACCCAAAGAAAAGAAATGGTCAAAATAGGAGAAGAAACTACTCTTGGAGTTGGCTGAAACTATACTGTTGGTGTTTCTACACTCAGATATTTTAGGCAACAGATAACCTAAGCACAACACCATAGTGTTAGTAAACACTCAATATTTTAGACTAATGCCACTGCCCTGTTCTCTTCGTCTGTGATTGAGAATTCAGATCATATGGGCCTTAGGCGGAGAGCTCGAAACTCTTTTGCTGTAATTGTCGTGGACTGAATACTCAAGCTTAGCTGAAACTTTGCTTCAGCAAATCACCCAATATGCACCTAGTCACTAAAAACTGCTCATATGTACATTTATATGGTACTTCTGAAGGTAACTCTTTCTTTAATTTTAACCTTGTCACATAATATGACTTTTGCTGCATAATTCAACCTACTCTCTTTTTTATAGGCAGACAAGAAAATTTTATTTCACTAGGCAACAAAGGAAGGACAACAGTTACTACAACCAGATGAAATGGAAAGTTCCCTATTTTATCAGACATTCTAAGATATTACTTCATACATGAAACTCATGCATTGCAATTAGATGCTTAGAAGCAAAAACCAAACAAGAAAGTTTTGGTGTTCTTATTACTTGACTTATAATTTCTACCTTGAAGAAGTTTGCTCTGCAACAGCCATCTCTTGGAAGTTGTGACTGAAAGTGTCATTGATATGAGAAACAAGATTTCTTAAAGTTGGAAGCCATTTTTCCTGCAAAAACCAATAACATCAAAAGATTATTTTCCAAGTGAAACAAAATTTATTATTTGAATAAATTAAGAACAGTAGGAACAACAATATGCATCATCTGTATTTTGTTTCACTGTCTCTATCAATTCATCATAGAGCTGCAGATGCCATAAGTGATGGTGACTGAAGTTTAACCCTTATTGTAGATTAAAACATCTTATGGAAAAATTTTGATATCATGAATGAAGAAATATAGATACCTGTCACATCAAAATATATCAATAACGAGAGAGAAAAGGACCCAATACGCTACTTTCAAAGAGAGATGCAGTGCTAATGAAGCAGCACACTGCAAACAGTTTTTGTTCCACTCATATAACAGGCATTGTGTAGGACATTACAATATGGTACTCATTATTAGTGCTGGTGGTAATTAGTTGTAGAGTGAAGATAATATAGATATTTTTGCTTGTCCAATGGGTGAAAGAAAGGCATTAACATGAATGTGATTTATGAACCAATAGAACATCTATAAATTCTCAGAACACTTTCTTTTTCTTTCTTTACATTTTCTGTTTATGAAGATCAGATGCAAATTCAAATAGCAGAATCATCTGTACACTGAAGCTTAAGCCTCAGCCTCGCATTCCTGTTCAGAAACGTCATCAGATTGTTAAATGAACCCCCGTCCACCAGAAAGGGTAAATATAGAAGAAGAATAATAAGAAAAAAACGCATAGATACTATCTGCAATGAAATGGGAGCGACACATGTGGGGTATGGTGGTAGAGATCTGACTTTTACCTTGTACAACATCTCCAATGCAAAATGGAGCTTTGAACTTAAGCCACTCCAGCAGAAGTCTAAATCTTGGATTGAGAAGTTTTGACCGATTATAATTCTCAACAATTGTTTAGTCCAAGTTTATTCTATTTTAGACTAAAAGTTAAGTGGTAACCCTTTAAGTGCTGCCTAGAGAACAGCTAAAATTAGTCCGATACTCCAATTTCAGGCCAAAGTTATCCTTTTCTCTAGATTTTTCTTTTAACTTGTAACGTTAGTCTTCCATTGGATCTGTTTTTAGGATAAAAGAAGTCCAAATTTCAGAAACATACTAATCTTACCTTTCTAGATGCTCAAAGTTTTATATTTTACGACAGATATATTCCCTTTTGTGTAGTTAAAGAGTCAGTAATAAGTAATAGTTGTGATGAGAGGACAATATTTCCATGTTTGATATCTCACACCATTCAAGCTTCCCTATATGATTATGATTGTAGTCCTCAAAATGGCAAACTCAATTTGAAAAGCTTGTCTATAAAATTTTCAAACTTCTTGTTACTTCACTCTCTGTCATATTTTGGGAATTGGTTGTATAAGAAAAGAAGTCAGAAAAGGAGAAAGGATAGATAGAGCTTACCACTTTTCTTGTATTCATCATTTCCAAACTTAACTCCTTGTAGCACAATTGCCTCTTCTAGCTCCCCAAAATCAAAAGCTGCAGATCCTTGTTGATGACTGATTTAAAAAATAACCAAAACCCATTAAAGATATGATCTCAATCAAGTGAATTAATCAAAGACATTAACACAAAATAGAGAAAAACTTCATTACATGAAATTGTTGGCAGGAGAGTTGATGGTGAGTCCATGTAACATAGTAGCATATGGTGGTGGTATGTTGTGGTGATGACTTGAATCTGATAGATCAGTAGTCATTCCAACTCTATGACCTTCCATGCAATAATCACTTCTTCTAAACACAAAAAACCATCTACTCTACAAGAAACAAAGTTGAGTGAAAAGATATACACAATTACATGAATGAGTGAAGAAGAAAACACAAAACACAAAAACAACATCAATGTTTCCACCCCAAAGTGGGTTTTGTACCTTTAGTTTTTTGGTGGGAAACCTCAGAAGAGTATCACCCTCTTTTAATGAAAAGCCATAAAACCCCACTGATGACAGAGATAAGCAAAGAAGCAAAAGATCATATAGTATTAACTACATACAACATACCACAACAACACCACTTATGCAAACTTTTGATCTCTCTTTTAATGAAAAGCCATAAAACCAGCAATAATCAGATGCAGCAGTAACATTATTCACATAAAACTACAGCATAAAATGCAATAATCCTCAATCTAATAGTAAGAAAAGGGATCAAACTATGCACCTTTTCTAACAGTAGCTTTTTCTGAGACCTAAGTCCACAAAGAACTGAAGAAAGCTCTTTCCCAAGGAGATGAAGGCGGGAGCTTATCTGATTTTTTTTCTATCTATTTATCGTTAACTTTCTCTTGGTCACAAGAGTTTAGGTCAGTCCCATTTCTAATTTCACTTGCAGCCTTAGCTACCATCTCATCGTCTGTAGCAACATATTTTATAATTTCATCAGTTGATACTCATAGTGATCATGAAAAACAGTAAAGTAAAACAAAAGATACGAAAGAACATAGACGCCATCCAAGACAGAAGCACCATATTGTTTTGTTATGTTTCTTCTGGATAACTTCCAAGGTAGCGCCAACAATAGACCTTGAATAAGCTTATTGGTAGCCCTGCGCCTCTTCTTCACAGCCTCTGCAGCAATGTCCTGCAAACATCACAAGTTCAATCCAATTACATAAATTAAAGAGAAATAAAATGCCACATAAAAAATGACGTTCAACTTGAATAGGTGACAACTATAAGAGATAAGCACCTTCTTATGTTGCTTTCTGTACATGGCAGTCCATGTAAGCTTCGATGGCTTGAGTCGGTTGTGGAAGTACCTATTGCATTTTGAGTTTGCAAAGAGGAAAACCTACATTTATGAAATTGTTTAGAGTTTCATATTGTTATGATGCAAACATATTAGAAAACTACATTACTCTTGTATTGGGAAACAAATAGTTCATATGGTACCTGTGAATCGGATCGAATAAATCTTATACCCTTTCCAGGGTAAATCTTTTGACCACTAAAACGGCAGAGTTCAGTTTTGAAGAACAGACAATAAAGAATCATTCAATTCAAAACTTTCTGAAAGTTGCAATCATAAACAAGAGATAAGTACCCCATATCTCACACACAAAATTTTATATGGTATGCTCATACAACAAAATATTTGACATTCCCGCGATACATAATGTACACACAGTTTCAAGTCCTACACATCAAGTGCATACATAATGTACTTGCAATAAAACAAGTCCTATGGTTGAGCCTACTAGTTTCCATGGGACAACGATCTCAGAAAACTAAGATATACATTCTCGAAACAGAACACATAAATCTCAGAAAACAAGTCATATACCCAATCAAAATGAACCCTAACATCCAATCAGATCTAACAAGCCAAAACCCATGAAAAATAACGAATACCCATTATGAACAATTATGATTTTTCAAACCCCACTTCAGTATAAAACGATTTCATTCAACTCTACATATCAAATCAGATCAGAAACTAGATAATAAATGTTAAAACCAACTATAAAACAGAAAACTAACACAAAAAAAAGAGAACAGTGAGAGATAGAAGGAAAAACCCATATCAATAATCGAAAATGAACTCACTTGAGAACCATTGTGGCTAATCTTCTCTTCTCCTCTACAGTACTGGATTGAAATCACTTGCTATCTTCCATTAACTCTCTCTGAAGATCTCTCAAGCTCCTCGATCTCTCCTCTGCGCCAAACCTCTCTCTGACTCTGATTTAGGTCGAAATTTTTTTCGCAATGACCGCGCAAACTGATTTAGGTCGAAATAGCAAATTCTTTTTCGCCAATTTTTCGCAATGACAGCGCCAAATTTTTTCCCCAATTTTTTTTGCCAAAGCGCGAAACCCATTTTCGCCAGAGCGCGAAATCCACTCTCCCATTTTCGCCAGAGCGCGAAATCCACTCTCCAAATCACTCGCAGGAGCGCGGCACATGCAAAACGGTTTAGTTTAGCAACGGTTTTTGGCCGTTGCAAAATATAGCAACGGTTTTTGGCCGTGGCTAATGCACCCACGGTTTAGAACCGTGGCCAACTATTTTTGTAGCCACGGTTTTAGGCCGTTGGCCACGCTATCCACGGTTTTTGGTCGTGGCAAATAAACCAACGGCTTAGAGCCGTGGCCACCTCCCCGTAGCTAAACAAGCCTTTTGGTGTAGTGGATATGTGCTTGAATTGAATTGAACCTGGCAGTGGTTGTTTATAATGGTATGAATGATGGAGTTCCTTCTACTGGCAGTGGAGCTGGCCCAAAGATTGAAAAGGCGAACTAAGTTGCTGGTGATTATGGTTCAGTAGATTTGTTGTTTTTGTTTTGGGTTGTTATATGGGTATAAGCTTTAGGTAGTAAACAAGTTACAGTCTTTAGCTATGGCCTATTTGCTGTTTTTGTTTTGGTGTTTTTGTTTTTTATTTGTTGGTGATTATGGTTACAGTCTTACTAGTAGGAATTGTCAATTACTCAGGTGTTGACTGGCCTTTTTTTGGTGTTGAGTGGTCAATAACTCAGCCCTCAAGGAAATAACCTCCTCACAATCTGTAGTGGGAGTTGTAATGGCTTAGATGCTAATTCATTCTTAGGGCAGTGGAATGTAGCTCTTCAAGGAATTTTGAACAGTTTAAATGCTACTGTAAATGTTAAGACTGAATGGTGTTTCCTTTGACCAAAGTTTGCATCTGATTTGGCCTGTGTAACTGTACAAAGCTTTATAACAATGATCATAACTTTCTAGCATATTTATATAGCACTTTGCACAAAAGAGCAAGCGTTTACAACAATCCATTTCTAAGGATACAACTACACTACTTCAAAGAGTCAATGAAACACAAGTCATACAAGACTAAACATCTAGGAGAAGAAACTTGTGAATTATGTTCAGAGAAACTTGTGGCAAATGGGGCAAAAGCTGCAAAGCACAAGGGCTCTCCCAAACCTTAAAGTGTCAATAAGTTGTCGAAAGGGTGGACATTGAAACAAATGTACAAGGCAGTCATGAATATTGGCAACTTCAACTGTCAATAAGCTGTTGAAATGTCAAAACTAAAGCCATTTTCTGCTGAACAAGCTTTTCAACTCCCCTCTCTCCAACCACTCAAGCAGCTTCTGGTCATAAATTTAACACAGTCATCATATAGAAATGCCAAGATAACCTTCTGCTGCTCTGCAATAAGTAGAACGTTGTGGTGGCAAATGGGCCAAAAGCTGGAAAGCTGCAAAGCACAAGGGCTCTCCCAAACCTTGAACTATCAATAAGTTTTCGAAAGGGTGGACACTGAAACAGATGTACAAGGCAGTCATGAATATTGGCAACTTCAACTGCCAATAAGTTGTTGAAATGTCGAAACTAAAGCCATTTGTTTTAAGTACTAAATGTTTCAAATTAGACACTTCAGGAAAACAAATTCAACACTTTGTCAGAAATGTAAATAATCACTTCAGGAAAACAAACTTAACAAACTGTAAACTATAAACTATACACCATACCATAAACTAACAAATGCAAATAATCACTTTGTCAGAAATGCAAATGAATCAGTGGTCTGACAAAACTGTAAACTATACACCATACCATGACTATTAAACAAATTCAATAATCATTTATCTATAAGTTCCGCATTGCCAGTTCTTCCACTAATCAGCCTTAACAAACTTGCGTCTGTTACACAAGGAAATAGGAGCATAGGTAGTAAACAATACTGACCTGCATACTTTTTCAAAACTGGACCATTTAAATCACATAACACGCCCTCCTCTTTCTAATCTAACTAACAAGCCTGCACATAATACCTTCACATTTCACATTTGAGGCAATATCATATATATTTCTATTGCATATTCATTCTCTTCAAATGTAGGTAAGATAAACAAGATTAACCAACCTGATCATAACCTATAGTTTGTATAGTCCATTTTGTTGCTTGAACCTGGCGGCTGCAAAAATAAATAATAAAGATTAAAAAATAAATAATAGGAGGCATACAAAACATATAACAAACAAACAAACCCTACAAAGGAGAAACATACAAAATACAAAATATGTACCTGTGTAAGGAGCGTGTAGAAATGATCAATTCTTCCAGGTTGTAAATAGTGTGACCCCGTATTATCATCCTTAGCGATAACAAGCATACAAATCATAAGTGGGCAAACATACTTACTGATTCATACCTTGTAAATGTAACAAACAAACCTGTGTATTGCTTTGACTAGGCATCGTATTGTTTTCACGAGACATAACATAAGGCATCACATTGCTTTCACGAGGCATCACATAAGGCATACACTGTAAACCCTACAAATGACATTTGTAAATAAAACTCACTATTCTTGACTTAAGAAAATATACATTCATAAAACACATTGCAAAAATACCAAATTAGTCTCAGTGGCCTGATTATTTTGTGTGTCTTTCTTTTTTTCCTTTGTATCCTTTTACATATCTTCTCGACGGTCGATTTCATCCTTGAAATAGACCGTCGTCCTTTGCTACGAACCGCTAATGAACTATGAATCGGAATGGCAAAACTAGAAGTAGTGGTGCCCACTTCCAAATACCTCTGTGAATCAACATGCTCATCACCACCAACAATTTTAAGTTGCTCCATCTTCAAAGTGATCCATTCTTGAACTTGTCATGTCTTCTTTTTATCCTCAGCGGCGACGTTAGCCATTTCATAGAAGGCATTGCACATCTTTTCAAATCTCACATTTTCAGGCTTCATTCCACAATTTGAATAAACAATCTTAACCTTCGTATGAGCCCTCTTAACATCTTTCCTCCACCTCTAAAGAATATATTTATCAGGTATAACATGAATCCCTCTTTCAAACAAGACTTTCAATATATGTTTGCATAAGATCCCCCTGAACTCAAACAATTGACAATTACACTTGATGGCGAAGTCGACAACATTAAAAGAGACTTTAAAATTGACCGATCGTTGCCTATCATTTATCACCAAGTCTTGTTTAACAGTGTACAACTCACAGCCACTCCCATCCATAACTTCACCGACAATTCTACAACATAGATTCTCTGTTATCTCTTCTTGGAACTCCCTAAATTTATTTGTAGTGTAGACATCTCAAAATTTTATCTCTATTGCATAAGGAGTAATGCAAGGAATCCTTCGGCTAAAAGATTTAAAGTCCTCTTCAGCTTCCTTTTGGACTTTACTTCGTAGAGCATTCTCATATTGTTCTACGAATTGCTTTAAAGTGGTCTTCGAATTCACATAACCATAAAAAAAAGCATTCATGCTTTCACTCCTTTGAGTTGAAGACATCCCCGCCCAAAAAGTATTTCTTTGAAATGTTGGCACCCAATGCATCCTTTCAAAATATATTCCACTCAACCAATCATTTTCATGCAGATTATATTTATAATTAAAACCATGCCAATTTTCTTCAAACTCATCATGAGACAGGGAATCATAAACTGCTCTTCGCATTGCAAACTTGATCGCCTCATATTCATTGCAACCTGACAGATTTTCGGGCAACTTCTTCATAGTATGCCACAAACACCATCTGTGTCGCGTGCTGGGAAATACAATTTCAATGGCCCTCTTCATTGGCCTATCTTGATCAGTGATTATAGCAGATGAAGCAGTGCCATTCATACACACGAGCCAAGTTTGAAAAAGCCAAACAAATTCTTCAACCGTCTCACCACATATCAATCCACATCCCAAAAGAACTGACTGACCGTGATGATTCACCCCAACAAAAGGAGCAAATGACATCTCATACTTATTTTTCAAGCATGTAGTGTCAAAAGTAACAACATCCCCAAACTCCTTGTAAGTTGCCCTGCTCCATGCGTCAACCCAAAAAACATTTCTCAACCTACCTTCATCATCCAAATCCATCATATAAAAGAAATCAGCATTATTAGCTTGCATTTTTTGGAAGTAGTTATGAAGTGTCATCGCATCCCCCTCACCAAGTCTCAACTTCCTCATTTTGTCCAAATAATTGTAACAATCTTTTGGGAAAATGGAAAAATATCATGTCCACCAGCTTCAACCACACATACCGAATAACTTTTATTTGGTATAATACATGCCCTATCATTAAATTCAAGCTTCTTCTTGACATACGAGCTCATAGATCTATTCTTTCGATAAAATTTAGATTTACCAGGGCTTAACTCATGATTGTGATCAAGTGTACTCTTTTCACTAAAATTGTTCCATCAATCCGTATATGAGCTCTAATCTTAGCCTGACAACCACATTTGCTAGACCAACGCAAAGGTATGACATTTTTCCATGACTTTTTTGCTTCCCAGCCCGACCACATGAAAGCTGCATGAATATAGGTTTTCCATCACCATTTTTTTCAGTAGTCATTATTTTCACTGAAAATCCCTTTTTATTACCATAATTATGATAATAACGTTGGAACTCATCAAGGTTGATGAATTCCATCCCATCTGTAAGTTCCCTCATATCTTCTAAATTTTCTTCCACCAACATGCATTCACTGTCTTGTACACTATCCATTCCTGAAATATGTGTTATAATATACAATGGTTAAAGCATAGAGGAAATAGGGTCCACTGACACCAGTTTTTTTCCCACCATAAAACAAACAACACAAAATACAGATTCAATGAGTTTTTATCCCACCATAAAACAAACAAACAACAAGAAATATGTAGTAGAAACCCTAGAAATAAGCAGGTTTATCAATGTCTTAGGTTAATGCAAAGGGTAGGCTTGCTTTGATTTAAAGCAATTTTGAGTCCTCACTCACTGATCCATTGACGTGAGCTATTGGAGATTATAGCATGGAAGTTAATATTGTTTTTCAAGTGGGGTTTGTGATGAGAATGAGACACTAATCTCTCAGTTCAGGCATTGATTTTGCTTCCTTTATTTTAAACAATCAATCATTGGATGGAAGCCTGAATTGATTTTCATCTATTCTAGTGGATGTTATTATTGAGCCCATTTGGAACAAGCTCAACCTAGGCCCTGTCTGGTATAACTAACAATGGAGAGGGACAATACACAACTCTCATATTTGAAGGTGGATAAAGGTTTGGATTTTGCCAAACAAAGCCTAATTAGTAATTTCCATAGATCTAAAACAAAGTGTACCAGGCACAAAACATGAATTGAAGGAAACTAAACAAACTTTCAATATATAGCTCTATATACATTTCTTGTACATAACCCCATTCAAGTATCACTACACATACAAAACAATCTTCTAACAAAAGATTACTTTTTTTGGGCAACAAAATAAGAGAATGCCTTTTATCTTTGTTTGGGGTAAAGAGTTTATAAACTTTTAGACTAGAAACATGTCTTACCTTACTCTGCCTAATTAAGCTTCCCATCTCTTAATCAACTCTAATAATATCACATTCCATGTATCTATAGCCCCTGGTAAGCACCAATGAACACAATAATTTTGCACGCGATCTGTAACCCCATTTGCACCATCAAATAAACACAATGAGACACTAATATCTCAATTTAGGCATTGATTTTGCTTCCTTTATTTTAAACAATCAATCATTGGATGGAAGTCTGAATTGATTTTCATCTATTCTAGTGGATGTTATTATTGAACCCATTTGGTTTTAAGAAGTAAGGTCGATGAAACCAACCAAGCAATTCATATAATCAGTCATCATCATCACTAATTACAGAGAGAGTTGCTCACTTTCCTCAAACTGGACAAGAAACCCTAGATTTAGAACCCCACCCTTTGAAATCATGAAATATCTAGTAGAAACCCTAGATCTAGAAACCCCCTACAGGAAATCAACAAGAAATCAATGAGAGACTTACCTTCGGTTGAGTTTTTATGATGGGGAGAGCTTTTCTTCGAATGGGGACGACGGTCTAAGCTTTTCTTCGAGGGAATGCGCGAGGGAGCTTCTTCTCTTCTCCTTTTTCGGTCGGTTGAGTCGATGAGAGGGAGAGTGTGGCGATGGAACTCGAGCTTCTTCTCTGTGTCGAGTTCTGTTTGGGGAGAGGGAGACTCTTCCCTCCCTCTTAAGTTTGCTAAAAATTTTGATTTCCCTCTTCTTCTTCTTTTTTTTTTTTTTTTTTTTTAACAAAACTCGTGCGAGGGAGGGTCCCTAGCCAATTCCCTCGCCAGTTTCCTCGACATATAGAAAAACTGGAGATTTTCGCTATAGTATGCAGGTACCATGTTGTCAATAGATTATGGAGTTAGTTGCAACTCTGAACGTTTGGATGATCAAGTTGTCAACATGATGTATGGGCCTTGCCACTTTGCAAGTTCAAATTTTGTGTGCAGGTTAGGACAATGACATGTATCACTACTTTCAGCAAGTGTTGAGGTCAGCTCTCGTCTCTATCAACAAGGAGTTAATGACTGGGGAAGTCGCCAACAATAAGGGGTGAAAGACAGAAGTCTATACCTCCCTTCCCCCGTCTAAGACTCACATCTCCATCAACAAGGGGTTAGTTCCTGGGAAAGTTCCCCGCACAAAGAGGGAGTTGGGGCAAAAGTTCCTTCTCACCTTCAACAAGTGTTGAAGATGGCTCTCGTCTCTATCAGCAAGGAGTTAGTGCTTGGAAAAGTTCCTCGCACTAAGGGTTGGAAGAGGCAGAAGTTTGTCCTCACTCCCTTCCACTTTTAACAAGTGTTGGAGATGACTCTCGTCTCCATTAGCAAGACGTTAGTGATTGGGTAAGTCCTCAACACAAGGGGAGGGAGGACAGAAGTTCGTACGTCATTTCTTCCGTCTACGACAAGTGCTGGTTATGACTCCCGTATCCGTTAGCAAGGAGTTAGTGCTTGGTAAAATTCTCTGCACTAGAAGGGTATTGGAGACAACTTTCGTCTCCATCAAGGAGTTAGTATATGGGAATTTCTTGGCTCGTATTAATGAGTAGTAGGAGGCGAAAAGTTGGCCTCACTCCCTTCCGCCTTCAGCAAGTGTTAGAGACGGATCCCGTCCCCATCAACAAGGATTTGTTGGTTGGAAAAATTCCCCACACTAAGGGATAGTGGAGGCAGAAGGCCGTTCTCATTCCCTCCTACCTTCATCAAGTAATGGAGACAATTTTTTTCTCCATCAGCAAGGAGTTGAGGGTCGGGGAAGTCCTCAAAATTAAGTGGGGAGAGAGGACGGAAATTCGTATCCCCCTCACCCCTTCTTTAGCAAGTGGTGGAGACGACTCCCGTCTCCATCAACAAAGAGTTGGTGCCTGAGAAACTTCCCTGCATTAAAAAGAGGGAGGACTACAGTCCTGTCATTGAGAGGTCAGTTTCGTTGGAGTCGGTTCCACACAATAGATTAAAATATACGACAGATGGTCGTTGAGGCTTGTTGCAAAAGACATTCAGGCTCGACCACCTTCTAGTTACAAGAGTAAACTGAAGTTATGTAAATTGTGACACTTGGGGGCTGCCTAGACACCCATGCTAAGCCTGCCTAATGCAGTTTTACCTTTCATAATATGGTTGTAGAAGTCATCTGAATACATAATATACTTGGAGGGTGCTTTGGCATGTGCTTGTACTAGGATTCCAGGGCACTTTTAAGAACATTCTCAATTTGTTGAGGGCTTTGTCAGGGAAAAAGTACTTTATACAAATTATGCGTCCAGCTGGTCCTTTATTTACTAATCGCATTTGGCGCTATAACCTCCTCATCTTTATGACCATTTTGCATTTGTTGACCTTATGTCATGCATTTATACAAACTATGTTTTGGCACACTTGGCTTATGTAGTTATTGTTATAACCAGATTGTTTGCTTATTATTTTTAGTGTAATTATTGATTATAACCCTAATTTTTTTGTTTGTTCAATACCTTTAAGATGGTTCCGAGTGTAAAATAAGTAGAAGTCATCTGAATATATAATATATTTGGAGGGTGCTTTGGCATGTGCTTGCGCACAGTGGGCAGGAGCAGCTCCTGCGCAGGCCTCCCAGCCGTTGGATCAGAATCCAACGGTTCAGATCATCTGGGAGGAGAGAGAATTTTGGCGGGAAAATTTTTCAAATAAAATTTCAAATTCAACTTCAGATGATCTGAACCGTTGGATTCTGATCCAACGGCTGGGAGGCCTGCGCAGGAGCTGCTCTTGCCCACTGTGCGCAGGAGCCCCCCTCAATCCTAGGATTCCAAGGCACTTTTAAGAACATCCTCAATTTGTTGAGGGCTTTGTCAGGGAAAAAGTACTTTATAAAAATTATGCGTCCAGCTGGTCCTTTATTTACTAATCGCATTTGGCGCTATAACCTCCTCATCTTTATGACCATTTTGCATTTGTTGACCTTATGTCATGCATTTATACAAACTATGTTTTGGCACACTTGGCTTATGTAATTATTGTTATAACCAGATTGTTTGCTCATTATTTTTAGTGTAATTATTGATTATAACCCTAATTTTTTTGTTTGTTCAATACCTTTAAGATGGTTCCGAGTGTAAAATAAACCCTGATTGATCCAAGAAACATAAATTAGTTTGGTATTTGAAATTTGGAAGTATGAAAATGAAAATTTTGTGTGAAAAAAATAAAGGTAATTGGAATGCGTAACACTTGCATCGCATCAAAATACTTTACCAACTCCAAATATGGATTTTAGTTAGAGCTCCAACAACGTACTTTTGGCATTTTATCCTTTTTAATTAGAGTCCGTCTAATTGTCGAGGGACGCAGCGAGGAAAACAGCGAGGGAACCCACAGGGGGGAGGGGGAGCCATTCATTCCCCTCGGGATGCGTGTGTTGAAAATTCAAACGCGCATCCCGAGGAGAATGGACGACTCCCCCTCCCCCCTGTGGGGTCCCTCGCTGTTTTCCTCGTTGTTTCCCTCGCCAGTTAGATTTTTTCTTTTAATTATGTGTTAGAATTTCTGCATATAACTGACCGAACAGTTGAACATGAACAGGCAGTAGTATTGAAAAACAGATGTCCTCTACTCTAGTTGTAGTTGTAGTAGAAGCTGTCGCAAGTAAGATTGGGGTTGCTAAACTAGGTATAAGGCTTGGAAACTAGGTATAAGGCTTTCCCTTCTTACTGATTATTTGGAAGACCGGGAGGCTCTTGGGCTTTTGTGCTCGAGTCACTTAATAAGAAGTATTGTATGGGATACTTAGCTTTACTGCCACGTGGTTGAGCCTAGGATTAAAAAACTTGGAGGGTTTGTTTGGTTAGCCATCAACAACGATCAACTGTGCAAGGATCGATCACCTTTACAAGGACCATTTTCCATATGTCAATCAAACACATGGGCAATGGAATCCATTCTAGTGTTTTATATGGATTCAACGATTCAACAAATTAATTATTATTTTTATGAATTCATCGTTTTCTTCATTATTATTATTATTGATGCGTCCGAAAATTGTCCTCCTGTGAGTTTGACCTGCAAAACAACTGTTAGATTGCTAAGGACTACCTTTTTGGTGGCCGAAGACACTCTGATGCTTAAGTCAGTAACTCTGTTAGAAGAAGGAAGTAAATCTGGACAAAACTTAGTTAAAGTTGCATACATTTGTCAAATGTTCCCTTCACCTTTTATAATGGTCGTACTTAACTCTCTGCTTGACTTAAGCATGTGAGACAAAAGGAGATGTTTCTGTAACAGTCTCCTCCTTAATGGATATGCGTTCGTGGAGGCGTAGGTCCCTCCACGGCTCTTTCTTGGTGCAACGTTCTTCTTCTTATGAGAAAACGTGTATCGGGCCTGAACTTGGGCTTTGATTCGTCTGGGCCTGGATTCAGATCCTGTTTACTCCTCCTTAATTGTGGGCCTAGTCTAAGCCTCTATAATTGGCCTCTTTCTTTCTGGGCTTTATGAGCTGGCCCAATGGATCGAGCAATGTATTCTTGTGATGGGATTTTATACCACGTGTACGGTCATGATGATCGGGTTATTTTGATGTATCATCAACTACTCCCCCCTTTGTTAGTGGATATGGTTACATATCCACTAACTGTGTGACATTTGGCATGTCAACTGTACTTTTGCACTGAACTTGATAATTTTTAGTTGCTTGATCATCTCAGTTACTTCGTTGTCTATTCGTTTTCGCACATATTTTTAATGCGCCAATATGTCCCGTATGTCGCTCCGTGAGCGGTCTCTTCGTTTCCCAGTTGCTTAAAAGGTGTTGTGGCTACTCTTTTTCTTTCTTTACGCCATCTTTAGTATTATTTCTTTTCTTCAATTGCCTCTTTCTCATTCGTTCTTCCCTGTTCATGATGCATGTGGATAGTGTCTGTTCCAACTATTATTTGCCTAAGGACCTTGAAATCATTCTTCTTCATGAAACCGACATTCCTTGTTGCCCGAGGAAAGGATATATCGCACTTTATCCTTGCATGTTCTACGCTGGTTTTGGTTCCCTGTTTCGAAGCTGCTCTGGTCATATATGAACTTCTTGTGTATTCCTCCTTCTCAAATGGGGCAGAATTTTTTGAGGGTGGTGGTGGCCATGTATGCTAGGGCCATTCTTTCTGGTATTTCTTTAACTCCTCGAATCTTGCATTCCTTGGTAGGGTTCATCGTGTGGCTCAACCATACTTGTTTTATGTATTTTCCTGCGAGTTTTGGTAACCTTAATGACGACATCAGGGGCTGGTCGCAAAATTGGTTTTATGCGTCTATCGGTTTTGGCTACTTCAACTGCGTGGTCTTCCGATAGTAAGGTCTTTTCGAGTTCATCTTAAGTATCAGAATATGAAATTGACTGCTAATGAACAACTTATCAGTGAGCGCTTCTTGGAGCTTTCGGTGGTCCCATTGGGTTCCTATCTTACTGATGATATGGTGAGACACAGTGGTCTATCCATCATGAATGAGATCGAAAGGGCTTGGTTGACCAAGAGGTAGTCTGCGGAGATTACTGTCGGTGATGAATGGTCGTTGATCGAAAAGTGAGTTCTGATGTTACGGATCTCAATGCTCTTATTCGTACTATTACCGGTTGTAACACCCCTACTTTTTCAACAACAATAAATAATTTATGTTTCTAAAATTCAATGGAAATTTGTGTTTTAAAATTTTCTTTTGTTTGACAACTCGTATCTTTCGAAATTCAGTCAATTTTCTTACTTTCCGAATCTCGGGACGAGATTCCATTTAACGTGTGTATAATGTAACACCCCTGAATTTCATAAAACTAATTTATTTTATTTTGAATTAAATAAAATAGGGTTACATTTAATTGAATGTGAATTTCAAAATTTAGGGTTTTATTTGGTGAGTTTAGAAGGTGGGTTTTTCAGAAGTTCAGTGGGGGCGAATAGCCACCCACCCTATAAAGAGAAAACCCTATTTTCTTTTCTTTCTCCTTTTTCTTTTCCCCCTTTACGTTTTCTTCTTCGATGGCGGCTGATTGTGAGACGAAACTGGCGAGAGGGGCTGCGATCAGGAGACGAGATGAAACCGAGAGACTGACGGAAGAACTCCACTTCGTCTGAGCTTCTATGGAAAAATCAGCTTGGTTGCTGATTAAGGGGTTCAAGGAACAATGTTTGATTTGCCAGAGGAGATTGCCAAAGATGCTGTGGTGATGGATGGAGAGGTTGAATCGGTGAGTTCTTCTTCCTACTAATTCATACCTTTTGTTGAAATAGATTATTTGGTTTGTTATGGTTTTGGGTATGGGCTTGATTTCTACACTCTATTAATCAAACTTGCCATTTGTATCTACTCTTCTAAATACTGTTTGTCTATTTTTGTTTTCAAATGGTTTAAGTTAATGGGGGTTTGATTTTCACGATGGGTTTTTGTGTTCATCAAGACTGAGCTACTGAGCGACTCCCTCTCCAATCTAGTTTGAACAGTAGTTTTCATCTATAGTCATAATTGTTATTGCTTCATGAAGTAGATTCAAATTGAGTTCATTGAAGCTATCAAATTCGATACCCAGACAAGTATTGTGGACAGACTGTGAAAGCTTGTTTGCTAACATGAGCTTCACCTGTCCTGCACCTGCCTTGGGGTGGGTGTGGAAGGCGTGAATTCGAAGATCAATCATGGGGATTTATATACATATTTTTCCAGGGAAGTAGACTGGTTTTCTCGAGTTTTTGTCCAATGGAAATGTACCCAACAGGAAGGATGGGTCCCAATTTCTGCACAAACGCGGGATTCACACAGGAGGTAACACTTACATCTTGCTCTTGGAAGAATGTCCTAGTCTAAATGATGCTAAGGGACTTCTTGGCAATATTTTAAAAGCTAGTTTGCAAGCTCAACCCATTTTCTGTACTCATGTGATTCCTATTTATTTGAATTTCGCCCAATTGAATGATGCAGTCAAGGTGTTTGATATTACGTCTCACACAACAAGTCTATCTTGGAACACTACTTTGCTTTCTCCTTTTCTCACCAAAATCCAACCTTGTTACATGGTATTGGGCTTTTTCCAGGAATGCAAAAGGCAGGTACAAGTCTCATTTGTACTGCCGTTGCTGGTGCACTTAGGGCTGTTAGTGTTTCAATGTGGCTTAGAGAACTTGAGCAATCTTGAATGGGGTGTTATTTTTGGGTCATACATTGTTGGCTGATGCTGCTGAGTTAATTAAGATCAACCATTATGTTTGGGTTGCTTTGAGTCTTTGGTTGGGGGCTAACCTATTTGAAGTTGTATTAGGGAGAGAAAGAGGTTGATGGTGGGAAACATTGAAGGATTGAATTGAATCCATACTGTTGTGAAGAATTTTCTTGTTGACATTGGAAGAGGGATTATCTTAAGGCTGGTCATTTTAATTGGTGTATATGTATACTGTATGTATATTGCTTGTATGGAAATGACGGGTTTCATTTCAGGTAATCCAATTGTGAGATTTTAGGCATGTTTGAGAATGAGGTTGCCTTATTTGTGGTGTTTTGTGTTGCAAACGCTTGATCTCCAATATTTTTGATCTGTTTGATGTGTGAGATTTTCCTAGCTTGCTGGGTTCATGTTTGGGGTCACCCATGTTTACCATTTTATTGATTGGGTGTGACTTTGTTTGGTTGGTGTTTGAATGGTTGATGAATATTAATGCATTGTGATAAATTTGGAGATTTGTATGCATATTGACTTGTTTATGCATTATGAAGAATTTGGATATTTGAATCAAGGAGTGGTTTGATTGCCATGTTACAGAGCATGATTAATGAATATGCTATGTTTTCCCCAAAAATGTGGGTGAATAGATTGTGAATCAATTTATGTATGACAAAATGTCATTGTGGAAGAATTCTGAATTATCAAAAATAAATGATATTGGTAAACCTGGATTTTTGAAAATATAAACCACTTGGACTTGTATCACTTAGAACTACCACACCTCTTTTGTTTATGATTTCCCCTCTCCTACTAGAGAAATTAAATGACCAGTGGGTCGTTTTGCGGAGTTGGGGCACCCATTTCTTACTAGAGAAACTAAAATAACCTTCGGGTTAGTCTTGCGAAAATGAGGTGAATTGTTATGCCTAAAATAGGCTTTGATATATTATCCGTAAAAAATGTGACATGAGTTATGCGCATTGATAGCCCAAGGGTGGTTTTTGGTACTCATATAGTTAGGAGTATCCGCGATGCATGCCTGTATGTGATGTCCCCACTTGGGCATGGATGACGGAGTAGTCCTCCTTTATATGAGAGAGGCATACGGGCATGTATGTTCGGCACGGAGGTGGTGCGAATGTGGTATCGTCTAAGTGATCAATCCGTTAAAAAGATGAACCTAATTCAAATAAAAAGAATAAATGACGTTGCATTGTTTCTAATTCTTTTTATGCAGGATGGCAAGTCCACTAATATTTCTGCAGGTCCGACTTGCCATAGTCAACTCCTATAGGGTAAGTACAGGTAAATGCATATTTACATATTAGGATGATGATATGATTGCCTCGTTGAGGAACTAAATTCTTTGGACTGTGTTTTCTTGCATCACACCTTTGCCTCGTTGAGGAACTACCTATTGGTGTGATGGTTTGTTGTTTGTGTTTCGCTTGATGTTTATCACGTGCGATTTTATTGATTTTTGGGATGAAGATTTCTCACACCAGCTTTATTGCTGACCCAAGTAAGCTTTTGCTTCTTGGGTACATTCCTTTGAGAATGTAGCTGATTAGCTTTTCAGGTTTAGAGACTTTTGAGCAGCATTACGAGAGTTTCGCTAGAGGGACTAGCGACGTCAGTTTTTCCTGGTTAGAGTTTTGTATAAATTTTAGTTTGTTCCTATTTTTCTAAACTATATATTTGTCATTGCTGCTAAATGTTTCTGTTGTTATTGAATTTCACGTCCCGAGTTTTGGGGAAATGGATAATCCTACGTGGATTTTATGATTTTGTTTTTCTCGAAAATTGGGGCGTGACACCTGTCCTTCTAAAAAGAGCAAAGTAGTGAGGCCTGTTAGTCCGTCAAAACGATTGTTTTTGTCCTTCGACAGCGTGCCGAAGAAGAAACAACTTGTTGATTTTGTGCGTCTCACGACTCTTTATTCGGATTCTGTGGATAAAGATCATTCGAGGGAGGACCGTTGCTCTCTGCAAGATGCGGAGGAGATGAAGTTGGCTTTTGAGAGAAGTGAGAAGGATATTGTTCGTCCCTTGGATGGTGGTGAAAGGAAGCTTTTCTCTGCTTATGGTGGCCTTGACATTGTCAAGTGTTTCGATGAGGATCCTCGGTCCTTGGATGACTAGATGCTCTAGTTGGTTCAATCTGAAGAACTTGGTAGTCGAGGTTTGACCCCTGAGTTACAGTCTCGTCCTCTTCCTTCCCTTCTTGCTGACGATGGGATGGAGGTTCCTCCTTCCGCAGCGTACTTGAGTTCTCTTATTGTTGCTCGTTCCATTTCTTCTGGACAACGAGAGGGTGATGGAGGTTCTCCTGTTGTTTCTTCGTCTTTCCTACCCGTGAGTAGTGGTGGTTCTTCCATACTACCTGATTCTCGTGTTCCTGATTAAATCGGATGGTAAGTTCTGTTGGTTATCTCGTGTTGGTGTCTAGAATGGTGCACGCGAGCTGATAAATGAATGGCACAAGCGGTTGGTGGAGGGGCCCTCGACGTCCGTGCTAAATCTGAACCTTCATCTTGAGGATGGTGTTAGGCTTGTAATGGATGGGATGAAGAATATTTCCTATGCAGGAGTGATGGGCTTGAGTCATCAGGTCAATCACAATCTTATGGTTTCTTTGGAAAGGAAGCTTTTTGTGTTGCTGCTAGTGCTCTCCCATGTTCTTTACTAGTATGACGCGTTAAAGACGCGATGCTCTGAACGAACCAAGGCGGCTGAGGCTGCTCAGGCGTTGTTGGCCGAGGTGGATGGCGCATGGGATCGATTTGTGGCCGCGCTCGAATCTTTGAGAGCTGACCTAGAAGGCGTCCGCACACGTTTGCTCGATGTGGAGAAACAACTTTCTTCTGAGAAGGCGCTTCATGATGAGGCCGCGCGGACCATGATAGAGCACTCTAACAATCGCGATATTACCGAGAAAAGGGTGGAACAACTATTATCTTCGCTTGACGAAGTCAAGGCTGACTCCTCCGTGACGCTTACTTCTGTTGAGGTCCAACTTATCGCAGTAAGAATTGAGCTTGCTTCTGTTAAGGATAGACTTCGTGTTATGGAAGTGGCAGACTGGCAATGCGTGTTGGACTGAGCTTTTGGACTACATTGAGGGTCTTGGTGTCAATTTGTCCCAATATCGTCCTCTAGTGCATCAGACTTTTGAGGACATGGAAGGTGTTGCTGAATATCCTTCGGGTGTCCCAATGGCTGAAGAATCGCTTCCTCCTCTTGAAGAAGGAGTCCCGATTTTTTATCCGGCTCTTGCAGGTGATATTGTGAGGATGTTATTAATCTTTCCCCTTAGTCTTCCATTGCTATTTTTGTAATCGAACGAATTTTGAATTAATGGAATTAGCTCCTTTGTCGACTTTGTTCACCTGTCATTGTCTTGATAATTTGTATTTGATGTTTCACAGATGTTTGTAGCAACCTTTGGATGGTTTCATTTTTCCTATGTTTTAGTACGCATGTCTTGATCTTGTGCTTATTGTCTTTGAATTATTATGGAAAGCTGATTTGTTTGCTTATTTTCTCTTTTGAATTATTCGCCTGATTTTCTGCTTTGTTGGCTTGTCGTGACACGAAGTTGTGGTGTTCAATTGACTCGTTTGTTCAATTTGTTTCGTTGGTGCAAAGGTCTAGTCGACTCAAAGTTATTTAGTTGAAACTTTTTCTCCGTTGACTCGATACTTCGATCGATTTGAAGTTTATGTTCTTAGTTTGACTCTGGTGTCCAACTCTTGCTTCGTTTTGTGCGACACACTGGTAAACTCGAAGTCATTTCCTTTAGCTGACTTGTTCATCCAACTTTTACTTCGTTAACTCAACAACTTAATCGATTCAAATTCTTTGTTTTTAGTTTGACTCGGGTGTCCAACTTTTGCTTCGTTTTGTGCGATACACTGATCGAATCGAAGTCATTTCCTTTAGTTGACTCATTCGTCCAACTTTTACTTCATTAACTTGACACCTCGGTCGATTCAAAGATTTTGTTTTCATTTTGACTCTGGTGTCCAACTCTTGCTTCGTTTTGAGCGACACACTGGTCGACTCGAAGTCATTTCCATTAGTTGAATTGTTCGTCCAACTTTTACTTCTTTGGTTGATCAGACTAGAAGTTTATTTGTGAATATCTGATTTACGTCCTGATTCCTCGTGAGCTTTTTGCGCCCATTGTTTTTCATAGCTGCACTATGAAACTGTTTTGCTTTTATGAGATGTCGATTCTTATTTGTTTCTTCGACCATTTTGGCGGTCGTTCTCCTGGAAGGCTTTGTTACATTGTGAAGCGTTTCTTCTTTTATTCTTTCGTTGCTACTATCTATCCTTGCGTTGGCATCCGTGCCTTTGCTATTCCCTCTAATTTACAACCTTATTTGTTTGGTCGTTATTGCTTCCCGTTTGGCCCTGCTTGTTAGGGCTTGATTGAGTTTGTTAGTTCCTTTATAAGTGACTTTGGTCGAATTTGTCTTTGCTGCTATGGTCTATTGAGCGTTGATCTTTCAACTTTGATATAGGTCTGTTCGAGCGGGAGGTGTTTCTTTCTCAGGGCGGATGCAGTATAAAGCATAAATCAATTCCCTTGACCGCTCCTTTGATCATGTGGTTGTAACGTCTGCCTTTTCTTTGCCTTTGGACTGTTTGTCTGATATGCCGACGAACTTGTCCAGTCGTCCTCTCTAGATCGAATGTTCGATTTCTTCTTTCAATTTTTAGCAGTCCTCGGTATCATATCTGTGATCCTTGTGGAAAGAACAATATCTGCTATTATCTCATCCTTTCGGGTCTCCTTTCATCCTTGTTGGCCAGTTGACATTTTCCCAATTTGATATGTGTTTTAAGATGTCGGTTCGACTTGCTTTTAGGGATGTGTATGGTTTATACTCTTTCCTCATTACGCTGGTTATTCGCTCATGATTGGGTCATGCCAATTGTGATTTCCTAGATTCCTGTTGGTTGGAATCTGTGCGTCTGTCATTTCAATGTTTATTTAAATGACTTATGTTCTTTCGTGACCTGCCATCTCGTCTTCTCTCATCATTCCTTTCTCGTTTCCTTGGATTGTTCTCCTTCTCTTGCTCATTCTTTCTTCTTGCAGTTTTTATTACTTCGAGGCAATATGATTCTGCGCTATTTTTAGCAGGACCGCCGTGCCTTTTGGATGTTCCAAGTTGAGGGCGTTGAAGAAGGTACCTCTTTTGATTCTAGTGACGAAAGTAGCAGCGTCCGTGTCATTGCTGCATCCATCAATCGTAGTCAGCTCATTGGTGAAGCCGTGTCATTCGCTGGCTCCCGATGAATCTGGTAATCAAAGCAGTGGCTAAAACCTGAAAAGAGTGTATTGACCTCGGTGGCAGGCTGTTGAACCAGTTCATTGATGTGGATGTGAGGTCGGTTGGGAACGTTCTGCACAGGATTGACTTCGTGGTCTCTTTTAGAGCCATCATGTGGTGAAAATGTCTTAGGTGATCAGTCGGGTCGGTGGTACCATCGTACACTTTGAACTTTTAACTTTAAACGAGTGAATTTCTTTGGCATTGCCTTCTTTATGAGTTAATTGGATAATGCTGGCTAGGCCAACTCATACAGTACATTGAGATCTGTAACTCTGATCCTGAATGGTATCTCAGCAACCGTTCCGCCGCACTGCGGAGTCTTGTCTCATTTGAGTTCGCTGCTCCCGACATTTCCCTGTTGAGGTTCCGCTAAGGCTTCCTCACTCCCTTGAGTTCAGACGGTGGAGTTTCATTGGAGCGTGCTGGAGTAGGGTCGGATTGCTGAACACGTTCCTGGTGATTTTTTCCAGCATCTTTGTCATGTATTTCATCTGACCCATGAGCGAGTCTGCCCGAGGGTCTGTGGCAGTTCCGACAGCCATCTAGGCTGTTTGGACTATTGCGTGCAGCTGATCCGGATTCTCAAATGTTATTGGTTTGATGTTTTGGACTGGATCTTCTCCCTGAGCTGTTAGTGATGTGTTAGTGGGAGAGTTGTCATGGTCATTATTGGATTGGGGGTTGTAGACTGCATTATTTCTACTGATGGCTTTATCGATCTTTCGTTAGGTTGTGGTGAGCTTTGTCACTGTGTGTTCTGTTTTTAGAAAAATAAACTTGTTGTTCCCCACAGACGACGCCAAACTGATGCGTCCAAAAACCGTCCTCCTGTGAGTTTGACCTGCAAAACAACTGTTAGACTGCCAAAGACCACCTTTTTGGTGGCCAAAGGCACTCCAATGCTAAGTCAGTAACTCTGTTGGAAGAAGAAAGTAAATATAGACAAAACTCAGTTAAAGTTGCATATCTTTGTCGAATGTTCCAGTTACCTTTTATAATGGTCATAGTTAACTCTCTGCGTGACTTAAGCATGTGAGGCGCAACGGATGGAAATGTTTCTGTAACAGTCTCCTCCTTAATGGAGATGTGTTCGTGGAGAAGTATGTCCATCCACGGCTCTTTCTTGGTGTAATGTTCTTCTTCTTTACAAGAGAATGTGTATCGAGCGTAGATTTGGGATTTTATTCGACTAGGCCTGAATTCGGATCATGTTGACACTTCCTTAGTTGTGGGCCTAGTCTCGACCTGTTTCCTTCTGGGCTTTATGAGCTTGCCCAATCGATCAGGCGTTGTATTCTCGTTATTGATACACCAAAAAAGTCACATCCCCGAGCCATACATGTGTCATGATGTTCTCAAGGAATTACAGGCCCTAGCATCAGCCCAGCATTGATCCGGCCCAAGCGGTTCCAAGCTCGCCCAATGCAGATTGCCAAACGAACTCGAACTCTTACAGCCTGCTAGGCCCATATGTCTCATAGTTATCCTCAATACCCGTAAGCCCTACTAAGGCAAGTATCTCGAGGATCAGCTTCAAACAGGCAACTATAGGGGTTCTCTGCTTCCAACTAGGAAGCAAATTCCAGAGTATATATCACACATGTTAACTTCCTCTTACGAAATACTCTCAGATAGAGAATTATCTCCCGGGTATCTAGGAGCACAAGGCTAATGGGGAACTTCCATCCTACAACACGACTCTTAATTAGAAAAAGATCTCCACGAAGATTTCCTTCCTAAATTACCTCATCGATGGTCTGGCTGAACCAGAACTCCTGCACTATAAATAAGACATGAGGTATGTAAGTTAAGGTACGCTACAAATTCCCTGTTTACAAGTTTACACCTTTCTCAGATCCCTATCTGACTTTATCATCGGAGTGCCATTGGCCACCACAACGGTGGTCCGTGGCTCACGTGCATTATCTGTGCAGGTCAGCAGGAAGCAAAAAATGGCTGCATCAGTTTGGCACCGTCCATCGGGAACGATAAAATTCCTAACCTTTCACTAGCATCATCTCCTTTCAAAACACATAAAGATGGTGACCACTAGATCACGCAATAATGGAGAACAAGGGGACACGTCAAATGCATTGGCAACTTCCTCACGCCCCCGTACCGACAACAACAACGATGGACCCCAGGATAGATATGTTGTCATCTCAAATACAACAGATCACCAAAGCGGTGGAGGCTCTCGCGCGACAAAATCCTCCACCTACTATTGGAGACCAAGAGTAGCATGGGCCCCCGTCTCCAGAGGATGGCAGAGAGCAAGCACAGGAGAGTCAAGCCTCCGCTAGTTCTCATTGTACTAGAGGAGGTTGCATGGCTAAAGCGGAACCCGCCACGAGGCGGAGTGGCTCGACCCTTAGAACCCCCTTCGCAGAGGGGCACACGACCTAGACATGTTGTACCATCTCTTTGTCCCTCCTTTCGTGAATCGAATCATGAATGAGACCCTTCCAAAGAAGTTCACTCCTTCGAAGCTCGACTTCTACGACAAAACCACCGACTCATTCGATCACATGCGCCATTACCAGACTCTCAAAGGAGGATCCGAGTCATTGATGTGTAGATATTTTCCCACTAGCTTGAAGAAGTAAGCACTAACATGTTTCCACAACCTCCTACCGAGGTCGATCGACTCCTTCATGATGCTGGTAAAGGAGTTCCTGACGCACTTCGTTGGGAGTCAGCGACCAGATCGAACCAGGGATTGGGGGAGTCAGTTAAGGAGATAGAGAAGGAGACTCCAGGCATAATCTGTCCTTCATGGAGTTGGACCGAATGAAGACCAGTCGTACAGGTCTCACAAGTGAACCTTGTTGGAGATTTGAGCACGACCTGCGGACGAGGATAGACGCATTTGCTACTCAAGGTTCATAGTCCAATTTTCATCTTAACCTTCAAAGACAAGGACCTCGAAGGAGTCTGAGCACCGCACAATGATGCCCTAGTCATATCAGTATCCATTGCAAGGTGGGAGATAAAGAGAGCTCTGGTGGACGCAGGAAGCTCACTCAACGTCCTATTCTACAACGTGTTTCGCAGTATGGACCTCAAAGAGGAGAACACTACGTTTACAGACTACCTGCTGATTTGATTCAACGGAGAGAACTGCTTCCCGAACAGGAAGATAAGGTTAGCAGTAGTGGCAAGAGAACCGCAACTGAGAAAGGTCTTGTTTTTGGATTTCATGTAGTAGACGCACTATCTACTGATAACCTTATCTTGGGAAGATCATGGTTTCACCAGATGGAAGCAGTAGTCTCCACCCTTCACCAGTGTGTTAAGTACACCGTTAACCACTCCAAATGAACAATACGGGGAGACCAACCTACTGCACGAAGCTGCCATTACGCCACATTGAAACAAATAGAATGCTCCCAGATCCAACTGAGTCTTTCGAAACAGCCTGAACTAGTGCCAAGTCGAATGACAGCAGAAGCATCACAATCAAGCGGTACAGGAACAATTTGCTCTTTAGCCAAGCAGAATAGAAAGGCCGAGGCAAGTGGGAACACAACCCTCCAATCTTCCGTCGGTGCGGAGATTAACCCCCTACAAGGTTTACTCTTCAGTAACCTCTGTAACACTAGCAAAGCCCAACAATCCGATTCGCAAGGGCCATCCGAATTCACATCAGGGTCAGGATCAATCTCTCTTCGTCAACAATTAGTTTTTTTCAATTGTTTATTTTTCTTTCATAGTCAATGTAAAGATTTACTTCTTAAAGACTTGTGTGATTTACAATCATTTAAGTAATAAAAAAAGAATTACGAAAACAAACACTATTGATTACTGGAAAGATGTAACAACAAGCGCCTTGAGGCGAATACAAAAGACTACATACTACAAGCATCTGAAACCAGTGCGACATGAAGTAAAGACTCCGCTCCGCAACCTTTTCGAGAAGATTGGAATGAGCAAGAGTAGGATGAAAACATCACGTTCACTTCAACGCCTCTACAGTCATACCCCTCAAATATGGTCTGAGGTGGTACAAAATCGGCAACCAGGAGCACCGCAAAAATTTACGGCCAACTCACACGCCCGATCCGATCAACCAAATGAACTTGGGACAAGTATCAGGTTGACACAAATCGCGTGGACCCATCTGTGGCAGGAAAGACAGGAACGTCCAAGAGTCAATGGCCCACTCCAATAGGCCATGTCCAATTCCACCCCAACCCGGATCCCAACTTCCAACACAAGGTGAGGCGACGGGGCTAATCTAGAAGTATGGAGGAAGATGCTTGGACAATAGCTGTTGGTGCTATCTATGAAATTAAACGTTCAGAAATAATGATAGGCACCAACACATAAACGACAGACTCTTCACTCGAAAGATAGTGCCTAATTCTTTTAAGCAATATGAGAATAAATTATGAGATATAATCAAATCAACTACGTGCCTACCTAGAACTGGTGACCACGCATAACAACATGGATCATGTCTAGTCGGTGTAAATGTCAGAACATTCGAAGACCCTAGAGAGAAAGATGCCCTTTCAACCTTTGGAAAACCCAAAACATTTTCTTCAATAAAAAACATTATAGGAGATTCGTTCTGCGAAAGATAGTGCCTACAATGATTGAAGAACACCATTATATAGACATGATGGTTCACTAAACAGATGGCCCAGTATTAAATGTCAAACATTGAATACCATATGGGAAATGAGAAGACGACGGTTCCGAGGAAACTGTGCAGACCACGTTCGTCCAATTAATGGCACTGCACGCAACCCCATCAATTGAGAGGGAGTAACCGATACTCAATCATCCCACAGCTTACGCCGTACACGTAGCGCAACCGTGCAGGAATCTTAGCTCTTCCTTTGCGAGCCCATAGGCTCGACCTACTATTCAAACTGTATTCTGCTACATGCTTGGCATCACTAAAAATCCAAGTCAACTCTAACACACGGATCGTACATACGGATCCCTATTTGATTTATGGTAATTTTGTCCACAAAGTGCACGATGCTAGCGGACATGGGTTCGCGCGCCCTCAAACAGGCGGAACCTCTCTCCAACCGGGCAAGCTTAGTCAACAAAGGTTGATGACGATGACTTCTGGTACGTCCCAACACCTAGTCCATCAAACGCATATCTCGATGATTAAGGAAGTGAGAGTCTAATCAGTGCTATCACGCTTGGTGATGACGACTCTCCAGGGATCGTTGCCCCCATCGTGGTCAATGATCGCCGAACCCGATTAAGTAAGCCTAGCAGGTGATGACTGGCAACGAAAGCTTTTGATCAAAGCTCAGACCTGTAGCCCCCATTGCGCGGGTGTAGATGGTTGGGAAGGTGGGAGCCTAGTCTGTCCCGAACTGATTCCGAAGGCTCACCATGGGACCACTGCTTTTCAGTGTGGCCACCGAATTACCAACCCTGGACTTGTATCCCCTATTGCGCGGGTGTAGATAGTTTAAAAGGTGGGAGCCTAGTCAGTCATGAATTGATTCTGACTGCTCGCCACGATACCACTGCTTTTCAGCATGGGCACCGAATTACCAACCCTGGACTTGTAGCCCTCACTGCGTGGGTGTAGATAGTTTAGAAGGTGGGAGCCTAATCAGTCGCGAACTGATTCTGACAGCTCGCCACGGGACCACTACTCTTCTGCGTGGCTGCCAAAACCCCCAAATTTGTAGCTTGATGCGCACGAATGTTGATGATTTGGAAAGTGGGAGTCTAGTCAGCCCCGAACTGATTCTGACGGCTTGCCACAGTAACACTGCTTTTCAACCTGGTCGCCAAACCCCTTCGTCTTGAACTTGTAGCCCCCACTACGCCGGTATGGATGGTTTAAAAGGTGGGAGACTAGTCAGTCCCTGACTGATGTCGACGGCTCGCCAGGGGACTACTACTCTTCAGCGTAGTCGCCAAATCCTTACTCCCTGAACCTATAATGCACATTGTTTGGACATAGATGGTTCGAAAGGTAAGAGCCCCAAGCAGCTCGCCATGCGACCACCACTCTCAATCGAAATAGCGGCCGCAAAGATGAATCTTAGTTGAATTAGTATCCTCACGCTCAAACTGACTGGCATTCTATTATCAACAAAGGCCACTTACGTCGACACATAGATAGTCCAGCCAGTGCCAGGATAAATGCTACATAGTGTGTCAACCCAAGCTCACGACACCTGACTCGTTACAAGTATACAAAGTATACCCCTTTATCAGGAAAAATGTACATAAACGGAAGAGCTAAGCATTACGGGGGAAGGAGCAGGGGTCGCATCCACACGCGCCACGACTTGAGCATCAGGGTCCGAACTGCCCTTCTTGTCCGAGGACACAAAAGCAATGGACAAGTCTACGTACGACATCTTCTTATATGAGCCATAATCCCATTTCGGATGCTCCTCCTTCATCAGCGCTAGCAACTCCAGCCTGCCATGTACGACCTAACGGAACTCGCACTTGCCTTGTTCCTCCAGAAGCTCTTTTTTTTGGGTCTTTGCTTCGGCCAGTTCACGCTCCAGCAGCTCCAGCTTGCCAATATGTGCGTCAACTTGAGACCGCTCTGTAGCCAGACTACTCTTCACAGCACTAAGCTCATGTTTTTCCAGTTTGAGTCGTTCCTCAGCCTTCTTCGCCTCCCGAGCGTTGAACTCCACATTGGCTTCTAGTTGCTGCTTCTAAGCGGCCCAATCGGCCTCCTTCAAAGCACTCTCTTCAGCGAAAGATCGCAATGCAGTGTTTGCCTCAGCTGCAGCTTTCTGTGCGACCTCCAAATCTTGACCAGTTCGGCCCAACTCCTGCTTGAGTCTGTCTTTTCAGACACTGCCTCTGCCAGATTACGCTCAAGGGCATCTAGACGAGCCCTCTAAGTCGCAGCAGCCACGGCTGATCGTTCCAGCCTCTTCTCCTCAATTTCATAAACCATATTAGAATACAGTGCCTGCATGTGCGAGAAGACACGCTCCATGGTGTATACCCTCTAACTAGTTGCCTTAACTTCTATCTCAGCAATGACCACCAAGCTCAAGTGAGACATACCCAACATAAGGTACTTTAAGCCCTTATCCATACGCCCCACTAGCGTATCCTCCTAGGGTTTTGGAGCATAATCCATTAGCCAGCTATGACGCCTCCTAATATAATTCCTCGAATCATACTCCACGTCAACTTCCTGGTGAGTGCTCATCCTTACCAAGTCCGGTACAAACAAGCTTATCTGCGCATCCGGATGAAGCTTTCCCGGATCAGGAATCACGTCGGCACCACCCTTCGTAGTCACCACTGTTTCCAGGCTTTCCTCTGCAACTTTTCCCTTGTTACAAGCAGCTGGCCCTTTACTGCGGGATGGCTCAACAGGATTCGGAGGAAGGGGAAGAAACAAATTATCCAAAGGACTCTCCAACACCTCGAGATGTGGCCTGGAACAAGATGGTGAACAATGCAGACTAAAAGAAACTTGGCATATGCCACCATGACCACTATTAGACTGCGGACCAATGGGACAATCAGATTCCACAACCTCAGGCGGATCATCATAGGAACCTTCTATTGGAATAGTCCCATGCGAATCAGCACTGAGAGAAGTCGCCATTGCAACCCACATCAGCCGTTCACTCAAAGCTTTGGCATGTGCATCACTAAGGTTCGACTTGTCTTCAACCCTAGTAAACCATAGGTAGTCTTTGTCCCAGCCTGATACATCAGTCTCCGCCCTGACAGGCCAATCAGACTCACGCTCTTCACTCATTGGAGCGGGTCATTCTGAAGATAGCCCAGTTCTGATACTGGACCTATTCGAACTCACAAAAGAAGCAAACATCTCAAACGACTCCTCCGTGTCGGACAAAACAGTAACTTTGGCCCCAGCAGCCTTCCTTTTCCTAGAATGAGCCTCATCTTTAGGCTTGACCCGCGATGTTTGGTAGAGAGTGGGGCTACGTGCCAGTTGTCCCACAACCCACTACAGATGAAGTTGGAGACACATTTGGCGTCCACCACGTTCCTCGTTGACAAGCCGCATAATGTCTCTGTAGTGTTTTGCTCCTCTAGGGTAAAAGGAGTAGTGAGAAAACTTCCTGAAAAACAAAAAAGCAATGATTAGCACACATTCAAGTGCAACAAAACAAAAAGGTAAATCTGCACTTACAAAGTGGTTTGAACTCTCGCTCGAGAGAACGACCCTTGAACCGAAAGTACTTTGTATCTGCATGGGCTAAAAAGCAATACTTCTGCCAGAACTTGAAATCATAAAGCAAGCTAGCGACATCATCTTGCAGACAACGTTACTCTTCAGCCGAGGAGAAGTCAGCAACTTGATTATTCGCGGAGTCACGCGGACGCCAGCCTCCTTCGCCCTAATCAGGCCCCAACTGAGCCGGAGAAATCCCAAGGAAATCCAAGAATTCCCAAATCAGGTCTAGAATGGGAAAACACTCTCCGGTTTGAAACATCCCATGATGCAAGTAGATGAACCATGCTGATGGCGACATTGGCATCTAGTCACCTTTCAGGATAGACAACGACAGATCCTCGGGGACCTAAACTTTGTACGAATTTCAGCCAGGCTAGGCTCAGAAAGCAACCTATTTTCGAAAAACTCATGACCCCTGACCCTAAACCATGAAGAAGACGAACAATTTTTCTAGTCAAAAGATGAACAGAGCGGTACCTTCAAAAGCAAAGAAAATAGAATAGCCAGATTTCGCACAACGGATGACCTAAATAGGGATTGGGTTCCTGCATCTTTTCCGCTGAACCAACACACGTTCAATAAATGCAGCAAGCGGCCCAAGCAACGATTTAGACTCAATCATCATGAGTGGCGTATCTTTTCAAGATATGACTTAGCGAACTGATGTGACAACCCACTAACTTGAGGGGAGTAGCGGATGATTCACCAAAACGGTCACATCCTTGAGCCATACACGTGTCATGATGATCTCGAGGAATTATGGGCCCCAGCGTCAGCCCAACACTGATCCGGCACAAACGGTTCCAAGCCCGCCCAAAGCAGTCTACCAGATGGACCCGGACTCTTACAGTCTGCTAGGCCCATATGTTTCACAGCTATCCTCAATACCCATTATCCCTACTAAAGCAAGTATCTAGAGGATCAGCTTCGGACAGGCAACTACAACAACTTTTTGCTTCCAACTAGAAAGCAAATACGAGAGTACATATCACATAGGGAAACTTCTTCTTACGAAATACCCTCAGATAAGGAACTATCTCCCGCGTATCTAGGAGCACTAGGCTTACAGGGAACTTCCTTCCTACAGCACGACTCCTAATTAGAGAAATATCTCCACGAAGATCTCCTTCCTAAACTACGCCATCGATGGCCTAGTCGAACCAAGACTCCTGCACTATAAATAAGACATGAGGTTGGTAAGCTAAGTTCGCCAACCCGAAGGTTATTTAGTTTCTCTATAGAAGATTGACATCATAAAATAACAAGAGGTGTGGTAGTTCTAAGGGATATAATTCAATGAAAGAGGTAGTATAAATCTCTACCAAATTCACCCCTAAAAGGAAATTAGCATAAGTGAACAATTCCACCATTACAAGAAATTTGGCATTAGGTGGCGAACTTATGTGATGCTTCCAAAGTTATCACTGGTTTCGAGTTTATGTGAGGAATTTTTAGAGTCGTCACATAATATTGTAAGTAAAATTTTGGTTCGCAATTCCTCGTATAAATATTTCGCAATCGTCACACAACAAGAGAGAAAAGCGTCTAAATGAAATAGATTTGATAAGGAAAATTAACACCTCGTCACATTTCATCCAAAGCCCAACCAAGAGTGAGGAAATAAAAACCAAACTGTGAGGAAATAAAATTTGGCCCGTCCATCTTCCTCATAAACACAAAACACTTCCAAAAATACCTAAAGCCCACATCACGATCCTCTTCATTGGGACTGCAACTGCAACAGAGGCAACCTTTCCCCTATTTCACTGGGATTACCACGTGGCGACCACTCTTCCGTTTCACTAGGACTGCAAGAGAAATTCTAGGAAGCGATTCTTCTCCTCCTATTCGACGAAAAAGAGAAAGCAAAACTAGTTTGCGATCCTCTCTTTTGCTTCACTGTGACTGCAACAGGGCTTTAGGAAGCGATCATTCTCCTTGTATTCGACGAAGAAAAGGAAGCGAAACCGGTGTGTTTATCTTTCTTATAATTTCTTAAATTTTGTTTGGTTGATTCATCCAACTTTTCGTCATCATATTTTGTTGTTTGATCAGATTTAGAGTTTTTGGTTCATGTCAGTTGACATATTCAAGTTCATTTCTCTATTTCTATTTGGTTGATTCATCCAACTTGACTATGTTAATTGTTGAAGTGAAAATGACTTAATTAAATTGTTGATTCGTGCGGAGCGGGGACAGTTTTTAAATAAATTAAAAACGGTTTGGCAGGGTGAATTTGGGGATCAGCTATCCATAAATTTGCCCAAATCCACTCCTATGCCATCCTTAAAATCAATGAATTGGTTCCCTCTCATTTTGATAGCGTCTTTTATACGATAAACAACTCAACTGTATCTAAAAGAGGGAAAGGGAAGAAAGGAAAACATATCCATTGGGTGTAAGACTTTAAATGGAATTTTATGGGTGGACCAGGTTGACATCTCCTTACCTGCTTCACATGGTTAGTGTCTGCAAGTGTATGTGCCTATTGAAATAGATTAGCTTGCAGAAATTCTATAGTAACTCAACGGTTTAAGAGAGAGAAAAAAATAGCCAGCATAGTATCTAGCGCAGTTAGTTACTTTTTTGGAAACAAGCTACCAATTTTATAAATATAATCGTAATGATGGATGCAAAACTATTTTAATCATAAAGCAACAAAATTTTTCTACCGAATAAATATTTTCTAGAATGCTACTCATTAAGGGTGTGTTTGGAATCTTATGTCATAAGAATTCATGAGGGGAGTTCTACATTTTAGGCTAAATTGATGTATCACTCCACATTCACCATTTGATTTTGTGATCAATGGTGGGAATATGGAAGTCTCATTAACATGAGAATCAAATGCCTTAGAGGATCAATGAGTGAGATTCTCATGTTTATGAAACTTTTATTTCCACCTTTGATCACAAAATCAAATAGTGATCAAATGGTAGATGTGAAGTGATATATCAATTTAACCTAAAATATAAGAATCATCTCATAAATTCTCATGACATAAAATTTCATGCAACCAAACACACCCTAAGTTCTTCTACAAACTCCAAAAAGCACAAAGTCGGTCAAAATGAGACCTAACATCTATCTTACATTTCAGATAGCATTTTCACTGTTCATGAACAGTGCTCTCTCTCTGTTTGTCCTACGTGGCTTTTGTTATAACTTAAGTGAATTAATACACTCCCGATGCTTTCCTCTCCCTCTCTTCCTTTCCCCTCTATTCCTCTACCCAAACCCCTCCCACCCAAACTCTATCCTTTCTCAAAGCAGAGAAGAAGGACCAAAGAAGAAGAGGGTTTCGATTTTTTTTCCTTCTTCTTCTTTGGTAGATTCTTCTTCTTTACCTCTCCTCTTCTTCTTCTTCTTCAGATCTGAAGATCCTTTTTTTTTTTCCCAAAGAAGAAGAAGGTTTCGATGTTTCTCTTTCTCTTCTAGGGTTTCGAGTTCTCTTTCTCAAAGCAGATCTGTAGATCCTTTCTCAAAGCAGTTCTGTAGATCCTTTCTCAAAGCAGAGAAGAAGGACCAAAGAAGAAGAGGGTTTCGATGTTTCTCTTTCTCTTCTAGGGTTTCGGTTCCCAAATTTCAACCCTTTCTCGCTTCAAATTAAAGCCTCCGACTTTCACCCCTTTCGATCGTTCAAGCGAATTTGAATGATTTCGATGGTGGCGAAGCCCTAATTGGAGCGAATTTTGTATCTGATTTCGATCCGATACTCTGCGGCTTCAACAGTTGCGATGCTCAAGGAGATAATCATCGTTGATTGGCCTAAAGGTTCGATTTTTAATTATCCCTCTTGCGTTTTTTTAGTGTTTGGGGATCTTTTGTTTCAAAGGGTAACTGATGGGTGGGAGTTAGATATCATTTAATAGCATTTCAGTTTGGCTTGATTGAAAAAAAAATATTTTTTAGGCTAATTTTAGAGAATGGGGTTTACTAATTTCAGAGAAGGGCCTAATTATTTTTTTTTCAGCTCTCTTCTCTCCTCACTCTCTCCTTTCAGTCTTCGATTCGGTGGAGGAAGAGGAGGAGAGGTGAAGCCGAAGAGGAAAATGAAGACACCTTCGCAAATAGAGCTGGTGAGTGATTGATTGGTTGAAGATTTTGTTTTGATTTTGTGTGTTTTTAGGTTTTTAATTTGATTGTTTGTTTTTTATTTGTATGTTTTTAATTGGAAACAGTGGAGACTTATTCGCCGGAATCGTTGAAGGCGGAACTGTCGGTGAAATTCGGAAGTTGGTCCGATACTTGGGATGGATTTTGATCCATTGCCACCTGGTGCTTTTGGTGCACCAATAGGTATGACGCGACAATTTTCATATTTGAGTTGTTTTTCTTATTGATATCATGCAATGCATCTTTAATATCTATAGCGTACTGGGTGTTGTTTTTCGTATAGATTAATTTGGTGTTGTTTAAATGGGTTCAAATAGATTTAAATGGGTATCGTAGAGATTAATTTGCGTACTGGGTAGCGCAATGCAGCGTCTCTCAATCTCCAATATTCATATAATTTTTACTCTGTAGTAGTGCCATCGGCACGGGTATTACACTAGTATCTAAAAAGCAAAGCCCATGAAACATAGCAAACACCGGATTTAAACAAACATGATTTCTCAACCCCACTTCACCAAAACTCGATTTCACTCAACGCTACATGTCAAATTAGAAACTTGGTCATATAATTGGATGTAAAAAAAAGACTCTCAAACAGAGAACAAATGCAACATCATTACAACACAATAAGAGAACACTTAGTGATAGAAAGAGAATCCCATATTGAGAATCAAAGAAGAACTCATTGTTTATCTGTTGTGTGAAATGGTGTTGTTCTTCTTTCTCAATTACATTTCATCTTTGTTAGATTCTCCTTTGTCTTCTCTGTTTTTATATCCAAGCTAGA
Source organism: Berberis vulgaris (assembly GCA_963556465.1). Classification (NCBI taxonomy): domain Eukaryota; kingdom Viridiplantae; phylum Streptophyta; class Magnoliopsida; order Ranunculales; family Berberidaceae; genus Berberis; species Berberis vulgaris. Next base: position 65,145,478 of record OY747128.1, read on the forward strand.
GAGGCGTTTGAGAACGTACGAACTAGAGAGGGAGCGTTAAAAAATGTGTGTTCTCCTATTAGGTTTTTTTTTCTTCTAGGGTTAGGGTTATTTCCTCCCATTTTATTTTTGTTTTTATTCAATTAAACCCCAAAAGAAAAATATTAAAGCTCAACCATAATTTGAACAAGTGAATTAGAAGGGTTACAGGTTATTTAAACAAGAAAAATTTAATTGACTATATATGTAAATAAATGGGGCGTTACAGGTTACATAGAATTAGAAGGGTGATTGTAAAATATAGCCACAATAGTCTCCCTATGCGGTATGGAAATTTAAGAGATCCCATTTTGTGACCCCTTACATATAAAGGTTTGCTAAATGTTTGTTTAAGAGCAAATGATGGTGGGCTTGCCTCCTAAATCCTAATAGCTACTTTTACACTTGCCTACTGTGGGCTAAATATTTAAGGTCCCCTGTACTGCAACATAATATCAGTTTATATTATTTTAGGGGAGAAAATATAATGTAACTATTGGTGATGCTATCAGCATTTCCAGTTTTCATGGTAACCTCGTAAAGAGTCTTAAGGAGGTATTTGTTTTCACCACTTATAAATGGAGGACTACTTATAACCACTTGTAAGTGGTGGACCACCTTGTTTAACATGTTTGGTTGCATTCACATATAGGTGGTTAATAGTCAAATAAGTACTTATAAGTGACACAAGTTCTTTTTGGAGCTTAAAGCCACTTATAGATTTTACGAGTTTTAGATGACTAAAATATACCAATTAGATACACAGTTCCTACCAAACGTATTATAAAATTATAAAACCTAATAAGCTAATAACATCTCAACATTGTCCTTCTTGTAAACCATGCAAGGGTTTCACCAAATTAAACATTTCATTTTACTGTTGGTCAGTCGTTGATAGCGTTGGTCAGCCTGAAAGTATGTTGGTCAGCCGTTGGATACCCTGTGTAAATTCTGAGGTAGCGCAGTGTTTAGGGCTAGGTGGCCCCATACTGGTGGTCCAGCTGTAGGTGGTCCGAGTACAGTGTTCCAGATTCTGTATCCTTCCAGGTTTCAACGAAATGTCTTTGTTTTCAAAATTTACCCGAGCTTCTAGCTCTAGGCAAAAGAACCCAGATTTACAAAATAGGATGGAATGTAGAATTCCTAAAGTTGAGAACAATTTACAAAAATGATCCATATCAGAAGTCCCTTACAAACATATTTACGAAATTTCAAAATCTATTTTTTCACAAAAATCTGATGATCTGATAGACATTGTCGAACAGATAGTGCATCTTGATGGATCTTTAGAATCCAAACAATTGTTTTCTACAAAAAAATTTACAATTTTTACAAAATCATGATTATAAGTATAATTTTTACAAAATCATGATTATAAGTATACCCATATTGGTCTAATCCAAGTAGGAATTAAACCTCTTACTAGGACTGGCCTTGACATTTGTGCACTAATCGCTCTTCCTGATTGTAGGCACAACATATTCGAGGATTCACTGCTTGGAATTGCAGAGTCTACTCTTGCAATGGGACCAGTCTATTTTTACTGTTATCCTAATTTTTCAGTCACTCTCAAGGGTCCAAATTCCCTTCAGACACTTACCATCAATATTCAGACCTCTGATTTCGATATGTTACCAGGATTTGAACATTTAGCCCTTAATTACAAAATCACTTACAAAGCCATGAAGACTCAACTGAGTCCTAAGGCACTTCTCGAGTCTGAAAAAGGATATACCATTTTATTTCAAGCTAACAAAGATAAGACAAGTATTATCGTTCCAAAAACGATTCACTAGAACCAAGTTACACTCCCTGTAACCTGGCAAGTCCAATCCCAACCTAGAAGGCCTCCCCCTAGTCGTCTCAATCGGATCCTCACTCTTGAGGATGGAACTGTTGAATTACAGTTATCTGAATCTCGTCGTACTAGGCTTCAGCCTCTAGATTTTCAATCTGGACGCAAATCTGAATCATCTTTTAGAATTGCTCCCACTCAAATCTCGAGAATTCCTACTCTTGAGCCTCCTCCATATCTTGATTTGGCTCATCTCAGGACTAATCCTTGAGATCCCCAAATTCCCCAACCAATTTACAATCCTATTACTGACCCTTCAGAGAGATCACCCACTCGATCAGAGATGGAAGATCCCTCTGAACTGAATGTTCTTTCAACCGATTTTGTTTTGAACAAAGAATGGGTTAAGAAAGAATTTTTACAAGATTATGATTCTGACAAAAGAGAAGTATTTTATGCTCAAACTAACCCTTCTCAAAGGGAAAATTTGGGAAAAATGTTCTATTGATTTTGTGAAGACATTAGTGATATGATGCCATTTTTAGAATGGTATGACACTATTTATCTTCCCAAAATAAATGTTGTCGGAAACTCTTCTAAGCCTTGGCATCTGAAAAATAACTCTGTTATTGAATCAGCCTTGCCACCATTAGAAGAAATCAAATATACTACACAAGGTCACACTCTTGCTGCCTCTCCTTTAAAAGATTATGTTTCTCCAACAGATTCAAAAGGAATCTCTAAGATCATAGAACAAAACAATTATACGAATGTTTTGTTACATGAAATTGGACAGCAATTAGTTGGTGACAAAGATCCTTTTGTCTACAATTCCTAAACCTATCACGTTTTTCACCCCATCTACAATAGAACCTAATGTTCTATCATCCCCATCCTACGCGATAGATGAGATCAATAAGAAGCTTACTGCTTTGAATTAAATTACAAGACAAACCTTCTTATTCAATTAAACAAATCAATACCCTGTCAAATCCAATTGAGTCCACAGACTCTTCTGATGAAGCTTATGATCCTATGGTTGAATTGGATATGCTCCAGGCTAATCCAATTAGAGCTCAACAATCTCAACCATATAGATCAAGCAATCCTCTTCCACCCACTAGGAATTTCTATCCTTGACCTACCTTTCCTGACATGCAATATGAAGAAAAATCATTGTATACTTTCGGTTCATTTTCTATTGGTAACATCTACACATGGAATATAGATGGTTTAACTGAAGAAAATATTATCGAATTAACTCAGGAAATGGTCATGATGGCTTCTGCTCATCGAAGCGAGCATAAGTCTGATCAAAGCATTGTCCAGGTTATCATCGCTGGATTTTCTGGTCAATTGAAGAGATGGTGCGATAATTATCTTACTCCTACTGAACAGAAATATATCCTTCAAGCAGTTAAGGTTGATCTTGTTGGACAACCTGTAAAAACTGAGACAGGCGAAACCATAAGTGATTATGTTTCCACTTTGATCTTCGTTTTACTCAGACACTTTATAGGTGTCCCTTCCAAATTCCAAAAAAAATCAAGAGACATCTTGATGATTCTTAGGTGCAAAACCCTTAGTCATTTTCGTTGGTATAAGGATATATTCCTTAATAAAGTTTTGCTTCAAAATGAAGATAACAATCCTTTTTGGAAAAGGAAATTTCTTTCGAGATTACCTCCTGTTTTTGCAGATACAGTCCGCGATAAGCTTCAAGCTCAGTATAATGGAGATATTTAATTTGATGGGCTTACTTATGGTGACCTTATTGCAAAAATCAATGAAGTGGCTTTGCAACGACCTTAGATTGAAAGCTCAGCTCAAGAAACAAAACATATCAGGCCCTCGAGAGCTTGGTACGTTTTGCCAACAATATGGTTATGAGTCCATTAAAACTCCTGCTATCACTTCCAGACAAAAGTATCGGTCTCATCCAGCCCGAGCCTTCAAATCCAAAAGGCCTTATGGCCCAAAACAACAAAGGACCTACAATGATTACTATACCAAGCCCAAACGACATGGTAATCATAAGCCCAAACCTTTTAAACAGGATTCTGGCCCAAGAGTCCAAAAACCCATCTGTTTCAAATGTGGTAGGCCTGGTCATTACGCTAAAAATTGTAGGCTACCTAAGAAAATTCAGGAACTTGAAGCTCCTGCTGATATTAAGCACATGTTTACAACAGTCTTACTCAATTTTGAATTTGATCATTCATCTAATGATTTTCATATCTATCAAATGAGATATGATTCATCATCTGACTCTGATGATCAAGATCATTGTGTTAATGCTTGCACTTGCAACGCTTTAACATCAATCAATACGCTCTCAAAAATAAAAGAATCCAATATTCTTTTAGATTTTGTAGATCGTATTGATGATCCTACACTCAAAACTGAGTATTTAACTCATATAAAAATACTCTTACGAAAAAACTGTACCTGAGATTGTAAACCCCGTTTACAATAAAAAAAAGAAATACTTAACAGATTCCGAACCCCGACTCAACCTGTTAATATTTCTGATTTACAAGCAGAAGTTAATATCATGAAAAAGGAGATTGTCCAACTCAAGCAAGGTCAATCTTGGCTTGAACAACAACTTCTGAATCATCAGATTCAAGAAGATGAAGCACCTCCTGATATTTATGATATTCCTTATTCTTCTCAAACCACTCAACCAACTAATCCTGCTTTTCTTAATGAAATCAATACAGTTAAATTTAATAAATGGTATATCAATGTAACTCTGGTCATCAACCAGACTACAAAGATACAAACCATTGCTCTAGTCGATTCTGGAGCAGATTTAAACTGTATTGCCCAAGGATTAGTTCCCTCCCAATTTTTTCAAAAAACAAAACAAAAATTGTATACCACAAACAACAAAAAATTATAAGTTAAGCTTAAACTTACAAATGCACACATTTGCCAAGAAAACATTTGTATCAAACAGGATTTCATTTTAGTCAATGATATGGCCCAACAGATCATCTTAGGAATGCCATTTTTTACTACAATTTATCCTTTTAGGGTTACAGATGAAGGTATTCATACCAGCATTATTGGCGGAGATCTTACCTTTAAGTTTCTCCTCAAAACAAAACAAGTTGAAATCAATTCCTTTAAAAAATAAGAATTTTTTCATCAACTTTCTTTCCCATAAAAATTCAACATTTGAATTTTCTCAAAACTGAGATCTCGTATCATCGTATTGATGACCATCTTAAAGATCCTAGTATACAAACCCGTATTGTTCACTTTCGTGAACAATTGATTTCAGAATTATATTCTGATCTCCCAAATGCCTTTTGGAACCGCAAGCAACATATGGTTCGTTTACAATATGAGCCCTCGTTCAGAAAATCTAAGATTCCTACCAAATCTCGTCCCATTCAAATGAATTCTGAAATGATGGAATTATGCAAAATCGAGGTTAATGGATTAATTGCTAAGCAATTAAATAGACCTTCCAAATCCCCATGGAGTTGTTCCGCCTTTTATGTTCGCAAAGCTGTTGAACTTGAAAGAGGATCTCCTCGACTTGTCATTAACTACAAACCTTTCAATCGAGTTCTACAATGGATTAGGTATCCAATACCTAATAAGAGAGACCTTATTAAGCGATTATACTCGGCTCTACTTTTCTCTAAATTTGATCTCAAGTCTGGATTTTGGCAAATCCAGATTCATCCCCATGACCGTTACAAGACGGCATTCAATGTCCCTTTTGGCAATTATGAATGGAATGTCATGCCATTCGGCCTTAAGAATGCACCTAATGAGTTTCAAAATATCATGAATGATATTCTCACTCCTTTTTTCTATTTTTCCATTGTGTATATCGATGATATACTCATTGGAAACACGTACTTGTTTCAATTTTACAAAATTATCAAAGAAAATGGTTTAGTTTTGTCTCCATCTAAAATTGATTTATTTCAAACCAATGTCCGATTTCTTGGCCATCGGATTCATCATGGGATGATCACTCCAATCTCTAGAGCTATAGAGTTTGCTGCTAAATTCCCAGATGAAATTAAAGACAAAAATCAACTGCAACAGTTTTTAGGCTCTTTAAACTATGTTGCCGAATTTTACAAAAATCTTCGTGTTTTACTTAAGCCCTTGTTTGCGAGACTTAAGTCTAACCCAAGCCCATACCCAAATAGTTCGTCAAGTCAAAGCCCAGGACAAGAGTCTTCATTGTCTAGGAATCTCCAACCCTGTAGCTTTCAAAATTGTAAAAACAGATGCGTCAAACATAGGATACGGTGGTATTCTCAAACAACGTCTCCTTGAGTCTACAATTATACAACTAGTCCGATACCATTCTGGTATTTGGAATTCTTCACAATTACTCCACTGGGAAAAAAGAGATTTGATCAATCGTTTTGTGCATCATGAAATTTCACGATGATTTGATTGCAAATCTGCAAAAGAGATTTTAACTATAGATGTTTTAAATCTCGTTTCCAAACAGATTTTTCCAAAGCTGACAAGGAATCTTGTCTATTTTTTATTTCGACATTGAATATATAAAAGGAGCAGATAACTCTTTGCAGATTTTCTGACAAGAGAATTCTTACAAAAATGAGTTCTCAAAACTCTTCTTCTTCTCGCTCTCCTCCTTCTCCAAAACCTCAAACCAAAAGCCAATATGTTATGAAGCCTTTTGTTTCACAAAAAAAAAAACCCTCTTTCTTATGCCCTTTCAATTACAAACCCTTATCAGCCTTTGTCCTAAGCAGAAGGGTCAAGTTCTTCCATGACAAGTTTTACAAAGCCACAACCTCAGCTCCAAATCCTTACCTTATCGAACCGGTCTTTTATTCTCTTCCAAAAAAACCTCATCTCATTGCCAAAAAAAATTTCTATACCAAAGCTCCATTTGAGGAAGCTGACATCCTCAAGACCCAAGAATTTTATGAGTTCATACTGGTAGATTCTCACTCAGTATTGATAACTCATAACAAAGATCCTTCTCATCCAGAGAAGATTACCCATTCCAAATGCCAAATCCTTAAGATAATGTCTGAAGCTGATTGGAAACAACACCCATGTTTTCACAAGAAGTTTTCAGTCAATTATCTTCCCCCATCTTACAATTATTTGGATTATAAGCTAGCTTGGTCCAAAGCTTTCTTCATCCATTCTCAAAATTGTGCTCATTCCTTGTTTTTCTTATTCTGTAAGAAATTTAACTAGAAATTAATTCCGTTATGGTTCCAACATACCTGGTGGAACTATTTTGCCCCTATACAAGACATCTTGTTGTCACCAGTCAATGATGGATGGCAAGTTTTCAAACAAAGTTCAATTCTCCAATTCCAGTCTCGGAACAGGTATTGTCGTTATAGTTCTTTGTCAAATTCAACCTTTCATGGATCTGCTAGTGGGACTATGTCTTCACATCTCTCTCAGTTCCGTGTCAATCAGCTCAAGCTCCTCTATGGTTTTGTCACCGATTCAAGGTCAAATGGTGGTTTCAATTTGACCACACTAATGTTATAAAAGAAGACGTCACACGCTTCTTCTCAGGCAAAAGTAATTTACCTAATCCACAAGTAAATCCTACAAACACTCCTTCTCAGGCAAAGCTTCTTCGACAACATATCAAGAAGCAGCTCCAAGGAAACCTACAAAACAAGAACTATTAGAAACACTGTCCAAAATCTGTTCAGAAGATTCAGATGAAGACGATGATCCAATAGTTCTAGACAATGAGGACGATTGCTTCGACATCTTCTCGCAACCTACATAAGTCATGCCCTACAAATCATTATTGCGTCTATAAGTCATCATTATTTTATAAGCAATAATTACAAAGCTACAAAGGCATCTGCCACCTCCACTACCAGACGAAGTTACTTTCGCAAAACCGACAACATCTTCTTTACAAAGCAACCGCGTGCATCCACAGTACATGCACTCACAAAAGTCAAAAGATCAATAGTACAAGCATCTTCCACAATACCTCCACCAACTACAAAAATCCAAAGTGAATAGTATTCGCATCTTCAATTATTACAAAAAGACAGCAAAGACAACACGTCTCCACCAACCATCACTACAAAGGACAGATGTCCATTTTCTCATCCACCAACCACCAATAATGTAATATTTTCTTTCTTTCTTTCTTCTTTATTTAAGCAAGTGTGCGAGTCCTTTGTCAGTAGGACTTCTTTCCGAATGTAATCCTTAGAGCTTCTTATTTCTTGTAAGTCTTTGTATCTCTCCTGTAATTATTATTTTCATATAAATAAAGTCTTTTTCCTTCATATCATATTATTTACAAATTTAAGTGTTGTCCAATCTATCTGCGTGACCTACCTGTATAACATCTAAGTACCCAATTATTTTGGGACTCTTTCTTAGATGCAACATTGGTCCAAAAAATAGATTAGACAAGAAATTTTGTTTATTGCATTTCAATTTCTTTAATTTTGTTCTTCCTTCCTCTCTGATAATCTTTGGTTTCAAGCCTTAGTGTTATCCTGGGCAGACACAAGTTCTTTTCGGAGCTTAAAGCCAGTTTTAGATTTTATGAGTTTTAGATGACTAAAATACACCAATTAGATACACAGTTCCTACAAGACGTATTATAAAATTATAAAACCAAATAAGCTAATAACATCGTCCTTCTTATAAGCCATGCAAGGGTTTCACCAAATTAAACATTTCATTTTATAATTTCCTCTCATATAATTCATTTGGTAAATATTTTGTTTATAGTCAACAAGGTATTTCTTTTTGTCCATAGTATTTTAGTAAGGCGTATGTGGCTTCTCACCAAATGAGTTTAGTGGAGATTCTTGTTAGTGATAAGGAATAAGATGGATTAGAGGATGAGAGAGTAATGTCTAGATTAACTTTGAATGAGAAAGATCTCAATTGACCCGACTAAGGATATACTTTGAATGAACAATATAGGCTTACTTTAGAGATGGGTGCCTTGACACCTCGTTGTTGGGATACAATTGTTACATATATATATGACTATATGTTTTCTTTTTCATTTGCTACGTGAGGGTACAATTGTAAACTACCCTTGTACAAAACAAATGCACAAGTAACTTATACCCACTTATAAGTGGTGTAAACAAACACATTTTTAAAGCTACTTATAAGGGAAACTTATAAATGCCAACCATTTGTAAGCACTTGTATGTGATACACAACTTATAAGTTAGTCAAACAAATATAGTTAAATATCTATAAATTAGTACCCTTGGGACCATGAAAATTTATTAATCAATCAAGATATTATTTAATCGCTAAATAATATAAAAAATTAATTCATCAAGGAATTCCTTTTTTTCAAAACATTGAACTCAATACATGTGTTGTGTATTGTGATTATACAAATATTACTGATGATAAATAAAAACGGTCACACCTCTATGCCACACATGTGCCATGATGATCTCGAGAAAACACGAGCTCCAGCATCAGCTCAACGCTGATCCGGCCCAAGCAGTTTTAAGCTAACTCAATTCAGCCCGCCAGGCGGACCCGAACTCTCACAGCATGCTACCCCACACATCTCACAACTATCCTCAATACCCATAAGTCCTACCAAGGCAAGTATCTCGAGGATCAGCTTCGGACGGGCAACTATAGTTGCTCTTTGTTTCCAACTAGGAAGCAAATACTAGAGTACATTCCACACAGGGAAACTCCCTTCTACTGATTGCTCTCACATTAGGAATTATCTCCCACGTATCTAGGAGCACAGGGCTAACATGGAACTTCCCTCCTACAGCACGACTCCTAAGTAGAGAAGGATCTCCACGAAGATCTCATTCCAAAATTACGCCTACGATGGCCTGGTAGAACCAGGACATTTTGCACTATAAATAAGACATGAGGTTGGTAAGCTAAGGTTCGCTACAAATTCTCTGTTACAACATTACACCTTCCTTAGATCCCTGACTGACTTTAGCATCTGAGTGCCATCGGCCACCATAACGGTGGTTAGTGGCTCACGTGCATTACTTGTGTAGGTAAGCAAGAACTGGGTCAAAGCAGGGAGCGAAAAACGACTGCATCAGTTTGACGCCGTCCGTGGGGAAGACGGAGTTCTTAACTTTTCATTAGCGTCGTCACCAGAAGAGATGGTGACTACTAGGTCACACAATAATGGAGAACAGGGGGACACATCAAACGCTCTGGTTGGTGCAGTAACGTCGCTTTCACCGGCTTCGATCATACACGGGCTACAGACTCAAGCCCCCGCGTCGATGACAACAATAGTGGACACCGAACCGATGGCCTGACATCTGAAATACAGTATATAGCCAAGGCGGTGAAGGTTCTCACGCGACCAAATTCACCACCTGCCCATGGAGACCAGGAGCAGCACGAACCTACGCATCTAGAAGACGATAACAAGCAAGCGCATGAGAGCCAAGCCCCCATTAGTTCTCATTGGACTAAGGGAGGTTGCACGGCTAACACTGAGCTCGTCGCTAGGACAGAGAGGCTCGGCCCTGGGAACCCCCTCTACAGAGGGGCACATGATTCGGACATACTGTATTGCCTCTCCGTCCCGCCATTTGTGGATCGGATCATGAATGAGGCCCTTCCGAGGAAGTTCACTCCCTCGAAGTTCGACTCCTACGAAAGAACCACCGATCCTTTGAACCACCTACGCCATTACCAGCCGTAATGGCCCTTAAAGAAGGATCTGAATCCGTAATGTGTAGAACCTTTTCCACCAGTTTAAAAAGCTTAGCACTGACGTGGTTCCACAACCTTCCGCTGAAGTCGATCGACTACTTCAAAACGCTGACAAAAGAATTCCTAACACGTTTCGTTGGGAGGCAACGTTTTCGAAAAAGCCAGCACTAAATACTCTCTCTAAAGCAGAGGTCTAGCGAGACACTCTGAGAATATGTCACGCGCTTCAACAATGAGTTGACCCTCATAGACGGATGCAGCGATGATACAACCATGACGGCCTTCACTGCGGAACTCAAAGAGGTAAGACTCTACAAGGACCTCACCCTAGAGCCCCCTCTAGACATGACGGAGCTCCTCAAGAGCGTCCAGAGACACATCACCCTTGAGGAGTCGAGAACCGTTAAAAGGGAAGCCGAAGGCGAGAATAAGCCCTCCTCCCTAGGGACAAGGAGGGCAAAAGACGCGAGGATGAGGATTGGAGCAAAAGGAAACACAGTGACAATAGGCCGGACCCTGGTCGGTTCAGGCTGAAAAATCATCCAACTACGTTGGATCCAGAGCTGTGACACCCTTAAATGCTAGCCTATCAGACGTACTTAAATCCATGAAGAACTGGGAGGAACTGAAGTGGCCCCTGAGGACATGCGGAGACCCCTCCAAACGTGACAACGGCAAGTACTGCGCATACCACAAGGCGGGGCCATGACTCCAATGACTGCAAGAGTCTAAGGTATGAGGTCAAATACTGAATCTGTAGAGGCAAATTGAAAGAGTTCCTGGTGTTTGAGAAGCGAAAAGAACAAACAAGGGACAAGGGGAAGTCGGTTAAAGAAGTAGAAAAATAGACTCTAGGGATAATATACATCCTTCATGGAGTCGGATCGAATGAAGACAAGTCGTTAAGGTCTCGCAAGCGGACCTTACTAAAAAAATGCGGACACAGCCAGCAGATGAGGACAAACACATCTTCCACTCAAGGAGTCAGAGCCCTATTCCTACCTTGGCCTTTACGGACAAACACTTCGAAGGAGTCCGAGCGCCACGTAACAACGCCCTAGTCATTTCGATCTCCAAAGAAAGATGGGAGGTAAAGAGAGCCCTGGTGGGCACAGGAATCTCGCTCAACGTTGTATTCTACAATGCGTTTCGCAGCATGGACGTCAAGGAATAAAACCTGACGTGTTGAAAGCACCCGATGATCGGATTCAGTGGGAAAAAATGTTTCCCCATTGAAAAGATAAGGTTAGCTACAATTGCTGGAGAACCACAGCTAAGGAAGGTCCTATTTCTGGACTTCATGGTGGTAGACGCGCCATCATCCTACAATCTTATCCTGGGAAGACCATGGCTCCACCAGATGGAAGTAGTGGTCTCCATCCTATATCAGTGTGTTAAGTATACTGCTAACCACTTTGAGGGGAAAATACGTGGAGACCAACCTACGGCACAAGGCTGCCATTACACCGCACTAAAACAGATAGAATGCTCCCAGATTCAGCTGCATACTGCGAGGCAACCTAAGCCAGTGCCAGACCAAGCAACAATGGAGGCACCACTTTCAAACAGCACGGGAGTTGTCTTCTCTTTCGCCCAGCAAACGGAGAAGTCATGGCAATCGGGAACACATCCCTCCGACGTTCTGTTGATACAACGATTGACCCCTTTACAATGTTTACCCTTCAGTAACCTTTGAACGATCCACAAGGGCAATCCGAATTCACTTCAAGGCCAGGATCAATTTCTCTTCGTCAACAGTTAGTCTGCTTTCAGTTGTTTATTTCCCTTTCCATAATCAATCTAGAGTTTTTTCTTAAAGGCTTATGTGATTTACAATCATTTAAGAAATAAAAAAGAATTACAAAAACAAACTTTATTAGTTATTGGAAAGATGTAACAACAAGCAACTTGAGGTAGATACAAAATACTACATACTACAAGCATCTGAATACAATGCGACATGAAGTAAAATACTCGTTTAGACAATTATACTACGATTCTATTACGAGAAGCATCATCCGAAGAAAACTTGCAGACCCTCTGATGAGAGCAATCTGCAAATGACAGCAAAGATACACGATCGGACTTCGCTCGACCCCTTCCCAAAATAAAAACAAAGTGGCAGAAAGGAAAAAGGATTGAGATGACTAAGCAGTCTTGCTCCATCAAATCACCCCAGAAAGCGACCGTACAAGAGCATTGTAGACCTTACAATGGATTGCTGATTTCCTCAAGAGACATCCCACTCCCCTTCCGACTTCCTCAAATAGCTGAGAAAAAGGCGGATGAGGATGGCCACAAGCAGCAACGCAGTCACGGTCTCCTAATGCTGTCAAGCGAGGCCACTTTTCTCATGCGCGATAATAGGAGTTACTGAGAGATACCACACCCAAAAACATCGCGCATCGACTAACACTTCGATCAACCATTGGTTAGCAGCAGGATTCGAGTACACTAAGGTAAAAGTGGTACAATGTAAGGCCAAGGCATCTCTCTTGGGGAAAATCCGTATTATTTCTTCGCGATATGAAAAGAAATTACGATACCTCAGCAGGTCAACTACGTGCCCACCCATAACAAGTGACCACACATAACAACAACTATCGTTATGTCTGATAAGTGAAAATGTCAGAACATTCGGTGACTCTAGAGACAGAGATCCACCTTTAGCCTCTGCAAAACCCAAAGCATTTTCTTCAGCCTTTGGAAAACCCAAAACGTTCTTTTCAGGGAAGAACATTACAGGAGATAAGCTCTGTGAAAGATAGTGCCTAAAATGATTGGAAAATACCATTATATAGACAAATGGTTCACCAAGCGGACACTCCAGCATTAACTGCCAAGCATTAAATACCTTATGGGAAATGAGGAGATAGCGGTTCCCGAAGAAATTGCGCAGACCACGTCAATAAAATTAATGGCGCTGCACGCAACCCAATCAATTGAAGGGGAGTAACCGATACTCAACTGTCACGCAGCCTGCACGGTAGACGCAGTGCACCGTGCAGAAAACCCTAGCCCTTCCTTTGCGAGCCCATGGGCTCTGTCTATTATTCAAAAAGTATTTTGTCACATGCTTGGCATGAACACGAGAAATCCTAGACAACTCTGACATACAGATCGTACCTACAGATCACTAGCTGATTTAGGGTAACTTCGTCCACACCATGCACCATGCTGATGGACTAGGTTCGCACGCCCTCAAACGAGCGGAACCCTCTCCAATCGGGCAAGCTTAGTCAGCCTAAGCTGATGACGACGACTTCTGGTATCACCCAACACCTAGTTTGCCAAGCGCGGATTTCAATTGTTTAGGAAGTTGGAGTCTAATCAGTGCTATCATGTTTGGTGACGACGACTTGCCAGGGTTCATTGCCCCCTTCGCGGTCAATGATTGCCAAACATAATCAGGTAAGCCTAGCTGGTGACGACTAGCGACGAAAGCTTCTGATCAAAGCCCAGACCTGTAGCCCCCACTGCGCAGGTGTAGAAGGTCTGGAAGGTGGGAGCCTAGTCAGTCCCAAATTGATTCTAACGACTCGCCACAGGACCACTACTTTTCAGCGTGGCTACAGAATCACCAACCTAGGACCTGTGGACCCCACTGCGTGGGTGTACATGGTTTGGAAGGTGGGAGCCTAGTCAGTCTCGATCTGATTCCGAAGGCTCGCCGCAGGACCAATGCTTTTCAGCGAGGCCACCGAATCACCAACCCTAGACTTGTACCCCCCACTGCGCGCGTGTAGATAGTCTAGAAGGTGGGAGCCTAGTCAGCCACGACATGATTCCGACAGCTTCCCACGGGACCACTGATTTTCAGCGTGGTTGACGAAAACTCTCAAATTTGTAGCTTGATGCGCACAGGTGTAGATAATTTGGAAGGTGGGAGCCTAGTCAGTCAATAACTAATTTCGTTAGCTTGCCACGCGACCACTGCTTTTTAGCCTAGTTGCCAAACTCTTCTATCGAATTTGTAGCCCCCCCCCCCCCCCCCGCGCGGAGAGGGTGTAGATGGTTTGAAAGGTGGGAGCCTAATCAGTCCTAAACTGATTCTAACGGCTTGCCACAAGACCACTGTTTTTCAACCTGGTCGCCAAACTATTACTCCCTGAATCTGTAGTCCGCTTTGCTCAGTCATAAACGATTCAGAATGTGGGACCTAGTCAGTCCTAAACAGATTCCAACGGCTTGCCACGAGACCACTGCTTTTCAGCCTGGTCACCAAACTTTTACTCCCCAAATCTGTAGTCGGCAGTCATAAACGATTCGAAAGGTGGGAGCCTAGTCAGTCCTGAACTGATTTTGACGGCTTCCCATGGGACCACTGTTTTTCAGCCTGGTCGCTAAATTGTTGTTCCTCGAATCCGTAGTCCACTTTGCTCGGTCATAGATGATTCAGAAGGTGGGAGTCTCAAGCAGCTCGCCACGCGACCTCCACTTTCCTTCGAAACAACAGTCACAAACATGAATCTAGCTGAGCCAACGTCTTCATGCTCAAATGGACTGACATTCCATTATTAGCGAAGGCCAGTCGCACCAATACAAAGATCATATGGCCAGTGCCTAGATAAAAGATACTTAGGATGCCAGCTCGAGCTTACGAAGCCTGACTCGGCACGAACGCTCTGACACACACTCGGCCATCACAATTCACCCATAGCAACAACTGCAGCCAACAAGTCAGACAAACAGAGTAAGCCTCAAGCAGCTTACCTTGGGCACAAGACACAGCTCAGGCGACTCAACCCCAGCTAAAGTGTCTGCAACATGCCCACCATCAGACATGACTACACAGCAATGACCCTGAGTCATTCGCAGCGCAATACAATCAAGCTCTCTATCACAGACAGACCAGTCGACATCCTATTGATTCAACCATCTTATGCCAGAGCAAGACGACAAGGATAAATGAAAAACATGTAATAGAGACAACAAGCGCGATACAGATAAAACTGTTTGCATTAAAGGTATAAAAGAAAATGGGTACAAACACACAAAGTTTACTTCTTATCAGGAAAATGTACAAAAACAAAAGAGCTAAGCCTAGTGGAAGAAATAACTGGAGTTGCGTTTACATGCGACACGACCTAGACATCAAGGCCCACATTGTTTTCCTCGTCTGATGACACAAAGGTCACAGTCAAATCTACATACAATATCTTCTTATAGTGGCCGAGATAACATTTCGGATGCTCTTCCTTCATCAGCGCCAGTAGCTCCAACCTGCCATGTACAACCCAATGGAACTCGCATTTGCTTTGTTCCAGTTAGCGCGTCGACCTGAGACTGCTCTGTGGCCAGACTGCTCTTCACAACACTAAGCTCGTGCCACTCCAATTCGAGCTGGTCCTCGGCCTTCTTCGCCTCTAGAGCATAGAACTCCACATCGGATTCTAATTGTTGCTTCTGAGCAGCCCAGTCGACCTCTTTCAAAGCATTTTCTTCAGCAAAAGACCACAGTTCAAAATGCGCCTTGGCTGCAACTTCCTGTGCACCATCTGCATTTTGGCGGGCCCGGTCCCATTTCTGTATGAGTCTATCTCTCTTGGACGCCACCTCAGACACATCACGCTCAAGGACATTCAGATGAGTGCCTTGAGTCTCAACGACCACGGTTGACTGATCCAACCTCTTCTCCCCAGTCTGCTTCTGTACCTGATCAATTTCATAAAGCTCATCAGAATACAGCACCAGCATGTGTGAGAAAACACACTCCAAGGTGTATACCATATCACGAGCCACCTCGACTTCTGTCCCAGCAACGGCCACATGGCTTAAGTGATACATACCCAACATAAGGTACTTCAAGCCCTTGTCCATACACCCTTCCGGCGTATTCTCCTTAGGCTCCGGACCACAATCCATCAGCCTGCTATGATGCCTGCTTATATGCTTCCTCGAAGCATACTCCACGTCAACCTCTTGGAGTCAGACCTATGAACTCATCTACACCAAGTCCGATGCAAACAGGCTTATCCATGCATCTGGATGAAGCTTCCCCGGATCAGGAATCACGCCAGCGCCACCCTTCACGGTTGCCACCATCCTCCGCTCTCATTCTTAGCCTTCCCTTTGTCACTAATAGCCAATCCTTTATTGTAAGACGGCTCAACGGGATCTAAGGTATAGAAGGTTGAGAATTATCCAAAGGACCCTCCAATACTTCTAGATGTGGCCTAAAACAAAACGGTGAGCAACTCGGGCTACAGAAGACATGCTCAGTGTCGCGACCACTCTCAGGCGATGCAACAATGAGGCAATCATATTTTATAGCCTCAGGCGAATCTTCACAAGAGCCTTCTACTGGAATGGTCCCACACAAATTAGCACCAGCAGAAGCTGCCATTGCAACCCGCAACAGACGGTCATTCAGAGCTTTGACCTGCGCCTCACTAAGGTTCGACTTATCAACAACTCTTGCAAACCGCAAGTACTCTTTTTCCAAGCTAAAAGCCTCAGTCTCTCCCCCAACAGACCTAGCAGACTCACGTTATTCTCCAATTGTAACAGGTCGTGCCGAAGATGATACAGTCCTCACACGAGACTTCTTCCTGACAAAGGAGGCAAGCATTTCAGACGGCTCCTCCGCATTTGACAAAACGGGAGCTCTGGCCTTAGTAGCTTTCCTCTTCCTCGTCGCGGCTTGGACATCAGGGCCCACACTGTCTTCCTATTTTAATGATGCAAAGGTAACAAACAAGTCTACATACGGGATGCTCCGCCTTCATCAGTGCCAGCAGCTCTAACCTGCCATGTACAACCTAGCGAAACTCGCATTTGTCTTGTTCCAGTCAGCGCGTCAACATGAGACTGCTCTGTGGCTAGACTGTTCTTCACAGCACTAAGTTCATGCCACTCCAATTCGAGCTGGTCCTCGACCTTCCTCGCCTCTCAAGCATAGAACTCCACATCGGATTCTATCTGTTGCTTCTGAGCAAGAGACCACAATTTAGAACGCGCTATAGCCGCAATTTCCTGTGCACCCTCTACATCTCGGTGTGTCCAGTCCAACTCCTGTGAAAGTCTATCTCTCGCGGACGCCGCCTAAGACAAATCACGCTCAATGACCTTCAGACGAGCCCCTTGAGTCTCAGCGACCACGGTTGACTGATCCAGCCTCTTCTCCTCAGCTTGCTTCTGTAGCTGATCAATTTTATAAAGCGCATCAAAATACAGCACCAGCATGTGCAAGAAGACACACTCCAAGGTGTATATCCTCTCACGAGCAGCCTCGACTTTCGTCCCAGCAATGGCCGCGTGGCTTAAGTAAGACATACCCAACATAAGGTACTTCAAGCCCTTGTCCATACACCCTTCCAGCATATCCTCCTTGGGCGTCGGAGCACAATCCATCAGCTAGCTATGATGCCTGCTTATAGGCTTCCTTGAAGCATATTCCACGTCAACCTCTTGGTGCCAAACCTGCGAACTCATCTTCACCAAGACCGGTGCAAACAGGCATATCCGTGCATCTGGATGAAGCTTCCCCAGATCAGGAATCACGCCAGCGCCACATTCACGGTTGCCACAAACCTTAGGTACTCTTTCTTAGTCTTCCCGTTGTCACTAATAGCCGACCCTTTATTGCGAGATTGCTCAACATGATCCAGAGGTAGCGAATTATCCAAAGGACCCTCCAACGTTTCTAGTTGTGGCCTAGAGTGAGACGGTGAGCAACTCGGGCTACAAGAGACATAGCCAATGTCGTGGCCACTCTCAGGCGATGCAACAATGGGGCAATCGTATTCTACAACCTCAAGCAAATCTTCACGAGAGCCTTCTACCGGAACAATCCTGCGCAAATCAGCACCAGCGAAAGCTGCCATTGCAACCCTCACCAGATGGTCATTCAGAGCTTTGACCTACACATCACTAAGGTTCGACTTGTCTACAACTTTTGCAAACCACATGTACTCTTTCTACAAGCCGAAAATATCAGTCTCTGCCCCAATCGGCCTAGCAGACTCACGTTCTTTTCCAACTGGAGTGGGTCGTGCCAAAAATGACCCAGTTCTCACACGAGACTTCTTCCTCACAAAGGAGGCAAGCATTTCAGATGGCTCCTTCGCATCGGACAAAACGAGAGCTCTGACCCCAACAACCTTCCTCTTCCTCGAAGGGACCCCATCTTCCAACTTAATTTGCGATGTTCGGTACAGAGTGGGGGCAACGTTCCAGTTGTCCCACAACCTAATAAGAATGAAGTTAGAAACTCTTATGACATCGACCGCGTTTTTCTTTAGCAAGTCACTGAACGTCTCTATGGTGTTTTGTTCCACTAAGGTTAGAGGAGTAGTAGGAAACCTTCCTGCAAAGAAACACAAACAACGACTAGCCAACCCGCAATCAAGCATATCAAAATCACAAGAAGAAGGTTGAACTTACGAAGCAACCTGAACTGTCGCTCGAGCGGACGACCCTTGAATCGAAAATAATTTGAATCTGTAGGAACCAAGAAACAGTACTTCAGCCAGAACTTGAAGTCATTAGGCAAATTACAAAGCAAGTCGGCGACGTCATCTTTCAGACAACGTTACTCTTCAGCCGAGGAGAAGTTAGCAACTGAGTTATCCGTGGAGTCACGGTGACACCGGCCTCCTAAGCACTGAGCAGAATCATGAGGATGATCCTATATCCATTAGGCCCCAGCTGGGCCGGAGGAATCCCTAAAAAATTTAGGAACTCCCTAATCACGACCAGAACTGGAAAGTGCACTCCAGTTTGAAGCATCCCACGATGGAACAGATGAAATCGGCTATAGGCGACATTAGTGTTTGGTCACCCGTTAGGACATACAACGGTAGGTCCTCAGGGACTCCAAACTTCGTACGAATTTCAGCAAGGCCAACTCGGACAGCAATTTGTCTTCAAAAAACTCCAAGCCCTTGGCCAAGATTGCGTCGTCAAGAAGGTTTTGTTGGGCCACGAAG
Source organism: Berberis vulgaris (assembly GCA_963556465.1). Classification (NCBI taxonomy): domain Eukaryota; kingdom Viridiplantae; phylum Streptophyta; class Magnoliopsida; order Ranunculales; family Berberidaceae; genus Berberis; species Berberis vulgaris. The sequence continues at coordinate 65,164,909 of OY747128.1, forward strand.
AAGATGAACAATCTTTTCTAATCAGAGCGATATCTTCGAAAGTAGAGAAAGTAGAGAGTCAGGCTCTACACTGTGAATGACCTAAATAGAGGGTGGGTTCCCGCCTTTTTTTTACCGATCCAACGCACGTTCAATTAATGCAGCGCATGACTCAAGCAATGGTTTAGATTCAATCATCATGAGCGACGCATCCCTTCAAGAGATGACTTAGCGAACTTATTTGACGGCCCACTAACTCGGGGGGAGTAGCTAATGATACATAAAAATGGTCACACCTCTAAGCCACACACATGTCATGATGATCTTGAGGAAATAAGGGCTCCAGCATCAGCCCAAAGCTGATCTAGCCCAAGTGGTTCTAAGCCCCTTCAATTCAATCCTCCAGACAGACCCAAGCTCTCATAGCAAGCTAGGCCCACACGTCTCACAACTATCCTCAATACACATAAATCCTACCAAGGCAAGTATCTCAAGGATCAACTTCAAACGGGCAACTACAGTTGCTCTCTGCTTCTAACTAGGAAGCAAATACCAAAGCACATTCCTCACAGGGAAACTCCCATCTACGGATTGCTCTAACATTGGGAATTATCTTCTGCGTATCTAGGAGCACGGGGCTAACATGGATTTTCTCTTATACAACACGACTGCTAATTAGATAAGGATCTCCACGGAGATCTGCTCCCTAAACTACGCCTACGATGACCTGGTAGAACCAGGACTCCTTGCACTATAAATAAGACATGAGCTTGGAAAGCTAAGGTATGCTACAAATTCTCTGTTACAAGCATTACACCTTCCTCGGATCCCTGTCTGACTTTAGCATCGGAGTGTCATCGGCCACCACAATGGTGGTCTGTGGTCACGTGCGTTACTCGTGCAGATCAGCAAGTCAGCAGAAAAAGCAGGGAGCGAAAAAACGACTGCATCAATTACCTAATTACGAATTATCATTATTCTATGTATTAGTTTAACAAAAATAAGTTCATGAATATAATTTGTCTTATTAAATAGAAGTTATAGATATATCCATTTTTGCAACAAACTAAAATGATTCAATGCATATTCTAATAAAAAATTTGAAGTATCGTGATACAATGCATGTTGAGTATCTTTTCAACTACCCATGAGAAAATGAGACAACTTCAGAGTTATTGAGTATGAGCAAATTATTGAAAATATCATGGAAAATGATAGAATATTAAGTTGAAGACAATAGTTCTGTACTGAAGCCTTTCTCACACAAAGATGCATTCAAAGCAACAATCACATTGCATAATTTTATCTTGCAATACGAGAACACTACATCAGAGCTTCTTAATGCACTAAGATAAGTTAGAGATGAAGTCAAAGAAGACATCAATTTCAAGAGGAAACAAATAACATTGGAGTCATATTTTACAAAGACCTCCTTTTTGAGTCATGTGTATATACTAGTGTATTCCACGTGCCTTCAACACTCAAATTGTTTGTAAAGAGGAGAACTTTCAACTTTGGCCAAGGGTATTTTAGTCTTATGTGAACATATATTTTAGCCAAACACCGTCCCCTCCATTTCTCACTCTATGTGATCCGTTACATTTTTATGTTTGGGTAAATTTTAACTGTCTTTTAACACCAACCTAAAACACCATTTTGATTTGTTGTATACTAGGGTATTCCCCGTGCCTTTGGCACTCAAATTCAATCTAAGTTTTTAGATGTGTGATGGTTGGTTAAAGAATTTCCTTCTTCAATCTCCTTCTATGTGATCTGTTAGATCTTTATGTTTGAGTAAATCTCAGTCATATTTTATCTCCAACCTAAAACACCATTTTTATTTGTTATATAGATACTAGGAAATTTTTCGTGCCGTCACTGCAACAAATATGGGTTTAAAGGACTTAAATTTATGACTTGTTTAGTATGCACGTAATCATAATTTATTTTAATGACATGCATAAAGCGCAAATCACAAACTTAGTAGTTATATGATAATTCAAAATTATCATTTGCTCTTAAATCACGTCTTCTAATTGACTCATGAGAAGGTCCACTTGCCACATTTTTTTTGCCAATTTAACTAACTAAAAACAAAAACTCGTAAAACACAAAAACAAATCTCACCTATCGTGCAGTCAGTTCATGGAGAACATTCTTCTTACAATGTGTTTGGTTGCATAGAATCATATGCCATGGAAATTCATGAGAGCACCCCTACATTTTAGGCTAAATTAATGTATCAGTACTCCATATCCATTGTTTCATTTTGTGATCAATGGTGGTAACGAAAGTCTAATGAACATGGGAATCACACTCCTTGGTACCCCAAGGCATATGATTCTCATGTTTCATTCCTACCATTGATCATAAAATCAATTAATGGATGTGGAGTAATACCTCAAATTAGCTTAAAATATAGGGGTCCCTCACAGATTCCATAGCATAGGATTCCATGCAACCAAACACACCCTTAGCTTCATGATTCCCACATCCTCAACCTAACCCTAAATCTACCCATATTCACAAAGAAAGACGAAGTGGAAAGGCCAGAAAGATAACCCCTAGATTTACCCATACACATAAGGAAATAGGAAGTGAAAAGGCAAGGAGGAGGAGAACGAGATTGGAGATCAGTATTGTTGCGGGGAGAACGATTAGTATTGCTATCAGGAAAAGGATCAATATTGCTACATGGATAATGATCAATATTGTTGTGGGGAGAGCGATCAATATTTTTGCAGGGAGAACGATCTGTATTGCTTGGTGGTGACTGCGATCAATTCTACTACGAGTAAGTGTTGCGATGATCAGTTTTGTGTGTGTCTCTTGTTTGTTCATATTATGTTAATTCTTCCTTCTGCCTTCCTCCTTTTGTTTTTTTTTTTTTTTGATCAATTGGTTTTCTGTATATATTGGTTCGATTTTCTAGGTATTCTATTATTGTCGCAAATTGGATTTGATATCATCGTCGTGTGATTTGATTTTTTTTCGCTATCTTCACTGTGGTTCAATGGGTTCCTATTTGTAGTTTAACCAAACATTTTATAGTTTGAAGTTAGATCGCGAAACAAACCTCTCTTTACGGGTAATTTATCTGTTGCAGATTATTATCTTACGTGGTGGGATTAAATTAGATCCATACGACTTGTATTTTACTTTTCAACGTGATGGTGCAAGCTTGAGTAGTCATCAGATATTCTCAAAAGTGATGAGCTGGGTGATCTTCTTTTGGTTTGACTTGTTGATATTTGGAGTTCTATGTTTGTTGTTCGTTTTTATTGAAAATTTCAACCATTATTTCATTCGATCCATTGTGATTGTTGGATTCACTGGTGTGCTTCCCTCTTTGTCAGGGAAGTAAAGGAACTCTAGGTGAACCTTATCCTCTTCAACAAATACCAACTTTTTCATTTATAACTATCAGCATGTTGGCTGAGGTTTCTGTTTAACAGGCAAGTTACTGTTTATTTGCAGATTGTTGGGAACTCGATTCGCATGATCGCTGATTTTCACGAGAACATAGCTGGTTTTCAATGATCTTCAGAGCAGTTTGGTGGGTTCTTTATTTGCAGGTTTGATGGAACATATAAACTTGTTATGAATTTTTATGACACGCATTTATTGTGATCAAATCCGAATGATTTACGACTTTTGGCTTTGTGTGTAGCGGTGCAAACGTCTTATGATTTTGTGGTGTTGATTGAAATCAGCTTCCTCTCGCAAGTTGAGACAATGATATTTATTGATCGATCCATCACTCACCCGAGATTCCTTTATGGGTTTTTTATTGTTCCAATCATAATTTTAACCTCAGTCTTCACATTTCTTTCTGGGTACTCTTTATTTCATCTATTCGTTTAATATCTTGTTTGAATTGTTTTCTGTAGAAAATTTCAGGATAGTTAATTTCATCAGGATGCATGAGGTTGGATGTCTTGGTTAGATCTTAGATATACCAATTTCAAGTTTGGATTCCGATATTCAAACCCATGAAGTAATTGATGATACATCAAAATAAACCGATCATCACGGTCGTACACGTGGCAGAGAACATCCATCACGAGGGTATGATGTCCAATCTGTCGAAGAACAAAGCCAATCACAGGGGTACAAACAAGGCCCACTAACGAGAACATATAAACAAAGCCCGAACGAATCAAAGCCCGAATCCAGGCCCGACACGAGGTCTCTCATAAAGAAGAACATTGCACCAAAATAGTTGTGGAGGGAGTTACGACTCCACAGACACATCTTCATTAAGGAGGAGACTGTCATGAGAAACAACTCCTTCCGTTGCGCCTCACATGCTTAAGTCATGCAGAGAATTCACCGAGACCGTTATAAAAGGTAAAGGGGACATTTGACACAGGTATGTAACTTTGACTGAGTTTTGTCCAGATTTATTTTCTTCTTCAAACAGAGTTGCTGACTTAAACATCGGAGTACCTTCTGCCACCATAAAGGTGGTTCTTGGCAGATTAACATCTTTTTGCAGGTCAAACTCACAAGAGGACAATATTTGAACGCATTACTTTTAGCGCCGTCCATGGGGAACGACAAGTTTCATTTCCAAAAAGAAAATTTAATAACAAAGCTCACTGAGACTTGGTTAACAATCAAATAACTACTAAGATCAATGGAACACTCCACAAATCCTTAATTTAGCGGTGAACAAAACAACATGTCGCCTAACATCGATCTAGCGACAGCCGTTGAATTAACCACACCTGTTAGAAGAGAGCTTCAACAGGTAACAATTCAGACGTCTCTAACATCTTAGGGAATCCCTTCGGATCCTGAGTAGAGATGCTTATGGCTCAGATGAACCACTTAATCAAGATGGTGAACAGAATCTTCCGAGACCTGAAGGGCAGCTAACCTTGAAAAGAAATCGCCCAACTTAAGAGACATCAGACCAATAACAATTTCGAATTTAATCAAGGGAAGTTCGAAAAACTACAACCAAATAAGCCAAAATGCAAAAAATCGTTTGCGACCTTGATAGCATGTTGGAGCGAGATCCTTAAAGGTATGACTAAAAGGGAAGATGTCAAATGGGCACAAAAAATTAGAGGAGAAACGGAGAAAAAACAAATATTGCCTTTTCCATAACGAGTACGTCCACGATACTGAATATTGTCATAGTCTGAAAGACGAGATTGAATGTCATATCGAAGAGGGACGACTCGGAGAATTCGTCAAACTCAAGGATGAACATTCATCTCAAGGGAGCGAAATAAGGAGACAATATACGTCTTGCACGGTGCAGTTGGAGAAAATGAGCAATCCAATCGATCCCGAAATCGTATAGACAAAAACCTTCGGGCAAAGATCAGATTTCAAGAACCGTCCGCGCAACACGCAAAAACAATGCAGAGGACTCTAATTTTCTCGAACGAAGATGCAGACAAGGTTAATTTCCCTTAGGTATCGGTCATGATAGCTAAATGAAAAATCAAAAGGGTGTTGGTCGACACCGACAGCTCGGCCAACCTCCTATACCTGACAACTTTCCGAATGATGCTGTTCACCAATGAGATGCTTTCACCTAGCAATCAATCTATGGTGGGTTTCAATGTTGAACAATGTTCATCCGCTGGGAATAATTCAACTACCGGTTGAAGCAGGAAAGCCAGAAAAGCAGTGAGTATTATTAATAGACTTCCTTATCGTCGATGCTCCTGCTGCATACAACATGCTACTCAGGAGACCATGGATGACAAAATGGATGCAATCTCCTTTACTATGCACCAATGCTTAAAATACCATACCGACAACGGTCTCGAAAGAATCAAAAGAGATCAACTAGTGGCCTGTGATTGTTATTTCTCATCGATAAAAACTCCCCAAAAATAGCAATTACTCCAACAACCGGAAGAGCCTTCACAACAACTTGATGAAAAGAGTTCAGACTCTCCGACGACAATACGACTCCAACCAATCCGCGAGATGAACCTAACACCGGACAACCAAAAGAAGAAATGATCAAAATCTACCTAGACAATGAAGTGGATAAAGTAGTCTGAATTGGCACAAATATTCATCCTGAACTCGCCAAGGAACTGATCCAGCTGTTGAAAGATAACCAAGATGTTTTAGGATGGACACAATGAAGGATATGGTAGGGATAGACCCATCCATCATCTCTCACAAACTATAAGTGAACCCAACAAGAAGTCGGTTCGACAAAAAAGAAGACCGGTGGCCCCAGAGCGTAATCAGGCAATAAATGAGGAAGTGCACTGACTGCTTAATGTGGGGATGAAAAGAAAAGCTCACTACCCGGATTGCTTTGCAAACACGGTGCTAGTAAAAAAGAAGAACGACAAATGGAGGGTGTGCGTGGACTACACTGATCTAAATAAAGCCTGCCTTAAAGAAAGTTTTCCACTTTCGCGAATAGATCAGATAGTGGATACAACTGCCGGGCACGAAATGTTGAGCTTCATGGATGCATACTCCGGGTATAATCAGATATAGAAGTACCCTCCCAACCAAGAAAAAACACTTTCATAACGAAAGGGGTATATATTGTTATCGAGTAATGCCCTTTATGGATTAAAGAACACGGGAATGACGTACCAATGGCCAGTAAATAGAATGTTCAAATATCAAATCGGCAAAACAATGGAAGTTTATATCAACGATATGCTTGTCAAAAGATTAGCCGAGCAGACCACGTCACAGATCTTGAAGAGGTTCCCAACTGCGAAAGTAAAAGATGCAACTGAACCCAAAGAAGCGCATCTTTGGAGTAGAGTCAAGGAAGTTCCTTGAGTACATGGTCAACCAAAAAGGAATTGAGGCTGATCCAAAGCAGATACAAGCGCTTCTCAACATGCAGTCGAAAACAAACATAAAATGTGTCCAAAGTCTTAATGGGAGAATAACAACTCTGAACAGGTTCATCTCCAGATCATCGGGAAAATGTCTACCTTTCTTCAAAATTTGGAAGGGGAACAAGATATTCGAGTGGAATGTTGAATGCGAGAAAACCTTTCAAATCCTTAAGACATACATGGGAAGCACAAAGCTACTAAAATCGAATACGGGAGAAGCACCGTGTCTGAGTTCGGCGTTGATATGGGAAGAAAAAGGTGTGCAAAAACCAGTGTACTACATTAGCAAAAAACTCGCAGATGCAGAAATAAACTATCCGGCCCTAGAGAAATTGGTGCCCGTTCTAATCGTGTCGTCAAGAAAATTGCGAACATACTTCCAAGCACACCCAATCACGGTAATGACCGAACAGCCGCTTCAGTCGGTACTACACAAACCAGATCTATCGGGAAGAATTGTGAAATGGGTAATAAAACTCGGACAGTTCGATATCAACTATTCCCCCAAAACTGCTATCAAGGCTTAGGCACTAGTAGATTTCATCGCCGAGTTCACAGGAAAAAACAACAGACAAAAAATGAGAGCGGAGAAGAACAATCCAAACCAATCACCGAGGAATGGATCCTCCGGTGTGATGGAATGTCCAACGAGGTAAGAAGTGGAGCTGGACTAGTCTTGTACAACTTGAAAGGAATTGCATTAGAGAAGGCTATAAAATTCAGTTTTAAAGCCTCCAACAACGAAGCCGAGTACGAAGTTGTAATAGCGGAGCTACAATTAGCAACACTTGGGAATAAAAGATATTAGTGTCTTCACTGATTGAAAGCAAACCATTTGAAAACCACGGAGCTAGTAAAAGGCTTTCGGAATGCTACCATTCAACGATGCACAAGGGCAGAGAACAAAAGAGTCGACGAACTAGCAAAGGAGGCATCGACAACTAAAGACAATGACAACCCACTCGTCATGACACAAGAAAGCTCCATACTTGAAAACCAAGCGGAAGAAGCATGCATCCTGAATCAAGAAAACAACTAGACAACTCCAATCTTGGTGTATATATCAAACGGAGAACTCTCAGCAGATAAGATGGAAGCCAGAAAGCTACAAATTTGGGCAGCAAGATACACAATGATCAATGACAAACTATATAGAAGATTTGCCAGGAGCACGTTGCTAAGGTGCCTTGCACAAGGAGAAGTTAAATACGTTATGCAAGAAATCTACCACGACACATGCGAAAATCATCCACGGGGAAGAACGTTGGCCCATAAAGCTCTCACACTGGGTTATTACTGGCCAACAATGCAAGCAAATGCTCAAAATTTGTTCGCAAAGGCGACAAATGCCAAAGAGTTTCCCCTTACACTCACATGCCGAGACATAACTTGATCCCATTGAGCAGCTACTGGCCATTCGCACAATAGGGAATGGACATCGTTGGATCTCTCCCAGCGTCCGATAAAAAGTTTCTCCTCGTAGCAGTAGATTACTCCAAGTGGGTAAAAGTAGAGCCCCTCACAAAGATAGGAGAAGCCCAAGTTGAGAAGTTTATTTGGGGAGATATCATATGAAGATTCGGGATCCCCAGGATAATTCTCACAGACAATGGGAAGCAATTTGAAGGCAAAAACCTGAATATCTAGCAACATTTCTCTGAGCCCGCTCATCCACAAGGAAACAGACAATTTTGGAAGCAATAAAAAAAGGACTTGAGGCACAAAAGGATTGTGGACATCCGAGTTACCTAGCGTCCTTTGGGCATATAGAACTACAAAATGAAATCCTTTAAGAGAAACACATTTCGCCCTCACGTACGAGTCGGAAGCAATGATACCCGTGGAAATTGGAATGCCAACATTCCGAACCAAAGAATCCTGCGCTGAGGACAACGTCGAAGCATTGAGAGTCGGACTGGATCTCCTCAAAGAGAAGCGAGAAGAAGCCTCCATCAAAACAACAGCCCATCAATAGCGTATGGCGGGATATTACAACAAGAAGGTGCAAATCCGCACTTTTAACGTCGGACAACTGGGTACTACAAAAAATCCAACTCAACACGAAGGAACCTGACACAACAAGCTAAATCCAAATTGAGAAGGACCGCGTTGAGTAACAAAAATTAACAGACCAGGATTATAGTGGTTGGAGAACAAAGAAGACAAAATGCTATCTCCACCATGGAATTTAGATCACTTGAAAAGATATTATCAATGTAATCCTTCGCTCTCAAATTCGAAATGACAAGAATTCAATCAGGACAAGGAAGCCGGATTAAAAATCCAACTCGAGAAAATACTCGGCTCGGTTAGAGTATCGAGCAAAAAAAAATACATGTAATAGACGAACGAGTCAAACATAAAAACAAAAACTTATGGCCTAATCAACCATGAAGTAATGAAGTACGAAGACATAAGAGCTGGACTTTTTCTCGTCGACTGTAATGCACGACGTCATAATCCAAATATAGAATCGGATTTTGTAAACTAGAGCTTCTACGTGACTAGAACATCGAACATCGAAGCCATTCATAAAATTTTGGACGAACGAGTTTGAAATCTCCCAGAAATGTCGTAAATAAAAGCTGAACATACTGGACACAACAAATGCAAAATAAAAAATTTTCATTAATCTTCTAAAAAAGGAGATTACAAAAAGCAATTAAGAAAGATAATCAACGTCAACAACGTCTTCGGGCCGTATGGGCTCAAAAGGTTCTCTGACATCCAGATCACCCAGTGAATCTGGAACGACTTCCTCGACATCATCGAATTCATGCTCAACAAAGCAACGATATTTGAACATGTCTAAACCTTGCATATCCAAGAAATCTAAAAATCGTGGTGACCATCGACCACTCTTTTTCAATCTGTCAGCATCGGCCTTTCAGTAACAGATGACAGCTCAGCTCGGGTTGACACTAATTCTCTGTAGACTTGGTCGCGAAAAAATCAAAATTCAGCTGAGCGATTCGAAAAGCAGAAGCTTTAAGATTGACAGAACATTCCTCAGCAAAACGAACGACTTCATCACGTTCAGCCTTCGATCGGACAACTCTTTATCAGCAGCATCCGGACGGGACGCAACTTGCCCAATTCTACTTCAGATGTCTCGAGGTCATAAGCAAAAGTATCACGAATACTCTCGAGTTCCCTCAGTGACGTCTGCGTAGAATCTGCAGCCCTTTCATGCTTATGCATTGTGCCTTCAACAAAACAAATCGGCGGAGAACATGAGAAAGGATTAGGATGTGTCCTGCTAGTTTCCACTAAATATGTGCCACCTGGTCAAGAGCAGCCATATAATCCGACTTCATCACGGCTGCATAAGTAAGGTGCGTCATCCCCTCCGTAAGGTGTTGGAGACCCTCGTCAATATGGCGATGTGGCGGGCGTACGAGCATAAGAGCCCTATTAGCCAACCGCTAATGAGGTTGCGAGCGTTGTCCTGCATATCAACCTTAGAAGACCAAAAGGTATCCCCAGGCACAGTAGGAGCAAGATAGCCACAAAGGGAGTAGCAGGCGATCCCGAGTTCCCAACCACGTCAGAAGAAACATTAAGCTTGAAATCTCGAGCTCAGGCAAAAACTTGATCATCCATTGTCGGATCGTACTCGAAATCATCCAAGGTCTTAGTACCCTCCGGATTCTTCGACTACCAAATACCAAGCTGAAACATTTTATTCTCAATAATGTATGAGTCATCAATCGACAAGCCAGCGAAATCGAGCAAACCATAAAAGGCAACAAGATTTTTCTCGTGGTCATCTAGAGGACAAGAAACTTCCTTTTTACTCATTTCGAGAACTCGGTTTACCTTCTAGTCCTTTCGAGCAAAAGAATCATCCTCCGAACCATGACCTTCTTTTCAGAAAGAAGCAAGATGAAAGGGAGCCCTGGAAGCGTCAAGAACTGAGGAAGCAAGTTTCTTCCTCTTTGACACACGGCCAGAACTGACAACCAACATCTTAGGATTAGGAGGTCTAGGAACTTTCCTTTTCCTAACAATCGAGCTAGTACTCCCAGAACCTCGGGCAACGACTGAAGTAACTCGGCCTACGTGCTCGTGAGTACAACCCTCTTGGTGGCCAACGTCCACATCACCAACACTCGTGACAATCACTTCTAAAACGTGCCCCGCTTCACCCGATGAATATAAGCCACTACAGATAAAGGCATCCGTAGTGAGAAAATCTTCCACTTAGACTCGAGGAAAATCGCAAAATTGACTGCAGAACTTCTGCTCTTCCAAAGACAACGCCAACTCGACTCTCTTATGTTCCCGAAATGACCACAAAATCTGATTTCTGCAAAACCTAAAATGATTGGAAGAAAGGGATGCGTAGAACCAAGACCTTGGCCAACCCCCATACTCCTCTCACATGTCCTTGAAACAAGAAGGAAAGCTAAGGCAACGGGTGCGATTGGGGTTTACGCTAGACCACACCGAAGAATGCAGAACCCTGGCATTCATAGGGATAAGAGAGCTCTTGCTAAGGTTGAAATCATTACTTTCCAACCATTAGGGACTAGTTGGGCTGGAACGATATCAACCGAATCCAAGTACTCCCAGACGATCGTAGGATTCGAAAGCCTGAAACCAGAATGGAACATACCAGGATACAAAGCGATGTACCCATGTTTTGGATGACAAGGATTGTCGCCCTCTTTGGGGAGAGTGATATCCAGATCAGTTGGCAATGAGTAATCATGACGAATGTTGTCCAGAGTTGCGTGCGTTCCCCGCTTAGGCAAAAGGAAAGCTTCGCAAGCATCAAGAACATCGCCGCTGAAAATCCTAAAGTTAGACATGACTATGGAACGAACGCGAGGAATCAAAGAATTAACAACTAGAAAATGAAGAAGTGCAAAAGGAAGTAAAACACACTCAAACTTCTCCTTTTATAAGGTAGAGCAACAAAAAGTCTGATCTTGGGAAAATGTGCAAAAGATGCCAGCAGCACGGAATCCCAGAAATCGTAGCAAAATAAACAGGCAGATGGAACATCGGAAAGACAACAGCAGCAACAGATAGCAAGAACACTAAATGTGTCGTAATGTTGAAATTGAACACAAATCCGCCACAAAGCTAGTGTATACATGAACATACCCACTAACTAAGGGGGAGTAGCTGATGATACAAAAAATAAATCGATCATCACACCTGTTCACGTGGCAGAGAACATCCATCACGAGGATATGCTGTCCAATTTGTCGGGCCAGCTCATAAAACCCAAGAAGAACAAAGCCAATCACAGAGGCCCATACAAGGCCCACTAACGAGAAGATATAAATCATGTTTCTCTCATAAATAAAAGGAACGTTGCACCAAAAATAATCGTGGAGGGAGTTACGCCTCCACGGACGCATCTCCATTAAGGAGGAGACTATTACGAGAAACATTTTTCGTTACACCTCACATGCTTAAGTCACTTAGAGAATTAACTGCGACCATTATAAAAGGTAAAAGAAACATTTGACACATCTACGCAACTTTAACTGAGTTTTGTCCAAATTTACTTCATTATTCAAACAAAGTTGCTGACTTAAGCATCGGAGTGCATTCGGCCACAAAAAAAGTGGTCCATGGCAGTCAAACAGCTGTTTTGCAAATAAAACTCACAAGAGGACAATTTTTGGACGTATCTGTAACAATGGAAAATTCATGTTTGTTATTGTTTTTTTTTCTATTCAGTTTTGATGCAGTATTTTTTAGCTCCCTTTTTTGACCTAGTCCTACTAACCTACTAACCTGCACAAGTAATGCACGTGAGCCACAAACCACCGTGGGGTGGCCTATGCCACTCCGATGCTAAAGTCATACAGGGCTCTAAGGAAGGTGTAATGTTGTAACAGGGAATTTGTAGCATACCTTAGCTTACCAACCTTATGTCTTATTTATAGTACAAGGAGTCATGGTTCTACCAGGCCATCGTATGCGTAGTTTAGGAAGAGATCTTCGGGGAAATCCCACCCTAATTAGGAGTCGTAATGTAGGAGAAAATTTCCTAGTTAGCTCTGTGCTCTTAGATACACGGGAGATAGTTACCAATTCAAGAGAAATCTGCATAATGGAGTTTCCCAATGTGAAAGATATTGTGGCATTTGTTTCTTAGTTAGAAGCAAATAGCTGTTGTAGTTGCTCGGCCGAAGCTTATGCTCGAGATATTTGCCTGAAGATGGCTTACGAGTATTGAGGATAGTTGTGAGACGTGTGGGCTTAGCATGCTATGAGGGTTTGGGTCCGCCTAGCGGATTGCAGTTGGGCGGGCTTAGAACTGCTTGGGCCGGATCAGTGTTGGGCTGACGCTTGAGGCCGTAATTCCTTGAGATCATCATGACACGTGTATGGCTCCAGGGTGTGACCATTTTTATTTATCATCAGCTACTCCCCCCGAGTTAGTGGGGTTTTAATTTGATCCACTAACTCTTTGAAAAGACAATTGTACCGTCGAGATTATTGGACTCAAAGTGTTGGTTTCGAGCGACGCGTGACATTTAATGGGTACATGACTGCTCGAGGAGGGAAAGTTCGGTTTGCCTCCCTTATAAATATTTACTGCTCTGAGGAAGATTTCCCCATTGTTATCTGCGCTATCTTTTAGAACCATAGTATTTGTTTTCCTTTCCAAAGGCTAACAACGTTAAACTTCCTTCCAAGGATCTGTTATCCCTTGCCTGCTTGAACTTATTTGATGGTAGCTTGGTTGACGAAACTGAGTTGATCAGGCTCTGTGGTCTGTACCGTATCCCTATAAATTTGCAAACTGTTCATGCGTTTGGAGTTTTAGGTTCGACTATGCCTCCTCATGGGTTTATAGGCTTGCACCGATTTATGTTCAAGTTCGAGCTCCAATTTTTGTTGTTGGATGACGTCTGGCACTTCTTTACCTATTTTTGCATGCCTTCAGCTCAAATGGCGCCGAGAGGGTTCAAGATACTGCTCGCAATTCTCCTGAGGGCTCATGACGCTGGCCTTCAGTTGACTTCGCCAGTGATTCATCACTTCACCAATGCTTGGCTAGATTCCAAAGATATCTGTAAGCTGACCCGTCCTTTTTGTATGCGACTGACAATGAACAGCGCCGAATCTTGGGAGAAGCAATGGTTCTCGGCTTTGGCGGATTATGGTTACTTCAGGCTCAGGAGTCGCATAGTCTCTCGATACTTTCAGTTTGACCTCTGTGAGTCCCTTGGTCGTTGGTGCATGCATATCTTCGTGTGTTCCTTCTGCGACACGGGTTCTGACGTTGTTTCTTTGTTTCAAGAAAGTTTGTTATTTCATCTCTTAGCGGGGAATAGATGCGGATAGAGAAGGAGATTATCAAGCTCTCTTTGATTTCTGTTGAGAAGGTTGTAATGCTAGGCAATGTCGCACGCAGCGGGTTGCTGCGGTGCTCTTATGGTGCTTACCTCGTGTCAGGTTCACCGGATGAGAGGGTGGTTGCTCGACGTATGAGGAAGAGAAGCTGAGCCCCGCTCAATCCTTCCAGGCTTGCTGAATTAGAGGCGAATGTACCTCCGATTGTAGTCCCGAGGAAAAGGCAGACTTCTGTCAGGGCGGCTTCTCCCCTTAGTACTCACGCCCCAGAGCCGTACGGTCCTGTCTTGCTGCACCATAAAGCCTGTGGGAGGGTCCTTACTTTGGAGAAGGAATTCGTTGATCTGCAGATGTCGTATTCGGACGCCCTCTATCGAGCCAAAGGTTCTGGCATTGTTGCAAATCGCGAGGGCGAGGAGATACAACAGTTTCTGATGTGAGGGCTCGGTTGAGGGCTACCGAGTCCTGTTTGACATCAACCCATGCTGAACTGAGGCTGACCAGGGCTGAACTAGAGCATCTGGATGCGGCTATGGACATGTGGTCTTCTGAACGATAGGCTCAGGAAGCTGAGAGGAAGCGGGCGGAGGTAGAATGGGCCGTTAAAAGGCAGCAGCTGGAGGCCGCGGTTGACGAGGGGCTTCGCCGTGCTTTGGAGGCAGAACCATTGCTCGTAGAGGAGTGCTCGCAATGTGAGGCCTTGTCGGGCACGGTGGACTTTGATGTGTTCGGTAGGAGGTCGTTGATCTCATCTGAGGTCATTCGGGGTAGAGTGGAGCTCTTGGAACTGATTAGAGGAGAGCAACCCGATATTGATCTTGACTTTGCCCGCTATAGGAGGGTTGTTTTTGGGTTGATCAATTGAGGGGAGGTATCTGGTACTGTGAAGCTAACAGATGAGGAGGATGCTTCTCCTTAGATTTATTGTAATGTCCTTTAATGTCATTTCCTGGGCGGATATTATATATACATATTTTTTTAATGAAAGTGTTGTTTTTGCCCTGTATTGTCGTGTTTGCTTTGGTTGTTTTGTAGACCGTAGAGTTTGTACTGCTAGGCGGAATGCCTATTTTCTTCGGTCAAACTATATTGCTATTGTGACAAATTAGGGGTTAACTAGCAAAAATCGTTGTTGGCCAAGGGTTGACTAGATTCATTCATTCATTGTATGTAATGACTTCTACAGTGTTGGTGGACTAGCGCTAACTTCTGCTTCAATTTGTTCGACCGTCGTGACCCGCGCGGAGAGGATTAGGCTTGGCGTACAAAAGTTGTTGTCATCAGTCAAGAACTGACTAAGCTTACCTGATAAGTTTGACGATCATTTTTTTTATTGAGAGCCATGATCCCTTGGCGAGTCATCGTCATTAGCGAACAAGCGCTGACTAGATTTCCATTTCCTCAGCCGTTGTGACCCGCGCGAAGTGGATTAGGGTTTGGGCACCAGAAGTCGTCGTCATCAGTCGCGAACTGACTAAGCTTACCTAGTAAGTTCGGCGATCATTGTATGTATTGAGAGTAATGATCCATTGGCGAGTCGTCGTCATCAACGGACAAGCGCTGACTAACCTCTCACTTCCTCAGCCGTCGTGACCCGCGCGGAGCGGATTAGGCTTTGGGAACCAGAAGTTGTCATCATCAATCGCGAACTGACTATGCTTGCCTGGTAAGTTCAGTGATCATTGTCTGTATCGGGAGCAATGATCCCTTGGCGAGTCATCGTCATCAGTAGACAAGCTCTGACTAGACTCCCACTTCCTCAACCGTCATGATCCGCGAGAGGTAAATTAGGCTTTGGGCACCAGAAGTCGTCATCATCAGTCGCAAACTTACTAAGCTTACCTAGTAAGTTCGACGATCATTTTCTGTATCGAGGGCAATGATCCCTTGGCAAGTCGTCATCATCAGCGGACAAGCACTGACTAGACTCCCACTTCCTCAGCCTTCGTGACCCGTGCGGAGTGGATTAGGATTTGAGCACCAGAAGCTTTCGTCATCGGTTGCGAACTGACTAAGCTTACCTGGTAAGTTCAGTGACCATTCTCTGTATCGAGAACAATGATCCCTTGGCGAGTCGTTGTCATCAGTAGACAAGCACTGACTAGACTCCCACTTCCTCAGCCTTCTTAACCCGCGCGGAGCGGATTAGGCTTTGGGGAGATATTCAACTTTGGTTATAGTTGGGTTGGTCGAGAGCTGTAACAGACGACAATGGAAAAAGCAAAATATTTTATTGAAAATATTTTTTGAGGTGTTTTACATTCCAAATCGTTTTAGCTCGTTGCCATCTGCGATTTCCATTCAGTACATTCCTGCCGATTGACCTTGGCAACCTTGTAAGGTCCTTCCCAATTCGGATTTAGTTTTCTCGCTCCGAATTTTTTGGTGTTTTGCTGGGTCTTTATGAGTACCCAATCCCCCACCTTGAATTCGTGTGGCTTGACCTTCTTATTATAGTACTGCGCCATCCGTTGTTGGTAGACGGCTATCTTGGTGGAAGCTAGATCCCATTTTTCGTCAAGGAGGTCTAGTCCCACACGTTATTCCTCATCGTTACCTTCTAGTCTGAACTCTTCCGTCGGAAGGTTGGCACCTCTAGTTCTACAGGAACCATAGCTTTCGACCCGAATGCTAGGGCGAAGGATGTCTCTTCAGTAGGGATTCTTTTAGTCGTTCGATATGCCCAGAGTATTCCTGGTAGCTCTGATACCCATTTTTCTTTGGCTGCATCGAGTTTTCTCTTGATGGCCTCCAGAATCGTCCGGTTGGTAACTTCTGTTTGGCCATTGGCCTAGGGTGTCCTGGCGAGGAGAAGTGGTGCTCGACTCCAGACTTTTGCACAATTCTTTGACCTTGCTACCTTCGAACTTAGTTCCGTTGTCACTGACCAATACTCTGAGGATGCCAAATCTGCAGACGATGGTGGCCCATATGAATTTTTCAAAACTTTCAATCTTGGCAGTTTTTATCTAAAAAACTATTCTAATTTGTATGATGATTTAGGGTATTCCCCATGCTATCGACACTCAAATTTAGTCTGAGCCTTTAGATATATGATGGTTAGAATTGGTTGGGGCAAAAAAGTTTTTAAAAATAAAAAATAAAAAAACTTTTTTTTCAACCTCCCTCTATTTTATCCGTAAGATCTTTATGTTTGGGTAAATTGCAACCGTCTTTTATCTCCGACCTAAAACCCCATTCTGATCAGTTAAAAAGTGGGTCATGACAACATGTCAAACTCGGTTAAAATTTTAAACTATTAGAAAAAAAAAAACTAACAGCTACTTAATCCTCCCCAAACATTGATTTTTCAAATTATCGAGTTCATGGTCTTTTGAATGTGTCTTAATATTGAAAATACCTACACCGTGAAGTGCAATTTTTAAAAAAATCATACGACAAGAAATGCATATTTAAAACTATAAGCGTTTGTATTAATGATTGATTTCATTGGAAATGTAATAAAAAAAGGTAGTTTAATCATACCAAGTTTACTAAACTCCGACAACTAAGTAGATAGCTATGACGATTTGCATTTAAAAAAAACACAAAATTTGTATTTATCTGCCACATATGCGATCCACCAACTGTTTTGTACCTTTTGTCTATTTTTTTGCCCTTCTATTTCCAACTTATTTACAAAAATGTCATTGTTGATAATAAATCTCCGCCATCAATAGGTTCCCAAACTTTCAATCTTGGCCATCTTTTATCTCAAAAACCATTCTGAGTTGTAAGATATATATATATACTATGGTATTCCCCGTGCCGTTGGAACGATAAAAATTTTAAACTTGTCAAAACATGATCACCCTTAAGTTTTCATCATTCATACTTACATGCCTAATCACCACCATCTACAATTAAAGAAAAATAAATAAATATAAAAAAATGTTGGGTATGGGAATCGAACCCATGCACTCTTGGTGCTTTAAGTTCTATGTGATTCGTTAGATTCATATATTTGGTTAAAATTTAGCCGTCTTTTATCTTCCACCCCTAACACCATCCCGTTTTGTATAAATACTAGGGTATTCCCTATGCCGTTGGTACGATAAAAGTTTAAAACTTATCAAAACATGACACCCTTAAAGCTTGCATCATTTATACTTACATGCCTAATCACCACCATCAACAGAAAATAAATAAATATTAAAATGTTGGGTATGAAAATCGAACTCGTGCACTCTTGGTGCTTTAAGTTCTATATGATCCGTTAAATTCTTATATTTGGATATATATATATAAACATTATATTAGATGTATAATGAGATTATTAATTTATATATCAAGTAGAACCTATGTGTTTTTATTTAAATTTATTATCTCATAAATTTAGCGAATTATTAATTTATCGAGTATTAATTTAATGAGTTTATATACTGTAGGCCCTCCTAAGTGCTTGGACTAGTTTGATTATGGGCTTTATCTTCCTGAGGGGTTAAGCCCTTGGGTTTTAGTGAAAGCTTTGCCCATAACAATGAAATCCGTTAGGTACACTTTCCAGGCCATTACAAAATTGGTTCCGGGATCCAATATTGTTCATCATGTTCTTGATTAGGTGAGCTCAATCTTGTTTTTGGTAAGTCCAATTTATAATAGATTTTTTAATTTGTTTCTTTTTTCGATTTGAATTTTAGGCTGACTTTACCGAGTGCGAATGGCAATACCAGAGGAGGCTTTTAATTATTTAGGTGTAAGAATCAGAGGGGGGGGGGGGGGGGGGGGGGGAGATAATTATGGTAACATGGTAGGTTTGTTGAAAAGATAATTATGGTAACATGGTAGGTATGTTGAAAAGATAATTATGTTATTAACAATCTTCTCTATTAGGCCACATCCCACTCTATATAAATTTACCTTATTTTCTTCCTTCCTTTCTTGAGTCTTGAGTCTTGATTCTTAGTGTGGTTAGAGTAATCATCATTTCCATTTCCTCATCTCCAGTTATCTATGCTCTTTCTGTATATATACCGCGTCAGTTTTTGCCTAGCTACAAACGTAGTACTTGTTGGATGGCATGGCCAATACTCGTATTTAGCAGTGACTCTAATGAGAACCTAGCACCTCCACTGGTTAGAGATGATTCCAATAAGAAGCATTTTGCAGTGCTTTGTGTAGGATGCATTTGTGTGGGTCAAAGATTGTCGTGGAGCTCTTACCAAAATTGCTTTGGAGCTCTTGGAGAAAACACCACCTAGGCTCACCGATATGGTGGTGTTTAAGTTGCAGACAATATCATTACTATGTATAGTAGACCAAGGTGCACTCACGTGCCTAGCGCGTCAACAAATTTAGACCTCGACCCTATTCTCCTTCCATGTTTAATTTTTCTTACTATTTCTGATGCAATCGTTTTCCACTCCCTGTTTTGATCTAGTCTTGCTGACCGGCACATGTAACGCACGTGAGACACGGATCACCGTTGTGGTAGCCGATGACACTCCGATGCTAAAGTCAGACAGGGATCTGAGGAAGGTGTAATGTTGTAAACAAAGAATTTGTAGCGTACCTTAGCTTACCAACCTCATGTCTTATTTATAGTATAGGAGTCCTGGTTCGACCAAGCCATCGATGATGTAGTTTAGGAAGGAGACTTTCGTGGAGATCCTTCTCTAATTAGGAGTCGTGTTGTAGGAGGAAAGTTCCATGTTAGCCCTGTGCTCCTAGATATGCAGGAGATAGTTCCCTATCTAAGGGTATTACGCAAGAGGACGTTTCCATATGTACTCTAGTATTTGCTTCATAGTTGAAAGCAGAGAGCTACTGTAGTTGCCTGTCCGAAGCTGATCCTCGAGATACTTGCCTTAATAGGGCTTACGAGTATTAAGGATAGTTGTGAGACATATGGGCCCAACAGGTTGAAAGGGTTCGGGTCTGTCGGGCGGACTGCATTGGCCGGGCTTGGAACCGCTTGGGCCGGATCAATGCTGGGCTCGTAATTCCTAGAGATCATCATGACAAGTGTATGGCTCAGAGATGTGACCATTTTGATGTATCATCAGCTACACCCTTCAAGTTAGTGGGTCGTCTCATCGATTCACTAAGTCATTTCTTGAAAAGATACGCCGCTTATGATGATTGTGTCTGAATTGTCTCGAGCCATGCGCTGCATTTGTTGAACGTGCATCGGTTTAGCGAAAAAGAAGTGAGAACCAAATTCCTATTTAGGTCATCCGTTGTGCGAAATCCGACTCTTCTATTTTCTTTGCTTTTGAAGATACTACTATGTTCATCTTTTGACTAGAAAGATTGTTCATCTTTTTCATTGCTCAACAAAACCTTATTGACGGTGCTATCTTGGCCAGGGGTCTAGAGTTTTTCCAAGTTAGATTGCTTTCTGAGCTTGGCCTTGACGAAATCTGTATGAAGTTTGGGGTCCCGAGGACCTGCCGTTGTCTGTCCTGAAGGGTGACTAGATGCCAATGTCGCCACCGAAGGGGTTCATCTGCATGCATCGTGGGATGCCTTAAACTGGAGTGTGTTTTCCCGTTCTAGACATGATTTGGGAATTCTTGGACCTCCTTTGGATTCCTCTGGGCCACTTGGGGACTAATTAATATAGGATTATCCTTCTCATTCTGATTAGGGCGAAGGAGGCTAGCTTCCGCATGACTCCGCGAGTAATGTAGTTGTTGACTTCTCATCAGCTGAAGAGTAACGCGGTCTACAAGAGGACGTCACTGGATTGCTTTGCAAATGTGCCCGATGACTTGAAGTTCTAGCAGAAGTATTGTTTTTTAGCCCTTGCGAATTCAAAGTACTTCCGGCTCAAGGGTCGTTCTCTCGAGCGGGAGTTCAAACCACTTTGTAAGTGCAGATTTCTTTTTGGTTTTGCTGCACTTCATTGTGTGCTAATTATTACTTGTGTTTTTTTTGCAGGAAGGTTTCCCACTACTCCTCTTACCCTAGAAAAGCAAAACACTATGCAGACGTTCTGCAGTTTGTCAACGATGAACGTGGTGGATGTCATACGCGTCCCCAACTTCATCCATAGTGGGCTGTGGGACAACTGGCACGTAGTCCCCATTCTCCACCGAACATCGTGGGTCAAGCCTGAAAATGGAACCCCTTCTAGAAAGAGGAAGGTTACTAGGGCCAAAGCTCCTGTTTTGTCCGACACGGAGGAGCCGTCTGAAATGCTTGCCTTTTTTGTGAGTTCGAAGAGGTCCCATATCAGAACTGTGTTGTCTTCAGCATGACCCGCTCCAATGAGTGAAGAGCGCGAATCTAATTGGCCCGTCAGGGTGGAGACTGATGTATCCGGCTAGGAGAAAGGCTACATGCGATTTGTCGGGGTTGAGGACAGGTTGAACCTTAATGATGCGCAAGACGAAGCTTTGAGTGAGCGGCTGATGTGGGTTGCAATGGAAGCTTCTGCTGATGATGATTCACGCGAGATTGTTCCAATAGAAGGTTCCTGTGAAGATCCACCTGAGGTTGTGGAATTTGATCATCCCATTGGTGTGCGTATGATAGTGGTCGTGGTGGCAAGTCCGCATTGTTCACCGTCTCGTTCCAGGCCACAGCTCGAGGTGTTGGAGGGCGCTTTGGATAATTCACTTCCTCCCCTTCCTTTGGATTTTGTTGAGTCGTCCTGCAGTAAAAAGGCCAGCTGCTAAAAACAAGGGAAAAGTTGAGGAGGAAAGCCTAGAAACAGTGGTGCCGACGTGATTCTTGATTCGGGAAAGCTTCATCTGGATACGCGGATAAGCCTGTTTGCAATAGACTTGGTAAGGATGAGCACTTAGGTCTGGTACTAGGAGGTTGATGTGGAGTATGCTTTGAGGAAGCATGTTAGCAGACGTCATAGCTGGCTGATGGATTACGCTCCAAAACTCGAGGAGGATACACTAGAAGGGCGTATGGATAAGGGCTTAAAGTACCTTATGTTGGGTATGTATCACTTGATCCAGGTAGCCAATGCTGGGAAAGAAGTCGAGGCGGCTCGTGAAATGGTATACACCATGGAGTGTGTTTTCTCGCACATGCAGGCGCTATATTCTAACGCGCTTTATGAAATTGAGTGGCTAAAGAAGCTGGCTGAATATAAGAAGCTGGAGTAATCAGTCGTGGCTTCTGCAACTCAAAGGGCTTGTTCGGAGGCCCTTGAGTGTAATCTGGTGGAGGCGGTGTCTGAAAGAGAAAGACTCAAGCAGAAGTTGGCTAAACTCACCAAGATTTAGAGGTCGCTCAAAAAGCTGCGGCTGGGCAAGCAATGCATTGTGGTCTTTCCCTGAATAGAGTATTTTGAAGGAGGCCGACTGGGCCGCTCAGAAGCAGCAACTAGAGGCCAATGTGGAGTTCAACGCTCTGGAAGCGAGGAAAGCCGAAGACCAGCTCGAACTGAAAAAACATGAGCTCTGTGATGTGATGAGTAGTCTAGCTACAGAGCAGTCTCAAGTTGTCGCGCAAATTGGCAAGCAGGAGCTGCTGGAGCGTGAACTGGCCGACGTAAAGGCGCAAGAGGAAGAGCTTCTGTAGGAACAAGGCAAATGCGAGTTCTGTTGGGTCGTACATGGCCGGCTGGAGCTGCTAGCACTGATGAAGGAAGAGCATCCAGAATGGGATCTTTGCCGATATAAGAAGATGTCGTACGTAAACTTGTCTGTTGTTTTTGCGTCATCGAACGAGGAGGGCGGTTTGGACCCTGATGCTCAGGTCGTAGCGTGTGTGGATGTGACCCCTGGTCCTTCCTCCATAAAGCTTAGCTCTTTTGTTTCTATACTTTTTTTTTTTTCTGATAATTAGTAAACTTTGTATACTTGTACCATTTTTATTCCGATCGTTAATGAAAACTATTTTATCCATTTTGTGCTCGTTGTCTCTATTGTATGTTTTTTGTTTCGCCTTGTCGTCTTGCTTTGGCATAGGCTAATTGAATCAATATGACGTTGAGTGGTCTGTCTGCAGTAAAGAACTTGACCGCTTGCGTTGCGAATGACTTTGGGTCATTATTGTGTAGTCATGTCCGATAGTAGGCATGTCGCTGACAATTTAGCCGAGGGTTGGGTTCCCTAGCTACATCTTGTCCTCAAGGTAAGCTGCTCGAGGCTTACCTCGCTTGTCTTATTGGTCAATTGCAGCTACTGCTATGGGCGAGTTGCGATAGCCGAGCGTAGGCGTCAGAGTGTTTGTATCGAGTCGGGTGTCGTGAGCTCGGGTTGACACGCTATGTAGCATTTGTCCAGGCACTGGCCGAACGATCTATATGTCGGCATAAGTGGCCTTTGCTGATAATAGAATGCCAGTCCGTTTGAGCGTGAGGATATTGACTTAGCTAAGATTCGTCTTTTCGATCGTTGTTTTGAAGGAGGGCGGTGGTCACGTGGCGAGCTGTTTGGGACTCCCACCTTCCGAACCATCTATGTCCGAACAGTGTGGACTACAGGTTCGGAAGTAAGGATTTGGCGACTATGCTGAAAAACAGCAGTCTCGTGGTGAGCCGTCGACATCAGTCAGGGATTAACTAGTCTCCCACCTTTCGAACCATTTATACCCGCGCAGCGGGGGCTACAAGTTCGAGACGAAAGGGTTTGGCAACCAAATTGAAAAGCTGTGGCCCCGTGGCAAGTCGTTGGAATCAGTTCGGGACTGACTAGACTCCCACCTTCCAAAGCATCCACACTCGTGCACATCAAGCTATAAATTTGGGGGTTTTCGGCGGTCACGCTGGCGAGCCGTCGGAATTAGTTTGCGACTGACTAGGATCCTACCTTCTAAATTATCTACACATGCGCAGTGGAGGCTACAAGTCCAGGGTTGGTAATTCGGCAGCCACGTTGAAAAGCAGTGGTCTCGTGGCGAGTCGTCAAAATTAGTTTGGGACTGATTAGGCACGCTGAAAAGCAGTAGTCCCGTGGCGAGCCGTCGGAATCAGTTCGGGACTAACTATGCTCCCACCTTCCAAACCATCTACACCCACGCAATGGGGA
The DNA here is from genome assembly GCA_963556465.1 of Berberis vulgaris. Lineage (NCBI taxonomy): Eukaryota > Viridiplantae > Streptophyta > Magnoliopsida > Ranunculales > Berberidaceae > Berberis > Berberis vulgaris. The sequence continues at coordinate 65,188,988 of OY747128.1, forward strand.
CTACAAGTCTAGGCTTTGATCAGAAGCTTTTGTTGTCAGTCATCATCAGCTAGGCTTACCTGATCGGGTTCGACGATCATTGACCACGAAATGAGCAACGATCCCTAGGGAGTCGTCATCACCAGGCGTGATAGCACTGATTAGACTCCCAATTCCTAAACCATTGTGATCCGCGCTGGGCGGACTAGGTGTCGGGACGTGCTAGAAGTCGTCGTCATCAGCCTTGGCTGACTAAGCTTGCCCGGTTGGAGAGAGGTTTCACTTATTTGAGGGCGTGCAAACCCATGTCCGCTAGCATCGTGCACTGTGTGGATAAAATTACCTTAAATCAAATAGCGATTCATAGGTATGATCCGTGTGTTAGAGTTGACTTGGATTTCTAATGCCCATACCAAGCATGTAGTAGAATATTGTTTGAATAGTTGGTTGAGCTTATGGGCCCGCAAAGGAAGAACTATGATTTCCTACATGGTTGTGCTACATGTACGATGTAGATCGCACGGTAATACGAGTATGACGTAGGTTGCGGGACGGTTGAGTAACGATTACTCCCCTTTAATTGATGGGGCTGTGTGCAGCGCCATTAATTGGACGAACGTGGTCTGCGCAGTTTCCTTAAAAATTGTTTTCTCCTCGTTTCCCATACGGTATTCAATGCTTGACAGTTAATGTTGAGGCCCCCGTTTGGTCAACCATCATGTTTATATAATAGTGTTCTTCACTCGTAGGCACTATCTTTCGCAGAGCATATCTCCTAAATGTTCTTGCTTGAAAACAATGCTTTGGGTTTTCCAAAGGCTGAAGGGAGATTTTTCTCTCTGGAGTTTTCGAGTGTTCTAACATTTACACCAATCAGGCATGATCATAAACGATGTTATGCGTGGTCACCTGTTCTAGGCGGGCGCGTAGTTGATTTGCTGAAATCTTGTAATTTCTTCTTATATTGCGGAGAAGTAGTACGGGTTTTCTACCAAGGGAGATGCCTTGGTGTTACTTCGTGTCACTTGTGTCCGCGTGTATGCAGTTCCCTATGCTAACTTATGGATGATCGAAGTGTTAGCGGATGCGCAATGCTTTCGGGGGTGGTATCTCTCAGTCACCCCAGGTACCGCGCATGGAAAAAGTGTCCTCGCTTGGCAGCACTGTGAGACCTTGACAACTTCATCGCTTGCGGCCATCCCCGTCTTTTTTCATCTATCCTCTTTAGGAGGCCGAAAACCGTTTGAGGAAGTTTGCAAGGGGTAGGATGCCTTTCAAGGAAGTCAGTCGTCCGTTGTAAGGTCTGCATCATTGTTGGCAGGTCGCTTTCCTAGGGTGATTCGTCGGAGCAATCGGACGCTTTGTCCTTTCAATTCCCTCTGACACTTTGTCCTTTATCTTGGGAAGGGGTCAAACAAAGTCCATTTGAATAGCTTTGTTGTTTCTTGTGGATAGCTTGCATGGCCTTCTTTGGATACCTTATGTAGTAGGATCGTCTAAGCGAGTATTTACTTCATCTCGCACTGGATTCAAATGCTTGTAGTATGTAGTATTTTGTCTCCGCCTCAAGGCGTTTGTTGTTACATCTTTCAAGTAATCAATAGAGTTTGTTTTCGTAATTCTTTCTTTATTTTTTAAATGATTGCAAATCACATAAGTCTTTAAGAACTAAAACTCTACATTGACTATGGAAAGGGAAATAAACAATTGAAAAAGACTAACTATTGATGGAGAGATTGATCCTGGCCATGATGTGAAATCGGATGGCCCTTGGGATCGTTAGTATTCTCAGCGAACCATTGGGCTTCGCTGGTGTTACAGAGGTTACTGAAGAGTATACCTTGTCGGGGATTAATCTCCACACCGACGAAAGGTCGAGGGTTGTGTTCCCGTTTGCTTCGGCCTTTCCGTTTCGATTGGCTGAAGAGCAGATTACTCCTGTACCGCTTGAGTGTGATGTTTTTGCCGTCATTCGACCTGGCAAGACTTTGTTGGACCTGGGAGCATTCTATTTGTTTCAGTGATGGGTAAAGGTAGCCTCGTGCCGTAGGTTGGTCTCCACGTATTGTTCCTCAGAGTGGTTAGCGGTGTACTTAACGCATTGGTGAAGGGTGGAGACTATTACTTCCATCTGGTGGATACATGGTCTTCCCAAGGTAAGGTTGTAGGTAGATAGTGCGTATACTATCATGAAGTTCAAAAATATGACATTTCTCAGTTGCGGCTCTCCTGCCACTACTGCTAATTTTATCTTCCCGATTGGGAAGCACTTATCTCCGCTAAATCCAATCAGCGGGTAGTCTATAGATGACAAGTTCTCCTATTTGAGGTCCATACTGTGAAATGCGTTGTAGAATAAGATGTTGAGTAAGCTTCCTGTGTCCACCAGAGCTCTCTTTACCTCCCACCTTGCAATGGATACCTATATGATTAGGGCGTCATTGTGTGGCGCGCAGATTCCTTCAAGGTCTTTGTCTGTGAAGGTTAAGGTGGCAATGAGGCTCTAAACCCTTGAGTAGCAAATGTGTCTATCCTCGTCCGCGGGTCGTGTCTGTATCTCCAACAAGGTCCGCTTACGAGACCTGTACGACTGGTCTTCATTCAGTCCGACTCCATGATGGACATAGATTATGCGCGGAGTCTCCTTTTCTATCTCCTTAACTAACTCTCCCTGATCCTTGATTCGTTCTGGTTGTTTCTCAAAGTTCAGGAATACTTTTAGTTTGCCCCTATGGATCCAGTATTCAATCTCATACCTCAAACTCTTGCGGTCGTTGGTATCATGGCAACCTTCTTTGTGGTACGCGCAGTACTTGTCGTTGTCAAGCTTGGAGGGGTCTCCGTGCTACTTTGGGGGCCACTTAAGATCTTCCCAGTTTTTCATGGAATTTAGTACGTCCGACAGGCTAGAATTGAGGGGTGTCATGGCTCTGGATCCAAGTAGTGGGAGGCTTTCTCTAGCCTAGACCGATTAGGGTCTGGCCTGTTGTCACTGCGCTTTCTCTTGCTCATTTCTTCATCCCCGCGTCTTTTTCCCTCTTTCTTGTCCTTATGAGCGAGGTGTTTCTTCTCGCCTTCGATTTCCCTCTTTACGGTCCTCAACTCCTCTGATGTAATGTGTTTCTGGGAGCCTTTGAGGAGCCTTGTCATGTCCAGAGGGGGCTCTAAGGTAAGGTCTTCGTAGAACTTTCCCTCCTTTATGCCTGCAGTGAATGTTGTCGCGGCTGTGTCGTCGTTGCATCCGTCAATGAGTGTCAGTTCCTTGTTGAAGCGTGTGACATAATCTCTGAGTGTCACATTGGACCTCTACTTTAGAGAGAGTATGTAGTGTGGGCCTTTTCGAAAACACTGACTCCCAACGAATCACGTCAGAAACTCCTTTGCCAGCGTCTTGAAGGAGTTGATCGACCTCAGGGGGAGGCTGTGGAAACATATTAATGCTGACTTCTTCAAGCTAGTGGGAAAAGTTCTGCACACACTACACCAAAAGACTTGTTTAGCTACGGGGAGGTGGCCACGGCTCTAAACCGTTGGTAAATTTGCCACGGCCAAAAACCGTGGCTATAACGGCCAACGGTTTAATACCGTGGCTAAAAAAAAGGTTGCCACGGCCAAAAACCGTGGCTAACTGCGAACGGTTAAAAACCGTGGCTATAACGGCCAACGGTTTAAAACCGTGGCTAAAAAAAGGATTGCCACGGCCAAAAACCGTGGCTAAATGCCAACGGTTTAAAACCGTTGCTAAGCTTTTGCTTTTTCACGTGAGTTTCGCGCTTTGGCGAAAAAAAATTTCGCGCTTTGGCTTTGGCAAAAATAATTTGGCGCTTTGGAGGGAGCCGTTTTGTTCAAGCTGGCAAAAAGAATTGAACAGAAGAAGCTGGCGAGGTGAGTTTCGTGAGTTTCGCGAGGTTTTTGTTCAAGTTGGCGAGGTGAGTTTTGTGAGTGAGTTCGCAAGGAAAGAGTAAGGAGAAAGTTTTGTTCTTCATCAGGTAACAAATAAAGAATGTTTGTTTATTGTTCTAGTTGTTTGATTCGTTTAGTTTGATTGGTAGATGAAGTGTCCGGGGTTTTGAAGCAAGGGGGTGTTTGGATTTGTGGTTAGAAATGTTGGGTGTTATTCAATTTCTGATTTTTATGTGTTTCAAGTTTGAAGGGATGTTAGTCAGATTTGGGGTTTAAGTGATTAAGAAGGTTTGGGTTTTGATGAGTTTATTGATTTTGAATAAATGGGGTTTCAGATTTGTGGTTATTGATGAGTTAGAGATGTTGGGGTTTTGTTCAATATGCGGAAAGTTGAGATTTTGAAGGTCAGATTTGGGGATTTCAGTGATTAGGAGGCTTTGGGTTTTGATGGGTTTAGCGGTTTTGAATTAATGGGGTTTCAGACTCGTAGTTATTAACGAGTTAGAAATGGTGGGGTTTTGTTCATTCTGCAGAAAGTTGGGATTTTGGAAGGAAGACTGTCATCTTTGGGGATTTTGGTGGTTGAGAAGCTTCGGGTTTTGAGGGGTTTGTTCATTTGGGGTTCAGTACATATGGTTGTTGATTTGTTTCAGTGTTTTGAAATGGACTATTTGGTTGCTTATTGTTTGTGTTTAGCACAATGAGGTGATATGTTTATTTCATAGTTGGTTTTAGGGGTTTTCAATGTAGAGATTTGGTGTCTTTGAAGGTTGAGGTTTTGAGGATTTTGTTTCAGTTGGGTTTAACAATTGTTTGCTTATTTACTTGTGTAAATTAGGGTTTTGAATAGTTTGATTTGCGGCTTATCTTAGTTGAGAAATTTAGGATTTGCATGGTTGAGGGATTTGATTTGGTTTTGGCTATTGTTCAACTTCATGATAAAAAAAAAATGATTGGATGTTTATGTGAAATTGGGGCTTTTTGTATGTTGTTATTAACTTCCAAGTACTTTATCCAATGATACAGATCTAAGCTTGGAGTTTAAAGAAGAAAGAATGGCATTATCAATAACTTGCCCTAATAAGATGATGGATTTTGATATTGATGAAGGGAAAAAAGTATATGGCGTAGTTAGGCACATGGGATCAATGGGGAGGAAGCGAGTGGAACCATTGTGTCTCTACTCCCCTTCTAAAACTCCATTGAAGAAGCCATGTCGTGCGAGGAGGAGCTCGGACTTGTCAATGTTGGAGAGGCTACCAGAAGACTTATTGGTAGGTATTATGATGATTTTTTCTTTTCCAAACTAAAAACTATGTTGTCTACTTTGATTGATTGTGAGTTATTACAGAGCTCTGGCTAATATTTGTTTGTTATATTTCATATTAGAGTTTCCGCTGTTTGTAACCAAGTGGTGTCAGACAATTGAACAAATGGAAGATCAAGTTTCTGCTGTTCTCGAGGAAGAAAGGTTATTATTGTCTCATACCTGCATTTTCTATACTTGTGAGTTTTTTTTTTGGTGTTATTTGAAAATAAAAGTTCCATCTGTTTGCAGGGAAGAGAGAGCTCTAAGAAAAGCTAAAATGGAGGCAACAAAGGATCGTTTTATTAGTGGGCTAATGTAAAAACTTTGATACACAAATAATTTTCGAAGTTCTGTCTCTTGCAAATCTTTTGGCCCATTCCTTTGTGTCCAACTTTGCAAGTTGGTTTATATTGTGGAGACAAAATTATCTTTTGGTTCTTTTTATTCCTCACTAGTGTGCACGGCTATAGCTGCTCCTGTATTTAAGATATCAAGGGGAGTCAAATAATAATCTGAGAATCACCCATAATGAATAGTGTGTTAGTCTATGAACTCTAATATGTTTTACTAAGTGTTCATGTTCTTGTATCATGAAGATGTGCATTTTCTTTTTATAGGCCTCTGTTGGAAACAACAGAATGGGGAAGGAAGTGATCAGTGCCCAGCAAGCGGAAGATCTCAAAATGAAAGAAAAGCGAAAGCGGGAGCGAGAGGTTTCATAATTTTTCCCTCTAGTTTGTTTCATTTCTGGATGCTTGTTACGACATAAATGTTGATTATGTGGAGGCACTACTTTGATGTAGAAAAACTTGCCACGAAAGAAGCGTCGTAGGCTGGAAGCTGCTCAAGAGATGGAGGACGAAGGCGATGACATAGAACAGGTCTGTTTTATCATCGCTTTTGCAGATGCATTAACTGAATCATATTCCTTGTTGGTGGGGAGTTTGTCTAGAGTCATTAAGTACGTGGACACTGAAAAATTGCAGGGTGGACACCGTGGTAAGAAAGAGAAAGAAGTATATCCAAGCGAAAGTTCATTGCATTTGATCTATGTGCTTTGTGAGATAAAAGTTCATTGCTCATGTAAGGTTTTACTTGCAGGTACAAGTGAAAGTAGCGGTAACAATTATTTTGCATCTTAACGTTCCTGTACCCATAGCTTCAAAGTGACCAAAATCAGCCCTCATTTCTCATCGGGTTTCATGTCCTCGGTGCCAAGCTCTTCATCCATTGCTAATTTATTCTGCAATCACCAACTTTTGTGATGTAGACCCATATCTGCAGCCAGGTATTTAAGATCTAGAATAAATAAACATCTAGAATGAATAAAGTTAAGTCATCTACTTCTTACAGAAATATAGTATAGTCTTTCTTACAATCAAAACCTGGTGGAGTAAAAGAAATTTGATGTTTGATTTGTTATGAGAGTTGCCTCCATTATGTCTCTCTGCATGCACCTTAAGTATATCCAAAAAACCTTTCCTTTAGCTCAGCTGAAAAATTCCGATCGAAACTATTTGTGTATTCTCCTGCATATATACTTTACTAGTTTGTCTATCATGTCTTGAAACGTATATACATTACTAGTTTGTATGATGTCACTGTTTCAGGGAGACCATGTGGCACTATTGTCTGCATTTTCAGAGATAATGAATGACTATTTGTATAACTCGCTTGCATGTATGCCAATAATTTATTTATATGTTTTTTATTGCTCTTTTTTTTCCAGAACCTGAATATTCATTTCATCTAAAATGTTGATCTTGGTGAAATGCTCACTAAAATTTCCACAACAATTATGATTATTTAGTCTAAACCAATTTTTATTAATTAGAAAACAGAAATGCTTAAAACAAAATGAAAAGTTGCATATGAACCGTAGCTCCATTGAAATGTTTAAGGACCAAGCAGTTTTCTCTGTGAGAGTATGCACAACAAGGAACTAATATTTTCTGTTTTGGAAATATCTGAAGATTTACTACTATGATCTCTGTATTGCTCATTGTTCAATCTGGCTAAGTCTTTCTTTTCTTTTCTATTTTTAGGTATGTGCGTATAAAGATGGAGAGGTTATTATAGATACTGCTGCTGGCGTGCTTGGAAAATATGATCCTCGTCCTGTTCAGCCAGATAGCTTATTTTCTGTTTTCTCAGTAACAAAGGGAATAACTGCAGGAATGTTACACTGGCTAGTTGACAATGAGCATGTTACAGTTTCCAGTTCTCCATAATTTCATTCTGATCCCTTTCTTTTTTCAAGTTTAGTGGTTCCACTACCAAGCTTCGTTTAGCAAGAATTTAACAAGAATATAACTGAAACTTTGAAAATAGTAAAGCATGCATCAACAAAAAATCTTTCCCTAGAGCATGAAGGTTTGATTCAACTATATAGAACGAATTATAAGTAGCTGGGAAGGGCATTTGAGCACATCCACTGTAAAAATAGTTGCTTACCCATCCTTGTCTGACAGGTTTTGTATTTATCTTTTTGTAAACTCTCCATGATCACCATATAGTTTTTTGAGGATTTATTTTAGGAATTCGTAAATATATGTTATGTGTTTCTTAATGTGTAGGAAGCTCCAAGCCAGGATTTATTTATCTTCTTTGTTTCTAATGTTGCTACAAGCACAATTGATTATGTCAAAAGCTTCCTAGATGAAAAGTATGATTATTGCTAAGAGATAAGTTTGCATAACAATTGATTATTGCTGGTTTTATGGCTTTTCATTAAAAGAGAGATCAAAAGTTTGCATAAGTGGTGTTGTTGTGGTATGTTGCATGTAGTTAATACTATATGATCTTTTGCTACAAGGAGTTAAGTTTGGAAATGATGAATACAAGAAAAGTGGTAAGCTCTATCTATCCTTTCTCCTTTTCTGACTTCTTTTCTTATACAACCAATTCCCAAAATATGACAGAGAGTGAAATAACAAGAAGTTTGAAAATATGACAATCTGATGACGTTTCTGAACAGGAATGCGAGGCTGAGGCTGAGGCTTAAGCTTCAGTGTACAGATGATTCTGCTATTTGAATTTGCATCTGATCTTCATAAACAGAAAATGTAAAGAAAGAAAAAGAAAGTGTTCTGAGAATTTATAGATGTTCTATTTGTTTTCCTTTTCTTGTTTCTGAAAAGATTCTTGTCAAATAGTTTTCTGATAAAACTTCTGACATCTCTGAAAAGATTCTTGTCAAATAGTTTTCTGATAAAACTTCTGACATCTTGAAAGAGGGTTCAAAACCCAAACTTCAAGAAAAGAGATATTATGTACAAACTCACTCACCATTGTTACTACTAGTCCCATCTTTTGTATAGTTTTCATGCCCACCACCCCACATGACATTTGATTTTTATCACTTTTTAAACTTTTTTATCCTTTGTCTGCACGGGCAGATTTGCCTGCTATCATTCTGCAGTCTTCTTATGCTTCAAGTCCAAGCACTGCTGACTGGAATGGACGGACACCATCTTCTGAATTGGAAGATGTGGAATCTAGGGACGATCTCGGAACTTCCTCCCATGCTGAAAACATTCCTAGTTCAGGATGTGAGAATGCTTCTGTATACATGCATAACGCAGCAGGTAAAAGTGGTATGTGATAATAAATTAACCCTCAAAAATCTGCTCTCAGCAATTCTATATGTTTATATTGGAGAATTTTATTTGCTTCCTAATATTTAGATACTAGCTCTTGTCTTTACTGCTTTTCAGGACATTTGAGTTCATCTAGGATTCCACTTGAAAGAAGGTTTGATGGTGCTCATTCTATTCAGTTTCCAGGCACATCTGTTTGGTCTGAACTTCACATCCCGAGCGGAAACATCGGCAGCATCCAAGAAAAATTCACTTTTTATGACCGGCAAAATGGTACTGAAGCCATCGCTAGAAAATCGACAGAGTCGAAGTTGGATGTCTGTAACTTGCTCAAAGACGACATCAGTGGTGGAAACCTAGTTTTTCCTGATATGCATCTGCAGACATCAGTTTCTCAAGGACTAGTTCAGGTTTGCTGTCATCTCACGCTCCTTTAGATGATTTGTTGTTCTCAAGAGTTAGCAAATTTCAAAAGAGAATCTCATGTACATTTGCATTGATCTAATCTAAAAGGGCCCCCTAAAGCTTCTATTATGGTGTTATCTCAGTGTGTAAGATAATGGAGTGTTGGAAGAAAAAATTTGTAAATGGAAGAAGGTGCAACATTTGTCAAATTATATGAAAGGATGAATTTTCTTTGTTCAGCTGATCCCATATAAACTGATATAAGCTTTAATTATGATTACCACCCTAGTTGTCAAGCATTGTAATCTCAGAATTCATTCTATACACATTACATTCTTACTGAATCAGTCTTCACTGAACATATAATCTTTGCAGTTGTTATCAACTTTACATGCAGGGTCTTGCAAAATCCATAGCATGGGATGGTGAAGGAGCAGCGTGCTTGATTGAGGTTTTGTATTACCAAAACAGTTCTTAAACACAAAGCATGTTTTTTTATACACTTTGTTGTGTTGAATGTTTTTTTATTTTGCCCCTTCAATGTTATATCTCGAGTTTTGCATTGCATTTGGCATGATGACTAGTCATTAGCTAACAAAATAAATAGACAAGCAACTTATTGCGCGAATTGATTCGATTCTTTTCATCTATCTATTTTTGAGAATTTTGGTTCTTTTCATCTATCTTGTGTTGGTCGAACCCGAACTCATTTATGACCTGAACTCATTTATATCGAGCTAGTTTCAATTGTGTTATCGTGTTCTGATTGCCAGGTCTACCCTGACCTGACCTGACCATTGGTAGGCCCAGGATTGAAAGATGGAGATGATTATCTACATCTGGGTTCTGCTCAAAATATTTTCATATACGTGTCTTTGCAAAGATCTGTTCAATGCTCACGGAGTTGGGATTCTTAGGATTCTCTTACTGTATTATATGAATGAGCTGGAGTTGGCTAGAATATGTCTCATTAGTCCATAGTGTGGGACTTGACAGCCCTGTTTTGACTGAGAAAGCATGTTAACAGTAGTACATGAACATATTTATAAAAAATCTACATTTCCTTAAATTTCTATGCGTTTGGTTGCTATGTTCTTATGTTTATGTTAAGCTGTAATCTGGCAGCTAAGTTGATTTTGAAGTATTTTACACAAGCTAAGCATAGTTATGGTCATGGTTTTTCACTCTCAGGTTCAGAGCGGCCACTTTGAGGAATTTTTCGCCCCTGAATTGGATAAACATGGTTATCAAGCTCTCTACAAGAAAAAAACAACAGAGGTTGTCTTATGAATTTATTTGTTCTTAAGAGTTTTTTTTCTGTGGAATTTTGTTGTTCTTTCTTAACTTTACTTTTGGAGCCTGTTACTCTAATTAGCTAGAGCTCGATGTTGATCACTAGGGAGAGGACCCAAACTGGCACCTACATCAATTTTATTTAAAATTAAATCTTTAACCTTAATGAAGTATTGGATATTGAAATTTTGGAGCCTATTTGATTGTCTGATGCTTCAGTGATATCATTGAAAGACAGGCAAAAGGATCATAAATGATCCCTCAAGATTTCGTTGTTTCATTTCAATGTTTCGCAAATGTGGATTGCATATTATTGCTTGAATTGCACCCATTGGCATAGACAAGCTAGGTCTATGAATGTCCCTTCAGTTTGGAAGATTTGATTTTGTATGTTTAAGAATTGTTGATTTCTCTTCATTTTAGACTACCATGTCATTCTCATGTGTCATGGCTGTTTTTCAGATTTTCAAGTGAAACAATTATACTTGTCAAAAAATAGGCTATGGTCAGGTGCCACAAGAGCCTGCATGTCGTAGTCCACTGAAATTTCAACTGCACGGGAAGACTGCAAAAGGAGTCGCCCTTTAGTAAAGATGTGTGGAATTACATCGGCAAGAGATGCAGCCCTGGCTGCAAAAGCAGGTGCTAACCTTATTGGGATGATTCTCTGGCCAAACTCAAAACGTTCCATCTCAACCTTGGTTGCAAAAGAAATTTCGAAAGTTGCAAGGGAATACAGAGCAGAACCTGTAGGTGTATTTGTGATGATGATGTGAACACAATATCAAGTGTTTTTGATGCAGCGAATCTTGAGCTCGTGCAGGTAAGTCCAACTTCAGTGATCATGCAATGCAGTGAAGATCTAAAGATAGTAACTATTTAAGTTGTGCAGCTTCATGGAAATCATTCCAGGACTGCTTTTCCAGTTTTGCTGCAAGAAAGGCGAGTTGTATATGTTTTTCATGCCAATGAAGAAGGCGAACTCCTGAACCAAATTCCTGAGGAAGAATGTTTTGATCATTGCAACTGGTAGTAAAGTAAGTATATAAATGCCTCTTTTGAAGTTTGCTCTCTGCGACGAATGTTAAGAATTATCATGTGTAGTTTTCCTTGCTGAAAGATAGTTTTGCGGCTTTGTTTTGGACTGCAGGGGCATTGTAGGAGAGGCAGTTGCGGGAATCACAATGAGCGCAGGCACTCAGCCTGCTATACTTGCTGGACTGCAAGTGCGCGGTTCGCACTGGAGCTGTGCATTTCTCTGGTGTATAGGATGTTGTTGTTTTTTATGCAGGAGCGAGAATGCGCATCGAGAAGGCTTGCAGCGCACCTACACTCTAGTACCACATCCAACAGGTTGTTGGCTGGAACACTGTTGCAAAACAGAGTGTATATATATGCTGGGAGCTGAGATGTTGCAGACTGATGGTTTTCTACGGCCTACTGAGATGCTGCGGCCTGTTGAGGAGATGTTGTTGTTGTGCCCAGCGTCGAGATGGTGGATGCGAGGGATGGTTACTGCATGCTGCTGTGAAACACAGTTCGCGAGGGTACGATGCAGCGTCCTGTTGGTTGTTTTTCAGGGTGATTATTCAGATAGCGTTGGTGTTTCAGCGTGTGCTGGCTGCTTGGGCAAATTTACGCGCATTCTGGTTGTGTCATTTGTTTTGGCCTCAAGTCTTTTTGATGTTTTAAGTTCTGTCTTTGTCGTGGCAATTGTTTTAAGGACAGGTTTTTTCTATTGTTTTGGTTTTAATACGGGTAACGTCGTAATGTACCCTCGTAGCGTTTGTAAGTCAATTTTTGATAAGTAATAAAGGTCTGGCATTCCATAGTTGCCCCTCCCCACTGGAGGTTAATTTTTTTACTAGCCACGGCTTAAAACTGTGGCTAAAATTTTAGCAACGGTTTTAAGCCGTGGCAAGTATGGCCACGGGTTTAGGCCGTTGCTAGTACTTGCCACGGCTTAAAACCGTTGCTAACATTTTAGCAACGGTTTAAAACCGTGGCTAAATCATCGACCGTCCTAAACATAAAACCGTTGCTAAAATTTTAGCCACGGTTTATAGCCGTCACGGATGATTTCGCGACGCCTCTACAGCCCACGCCTCTTAGTCGTGGCCATCAGTTACCCCCACGGTTCAAAACCGTTGCTAATGGGGAAATTTGGTGTAATGACATCACAAACTCAGATCATTATTTGAAAGTCATTACGTGCTGGTAATTGCGCAGGTGGTCAAATGGGTCGGTGGTTCCGTCGTAGAAGTTGAGCTTCAAAGGAGTGAACTTCTTCGGAAGGGCCTCATTCATGATTCGATCCACGAATGGTGGGATAAAGAGACGGTACAACATGTCTTGATCGTGTGCCTCTTTGCGGAGGGGGTTTTGATGGCCAAGCCACTCCGCCATGGTGGCGGGCTCCACGTTAGCCGCGCAACTTCCTCTAGTCCAATGAGAACTAGCAAGGAATTAACTCTCTTGTGCTTTCTTTATGCCATCCTTCGGATACGAAGCCCGTGCTGCTCCTGTTTTCCATTAGTAGGTGGAGGATTTTATCGAGCGAGATCCTTCACCGCTTTGGTCATCTATTGTATTTGAGATGACAACATATCTATCCTGGGGTTCGTCGTTGCTGCTGTCGGTGCGGGTCGTGCATAATCGGAACTGCTAAAAGCGGTGGTACGGCGTCAGCCTAAGCATTTGACGTATCCCCTTGTTCTCCGTTGTTGCGTGATCTAGTAGTCGCCATCTCTCTGTGTTTCGAAGGGAGGCGATACTAGTGAAAGGTTAGGAACTTTGTCGCTCCCCACGGACGGCGCCAAACCGATGAAGTCGTTTTTCACTCTCTGCTTTGACCTAGTCATGTTGACATGCACAATTAACGCACGTGAGCCATGGACCACCATTGTGGTGGCCGATGGCACTCCGTTGCTAAAGTCAGACAGGGATCTGAGGAAGGTGTAATGCTATAAACAGGGAATTTGTAGCGTACCTTAGCTTACCAACCTCATGTTTTATTTATAGTGCAAGAGTTCTGGTTCGACCAGGCCATCGATGGCGTAGTTTAGGAAGAAGATCTTCGTGGATATCATTATCTAATTAGGAGTCGTGCTGTAGGAGGGAAGTTCCCTGTTAGCCCTGTTCTCCTAGATAATTTCCTATCTGAGGGTATTCCGCAATAGGAAGTTTCCCTGTGTGATATGTACTTTGGTATTTGCTTCCTAGTTGGAAGCAGAGAGCTATTGTAGTTGCCTGTCTAAAGTTGATCATTGAGATACTTGCCTTAGTAGGGCTTATGAGTATTGTGGATAGCTGCGAGACATGGGCCTAGCAGGCTCTAAGAGTTTGGGGTTCGTCTGACAGACTGCATTGGGCTGGCTTGGAATCGCTTGGGCCGGATTAGTGCTGGGCTAACGCTGGGGCTCGTACTTCCTCGAAATCATTGTGACACGTGTATGGCTCAGGATGTGACCGTTTTGGTGTATCAACAATTTCTACTCGATACTCAAACTGAAAATTTTGATTATAAATAATCTAATGGAGTTCTAATATCTTACTAATAATGTCCATGTATGCGTATGGATAGGAACACAAAATTAGTTAGGTAGCAAAATCAAACCAATAGAATGTGGGAAGCAAACAATATATATAAATTGTAAGGGAGAGAACAAGAACACAAGTTGTAGAGCAGAGAGAGAATATTTCGAAAAACTAAATGATTTATATATACCAAGGTTAAGCTAAGTATATTCAAAACAAAATAAAACCCCAGAAAACATGGACATATGAGTAGTATAGTGATAAAAAACAAAGAACACAAACATACATTACACTCTCTAGGTGCTTGCATTAAGTGCCTATGTTCGCGGCGACTCTTTAGCCAACATGCACACTCCTTGATGCTAATTTTGATTCCATTCTCTTTTTTCACTGTGAATCTCTCAATCTCAAACAGACACTTCTGAATGGAGAAGAAACATACACCAATACCCAAGACACTTCGAATATATAGTACTCTATTTTATTTGTTTTTACTTTCTTCTTTACACTTCTCAATGAGGAAATCTATTATGCACTGTAATTTTTATGCATGGGGAAGTTATCGAGTTGCATTTGCATTTCTGATCATGTCTTTGAAGATCAGAAAATTTAACAATACCTCCTCTCATAGTTGGCAACTACTCTAAGTTTACCTAAACTTTCTCCAAAAATAGCTAGGCAAATACATCATACATACAATAGTTGAACGTTGTACATATGAAATATAAAAAAGATGGTTCAGTAATGACCTGGTAAAAAGACGGCATGTAGTACCAAGTTAGCTCAACCATTCCACATATTTAAATGACCCTCATAATCAAATAGATTATCTATTTCAAGTATGTTAAACATAATTATAAACAATCTCTAATTCGATTGTACACATAAGCTGACCAAGCCAATTTTGGTGTGCGTAATTTTCTGTGTAGTGGTCTTGTTGAATCAAAGGTCTTAAATTATTATGGAAAATTCTAGGGGTCGAGGGAGGGGTCGAGGGAAAGGGAGCGAGGGATGGGTGTAACCACCCATCCTCCTCGCGATGAGCGCCCGCACGCATCTCCAACACGATGTGCTCATCCCGAGGAGAATGGGTGGTTACATCCATCCCTCGCCCCTTTCCCTCGCTCCCTCCCTCGCTCTGTAGCAAAGCTCAATTATTATATACTCTATTTGCATGGTTAGAAGCATCTTCAAACCTAGAAAGTTAGTTTATAATGAGTCTAAATTTGGAGGAGACTTCAACTTTAAGTTTCTCCAATTCAATGCAGAAAATAGTGTAATTAAGAACTCTTCATTGATGTTAATGTTAACCCTTAGCTAGAATATTGTTAATGAAAAAAATAGACTTGTTAGGGTACTGTTTAATAATTATTTTTTTCTATTATAAATCTTGTTAAATGAATAGCCATTACAACAACTAACCATTAGAATAATTTTACATAGAGCCTTTCACATTTTGGCAAAGACAATAGAGTAGAAATGTGCATGGCGGCAGAGACTTCTGGAAACATAATTCTATTTATTTTAATTAAGCGCTTATATATTTCCTTAAAAACAAGCAAGAATAGACTTCCAACTCCTTTTTCTTTTCACCTGCAAAGCAGGATGACTTTTTTCCCTTTTGCTTTTGAGTCCTCAATGACCATGTAAAATAATGGAACCAGTTTTGAAACCAGAGAGAAAGTATAACTTCTAGCTATGCATTATTGGTCAATTTATGTTTTATTTATTTATTGGCATCAAGCTCTTGCTAGCATCGAGATTGTTTGATCAGTGTATCAAATTACAAACCTCCAGGTTGCTATTGGGCTTCAAGTAAAACCGGAGAAGCTAGAGAAAGAATATTTATAGATTAATGATACAGGAAAACCTCTCTCTATATATGTTTATTTATTTATTATTATTAAAGGATTATAATACTATTCATTACAGAAGTAGTTAGGTTATGAGCATCCGAGTTAAGATCTCGGCTAATAAAATTACAATGCCATAGAGACTGAAGGAAAACATACGTCAAATATTACTAATTATAGGGTGCCACACCCAGCGTGTGGCAAAAAAGGATTGTTGTATATCCTGTTTCAAAATAGTGTTGGGAGTGTCAGAATCTCCCAAGAGCACGCTTGTCTTCCACTGATTTGCTTGGATAAGAATAAGAGCTGCTTCAGCTACCGCACATTCCGCCATCATGCTAGGTTTTTTTTCCTAGTCGTAGTTATATTAAGGCTTCCGAGAGAACGGGCCTGAGAGATTTGAGGCCAAGTACACATGTGTTTACTTCTACCATCTCCCATTCCATTCCACTAGAAATTACGAACAAGGGTATCAACTTTAGTAGTTATGGAACAGGGGAGGAGAAAAGTATGCATATTATATATTGAGATGGAATTGATAACTGTTTTGATCATCACAGTTCTGTCCGCTTGAGATACGACTTTAGATTTCCAGTTCAACAGTTTTGTATTGAAATTATCAATTAGGTACTGAAAATCCGAGCTTTTGTTTTTTGATAAAAGAAGAGGAGAGCCTAAGTATTTATCCCTCTATGTATGTTATTTCTAACATTAAATGACATGCTTCCTTTGAAATTCAGCTCAGTTTGGAGCAAAGAAAAAAAAATTTCCTCAGTTATGCACAGTCAAGCCCTTGAATTGGGAAATAAACACAGGCCATGCTGCAATCGGAACATAAATTCAACGTTATTAATCACACACCAAGGCTAATGTTAGAAGAGCAGTAAACAAAACCCAAGATGTCATTGAACGAAAGAGGAATACACAACCACCCCATGCCTACACATTGATTTGATTTAATTAGCTGATATTTTGTTGAATTATCTTCATGGATGGAGAAAAAAAATGAAAAATGGTGTAATATGCCCTAGGTCTTGGATCACATATACGTCAAATTCATGTAGGGGGAACGTCCACATCCATGAAATAATAAAAAATGCTAGTAATTCTTTGCAAGATTCTTCTGGTTAGGTTGAGTAGAGAGGGAGAGATTAGACTAATAATAATGTCAACTCCCATGCAAAAAACAAACAAAAATCATGAAGTGTTTTCATGGAAGGTAGGCCATAAGGAAGAATTCCTTATTTTCTTAGCAACAAGCACAAGACCCAATTTTTCTTTTTTTAATATTCAAATTATCAAAACACCCACCTCATCTTTTGTTTAATCCTTCGAATATTTGTCCTCATTAGTCTTGGAATCTCTATCAATCTCCCATCAATATAGAGTTTTTTCAAAGCAAAAAACTGATCACACAAACACATGCCACTCACACATATATCGAGTCAGATTTGAGTGTCTTTTAGCTTACCTAATCTTCAATTTGATTCCTCTCTCACTCTCTATTTGGGATGATGGGGATCTCTTTCCAAAGACTTTAAACAAAACATACACATTTCTTCTCTCTTTTATGTGAAGACAAACAGCCCAATTCTCTTCAACGAGCTTTGGAAAGTAAACTCTTGGAAGTTAGGAGAAAGATTGAGACAAAAGACAACTTAGAGGGATGACTTTTTGGGAACCAATCCCCCCCAGTACTCTCAAGTTTAATTATTTGTCTCCCTTTTTTTTTTTTTTTTTTTTCTTTGTACATAGGACATTGCATTGTAGTGTGAACCTGTTAAGAACCCTATTACTCAACAGTTACTACAGGGATCTCTGCAAGTAATATCCACTGTATTTTGCTGTTTCTCACATTTTCATGGAATTGAGCTAGATTGAAATATTTGGAAAATCTTTTCTATTAGAGCACTTCTACCTGTCGAGGGAGTGGGCGAGGAAAACAGCGAGGGAGGGAGAGAGAGAGGGAGGGAGCCGTCCATCTCTCTTGAGATGCGTGCCGTCATTTTTCATGCGCGCATCCTGAGGGGGATGGACGGCTCCCTCCCTCTCTCGCTGTTTTCCTTGCCCACTTCCTCAACATTTAGAATTTTCGTTTCTATTATTACATCAACATATTCGTGTCCTTGGAAATAGACACGAATTTGATATATATGGATCGGTTGGTTTTGGGAATGGGAATAAGGCGCAATGACCCTGATCTTGTCATTTATATGAGTATTTATCAAATGGACCTAACAGATATGTTAGCATCCAATTGAGTTAAATGAGTTAGCATAGTACACAGGACCAACACCAGAACCAGTAGAAACAGTTCCAGCGGAAACAATTAAATGGTTTAAGTTTGATGACAAATATCGTTAACCATGGTAGTCATGACTCATACTCATTCAGGCTCAACAAACTCAACCAGACAACATCAAACTGTTTACTTTATCCATGTTGTACAGGATCAGGCAGATGCCACGTTAAGAGACATTTAAAACAGTATATGGTTTGAAAAGATTCTTATGAGCCAATTTGGTGTATAAGTAGTCATTTTGGGTTGATTTGGGAATATTATTTTCAGTAAGGCGATCTCTAATTACTGGCACCTATCTGTGATAACATTGAACTTGCCATACCTGGAGATCAAATAAAAATCCCCAATTCCAGCTGGCCTGAGAAAGGGAGCGAGGTTGCTGCCTGGGGGCGAATGTACATTTTTGCCTTTCTTTTTAACCACTTTTTTGAAAAAAGTTGTTTAAAGAGGGGGTAAAAGTGTATTTTTGCCCCCCCCCCCCCCCCCCCAAGCAGTCAACCAGGCAGCTGGCCCAGGCCAGCAAGAATTACTCAATAAAAATATCTCATTTCAATCAATAAAAGAAAAGAAAGAAAAAAAACCCCAAGTTAATTCACATAAGTTGAAGCATTATGACCCCATTTTGTTTCCATTTAGCTATTCAACGTGCATTGTTCAATGGATAGCTCTGCACTGTGCAGAAACACAAGATGACACTGACATGCACCCTTTATTTCAATGCATAGGTAACTTAATCCTGTCAAAACTTTGATCTTTTCTGACTTTAGTCAACACATTCAAATTAGGCAATAACAATAAGAACAAGAGACAAAAATGTAATGTTGTAATATGAAATCCTAGACTATTAGAAACATGGTCGGTTGCACACGTATGCCCTGAATAAGACTTATGTAGTTTT